>OZ007596.1:135806566-137006566 GCA_963931845.1 Maratus michaelseni
ATAAGCCCTCTAATGGTACATTTAATAGAATTAGAGTAATTTGATATATTCAAGGAAAATAATAGAAAATGAAAAAGCACTATCATTTTTTAATAACTCTTTTGCACACAGACCACGACTGGTAACTATTTTCATATACAACCGTACACTAATTTACAAAAAGTTTTCTTGCGGGTTGAATTCACTTAAAAATATCCTCCAATAAAAGTATGGTAGAGATTATTTTTCAAAAAGCGATACAAATAAAAGAAAAATAGGTAACTTGGAATTATATGTCCCAATCCGTAATCAGAGAGTTAATTATATTCATTAAATTAACTTCCCACCTATTTATCATTTTATTTTTATAAAAACTTATTTAATGATTTTTATGAGTATCTTTATAGAAATTTTTACTTTTTAAACTTTTCAGGTGTTTGAAAAAAGCATCTTTGAATATTTTGTCGTTATTCCTTTACTGTTTCCAGACCATCACGATGCTTTATATTACTTAAATCATTTTATGAAAAATATAATTCCGTTGTTTCTGGTATAATTAGTTTTTGATAATTTAGTTTTTAAAACTTTATAGTTTTTGATAAGCAATTTTTGTAATTTTCATAAAAGTTTCAAAAATTCAATTAAGTACTATAAAAATATTTTAGTTAAATCTTTTTGGGTGTATTTTTAAAATGCCATATGTATTATCATTTTGTATAGCAATGCCCGTTTGTTCTTTATCGTGAATTAAAAGAAATCACAATGTAAAATTGTTTGAGAGAAAATAATCCTATACCCAGGACAATCTATGTTTCTAAATTTCCTCAATATTAATTGAATATTTAACCCATTTAAATTTCTCATAATCTAGTCCTCTCTAAAGGGCAGTCGAAATGGCCTATACAATATAGGCCATGCTAAATTAGTGTACTGTTTCTCAAACTGCCAAAGATGTGCACTTAAAATTGTTCGTTTTTTATCAAATAAATTGTTCTTAATAAAGTAAAGACACGTTTATATACATATATTTCCAACTCTTTTTTTTTTAATCGGAAATAAAAAAACCTTTTAAAAAGGAAAAAACACGCATTTTTTCGAAGATTTTCTTTTATGTATACCTATATTAGCTACAACATTTCGCTTTGGATTTAAAAGTGATGTCTGTAGAAATTTTGGCAAAATTACAAATACTAATGTATAGTAGTTTCTCTAAAAAAGTACACAGAATTGCAAAAAAACAACATTTTGACGAAACGGAATTTAAAATTTCATGATCAATGAGTATGACCAGACATAAGCAAAGGAATTGTTTAAATTTTTTAAACTTCTTTCAAACTAGAAAAATGTAACATGAAATTTAAAAGAAGAAAAAAGGAGGATTCAAAATATTATAAAATTCCCAAATCGGTATTTTTTCACATTTTACCTTCTGATTGTCTTTAAGACTCATGAGTGTACTGTGGTTAAAGTCTAACAAAACCTAATATCTAAATTTTGCACTTTTTTGTGTCTTTTTTTAATTAATGTAAGTGATATTTGTTTGCTATAATAATGTAAATTAATCAGTGGCAGAGTTACCACAAGTGGCAATTTGTTCCCCACAACAAAATACAAAGAAAAAAAAAAGATTAACTGTGAAATATTTTTTCATATGTGACGATGTTCATAATGGAAGTGAACTTTTCAAAATATTTATATACTAATTAATTTTTCAGCAGGGCTCAAATTACGCTGTAAATTACTAAAATACAAAGGATGTGAATTATCACTTTACTAAACAGCGTACAACCATTAGAGTGAAAAAATGTCCAGACCGGGTTTCGATTGTACAGGGGATTGTACCGGGGTTAGAACCCCGGTCTGGACATTTTTTCACTCTATTGGTTGTACGCTGTTTAATAAAGTGATAATTCACATCCTTTGAATTTTCAAAATATGTTAGATAAAAATATTTTTTTTGAACGTTTCAGAGCTGGACAGAGTGGACTGAAAACATCATGTAACTTTTTGGAAAAAATGGTTTGGGATTAATAAGGCCTGGAATCAAGCAGAGTATGGCTTCTCAGTTAATACTGCACTTGTGATTACTAGTCAATCGTTAAAAATGTTACCCTATTTGAATGATCTCTAATGTATTTTGGATATAAAACAGCTAATTTTGCATGGATTTATGCTCGAATATCTAACTGCCAGCACTACAGAACAAACACATTATGACACATAGAAAAGCTCTATATTTAATGTTAGTGTTTTAAGCTATTATCCATTATCCTAAGCTTTACCATTCATTTTAGAATTCAAAAGATTTGTTTTATTACTAAAATACTAATCCGAAGATTTCTCATTAATGTAGAATTTCTCATAAACTATGAAAGATATAAAACCGTTAATATTTCATGGATTTGTGCGCGAATATCTAACTGGCAACAACTACACAACAAACACATTATAACACATAGAAAAGCTGTATATTTAAAGTTAGTGTCTTAAGCTATTATCCATAATCCTAAGCTTTACCATTCATTTTAGAATTCAAAATATTTGTTTTATTACTAAAATACTTATCCGAAGATTTTTCATTAATGTAGAATTTCTCATAAACTACGAAATATATAAAACAGCTAATATTGCATGGATTTGTGCGCAAATATCTACTGACAACAACTACATAACAAACACATTATGACACATAGAAAAGCTCTATATTTAAAGTTAGTGTTTTAAGCTATTATCCATAATCCTAAGCTTTAACATTCATTTTAGAATTCAAAATACCTGTTTTATTACTAAAATACTAATCCGAAGATTTCTCATTAATATAGAATTTCTCATAAACTACAAAAGATATGCACTGGAAATTTGTCATATGTATCATATGAATAGTTCGTAACTTCTTAGCGACGAATGTCTTTTACACTTCTTTTATTTATTTGGAACCAGTTTTACCATATTGTAATTTAAACTTATTTAACTGCTAAATGTCCGAGATTGGGTAAGCTGAAAATTTTTGTACTAAATTACGGGTGTTCAAATTCAAAGATTCCGTACACCTTAAACGGCACTTATATATGCCGTTCGTCCATAAGGGGTTAATAAGGTGATGTCACGTTTATATACGTACTTTTTCGATATATATTTTTTTTAATGGAAACTTTTTTTAAAGAGCAAAATGCATGCATTTTTTCGATTTTTTTTAAAGTGTACATAATTATGGCTACAATAGTTCGCTTCAGATTGAAAATTGATAGAATGTTCAGTCAAAGTTACAAACACTAATGTATAGTAGTTTCTATAAAAATATACATCGAAGTAAAAACAAGTAACATAATTTTTTTTTAAAGTCAATTCCTACTTTTTAATCATAAACATATAAAATAAACCCGTGCAGCATTAATGTCCCACGTTATCTTTATTGAACATTATTTTATAATCATCGTTGCGGTATTTTATTTATGTGGCATCACTCATTTGAGATAAATCTTTCATTTCATTTATGAAAACAATGGGAGGAATTTTTTTCTCCCATATAAAAATTGAAATTAATTAATTAAATTTAATTAATGAATTAATATTTGAAAAAACTGTATTAACATAAAGTGTCATCCACTACAAGTTTAAAAATATGTATTTGAACTTGAGTGGATGAATAGAAATTTTTTTATGAACGATTGAAAATTTGAACAAGATATATATAGATTGAGTGTGAGCTAATAGTAGGAATTTAAAAAAAGAAAGAAAAAACATTTTGTAAACATTGAGTTTGAAGATGTTGCATGATCAACGAATATGACCAGACATAAACTAACGGAATTGTTTAAATTTCCAAACTTCTACTTTACATAGAGATAAATATAATATACAGTTTGTAAGAGAAGAAATAGAGGATTCAGAATATTACAAAATTCCGAAATAATTTTTTTTTTTCACGTTTTTTTCTTTCTGACTGCCATAAGACTCATGACTGTGTTGTTGTTAATGTTTAATAAAACCTAATACCTAAATTTAGCACTCTGAATTTTTTAAGGAAATTTTTAAAGCTATCGTAGATATTTGTTTGATACAATAATTTACATTAACAAATTGGCAATTGGTTCCCCAGAACAAATTAAAAAGGAAAAAAAAAACAGATTAACCCAAGATCAGATTAATCATAACAGACCGCACTTTGGATCTAAACAGAAATTTGTTAATAAAAATACCGATTTTAATTTTTTGTAGAACAAAAATTCAATATTAAGTTAAGATAAAATGACTATGAGATTTTTTGGGTGCTTACGTATTATTTGGCCCAGGAGATAGATCGCCAAATATGGTTGACAATTGCCAATCTTGTTTATCGAAGCCACTCACGCTCAAAACAGAAAGTTGACATATGTTTATTAAATACAAAACCTTGTTAAAAAAGGTAAATAATATTTAATTAGTAAAATGAATAAATAAATAATAAATAACATAATAAATAAGAAAGAATAATAAATAATATAAGAAATAGTAAATAATATAACGTTAATTCTAAAACATTAATTTAGTACACATTTACTCAATGCCACCAGGTGGACAGTTTATAGCAGTAAAATGAATAAATAACATAATAAATAAGAAAAAATATTAAATAATATAAGAAATAGTAAATAATATAACGTTCATTCTAAAACCTTAATTTAGTACACATTTACTCAATGCATCAGGTGGACAACTTATAGCAGTAAAATGAATAAATAACATAATAAATGACATAATAAATAAGAAAGAATATTAAATAATATAAGAAATAGTAAATAATATAACGTTAATTCTAAAACATTAATTTAGTACACATTTACTCAATGCATCAGGTGGACAGTTTATAGCAGTAAAATGTACAGTCGTGGAAAAAAGAAACTGAACACCCCCCACTAATTCTGCAACAAATGATAGTAGAAGGAAATGACTGGTACCAAACGATTGGAAATAAAGTTTACTTTTAAATTATGTATATAAAATTTGCTTAGGGGGCCATCTACATATAAAAACACACCCAAACTTTGTTTTTTGCAATAGCAAGACCTAAATTTGACAAGATATTTTAAATCTGCAGTTCAAACTATGCCAAGATACTAAATTTCAAGTCATTTGGATGCTAAGTTTTCCAATTAAAACATTCTTATTTTAAAGCTTCTAATGTTAAATTACATTTTCATATTTTTATTAATATCTCCTGAAATTATAATACTAATGTGCTAATGTTTTGTTTGGTTATAATACTCAAAAACCCAAACATAACTTCAAATTTGTAATTTTTATAATATGAATTATGAATTATTAAATAATTATTCGAAAAAATTATAAATTACAACCTACAATTTTTTTGATGGATTTATATTTATTATGTCCTGCTTTATACGTATTCAAAATTTCAAATTTTTCTTCCAAGTAGTTTTCAAATTATGCTTAAAAAACTGAAAGATGATGCTTTAAGGGGCCCTCTATGATGTGCATTAAAGCATAGTTTGAACAGGGATGAGAGCGCTCCCACCAAATTTTAATAGTATTTGTCACCTTATTCAAGAACAGAATTTCTTAAATTGATTACGGTGGAAAATACTATTAAAATTTAATGGTAAGAATAGGATATTCGGAACCGGGTGCTCCCATCCCAGTTTGAAAAAATGTTATACTCATAGGCTGGGATTACAGTGACTTGATAAACTTAGAGATTAAGTCTGTCTTACAATATAAACAATGCGTAAACCGTATTTCGCTTCGCGATCTTAGACTAATTTGAAAGCCAGCTTAAACTGATGTGCAAGTGAATGCGCGCGCGAACACAAGAAACCTGACAACGACCTGTGATTGGAGTAAGATGTAAGATACAGAGGAACCATAATCCCAGCCTTGATTAGTGTATATATATATATATATATATATATGGGAATTATCAGAAGTAACAACAATAATACGAACTCAATGAATTATTACGTTTCACGAGCAGTGATAAAAGCGATGATCACGCAATTGAGCCATAGCAGTTGATGGATTTTTGACGCAATGCTCAGGGAAGCTTGCAAATGTTTATATTAAAATACGGAAGTTGGTATGTTCATAAATATTAATCCTGTTTGATATTTGTATTTGAATCTTCAGTTGTATATGCTGTTATTTTATTAAACCTTTTTGTTTATATTATATTTGAAGAATCTTCTGTCGTATTGAAACTACATATTGGTTATCATATTCACACAACAATTTTTGGGGTCTCGTTGCCGGGATGTGAACATAAAGCTGTTTGTCTGACGTACGATATGAATATAAAGCTGTTTTGTACCGGGATAATATGAAAAAATTGAACTGTTTTTCTGAAGTATTATATGAAGAAAAGTTCCGTAATCAGATCTACGATACTATAATACTTTGTTCAGTTGAAGTTTAAGGAAGTTAAATAATGTCAGCTCTTAATAAAGCCAGAAAAGCAGACTTGCTAACATTATGTGATGAACTAGGTATAGTTGTACCACAGAGTACAAGAGTTATTGATGTAATAAAGTCGATAACCGAATCAGAAGATTATGAAGAAAATTTCATTAAAGTTAGACTCGAAGTCATTGCCGCTGAGAGACAAGAAACGGAGAAAGGAAGATTAGAAGCAGAAAAGGAAGAAAGAAGATTAGAAGCAGAAAAGGAAGAAAAAAGACTAGAAGCAGAAAAGGAAGAAAGAAGACTAGAAGCAGTTAGAAAATTAGAGAAAAGAAAGTTGAAATGGAATACGAATTAAGAAAAATGGAGCTTCAAGGCAATTTGAAAAGTGTGAGCGACGATTCTGCAATAGCTGGTTCAGGTAAGCAACTAGATTTGCTTAAATTAATTCCTCACTTTGACGGTAAAAGTGATATTAGTCTCTATTTAGCACTATTTGAAAGACAAATCTCTCGAATGAACATAATAAAAGAAAATTGGGTCACACATTTGTTAAGTTTAATCGCATTAGAAATAGCCAATATTATAGCTAGAGAGCCAGAAACATTGGCGAGCAATTACGATTATGTAAAAGATTTACTTCTCAAACGCTTCAAAATGACGCCAGAAGAATTTAGGCAGAAATTAATGTCCCATAAAAAAGAATCTTCAGCCACTTGGCGCGATTTAGCATTTGAATTAAGAAATTATTTGGAAGAATGGATTAACGGTCTTAAAGTATCCGATTATGAATCCTTAAAAGAATTAATCGTAGTAGATCAAATTAAGCGGAGGTTACCTATAGAAATGAAAGCGCATTTTATGGATGATCTTCCAAAAATTAAAAATGCAGATGTATTAGTAATTAAACTAGACGATTATGACGCGGCGAGACGTAATGTTAAAACCCTGAATAGAATTTCACACCATTTTGAAGATAGAAAATTAAAAATGCGAGAAAATAGCAATTTAAAACCATGGTTACCAGCTCAAGGCGATGATAATTTAAAAAAGAAACAATTTATAGATAATACAGCGATTGCGAATGAACCTTCGTATTTAAACAAAAGGAATAAGGCACAAATTAGGTGTTTTAAGTGTAACGGCCTTGGCCACGTAGCTTCGCAATGTTGTAACGGAAATAGCACTCAAATGAATAATTCCAGCCAATATTATAGGAGCCAAAATTGGCGATCATCAAATCAGAAAGATGTGAAGTGCGCAGTAATCAAAAGCAAAACTAGCGCCAAGGCAGATCGAATGATAGATATCGATATTAACGGGGAACAGGCACACGTCCTAATCGACACAGGAAGTGACGTGAGTTTAGTGAGTTATGAATATTATACAAAGATCGGATCGCCAAGATTATTTTCAGATAATATCTCTTTGTCCGGTATAGATGGAGTTGTCTACCCCAAAGGATATTTCTCATATGAATTTAGTATTGATGGTTTTCTAATAACAGCAAATTTACGCGTTTTGAAATCTCTTGCATATGATATTTTAATAGGATATGATGTAATTAGCAAATTAAAGTTGGCGATAGACGAGAGAGGAATCAAAATCGTCGGCAAACGTGACGATATTCAAGTAGGTTACATTGAAGTTCTGAAGAATTCTGTTGTAAAATTGAATCATGCTGTCAAAAGTAATGATGAAATGAAAGCGTCAGCGATAGATAATTCACGTGATGAAAATATTTTAGTTGAAAACGATAATAATACAGGAGATAATTTTTGATTAATTTAGCGAGTATCATAGATGATGACGAAATTGAATTGAATCACGTGGGAAATTTGAAAATAAGAAAAGAAATAAAGAAATTGGTAAAGGAATACAAACCAAATAAGTCAAAAGACATAGGATTATGGATGAACATAATTTTATCTGATGAAATATCTGTTTGTGAACGTCCGCGGAGATTTCCTTGGAAAGAACAAGAAGTAATAGAAAATCAAGTTCAACAGTGGTTAAGCGAAGGAATAATAAGACGCAGTTTTCCTGATTACGCTGCGCCAGTGGTTTTAGTCAAGAAGAAAGATAACTCATATAGATTATGCATAGACTATCGTAAGTTGAATAGGAAGATAATCAAAGATCGTTTCCCATTACCTTTAATTGAAGATGTTTTAGATAAATTAGAAAAATCAAAAGTGTTTACGACCCTTGATTTAAAGAATGGTTTCTTTCATGTCGAAATTGAGGAGAAAAGTAGGAAATACACCGCATTCGTGACACACGAAGGAGAATACGAGTTCTTGAAATGCCCCTTTGGTTTATGTACATCAGGAAACTGGTTCCAAAGATATATAAACACTGTGTTCAGAGATTTGTTACATGACGGCACTGTAGTTGTTTATATGGACGACTTTATCATTCCATCGCAGACTCAAGAAGAAGGTTTAGTGAAATTGAAACGAGTGCTTGAAGTTGCGGCAGAATATGGGCTAGAGCTTAATTTAAAAAGATGCAAGTTTTTAAAGAAAATAATAGAGTTCCTCGGTTATGTGATTGAAGATGGGACAATACAGCCATCTGAATCGAAGACATCAGCCGTCCGAAATTTCCCGCAACCAAGAACGGTAAAGCAAGTGCAATCATATTTAGGATTAACAGGTTATTTTCGTAAATTCATTCCAAACTACGCTCGAATAGCCAAACCATTGAGTGATCTATTACGCAAAAATGTCGCATTTAAGTTTGGTACAGAACAAATACAGGCATTTGAAAAATTAAAAGAAATATTATCGCAAAAACCAGTATTGCATTTATTCAAACAAGGATCAGCACTAGAACTACACACCGATGCCAGTAGCCATGGTTTCGGAGCAGTACTTCTACAAAAAGCGGATGATGGGAAATTCCATCCTATACAATATATGAGTAATAAAACAACTCCACAACAAGAAAAATATTGCAGTTATGAACTAGAGGTACTAGCAATAATTGAAGCTCTAAAGAAATTCAGGAACTACTTACTAGGTACGAAATTCAAAATAGTAACTGATTGTGAAGCAAACCCTAATCTTTCAAAAAACCCTAAACAAAAGAGAATTGCCTCCAAAAGTCGCAAGATGGGCTTTATTCATTGAAGAATTTGATTATGAAATTACGCATAGAGCGGGAAATAAAGTTAAACACGTAGATGCTTTGAGCCGTAATACTGTTTTAGTTATTACAAGATCACAAAGTGAGATGGCAACTAGAATAACTATAGCGCAGGAGAGAGATGAGCTGCTAAAAGCAATAAAATCTTTAGTCGAGAAGGGTGAGGAAAACGAATATCTTATCAAGAATAATGTATTGTACAAGTTCGAAAATGGAAGAGATTTACTCGTAGTGCCTGAAGAGATGCAAAGAGAGATTATTCGTAAGACACATGATGAAGGGCATTTCGCTATAGCCAAAACAGAAGAATTGGTAAAAAATGAGTTCTTCGTCCCTAATCTTAGAAAACAAGTTGAAACAGTAGTATTAAATTGTATCGAGTGTATTCTACATAACAAGAAAAGAGGCAAATACGAAGTTTTCCTAAAACCCATACCTAAGGAGAATATACCATTAAGCACTTATCATATTGATCATATTGGGCCATTGCCATCAACAAAGAAGAAATATCAGCATATCTTCACAGTTGTAGATGCCTTTACTAAGTTTGCATGGTTCTATGCAGTGAAATCCACAACAGCGCAGGAAGTCATTGAAAAGTTATCCTAACAACAAACAGTTTTCGGGAAAACCAATAGAATAATAACAGACCGGGGACCAGCGTTCAAATCAGATGAATTTGCAGAATACTGCAAGGAACAAGGGATACAACACGTCAAAATAACGGCGGGAATGCCCAGGGGTAACGGACAGATCGAAAGAATTCATAGCATCCTGATTCCTGTGTTGGCGAAACTAGCAGGTAGTGAGAGCACGAAATGGTACAAGTATGTATCAGATGTGCAGAGAATCATCAATAGTACAGTTACAAGAAGTACAAAATACAGTCCATTTGAATTGATGATTGGTGTAAAAAAGAAAAATAAAAATGACATAAGAATTAAAGAAATACTAGAAGAGGAACAGTTAAACCACGCGATGACAGAACGTGAAAACGTACGAGAAGAAGCGAGAAAAATTTTTTGAAAATACAAGAAGAAAATAGAAAGCAATTTAACAAGAAGAGGAAGGAACCTAATAAATATAAGTTAAATGATCTCGTGGCAATCCAAAGAACGCAGTATGGCACAGGACTTAAATTAAAGGAAAAATTCCATGGACCATATAAGATCACTAAAGTAAAGCCATGCGACCGTTATGATGTAGAGAAAATTGGGGACCATGATGGTCCCAACAAGACATCAACTGCTGCAGAATATATGAAGCCGTGGAGTAATACGTCTGCATAAAGTGTGTATGAAAAAGTATCCTGAGTTTTAATTATTTTTGTTTTATTTGTTTTGTAGTTTTGTATAAGTTCATAGTTGTAATATTCAAGTGTATTATATTCAAGTATTCATAGTAATAATATAATAAGAAGCATTGAACTGTCGAGGTCGTCAGAACGTCAGGATGACCGCAAATGTGGGAATTATCAGAAGTAACAACAATAATACGAACTCAATGAATTATTACGTTTCACGAGTAGCGATAAAAGCGATGATCACGCAAGACCAAGAAAAGCACGCCAACACGAGCAGTTGTTCCATAGATTTGAGCCATAGCAGTTGATGGATTTTTGACGCAATACTCAGGGAATCTTGCAAATGTTTATATTAAAATACGGAAGCTGGTACGTTCATAAATATTAATCCTGTTTGATATTTGTATTTGAATTTTCAGTTGTATATGCTGTTATTTTATTAAACCTTTTTCTTTATATTATATTTGAAGAATCTGCTGTTGTATTGAAACTACATATTGGTTATCATATTCCCATATATATATATATATATATATATATATATATATATATATATATATATATATATATATATATATATATATATATTTCTTTTACTCTCTCAATGTCTGCTTTTAAATTTTTCATTAAAATTATGTAAAACGTATTTGCATGAGATATATGTTTACGTCATTTATGCAAAATAGTTTCGTATCATCAAAAATATATCATCAAAAAAAGACACGCCCCCCACCCCTCCCTACTCAAAAAAAGCAATGTCGAGATTTGTTTTCAGACTAAAAAGCAATTTATCTGCGTTTTTTTTTTTACTTTGATTCCTTATGTTGCTTTATACTATTTATTTTATTCTAAATTTTGTATTTGCCAATATTATTCACGTTTCTGCCAATAAATTTTAAAAGAGCGAGTTAAATAAATGAAAAATCTGTGAAAAAACATTATAAAAACACCTGTAAAGTTCCAATAAGATTTACATATTCTAAAATTATTTTAATTACAAATAATCTTATATTTTTTAAAATCGTATAATTCAACACTTATTTCAACATTATTTTACCGCATATAACAATAACCTAAACTTATTAAGTGAGTAAAATGGTCATATCGGCGAAATATAATATATTAAAAGAAGTGACTTAATCATTCTGCAGCATTTCAACAATCGAGTACCGAACTTCAATTTGGATACAGCCCCTAAAATATGGTTATTATAAAGTAATTGATTTATCCGAAACTAATCGTAGGAATTTCATGAAATTTGTATCTAGGCATAGTTTGAACCAAAGATTTCAAATATATTGTCAAATTTGGGTCTTGATATTGAAAAAAAAACAAGTTTGGATGTGTTTTTATATGTAGATGCTAAGCAAATTTTATATACATCATTTAAAAGTAGATTTTATTTCCAATCGTTTGGTACCAGTAACTGTCTTCTACAATAATTTGTTGCAGAGTTAGTAGGGGGTGTTCAGTTTCTTTTTTCCACGACTGTACTAATACAAATATTTATAATACGAAACAGAAATTTATAAATGACATTTTAACAGATAACTGATTACAAGGTGATAAAAGGATTTAAGGTGAAATTTTTTTGTCTGGAATATGTCTTCAATAGTTTTAACATGGCATCAAACGTACTGTTTAATTCTGCTGCTTGTCTCCAGATGAGCTGAGACAAATACGAAGGTAAATGCTGACGAGCTGTACCACGTTGCGTTTTTCCCGCCATTTCCCATATCCCCACGTGCATTCTATTGTTTGTGTGGATTCCTGTTTCAGGATCCACGAAATTATATATGAGATTCACTTTAAAGTGGTGAAAACCAGCATTTTTTAATTCATCGGCACTGTACCCTTTCCAATTCAAAAGGTTTATTGAACCATCCTTAACATTTACCACTATGCTTTGAAATAATGTGATAGCAAATCGATTGTCACTCACTGTCAGAAATGGATACTCAAATTTCACGAAATTTTCTTCATTTTTGACGAAACTGTTTCCTGGGAAATGCTCCGAGCGAATATTTCGTCAAATCGAGTAAATTTGTATCCTCAAAAAAATGAGGAAATTAATTTCGTCAAATTGCTTGTCCGAAAGTGTAGAAAAAGGTCGGTGGCGCCATGTATTGACAATTTTAGAAGCATCTGTATTTGACAGGGGAAAAAATTTTGTCGCTTTTCACAAGTCTTCAAGGTGATTCGAACGCGCAACCTTTGATGTGGGAGGCCAATGCGCTGGCTACCTCGCCAGCGGATCCTTGCGTGCATTTGATTTTAATTGTATCTACGGGATGTTGATGTGTGTTTATATTTTTAGAAGGTAGATTGTATTTTTATCGGTGCTGTTATAATTTCTGCATGTTTTAATTAATGAAGCCAGGGCTTGATTACCGCACAGGCAAAATTGGCCACTGTCTTGGACCCATTTGAGATAGAGGGCCCCAAAATGAATGAAATTATTTAGATTTTTTTTTTTATTCTTTGATATCTAAGAAACAATTACCTGTATAAACGTATACCTGTATTTTTTTCTGTTCTCTAAAAACAGCTTAACAAAAGGATGCAGTAGACAGAATATATTTTTTAAAGAAATATTTAAGATAAAGAGATATTTAAAGTTTTATAGTATGAAACAGCAAAATAAAATGCAGGTTGACCTGAGTTTCATTAGCATTTTTATAAAAGCAAAAAAAATTCCAAATACTCCCTAAAAACATTTCTAACTACTATTTTAGTTAGAGGAGGGCCTTGGATCCCGGAAAAACTTAATCGGTCTCTGAATAAGGCTAGATTATTATTATTGTTTTTCTATGGTTAATAAATAATTAGAATACGGCTTGATTAATATAATTTATTAGAGGAATTTCCTTTGTGCAATGAATAATTAGAATATGGTCTAGTTAATTTGTTGTTCAAAAATTATAAAGTTTGAAGTGCATATTGGAGGAGAGTTTATCAATTTTAGATGATAGGGGTTAAGATTTTAACACGTTACTGTTTATAGAGGGAAAAGGGCATGATGACGAAATGATTGTCAAAAATAACGAAATTAGGGATTACGGCTTAAGGATTGCCGAATCGTCAAAATTGAATGTTTTATTTCTGAAAGTGCACAGAGAAGGAAAGTTTCTTTCGTGCGTCTTCAGATTCCACCATACAACGATTGTGGTGGTAAGATTCGTCCTGTATTTATTTATGTATTTATTTATTTATTGTTATTAAACAGGCGTTTAACTACTTCGACGATATGATATGGAGCTCCCCTTATTTTTTCTTGCGCATGGATCCTTAACGAAAGTTTTCGCGAAGGTAATTGTTCAGTCTATAACTGTTTTCTCATACATATCTAGTTATTCGTAGCAAAATTTAATCGAAGTAAGTTCTTTTTACCAGAAATAGATGAAGCAAAATGCGTCTACGAATCAGATACTACTTTTCTAAAACCAATACCTTTTACTAACTCGAATAAGTTGTCTACATTTATCTGCATTGTATCGCCACAAAATTGCATGGCTAACGTACGGTTTCACTTCAAGAAAGTTGGAACACTGGCCTGTTTTTTGAGATAATACCACATTCTGTAAATAAACAATAGCTTCTGCTTCCCTTCGCAGTAATTACTTTAAACGCATAAATAAAAATACAGGATGCATAATAATGTCTAAATATAATAAGTTAAAAAACACATCACAAGTCAATAAAAAAAGAGGAATATGAAAAAATATAGAAAGAACATAATTTAAAACATACGTCATGAGTCAACAGTTATATATGCGGTTACCATGTAGAAAGTGAAAAAATAAGGGTGTCTGTAAATAGTATTATTGGGCCATGCTTGGTGCAGTTGTATTTCATCTGACCTAGATAATACGTAAGTACCATTTTATACATCAGCGCATGCTCAGAATTTGTATTTAATTTTTTATTTTCGATTTCTTAATTTCTAAGTGTACGATTATTACCTGTCGACTTTATTTTTCGCCGAATCATTTACAACAACTCCACATTAAAAAAAATATACATATATATATATGTTTTTGCTATTTTATATTATATTATTTTTGTTTTATTTCAGTTCAACTCTATTTTTTTACAAATATAGCCCATAAAAGAAAAAAATGCTATAGATTTTGGAGGAAAAACTTTGGCAAAACACTGATTTCCACCCATAGGATAGTATAGAGTGGATATTTTCAATTTTGATTTTCTATTTAAAATATTACGAAGTTGGTAGAATTTTCACTGATTTATTTATTTATATTTTTTACTTAAATAATATAGATTTTTTTTAATTCACAAATATTTAATTTCACCGTATTTAAAATTAAAATTTTATTTTCGAAAAGAATCATAAAAAAAATTGTTAAATATTGTTCATATAACGAAGAAAAAAAGAAATAACCAAAAGTGATTAAAGTATGCGGAAAAGTTTGAAAAAAAAAAACCCCGCGAATATTAAGAAAAGGACAGGTTTATTATTTACACTCATTAAAAGAGTAATCCGGTCGCGGCAGAAAGTGGACGAGTGAGTTAGTGTTCCGTTCTATAATGTAGACAAAACTATTACTATCTCATCAATTAACGAAGCTATTTCGTCATATATGAAGCTGTGCATAGTTGAAGCACATTTTTTTTTTAAATCTGTGAAAGAAAAAAGCTGTTTTGCTGAACGTTTCACAGAAGGATAGGAGGTAAAACTGATCTGCGCCGCCCGTCAACAGTCGCACCCAAGTCTTGAGGGACTTATAACGCGCACGACCAGGAGAAGCCTCCGTATGTGCTGCGACCGGTCGGAGCACCGCCACCTGCGCATCACTCCGATTGAACCCATGAGGCGACGACGTAGGTCGTTACAATACGCGGTGGATCCCAAAATCAGAGAAACCACCACGAAGACACCTGATGAATCGGCAGGGATCTTGTTAGAATGTTTTGTGATTCATAATGTCTGTGTATCAAGCAGAGCATTGTTTCTCAGTTAATAATACAATCTGGATTAATTTTCAATCGTTACTGTTGAATGTCTATATGACAATACTATATAAAAAAAAACATTATAACAGAAACTATATATTTAATGTTAAGGTTTCAAGCCATAATCTGAAGATTCATCATTTATGTTAGAATTTAAAATAGTTTATAAATAATACGAAGACTTTTCTTTGATGTAGAATTTCAGTTAATTTTATTAACAATGCGAAGTTTTGTAACTCATATTGGAACTGCAAATCAATTATCAATAATCCATAGGTCAGGACTGTTTTTCCTTGTGGACAGTATGAATCTTCGCGTTAGCGGAAATAGTTCACAAACTGATACCTACACATTCTCTTCGCTTTCGATTTTCTTCAGATGAAACATATTTTGTTTGGTGAGGAAGGAATACCTGTTTAGAATATTTCCAGCAGTTTCCTTTATTCGAAGAAAATTTGTAGGAATTAATGTATTGCATATTATATATGCAACGATCATTACCATTCTACATGTAAAAAAAAGTATCTCCTAATAATTGTATACATATGACTACCCTTGCATATTTTATCGAGCGACAATGTTCATAAAACATAGAGAAAAAACCTTGTAAACTTTAAGAAACGATAAAAAATCGCATGGTATAAAGTGTCTGATTTAGCTTTCGAACAACGTTTATAAAATCGAAAACCATTTTGAAAATTTCAACATTCTTCATTGCTTTTGTTTATAATTGGATTTGAAGTGCAATATTATAGTTGAACAACACTTCCGAACACCTGCAAAATAGAATTCACAAAGAAAAGTTTAAATAAAATAAGTACGAAGTACACAAAGCTTCTTTAAAATAGATAAATTCTCTTCTAGATTATATTATGCAATTCATAGTCAAGAGTACATTAACTCAATTTCACAATATCAAAATTCTCTACCATTTCTATTGCAATGCACAATACATAAGGAGGCAAGAGCATTATAGTAATCATGAACAATGTTAGATATCCAATGTCATGAACAATGTCATGAAAAATGTTAGACTGCCTTCATTCTTTAAAATATTGTATTCGCTTTGAAAATGGTATACTTGCAGAAAAACGCCTGAAATATATATATTTTTTCTGGAATAGGTAAACACGCGCACACACACACATAAGAACTGAGAATGCAGGAAATGAAAAAAAAAAATAACAAATACACCTTTTGTAAAATTTTCTTTTAATGATCTTTAATTTCGTTAATATGATAGAAATAAATGACAATGAAAAAGCAATTAGAAAAAAAAATCGAAACATTGTTCATATAGATGAAAATGATGACTAACGAAATTCAAACCTTCATTGAAAATCTTGTCTTTACCATAGATTGGAAATAAAAATAGGACATTTTATGTTTAGTGTAAAGATGCTTTGATGTACTCTAAACTAGTTCTTTATTTTAATAATTGGTTCAAACTTTTTCAGAAATACTTGTGAAAATAATGGAAAAAAACAAAAATTCGTTCACTGGTCGTCACAAATATTGTCCTGTAATAAATAATGGCTGATTCTTATAGATTTCACGTTAACACTAGAGCTACCGTGGCGGGACATATATGACCCAGGACGTGATTTTTCACTCGCATCACTGTTGTTTTTCAGAATAAAATTTGAAATTGCTTGACTTTTCCTATAATTTTATAATGGCTTAACACGAATTTAGTTGAAATCCAACATATATATTTTTATCTACAGGTCTTTATACCTAGAATTAACGTGCGTAAAATGTAAGTCAAAATCATGGAGCTGTATATATTTCATTTTTATTCAGCTTTAATATATTATTAATCTGTAGGAACATTATATTACGAAATTAAAATTGATAATTAAATTATATTATTTGAAAGATTTTCTTATTTTACATTTCATACGAGCTGTCAAAATCTCAAAGTATCTATTCTGAAATTAGATATGTAAATGTTCTTTGATGGTATCTGATCATTATATTTCATATTATGTAATATTCTAAAAGTTAAATTTTATTAATAATTAATTGGAAATCATTGTATTAAACATCAAACCTTATTGTGTGTCTGTAACTCCCATATAAAACAAGAATAACATCACTAAAAACCATGGGTCACATTTCACATATGACCCAACCGGGTAGTTCTAGCTATATACAAGAAACACGATAGCTGTAGCGTTAATATATCAACATATAGCAATGGAATTACTGGATCACATATAAATTTCTAGATTGGAGAAGTTTCATGATATATTTTATCCAAGTGTTATCCGAGACAGTGAAAATATTTTTTTGATGTTTTCAATTTTATCTAGCATTACAAATTAATAAAACAATATTTCACTATTTGTTATTATTATAAAACGGTCTCTCGGAAAAATGACACGTTCTGGAGCAATTGGGATGTCTTATTTATATTTAAAAATATTTGATATGTGCAATTCACATATTTGTTTTGCAGGAAGGCTAATTTTTTTTTTTTTTTTTTTTGACAATTACGCAATTTGAAGTTTTATAACTGGTATTAGAATTTCAAATTAGAAAATAATAACCCGTAAGTCAGAATTGTGCCCAATGCAGACAATATGAAATTCCTTGTCAAATGAAACAATTCACAAACTGATATGTACACAATCTCTTCGCTTTCGATTCTCTTTAGATAAAATATATTTTGTTTCGTAACAACATGATCATAACCACACCTATTAATGAATTCTCTCGCTGTTTTTCTTATTCTCATGAAATTTTTAGGAATCAATGAACTACATAACGTATACGTAGTCATCATCAATATACTACATGTAAAGTAGTATATTACAGCTATTTGGTATGCCATATTACTTATGTTTATTTTATAAAATGCTGGTGCTAATAATATAGTGAACATACCTTGTAAACTGTAAGAAATGATAAGGAATGACAAGATTGAAAGTACCTCATTAATGTTTTGCACAAACTTTACAATATCAAAAAACTTTTCCAAAATTTCTATATTCTTGTTTGCTTTCGTTTGTAATTGAATTTGAAGCGCAGTGTTATAATTGGACAGCAGTTCAGAACATCTGTAAAATAAAACACTTAAAGAAAATGTTAAAACAAATGGAAAACACAAACAAGTAGAGTAGTAAGCAAAGTTCGCATTAAATATAAAAATTCTCTTCCATATTATGTTGTGTATTTCAAAGTCAAAAGTCCATAAAGGCATTTCTTCTGTTTCTAAGTTCACCATTATTTGTATAACACTGCATGCTAAATATGGAGAAGACAGTATAATAATAACCATGAGTGATATTATACACGAAGATTTTTTCTTTAAAGCGTGATATCGCTTTTGATAATAGTATATTTGGAATAAAGCATTCGAAATATATTTTCTTCTGGAGTAGGCAAAATACCACATAAGAGCTGAATATATTGGGAATAAAAAAAAAGAAATACCCATCTTAAAACGTTTACTTTTAATAAATATTCTCAAACTTATAATTGCGACATAAACAAGCGAAACCGAGAAATATACCAGAAACAATATTCTAAAACATTTTTCATATTTACCCAAACGATGTCTAACAAATTTCAAACCGGTTATTGCAAGGACTTGCCACAAGATTTTGTCGTCTTCTAGCATGATTTGAAACAAAATTTTACCTTGTTTTGTTTAAGGCAGTATTCAAAAAAAATATTTTCCCATGCTTAACAACTCAAAATTTTGAGACACATTTTCAGACTCATTTTTAAAAGTAACAACAGGAAACTTGGCGGCGTGATTTATAAAGACATTTATAAGGGCCCCATGTTTTTATTTTTCGTTCAATTAATTAGAAATTGATTTACAGACAATTATTTTCACAGTACGATCATTTTTTTTGTTTTGTTTCCAGCGCTATCGCTTCGGGAAATTCGGTTCAAAATGTCCACTTTGACAGCCTTTTTTGAAATATATTCTGCCTTTATCAAAAAATCGAGACAATACGGCCATTATAAAGTTTCTGAATAAGAGAACCTGCCAATTGGATGCATTTTAGAGCAAAAATAAACTTACAAATGTGTCTCAAAATAAGTAGTTTGGATTTGAATACACCCTTAATTTAGAATTTCTGTCCAAAAACAAAAATTGTTTTACTATTTTAATTATAAGATATTAGAGACTATTAATAAACAAAACATTACCACATTATTATCACAAAATTATCGTTTGTTCAAGTTAATTTTTTGCGTAAATTTCAAATAATTATTTTGATTGGGGAGTTTAATTATGCATATGATCAATAAATACACATTAAGCACAAACTAATATATATATATATATATATTTAGTTTAAATTTTCTTTTGCACATTTCTTTATATTAAAATGTTTCAAATGATTTTTTTAATTAAAAATGCACATTCTTTGTAACATATTATCAAAACAATTTATATGTTTCTTCTAAAATTTAACCTTATTTTCAATATTTTAAAACTGAGTTGTTGTTATACCGATTTAATGAATCAGCAGTCTAACTATATGCTTCAAAACGTTTAACTTAAATAGACAAAAGAAAATTAATGTAAGCTATTTTTGATTATATATTTCGAAATAGGCTCATTTCTATTTATATATTTTTTTCATAAAATTTTTAATTATTTATTTTTTTAATATATTTCAATTTTTTGTTTTATCACAGTTAAAATTATTTTCAAACTTGTTTTGTCAATTTGATTTTCTCTGGTAATTTCTGAAACACCACCAAGTTTTATATTAATTTATCATATTATAAACTAAGTAGTGCCTTGTGGTTATTTATTTATTTAAAATTTCGTTCCATTTCTAACGTTTTCTTGTAAAATTATCTTAATTTCTTCTGCAATCTAGTACAAAAGATGTTGATTTTAAAAGATTGTTTTCATTAAAAAAAAAAAAAAAATGGATGAAAGTCTTAAATCATTTATCCTCGATATTTAAAATGCATGTGAATCATCTGAAAACAAAAATACATTGAAAAATAATATATCGCTAAAAAAGGTATTCTTATATTTTGCAAAGAAGTACCTGTTTCTCTTCATCTTTCGGTTTCTAGAAAAATCATTCTTAATTATTTTAAATACACCATACAGTTAAATGAATGATAAATTTGCGTTACAAGATTTTTCTGATACTCAAAATGTCTATATATTCGTTTTATCTCACGCTAAACATATTATACATTAATACATTCAGCAAATGTAATCATGCTATATTCAGATACGAAGAAAACAGCTTCGATTTAAGTAAGAATAAATCCCTCTTACAATAATTCTCCATAGATGTTTTCAGTTATAATCTTGTGAATACACAGTGCTAAGAAATTAAACATATCATTGTGCGAGTAAAATTTTATGGAATGAAAATATATGTTGTACACGATGAGAAAATTATTCAAGAAACATTTTTCCACGTCAAATGAAGTATTGCGCAAAAATTTATTTAATAAAAACTTTAAACAATATTATGTCTTAAAAGTATTAAAAATGGTCGTACTAGCTCTCAAGCTACAACATGAAATAACTGAAGAAAATGACACAAACTGAAATTTGAATCAATAAACAATCAATATTTCTTTATTAATTTGAAAGCATTATTATGTTTAATGAAATATACTTATACATGCATGGAATAGCACGTTTATGTTTAATTCATGTATTGCGAATTTGATACATTAATATTATTAGAAAGAAAGCGGCGTAAAAGAACACAGTTTTAAAGTAATTCTTTTCTTTTTTTTCTTTTATACATATTCTATATATTCAAAATACAAGCATGATTTTTCCGCCATCTGCATTGAGTTTGCTACCGTGTCAATTTTGATAGTTATTTTTTTCAATGTAAGCTGTTCATTTGTAGCCTTCACTAGCTAGTTTCTAAAAATATTTTTCATTTTTATATTTTAATGTCAATTTCAAAAGTTTTTAATGAAATTTCTTCAAAATGGTGGTAATTGGGTTATTTTCATTTTTATATTTTAATGTCAATTTCAAAAGTTTTTAATGAAATTTCTTCAAAATGGTGGTAATTGGGTTATTTTCATTGTTACAGAGAAAACGCAAATAATGGGATTATTTTATTTTTATTCATTGTATATTTTGTCATCCGGAATGATCTGCAGTTTTTCCAAATCCGAAGTGCGGTTTTGTCTACTTATTTTTCTACTGCTGATAAAGAGTGACCTTGAATGGCTCATATATGTACATTCGGTCTTTTCTGCTTGCGCTGCCTAATTCTTGCTTGTGTTGTGGCATAATTTTTGTTTAAGGGTCCTCTCCTCTCACACGAAAAGACCCGCTCGCTAATGTTAATCGTATGGGGCATTATTTTTCTAATATTTCGTTTGCATTTCATTCAATGCATATCTCATTTGCATTCAAATATTTTTAAACGACGTTTTTTGAATTGCATAGCTCAGATCAATCTCTATTTCCGCCGTTGATTACTTTTTCGATTTTCTTTACGGATTTTTTTGCGAAGATACTTTCACTTTCGGAACCGGTTGTTCTAAAACTGTAAATGCAGTATTAACATTTTCTACAATTTACATTCAATAGAAAGTTATTATTATTTCATTTTTTAAAAAGAAACGTCACGACTAAAATCGCCTAGAAAATGAATAATTTTCATGTAATGATTGTAGATTTAATTTTTATGAATGCAAATGTTTCCATTTGAAAAGTTCTGTAACGACTCCATTTGACTCTCCAAACAGTTACAGAACATTGTCCATACAAATATGTAATAATATAAAAATACTAAGGGGCTCCAATCCCTGCCCCCTTCGCGTGCAAACTCCGGTCTGTCAGCAGACGTTAGCGTTAGAAATTTGCTCCTCATTCATCCATTGGTGGAATCACATTGTTATAAACCATTATAACTAATTAAAATTTCTTGACTTAAATCTTAAGAAATTTAAAATGCTTCTGGATGGATAGCACGGCACACTGATTAATTGTATATATCTTGCATTTGTGTATTTTATGTAAAACTTAGTGGAGAGTTTAGTATTAGTAAACAATAACTAATTTCTATCCATTTCCATATTCATAATTTAAAATTGTGTTTGCATTATTAAGTGACTTTAAAAAATTCACCGTAAATGCCTTCATACAGTGAAAGATAAAATATAAATATATAAATTTAATATATAAATATATAAATTTAAATATAAATAGCTTATTCCCCACCAGCGGTCGCTACAAACACAAAAAGTTGTGCTGCATCAGTACTACCTACTATTATTGTGAGTACGATCGTCAAACAGTAAAACAAACAAAAATACTTTAATTTAAATTTGGTTAATATATTTCTGGATAGGGGACGTTATGGAATTAAAAAAAAGTTTAGTTTAAATCACACTACCTAATTTTAACTTTGGAGTATGGTTAAAATTTTATTTATGCAATTTCCAACCAGAGGCTCTACCAGCATAAAAGTCCTATCATAACACCCCCTCCCCCTTGTGTTTTTATCAAAACATAAATTGACGCGACAAAAGCTTATTATGAACATTTATTTTAAAATACATAAAAATAGATTTTGTTTAAATTTAGTTACCCTTTAGTTATCCAGCGTTAAGACGCTAGAAACGTAAAAAGAAAATCGTATCGAATTTCTATTTTCTAATTTTAATTTAGAGTATCGTTGTCATATGAGAAAACATAAAAAACTCCATTTTAAAGCTTTAGTTATGCAATTTTCCACAACGGGTGCTACTAGCGTAAAAGAAAAACCTGTCATGCGAAAATTTTTATCAAAACACAAGTTTCACCGTGGCAAAAACTTATTCTGAAAATTTATTTTAAAAAAATTAAAAATTAATATGTTGTAAATTTAGATACTTTATTTCCCGCCAGGTGACGCTATAAACACAAAGAAAATTCTGTTGAATCTCTGTCATCTACTTTTATCTTCAGAATAGCTATTATACTGTGAAAAAAAAAAAAAATCTATTTTACTTAAAGTTTATTACAGTTAAAATTTCTCCCAGGTAGATCTATAAACGCAACAGTAAATTGTGTTGAATCAGTGCTACCTATTTTTATCTTGAATACATCATACAGTGAAACATAAAAAAACCCCACTTTTAATTATACATGGTTATTTTATTCCTCACTAGGGGAGTTATCGGTGTAAAAGGAAGTTGAGTTTAAAATACCCTATATAATTTTAGCTTGAAGTATGATTGGTATGTGAGAAAACATAAAATATATCCATTTTAAAATTTTAGTAATGCAATTTTCCACCAGAGGCGCTACCAGATTAAAAAGACTAATGAGAAAAACGTTATCAATATTCTTCCACAATGGCAGAACCTTTTTCTGACGATTTGTGTGAAATTCGTTCGCGGTAAGCGACCTAAAGATGCGTTCGAAAAGATAGTTAGAAACACAATTATACACATACATATATGAAGCATCATAAGTTAAATAAATGTCATAGAACACAGGTCTTCCAAAAGTAATTGGTGATTAAGTATAATGCATCTGTATTTTTTGTATTGCCCTGTAAAAGAACGATAAATATTACATACCATATTTTCATTGGAGAACATGCCACAATAGGTTTTAGTAACATATACAAAGTTCGTAGGGTTTCAAATAGCATAATGATACTAAAATGCATTTTGAGCAATTACCACCCACAGACGGTAGTGTAATCGAATTTTTTTGTGCGATCTTGAACAATAACTATAAATTCTATATACACCCTCTTCAAGTAAAAGACATGATGTAAGTGACTATAACAACATTATTAAAAATACATTACATTCCACTTTCTCCAAACCCCTGTTTTACATATATTCGTTTCATAAAATCCCTACATATATTCGTATTTTTATGTGTGGCCATATACAATAACTATAAATGCTATATACACCCTCTTCAAGAAAAAATCAAGCTGTAGGTGACTGTAATAACATGCTAAAATTACATCACCGTCAGCGTTCTACAAACCCCGTATTTATCATTTATTCTTATTCTTTCGTGTAGCCCTGTAAAATAACTATAACTCAACATCGCATAATTTTTAATTTTACACCGTTGAATAGGGGAGGTAATGTACTTTCTAACGTACTATGTTTGAAAACTATATTTCAATTTACTGACTTTTTATGATTTTTAAAGCAAACAGCTCGATTACGGAACATTAAAACGTTTGCACATAAAACGTTATAAATAGTTCAGCATTTGTTTCCGGCTAATATACTACAACAAAATTAAGACATCATACTAAAACACAAAATAAAACTATGTCTTATATCTATATATGTTTCCTTTTCATAATTAAGAAAGATCTGTAACTTCTCCTCTGTTTTGCCATCTTATTTACATAAGATTCAAAATTTGTTCTTAGAACTCCAGATCCAGAGGCTACAGAGAAACTGCGTTTAAGAGCCTACACTAATAACGGGAAGAAACGATCATGCTAATGAATGAGCAGGCATTTTCAATTTTGGAACCGGTTGGAACCGGTTCTGACAGTCTCAAATTATTTTTGTGAAATTTATCATATTTTTGTGAAATTTATTATATTTTTGTGAAATTTATTATATTTTTGTGAAAAATAACATTTTGTTACGAAAGATGAAATCCAGCTACTCAAATTCAAACCAAGCATTTAATAATAATAACTTTTTTAAATCCTTCCGCTAAAGTTTATCTTTCTGGTGAATATGTTTTCTTTGCAAATTAAACAAAACCATACAAAATAAAAATAATTAATGGATAGTATGTTTTTATGAAATGGAATTTTGTGAAGGGGTTTTTTATCAAGAGGAATTTTGTGAAGGGTTAGAAGAAAACGTGTTGTTAAACATGTTAAACCTCAATGACGTATATCAATTGCATGACAATCCGAATACATTTACGCGAGTTAGACAGACAATCAAACAGTCAGACGGACAGACAGGCAGACAAACCAAATTCATAAACGATTATCAGCTATGTTGGTTCCAACTAAGTGTCTTACAATCCTTTAATAATCAGTTTGGAAGGAAACTGAATCGTTATTGATGTGATATAAGAAATATCATATACGACACTGAAGACTTTGTACGGTTAGTGATAGTAACATAAAAAGGCCGTGGGATATCACTCGTCTATCCTCGATTTCTTCTTGAAGTCTTTTTTCAGAATTACTGGAAAATAGAACTCGTACCTTTCTGCCAATGCTCTTCAATAATATTTTTAAAGAACACGAATTGACATTTGTGTAGATTTCTGCCGGTGGTTGGTTATAAATAACAAATTTTAAATTTTAAACGGATTTTCAGGGACACGAAAATTATGATATGTTGTCATGAGGGAGTATTTAGGATTAATACATATTTCTATGTAAGGAGATATTTTTATAATTAGAAAATGAATCTTGAAGAAATTGTAAATGTTATTAACAATTTTCAAGAGCGTGCTTTCTGTATCGGGTTCGGGCTCTAATGACACAAACTTTATCGCGCTCGTATTACTAATCATCCGACTCGGGCTCCGAAAAAAAAAAGAGCCCGAACTCACCTTTACACAATAAGTCTGCAGTTTTTAAAATTTATTTAGAATAGTTTTAATCCAATTTATACTGGATAGAAATTTTAAGATGAAATTTTTCTTCTGTATTTCTAACTCTACGATTTTAAGAGTTATAATATTTCTCAGAAACTATTAACTTTATCTGAAGGGAATTTTCTCCCATACTCTTATTTGTTCAAATAAGTAAATAAACTACACGAAATTTTACTTTGTTTCACTAAATTTTGCTACAAAATAAATTTTGTAGTTATGCTGCGTTAAAATATTTATGATTTTATTATTTTGTATAATTTTAATATAATTGTGATTGATTTTTTTTTTTTTTTCGCGGCACACTCGATATCCTCAACACTCACTGAATTGAGTAATTTTCAGTTTTCTTTCCAAGGAATATATAGTGCTGCCATCTAGGAACCGAATAAACACTATATAATGTTAGCAATTTTAAGGAATACATATGGCAACTGAATTTGTAGAAGAAAGCAGCACTTTCTTTTTTCTTTGGATGAATATCAGCTCCATTGAAATTTTATCAATTTAGTGAACAAATTTTTCAATCTTATTAATGTTAGAAAAACATCTCTAATCCAGCTCTCAGATTCTTTTTATTTTCATTCTGTTCGTATTTTAACATATTCTCTAACTAACTTCCTTTTTAGGTGCGTTCGTAATTATATAAATACGTAGCACCTATTGTCGTCGTCTGGTCCGTCCGTCTATCTGTCTATCCGTCCGTCCGTCTGTCTGCCCGTCCGTCCGTCCGCATATAACAATGCAAAAACTACCCAACCGAATGGTTTGAAATTTAAGATATCTTATCTTTGCAAAATTGTGTCCAGACATTTCAAATTTTATGAAAATCGAATCAAAACTTTAGAATATATTAATGAAAACATTTATTAAGAAATTTGAATAATTAAAAAAAAATGGTGCTTTCTTGTTATAGGAGCTTCCGAGGTTTAGCCGTCAAGCGACCGAGATACTTATTGTATGACAGAAATTAATCTGCAGACGATATAATTCATTTCACAGAATTAAAAATCATCAAGATCTGAATATTTATATAGCTAGCTATAGTACGAACGCACCTTGTTTGTCACGTTTGACGTACAATTTCCAACTTGTTTCTTTCGTTTAAATGACACTACGAAATAGCTACGAGTTACTAATACAACTTTATGTGTTCTTTTTAAGTTCAGATGAAACAATCATCAAATATCTACAGTGTCTCACAAAAGTGATGGGACACTTGTGCTTTATAAAAAGAAACTGCAATAAAATAAATAAACAAACATGTGCAAAAATTTTTTGGGTGTGTTTCATATTTAAAGTTAGTAACAATTATTACATAACATACATTTTGTCAAAATATTAAAATATTAATTTAGTAAAAATACAATTGTTCAGAACGGAGCAAAAAATGGCTCACATAAGTGATGGGACACTTACTTTTCCATCAAATATTTATCCACAAATTTTACTTTTTAAAAGGTTTTAATATTTTGTTGGATTTCCTTTTACTTTTAAAACATGATTTAATCTTTTTGGGATGGATTCGACTATTTTTTTTGTGATTTCTGGAGTGATTTTACCCCATTCTTCTTGAAGCACCGATTTTAGTTGTTGTTTTGAAGAAATGGTGTGTTTGCGAATTCTTGATTCCAATTCTTGCCAAATATTCTCTATGGGATTTAAGTCTGGAGATTGTGGTGGTGTTTTTATTATTTCAGGACAGTTATATAGCAGCCAGAGTCTAACGTTCAGAGCAGTGTGCTTGGGGTCATTGTCCTGGTAGAATTTAAAATCGTTATGAAGGTTCAATTTTCGTGCTGAAGATTTCAAATTTTGCTTTAAAATATCAATATACTTGTACTGATCCATTATACTGTTAATAAAAACAAAATTACCAACTCCAGCGGACGACATACACCCCCATACCATAACTCCTCCTCCACCATGTTTTACTGTTGGTACCAAGTTCTGTTTGCGAAGTTCTTCCCTGGGTTTTCTCCACACCAAGATTCTACCGTCAGAACCAAATATATTAAATTTACTCTCATCAGCAAATATAACTTTATTCCAGTAATCAGAATTCTTATTTATGTTGGATTTTGCGAAAGCTAGTCTGAGTTTTCTATTCTTTTCACTTACGAAGAATTTTTTCCTGGCTACTCTACCGTGATATCCAGCAGATCGAATTACCCTTCTAATAGTTTCAGGATTAACAATTATTCCATATAATGCTTGTAAATCAGCAGCAACTTTTGAAGCACTAATTCTTGGATTTTTTTTAATATTTCGAACGATAATTCGCTTTATTCCATTGGATAGCTTTGATGGTCAGCCAGGTCTTCTTTTATCCTGAATCATATGATTCTTTTTATATCGTTTAATGATATTGAAAACTGTTGAACGACTCAAGTTAACTGTTTCAGCAGTTTTTCTAATAGATTTTCCACGTTCAATATGCAAATTAATAACTAATTTTCGAATTTCAGGCGAAGTTTCTTTTCGTTTAGCATTCATGACTACACAGAGCTAAAAAACACAAAAATTCCAAAACAAACTGGAGAGAAATACTGCAGACGATTTTATAAATTATTGCCAATTGCTTTTAAGTAAAAATAAACCCCCCAAAAATATTTTTATTGCTTATTTCAGGCGATTTTTGTTGCATATATAATGGTGTCCCATCACTTATGTGAGCTATTTTTTGCTCCGTTCTAAACATTTGTATTTTTATTAAATTAATATTTTAATATTTTGACAAAATGTATGTTATGTAATAATCTTTACTAAATTTAAGTATGAAACACACCCACAAAAAAAATGTGTACATGTTTTTTTAATTTATTTGATTAGTTTCCTTTTGTAAAGCACAAGTGTCCCATCACTTATGTGAGACACTGTAGCTTTAAAATATTTTTATTCTATAGTAGGATATATATTTTATATACTCGGATATAAAGATGTTATTGTTATTTCTTTTATGTGTGTGTTTCTTTTTGTAAAGTCAATGTTAAATTTGGCTGCGTGTTGTGATGTAAAAATAATAATTTTTTTCTATAAAGATATATTAATAATCTAAAGACTGTCCAACATAGTTGAAAAGTGTTTATGACTTCGTTTTGTCTGTCCGTCTGTCGGCAGTGTTCTAATTCTTGTAAATATACTCGGACCACCCTGTAATTTTTATATCTTATTGACGTTTATTATAGCGTGATCTGTATTGAAAAGGAAATGTGCAGCATTTATAGTTGGTTTACAGGCACAGTCAAAAGTATTCCGTTACAATACGGTCAATGGTAAAAAATCGTTTCAAGTATATTTTAATTATTTTACACCATTTCAAACATATTGATATTACACCATTTCAAACATAGTGAAATTGAAATGTGTTTATGATGTACAATAAAACATGATTTCTTTAGAATATGGGGTGCAAAGCATTTGTTATTCATTTACAGGGCCTCTCAAAATAATTTCTTTACATAATGGTCTACGGTGAAAATAGTTTTCAGCGTATTTTAATTGTGTTACACTATTTCAAATATAATGAAATTTATACACATTAATGAGGTTTATTACAAGGTACTTGCTTTAGATTATGGTGTGCATAACATTTATCGTTCATTTACAGGGACAGAAAAAAGATTTCTGACACAGTAGGATACCTAATGAATCCGAAATACTGTTTATTAGCGATAATTGCTGGGAGGTGTATTTTCAGTTATGATATGCGTTTTTAAGTTTAACTAAATTTTTGCATACGTGGTTTGTACACATGCTATAGGTCAAATACAAGGGCTACACAAAATAATTTGTAAGCACTAATGAGTATAAGCGTAAAATGCTCAAAAGTTTTTTTTTTTTTTTTTTTTTTTATGAGTTAAAGATTTTCAAGCTGAATTATATTTAGCATACCAAGAAATGTTTGGTAGAATATAAATAAAATCATATACAGGGTAACGCAAAGAACTGGATATACACAATAGCGTATGTATATAATAATTTCTGGAGTTGTGATTTCAATAGTTTTATGCCTGTTTTAGCCTTCATTAAATATTAGTTCACTATGTGACGTGTTTTAAAATATATAGGTAATATACGGGGCTGTACTAAAGAATTCATGTATCTTTCCATATATTAGTAGAAATTGCTGAGCGTGATTTTCAACCTATAATGCGTTTTCTTATTAAACTAAATTTAAGAAAACTTTGTAGAATATATACAAATCTATAGATAAAATATAGGGCTGCACAAAATAATTGGGGTACTTTTCCAGCTATGGGCGGCAATTACTAAAAATCTGGTTTTCAAATGTGTTATGCATTTTCGAAATATGGAAATCGTTCTATAATGAGATATAATTTCAGTTTTAATAAAAATATCACAGTGAGACAAAATAGGAATAAAACTCTGTTTTATACTTTAAAAATTAAAAGAACATTTTGAATAAACATTTCTCATTTATCAAATAGAATCTATGAACCTGTTCCCTACTTTTATAGAATATTTTTTAATAGTGTTTATATTGTTATTGAAAAAATTGTATATATTTTAGTTCACATCTTCGTACTCATATTGCTCCTACCAAAGTTTACTAGTAGTATCACGCAAATTACTAATAGATGCATTATGCATTATGCAAAAGCTTACTTTTTCGTAAATTTCTAATCCCAATCTTTATACTTTTTCTTTTCTTTTCTTTTCTTTTTTTATAAAATTTGAAATATTTATTTATCGTAGTTTAATATGACGCATAGTGTTATTTTAAGTAAATGGCTTAGGAGTTTTCACGGTTCATAAATGTATCTTTATTGTTTTTTTTTTCTTTTTTTAAATCTTAAGAAAGGCTGTAATACTGAACTTGAATTGTAAAAACTAAATTTGTACTTATTTTACTTTAATCTACTAATACTATTGAACATCTGTAATATAAAATACGCATTTTCATTAACTCATTAACACCGGTAACGGCCGTAAACGTCTTTCTAAGTTAAATTTGAGAAGGCTGGTATGGGCCGTTTGCTGAAAAAATAAGGGTGATGGGTATAAAAAGAGACGCGTTTCACCCCGTGCTGTGGGAGGCAAAATCACACTTTCTAACAAACAGATAGCTCAACAAATTATTCAGGTGTGTTTAAACTACTTTCTTATGATGAAATCTAAATAACTTTGAATTCTAGTTTTTATTTAAATTCTGCATAGAAAATAGTGCGTTGTTTCCTTATAGGTGAAAAAATTTCACATAAATGTACTTGCAGTATTTAAATATAATTCGAATATAAATCGTTCATAAAAAAATTCATCAAGCAGCAATATTCAAAATGCATAGTTAAAATGTGTTTTTCTACTTCTCAAGATAAATATAAAATAAAGAATTTAAATACAAACATCAAACACTTGCTTTGAACGCATATTTCGTTTAATTTAAATATGAGCCATTAAAAAAAAAAAAAAAAAACTACATAAATAAACAACTCTTGACGTTTCGGATATTCTTCATAACCATCTTCAGGAGAAAATTCTCATAAAAACAAACAGCGAAAAACTAAATACGTGTTACATAATTGAGGTAGTTTTTTTTTAAATAGCTCATATTTAAATTAAACGAAATATACGTTGAAAGCAAGGGTTTGATGTTTGTATTTATATTTGCAACGTAAAGTCCTTATTAATTAAAGAATTTAAATTAAAAAATAAAGAAAAATCATGCGTCAAGCATAGATTATGAAACTCTTTACAACACATTCAGAATAGAGTAATAAAATTTCTCCGTGTAATAAGGTTATAAATAAAATCTATGTAAATAAGGTCAAGGGGAAATCGGTGTTTGACCAACAAACGGGGAAGCCTACTTTTCGGTTTAAGCTCAACTAGCCCTGCCCAGCAGGTTTGTTTATTATGCGGCAAGGCTCCAAGGAGCGATACCCGGAAGGACCACCCCTGAAGGGGACCCTCACTAATTAAAATTAACTGTAAATGAACGATGTCCTTGTAAATGAACGATTGCCATACACACCCTATTTTACAAAATGTATCTTGTAGTGCACCTCGGTACTGTACATTTTCAATATGTTTCCAACTTGTGTAACATCATTGAAATACATTGCAAATGATTTATCTTATTACACCATAATGTAACGGAAGTCTTTTGAGTGTCCGTGTAAACGAACTATAAATGCTACACACTTTATTTACAATACATATTATGCCATAGAAGACCTCAATAACATACATCAATTACAAGGCTATCTGGGTATATTTACGCGAGTTAGAGCACGGACAGGTAGAAACGACCAGACAACCGAAATCCGAAACACTTTCAGATATATTTATTTAAAATTCTAAAATGTGTAAACTAAAAACATAATATACATTATAATAACTTTTATTAGATTGTTGACATGTTTCGGCTCACTCCGAGCCATTATCAAAATTAAATGAGAATATTCTATAATTGCACGGTCTTTGAAGTTATTATTTGAAATGCTATCATTTAATTTTCATGTACTTTTTAAAAATTGCGCACTTTATCTTTTATTTTTACTTAGTTGTTTATTTTCATATTTATGACCATGGGGTAATGACCATTTTTAAAAAGTACATGAAAATTAAATGATAACATTTCAAATAATAATTTCAAAGACCGTGCAATTGCAGAATATTGTCAGTTATTATAGTCAGTCAAATATTTATCAGTTATTATATTTCCTTTTGTCAACTGTATTAAAAGTTTCTTCTAAGATAAAAATGTGCAAACACATTTTTCTCTCTCTCCGAGTAAGAAAACTACGTACTGTCTGCTACATACTGAAACACGATATGTGTTAGCTTCGTGTGTATTAGACATATAAGTGGTGACCACTTCCATCACATAATTAAACAAATATATAAAGTTTGACGTGTCTGCTGAAAATTTCAGGAAAATATCTTCATTATTGTTAAAATTTTGAAGGTGAATCCGAGTTGAGGTTTATGAAAATGCTTAAAGTATTAAAAAAAAACCTAAATGCTTAAATAAAGTGCTTAATGCGTAAATGTTTAAGGTAATTTTCACAAAAAAAAAAAAAAAAATGTGCCATTCCAAGAAATTCTGGTGATGTCATCTTATTTTTCACAAGACAAGGTAAAATCTGATGAAAATATCGTTATATCTTCAGTGCTGTTAAAGTTTTGAGCTGCATTGGGTTCAGCTTTAACTCCGTCCCCCCCCCCTTTTTTTTTATTAAATTGCGACTTAAGTTCTATGGCAAATAATGTTCGTCTTGCTGTGTATTATCCCCCCTGTTGTTCTGTTGCAAGAATTCAAAGGCTACTGTAATACCGATGTACATATATATATAATGCGAGTATTTATACTAAAATGTCTGTGTACCCACTAATAAAAATATAGAAAAGTTCAAAAAAATAAAAAATAAAAACACTCTTAATGTTTATCTTAATTCTGCATTAAATGTTTATCTTAAAAAATCAAGGCTCAGTTCATAACTGTAATTCAAGTTGCGCAAAAACAATACCGTTACAACATGTTAATTTGGCGTGGGCCCGGTTTATGGAAAATTCAGCGCTTGAATTAGGCTTGGTAGAAAGCGTGAACTAGTTATTTTATTTTTTTAATATAATTTTTAAACTCTTTCTTTTTTAAGATATGCAACCGTAAATAAAAAAAGCATTATTTAAACTATCTATTCAGGATTTCTAAGTTGTTTTCTCAACGTATAATCATAATTTTATTAATATAAAACTATTGATTCATTGAAGCGTATTTTTAAAGGCATTATTCACTCTTTATTTTTTATTTATGTATTATTTTCTACTTTTTATTTTTTAAAATATTTCGTTGTTGCAGTTTCACAGCCAGTTGGCCTATTTTGCCAAGCGTGGTTTGGTGCATCATTAACTACATTGTTCTTGTAACTCGTATACAGTTGTAACTATGAAGAATATTTGGCGATTTATCACCTGCGCCAGCTAACAAAAAAATGTCTTAAAATAATTTATTAATTTATAATTAAGACTAATTAATATTAATTCTTGCTTCAAAGGAATATAAAGCATTTTTACTGATTTACGTGGGAATTGTTTGTTAACGAACGCATATACCTAATTTTATTGGCATATCTTGTATATTAATTAAGTTGTAAAACGAGGCATAGTCAGAAACCTTTTGTGATATCCTTCAATCGTTATTCATTATTGAATTATGACACGTACCAGTTCTACTTTACCAGTTATATAATGTTGAAGAAAGGTACTTCATGACGAATATGCAATACCCGAATTTCTTCCGTTTTATGAGTTATGTTAAAATATGTTGATTCAAATATTTGACGCATGTCCCCTTAATTTTAGCCTTAAAATGTTTTTAAATGCGAAATTAAGATATCATGCTCAGAATATCACTGCAAAATGGGTAAATAGTAGATAATTTTTTAAGACTTGATTCTATTTTCAATATCGAAAGCAACAGATACTAAACAAAATCAGTGGACAGGTGCAAGGCTTTTGCACTGCATGTTTTAAAATTATTTGCGCATACGTTTTTTAATTAATTTTGATTGACTGCAATTTTTAATCAAACAAAGTATTTTAATGAAATGTGAGTATACTATGTCAAAAGCCTGTCGAAAACATTCCGTATGATACATTTTTCATCATTGTGCGTTTTGTATATGTATAGGAAAAGGTATGAAGACATAATAAATGATATATATAAGAATTTAAAATAAAATAGTAGTACAAAAAATAAGTTATACTAAAAAAATTTAATCTGGTATGAGGGTCATTCCATGGTAACTTACGTTACATTTAGAATAATTGACTTCAGTAATTTTAGTAATACAACTCCAGAAAATATTCAAAACGTAAAGTTGATGTGATATTTTAATTAAACCTATCCAAAACGAAATGTGGATGCAAATTACTCTAATTTAGGGGTATTTATTGAACAGTGGGAATTAAATTTATTATGGTAATTTACGTTTTTTTTTTAATGTAACTTAAGTTATCATAGTAAATATAATTTCCAGAGTTCAAGAAATAGCACTAAATTTAAGTAATTCTCATGCATTTTTTCCTTTGGATAGGTTTAATTAACAAATCACATAAACTTTACGTTTTGAATATTTTCTGGAGTTGTATTACTAAAATTGCTAATGTCAATTATTATAAATGTAACGTAAATTACCATGGAATGACCCATGAACAAAATAATAAAGTGAAAGAGAAATCTGATATTTCAGTGGTTATTTCAATAACTTAAATAGTTTTGGCAAAATAAAGGAACGAAGATGGTGAAATAAACACTTACAGAGTTCGATTCCATGTAAATGCAGGTCTATACTTATACAGAGGGGAACGTATGTTACTAGGGTTGTATAATGTGTTTTTAATTTTCACTATTTTAATTCCGGTTACGATGTTTTTCTACGTTCAAGGTAATACAAAAATAAATCATATTTTTTAAAAAGATAATAGATTTTCAATAATAATTCAAAATTGCTGATTTGAAAAGCGTAATTAACAGCCATTTCTGACTATACAAAATTAATTTACTGTTTATCTCCAACGATATACAAAAGATTGAAAATAAAATTTTCCGAATAGTATAAAATTATGCAAAAAACTTTATTGTAAAAGTTTTTGAGAAATGTTTGGATCAAATATGAAAACGTAGATGAAGATATTTATTTTCAAATGGAAAAAGAATTTAAAAATGTTTTTAAATTTATTTTATTTTATTTTATTATTCAAGATGTAAGGCACAGTTTCTAATTTAAACATTTATATGTATAATTTATAGTCTGGTCTCGATAAGAAGACTTGGAGCTTGGACAAATCCGTTGTAAAATTGAAAAAAAAAGGGGATGAAAAAAATCAAAAACTGTCATGGTTATAACACGAACACCATCAAATTAATTGAAGTAGTAGACATTTTTCTACTTCTTAAAATATTATAAAAAAAGTATTCGATAAAACACTTAATATGAATGTATGTAATATGTTTACAAAGTAAATGTCACTTTCACCAACACATATTTTATTGTTGTTGAAACTGAAAACGCTTTTAATTAATTAAATACTGGAAAATCGATCGATCATTTGTGTGCATATACTTTTACTTCTCGAATCAATAAACTTGTCTGAGTAAGGTGTATTGATGAATCCGCGTACGGCAACTACACTGCGTGTTCTTATATCCGCTAGGTTTAATAGGCGTGCGAAATTATACTTAAAACATTTTCGCCTAAAATTGCATCTTATGCTGCACAATATCCTTTCTCAAAAGTTCATGGTGCATGACAATGAATCTGTAATGGGTTATTGTGTTAACAATGAAAATAGTCGACGTAGTTACAGTTTCTTAAAATAGCTAAATTTAAACGAAGTGCCTAATAAGAAATATACCTTTAAAATATTAAGTAACACGATTTTATTGCTCAATCTCCTCGTTTTAACCATTGATATAACTCCCGTATGTAATCTTGCATGTAACTTTCATATAATTAAAATTATATTGTTGCTGCATTTAAGGCAGTCATATACTTTGACGCAAACTTAATCTCATTTCTGTAATTACTGCTGTGATTCTCTATTGTTGCAATTCTATTGAGCATCACTCTTGTTTGTTTTGCTTCTGTAATATTTCCCATGTCTGAGAAGATCCTGTGTCATCTGGTGTATGAGCATTTTGCCTGTGTCACCTGTTCTGTATGCGGTACTGCCCAGACAAATGAAGTTAAATAAAAGCGTGTAAAAATGAAAATACCCATGCTAAAAGACTATCATTTCTAATTAATTATAATTATTCTTGTTTTAACTCTTTTTTTTATTTATACTAGTATATATTTTTACCACCTGAATATGCTTTTAGTATTAGAAATACAGTAAACTGTTAAATAAAAACAGTGAAGATCAGAATTTCAGTTACGTGAAATATATATTTAATTTGCTCATAGTATGTCTTATGTGTTTTTTATAACTGTTTTATATTTTGCGATTAAAATAGATTAAGAAAATTTACTTTAAATGAAAAAAGATTTCCCAAAATATTCATAAAAAGTGTTTTATACATCTTCAAGAAAAACAAAAAATAAGTGAACTTTTGAAATGTAAAAGGCTGTTGAAAAGAGAGCGTAAAGAGAACAAATTAAAAAGCGTTTCTTTAAAAGATAGATTTTATGGATGCCTGAATTAGTGAATTCGAAAGTTTTAAAGCTAATTGCTCAAAAATGTAAAAATGTAAAAATGAATTTTATACTAAACAACGCCCATTTGAGTTAAACGTACAGTGATTTGTCAGCTATACAAAGGTCATTGTTTTATATTTTTCGTAAAAATCAAGCATACATTGAAAAAGAAATTTTCTCATAACAATGAAAACAGACAAGTTTTTGTGGTTAGTTCTTGCAATATCTGGTCTCAATTTTGCGAATCTCCGTTGTCGATTTTCTATAAAATGTCTTAGAATATTTTTTTTTATAGCTTTTATAGTTTCGCATACTTACTCCATATTACTGAATATAGAGGATATAATAAAGGAACGTTATAAAGAAGGAATATCTTACATATTATTGCCAATAAGCTCTGCTTTAATGTGGTATTTTGCCTATTCCAAAAGAAAAGAACTTTCTTACGTATTACTTCAAATTTACAGTTATAGAAAACAGTACAAAACTTTCAAGAAAAGTCGATCTTACATAACACCGTTGCTAATTATCATACTGTTATCTCCTTTCATAACATGTGTCATTATCCAAACAATGGTAAATTTTGAAACAGAGGAAGTGACTTCATGTTTTTTTGGACTTGAAGTACGGGGCATAATTTGGAATAGATTACTTATGTTTAATAGGGGTATTGCTAGATTCGTTTTTTGCGTTAATTTTCCATTCCATTTAACGTTTACTTTAAACATATTATTTCACAGATGTTCAGAGGTATTGTCGAACTACAATAAATTGCTTCAGAAACAACTGCAAAGAGAGATAAACGAGAAGATTGAAACCTTGAAGGAATTCTTTGATTTGATAGAAGTTGTGAAAATGTTAAATGAGTCAACCATGATCCTCTCATTTCTTATCATCTTTTACGGCTTAGAAGGCATTTTTTCCGTATTGTTGACATTGTCGCTTAGTAGCCTGTTAAAATTTCATATGGAATATTTAATTAGTGTGGTATATTATTCCACATTTAGCACAGTGATGATCGTGTCTTATACGCTTTGTAGTTCCGCGATTCCGTTAAACTTGATGCGAATAAAAAACAGTGCCAGAGATTTCTTAAATAAATGCAGTTTTAGTCATTATGTCAACAAACAATATATATACTATCTACGGAGAATTGAAACACAAGAGGTTATTTACATATCTGTATGTGAACTATTTTATCTGTCACGGAGTTTCCTTTTAACGGCATTGGGTGCGGTTCTGACATATGGCTTGCTAATAATTAATTTACACTTCTAATATGGAAACAAAAATCTTTTAACTTTGCGGCAGATTTTTCTCTTTTCTCAGATAGAAGGCATACTGTTTATTGGACATTTCTGTTTGGAATGAAATCACCTTCTCATGGAGAGCCAGATGTGAAGCATAGAAATTTTTCTCCATGAGAGGAAATATTTAATGAAAATTTATTTTTAAGATTATAAATGTTGAATATAACATAAGCGATTAAAGTAATATTAGTATACAGTTAGTTTTTACAATTCAAGATCTATATTATTAATCAAGATGAAGACAACATTTCCTAACAATAAAATAAAAAAACAGAAAAAGATTTTTAAAAAGTTGAAAAGAAAAGAAAAAAAAGGAAGACATATTTTTTCACAACCTTGAAAGCGTCATTTACTAAAAACAAGACTGTTGGTGAAGTTAAACTAAGATAAGTAAACCCTTTAAATTTTATTTCGGAAGAAAAAGTATAAAAATAGCAGAAAAAATTTGCGAAAAAGTAAACTAATGCATAACATATTTAGTAATCTTTTACATGACACTACTAATAAACTTAAATAGAAACTTTGTGAGTACGAAGATGTGAACACAATGTGATTTATAATATACAATTTTCAAAAACAATATAGATATTATTAAATAATATTTATAAAAGTAGATAAAAGGGTCATAGATTCTTTTTGACGAGATATGCTTAATCAGAATGTTGTAATTTTCTTTTAGTTTATCACACTTTAAAGGATCATAGAGGGTTTTAATCAGATTTTGTCGCACTGTTTTATTTCTATTAAAAATGAAATTGTGTCTCATTAGAGGGCTATTCCTATATATGTAAGGTAAAACAGTTTCTGAAATTTTTTGGCATATACATATTGGGAAGGAACGTTTTCCCATTTTATTTTAAAATGCTTGGCATTAATTTTGATAATTGTTTTGCAAAGGCAAAACTGATAATTTAATAAATTGGTGAACGTCGACTGAAAGGACGACGCGCCGCATTTTTGGCCGGAGGAGAATCTGGTATTTCCTTACGTCTCATTTTTTTCAGCGTCTTAATTAAAGTACTTACAGTTCCACGGATTTTAAGTACACGTCTGTCTTTTTCAGGCGGTAGATTTCAATTAAATTGGTTCGCAACGACTTAACTTTATTTCGTTTCTGTATTAAAAAGTGTAATTTTAATACCATATTGTAAGCCTAAAAAAAATTATGTGCTGTAATTTTAACTAAGTCTATAAATAGTGACTAAACTTGTGTAATATATTCCTTAATTTGATTTTCTAATTATTTAGAAGTACATGCTTAACACGCATAAGTACAATGTGTTTCAACTTGAACAAGATACATAAGAATATATATGTATGTACTACATATATAATATTTCGCATGACACTACTGATAAAGTTAAATAGGAACTTTATGAGTACGAAGATATGAACACAATGTGAATTATAATATACAGTTTTTAAAATCAATGTAGATACTATTAAATAATATTTATTCTGTATTTATATAGACAGTCAAACCTTAATATCTTGTACTTGAAGGGTTTTGCAACAAAATTCGAGATGTTAAAAATTCGTGATATCGAAAATCTTTTTAGCATTTTACTCAGCGTATTACCTTTGTTTCCAGTTTAGAAAATTCATAGAAAATTCTGGAGCATACAGTTGCTTCAGGAATAGAGTAACATTAAAATATAGTTATGTATTTTGATAACATCTACTTTTATTTAAGGAAGTAATCCAATTTAGTTTGCTGCATGTTTTCCTCTCTTTAGAATTCAATTATAGTTTCTAAATGCGACAATACTTCATGTGATATGTCGGCTCTAGATTCCACAAATCGGCATACAATGCTCTTTGCCATTTGTGCTTTTTTATTTGTAACGTCCCATTTAAATAGTGCCGTGATAAAGTAAGGGTAGAGTTGTAGGATAACTTTTCCAATATTAGCCATATTTCTTCATGTTCATGCCGAAACCAAAAACAAATATATAAAGGCGATAACGGGGTATGTTCCCACAAAATATCGCCATACTTAGGCACGATTGAACAGGCTAACAGTTTAGCTGAAGGGGTAAACATTTTTTCCACTACTTCTGCAAATATTATAAAATACTGTATTCGATAATACAAATGTAATACAATTTCATTTAATATGCATTAAAATATAAAAGCCACTTTCAAAAATGCGCATTTTAAGGTTATTCAATCTGAAAACGCTTTTATCTATTTAATTACTAAAAAGTCGATTTTTTTTCCATTGCCAGTTTTTTGTTTACTAGTAAATAACATCATTTCGTTAAAATGGGGATTATTTATGCGAATCAGTGTATTTTCAACTAGAGTGTGTTATTTTATCTGTGAAGTTAACAGCATTCGAAATTCTTATTAAAAGCATTTTGGCATAAAATTTCATCTCTCTTCGCACGATACTGATTTTATAATTTTTATGATGCCCAATAATTCATCATTTTACGTGCGATTGTCTTAACATAACAAGTGGTTGGTATAGTTGCATTGTTTCTTCAGAAATAAAGATAAAATCATCGATAAAAAATGTAAGTCTATGTGAATTTTTAAAACATTTTTAAATGTTTTTTTTTCTTTCGCGTTTGTTTGTTTTGCCGATAATAAACAGTTTTAAATTTATTATGTAAAAATTCAATTTCTGGGGGAAAATAACAAGAAATATTACTCTTCAAAACTTTTTATTTTAAAAAAAATCTCAAACAGACACTGCTTACTAATAAAAATAAATAATCATTTGAAGTACTTCACTAACATCATAAATTTAAGCTCCCATTCTCTTTTGCCCCCCCCTCCCCGTCCCAATATACAAAAAAGTTAAAATGTTTTAAAATGTTTATATTTGATATAAAGAAAAATCTTCTGCCCTATTTCATGCTCTTTACTGACAATAAAAAAAATACCCCTCTGCCTCCCAAATTTCCACTTCCCCCTTTTATCCCCCTCCAGCATACAGATACTAAAATCCTTAAAATTCTTTATTTAAAAAAAAAATATATATATATATATATATATAGCACATTTTCTTTGTCTTTAATACCAGGTTGTCATGTTTTATAATAAAAAATAAGGGTAAGTAAAAGAAACTAGGTTGTAACTAAAAGTGAGCATTTCTTCCTTCTTCAGTTATGCAACAGTGATCATCTAATGCAGCCATACTCAACCTGCGGCCCGCGGGCCGCATGTGGCCCGGAGACCTTTTATGTGCGGCCCGAGATACATAATCAATAACCTCTATTTATTACATTAATTGAGATGTGTTTAAAAGTTTTTAAGACCTTCACTGTTCCTTTATATATTTTCATGGGGAGACAAAAACTGTCCTGTTATTTAAGATTACTAATTTAAAATTATTTTAAATACCGTTTCCTTAGTCAAACGTTCTTTTTACATGTAGTTCTATTTGTGCTATAATGGTGTATACATTTCTTAATCGTCACCACTAAACCAATATTATTCCAAATTTATTACATTTGCACTATACATTTCTACACCTTAAAAAAAGTTTTTGTATCGAGAAAACGATTAACTTATTAAAACAAATCACCTTATTTTTTTCTTTAGAACTTGGAAATGCTACATTGTTATATTATTACGTTTAACTAATAACGCTTATTAAGGTTAAACTTTTACCGTGGAAAAAATTGGCCGAAAAATGTTTTATACCACTATTTGTACATCATTTGCAATTGAAATCTACCACAAAGTTTATTGTTTGGAAATATTGGTATTAAAAGTTTTGGTAATATTTCTTTTTCGACAAATGATCAATTCTACTGATTACATTAACTTTATTATATAGGTTTGTTATATACTACTTTTTTTTATTCTTACAATTTAAATTACCTCTTTTTTCATTATAATATAATTGTGTTGCGACCCGCCGAACGTTCCAAACATATGTTTGCGGCCCGAGAGACAAAAAGGTTGAGTATGGCTGATCTAATGTAAATGTAAATGTTTGAGAACTTAACAGTGAAATTTTTATAATATGACAGAAGAATGGGTACTGTTTTGTTGCCCGGGCACAAATCTCACCAAGAGGAGATTTGTTTCGTTTAGTGACGGATCACGATGCCATTCTTGGTGAAAGAATTGAAGCCAGACCATCAGTAGGAAAAATACACACATTCAAATATTAAACCGAGATAACTTTAAGTCATTTCATATTAAAAATACTGAGAAATAAATACTAGAATAAATCAAAAACATTTGATTTCAAGAACAAAGCATCGTTTCTAATTTACACACGCAAAAATAAAAGCTACTATTTTTCTTACTTCAATTGGTAGGATGAGGGGATGATGGTAAAATCTCTTACCATTGTAATAATAGATAAAACTCACTAAATATTTACAAAATGGATAATTGAAATAATTTTGAAACTAAAGTAGTTGATAATAGTCATCAAAGGATTAATATAATATATTTATTACTAGCTAACCCGCCCGGCGTTGCCTGGGCCCGAGATAATTACATGCTCAGAGAAAGGCGTTAACCCCCTCCCTCCCCATACCCGCAAATATAATGAATAATTTGTTCAAGAGAACCCCCGTCACCTACATTAACGCGATCATTAAAAAAAGAATTAAATTTTTCTGATAATTAGAACATAACGAAGACGCTACGCTAAAATAGCCGGCAGATGACACCCCTTCCCAATCTCAATTTCAAATCTATATCTTAATTAGTTACCTAAATTTTTGTTCATTAGTAAAAATTGGCAATTATTTCCTTTCATTTTCGCAAACTAAATGGAGGGATCACAGCCTAAGAGGGACTGCTCAGACGAGGAGGCCAAGTCTGTAGAGCATAGGTGTCCCTCCCGGTACCTTTATTAAGGTTTAAAAAAAAAAAAAATACAATTTCAGCTAGAGCTGAGCCCGCCGGAAAACGCGACGGCCCGAGAAACAGATCTCTTTGTAGTTCAGTTTTTAATGAAAGCAGATCCCTGTCTGAAACTTTCTCGGATCGTTTTCACTGGCGCCGGCAGATTTTTGGCAGATTTTTGCATAAATTAAAAAAAATTACCAACCGAATTTTTCAAAAATCACATAGTCAGATAAAGAATATATTTTTACATATGCTCAGAAATTTTCAAATCGGTATCTCAATTAGTTTTCTTAAAATTCGCTAATTTGTAAAATAATTTCGAATTTGTTCATTTCCGCTTGCAAAACCAACGCGCCAGCTCGTTTCTTTTCCCATTTTGATTTAAAAGATGACATTTTAAAAGCGATGGTTAATGAGAATCTAATTAATATCTAGGCTAATTGTCAAAATATTAAAATTCTGAGGCTCAGGTGCACATGGCCAGACCTTGGACTATCCACATCTAAATTTCCAGACTTCTAGGTGGGCTATATTTTGATAGCCATCGCCAACAGACACACCAACAGACACACACACAGACACACACACGGACACACACACGGACACACACATGGACACACACACAGAGCGAAACTTTCTTTTATTAATATAGATTATAGCAAAAAATAATTTCTACATGGAACAATGTCTGCCAATTTGTATAATATTCGATAGCACAGTTATAGTATAAAAATTTAAAAGTTTGTTATAAAAGAGTCAATGGTAGTCTTAAAACTGTAATATCGTCTGTTTTATACAATTTACAGATTTTATTATACAAAAAAAAAAAAAAAAAAATCTATTAATAAATCAAAACAGATATAAATTAATCACGATGACATACGTAAACAAGAACATATCAATACAAATAACAAAATCATGCGTAATCAGATCTAAAGTTGACAAGACAATGAAAGAAATGTTTTTATAAGAGATAATAACATAAATAAAAAAATAACATAAATCAAATTTTATTTCAAGATGAAAGCATCATTTCTAATTTATACACGTAAAAATAGAAGGTACTGTCTTTCTTTGATCAATTAATGGGCCAACAGTAACATTACAGATCCATCGAAAACTATCACAAAATAGTTAATTTTTTGATTTTCCGTACAAAGTGCATTAGTCGGTAAAATTATTTTTTCTTTAAAAAATCGCTTGTTAATTCGTTATAGGCAAGTCCCAAAGTTTCATCATAATTAAACATATTCGAATCCCGGTGAAATAACACGTTTCGGTTCTGAGAATTCAGCGAGGAAATGGTTGAAATGATAATGAGGGCGATTGAAACGATATTTGGTGATTTATAACTTGCTCTGGCTAACATAAAAGCACAGAAGAATACTTAGAAGAAAGAAAGATAAAGTATTTTTTAATGATATTTAGTTTTCTAACTTAATAAACAGCTGCAATTTCTTCAAACTTACAAAAGGAATTCAGAATTTTGCATTAAGAATAAAAATGCTACTTCTGAATAATGGGAACAGCTAAAGATTTATACTTAACATTAATGCTTAATGTAACATGTAATATTTTATCTCTTAGATTACAGTATGTAGATTTCAAAATGAAAAATGTTTAATGCATTTTTAGTGCTAGAAAATGCTGAAAATCCATAAAATTTAAAGTAGCATAACTGGGGAAGTTTTGCTGCTAAAGAAGTGGAATTTTTACTGCTTAACATGTCAGAGCATGAAAAAGGTTTTTCTAAATATAACCTATAGGATTTAGTGGTCGTATAAAAATTTAAATTTCCTAACTTTTTAACTTTTTGATGTAAATGAATTTCCGGAACAGATGCTTTACACTCACGCAGAGATGTTTGGCGACTTTTTGGTTGGCGCGATTTTCAAGCTTGCGCCAAACCAAGAACTTAATACAATGGCTAGGTTGCCATTAAAGCAAAAAATCCCCTAAATTTGGCGACTTTTTCCCTTTTTATAACCGCTTAAAAAAAAAAAAAACTGTGCGTGAGTGTATGACATCAAAACCGAATTTCCATATGATGAAGAAAAGAATTTGAAATATTTGTATAATTAGAACTATATCTTTATAACTAACGGTTTAGAAATTAACTATTGATCAACGATAGGAAGAAATGAAATGTACATACAAACACACTATGAAATTAATAATAATTTAAGAGAGTGAATTCATTTGCGAATTCATTTGCCCGGAGCTCATTTACAAATAATAAAATGAAATATAATATGGAAATTTTTAAAATGTGTGTAATTGGAACATCCTAACATTTTCTATATCTATCGGAACCAGTATGATCGCGAAGAACAGTGACATAAATGAACACAAAATTTATCGATAACGATAATGCATTGCACACTGATGTTAGTATTTTTTACATAAAGAGTACGCTTCGATTACATTGGCAAAAATGGGCTTTTCGGTATATTTACATACACGTGAATATTTCATTAAATATATTGAAAATCATTAATGTACTAAGTCTATATTATCAAATGTTTTATAGAGAAATTTTGCAAATGAATAAATATGTTTAAGTTGATACAAAAAGTATAGGACCAGAGTTGGGAAAATTTATAATTGCAATTATCTCCAATGTAATTACAAGTTAATTGTTTGTAATTGCTTATATAGTTATACACATTCAAGCACAGAAATTTCGTCAAATAATGGGGTGGGGGGACAATTCCGGCTACAGTGCTGCAAGAATTCTTTACGGCATGTAATTGTAACTATAATTAATTACACACAATTCAATTGCAATTATATTGCAGATAACTGCAATTACAAATTTGCCAAACTCTGGACAGGACAAAATTTAAGAGGTGGTAATTCACACTACAATAAACATTTTTTTGTATATGAAACTAAGCTCACAATCCATTTATTCAGTCAAAAATACAGGGCTCTTAATCAAATCCAGATTCAGAGATTCAGATTTTTTTTTCATGACTTAAACAATAATGAAAATACTTTAACGAAATTTGAACTAAATTAATCTTTCCCTGTTTGACATGTAAAGATCTCATGAGAAACGGTAGAAGTGGCTACGATCCATATTCAAATAGAGCTGAACTAGACGTTCCATATATCCGACTACAATTGTCAGATCATACGGTTTCACTTTCCGAAATGCTGTCTGTATACTACATACATCTATTACTTTTCCTGATATCATCACATTACAACATTAAAGACATGAGTATAAAACATCACAAATTTACTGAATGGTGTATATATACACCATTCAGTAAATTTGTGATGTTTTATACTCACGTCTTTAATGTTGTAATGTTTCATGGCGTAATCGTCCAGCATTTATATCATCACATTAATTATTAAATTTGGTTCAGTAGAAAGCTCAGAATAGAGATGAAAAAAACCGGCTTGTATTTTAAATATGTAAAATATACGAAGAACAAAGTATTTTATGAAAAAACGTCATATTCGATTACAATATATTAGATAGAGAATATATTAGATTAAAGAAAAATATATTCGATAATGAATATTTTGAAAAATGCTGGATAGTGCTGGATAGTAAAATATTCGACGTAAAAAATATCTATTCAAAAACTTAAAATGAAACCCATTTACGGGAACTTGGTAATATGTCTTGCAGCAAGTGGCGTAAACCAATCACGATGTTTTTTATCGAACAACACTGGTTAAAAAAAATCGAATATTTTTTTTCTTCGTGTATTTGTTTCACAAAGCAATCAGAATTTTTTGGGGCGATATAGAAATCATTACTTTTTAATTTAAATTCATGGAATTTTGCGCAATTTGTTTTGCCAATACAAATAGAAAATTAAATTTATAAATGTTCAAGTAAAGAAATGTAACACATACAAAAGGAAGTGACAATTAAATTTGAAGTTTAGCAAAGTAAACTTATTAACAAGGCGGGAAACAATCTTATACTAGCCGGGCTTCGCCCGTGTATCCGGTCGCATCTTAAATCTGAAAAGTGCTTTTTACACGTGAACAGAAAATAAATAAATAAAATACTTTATACTAAATTAAACGAAAATAACTGTTAAAAATATCAAAAAAGCATGTAAATAAAGATTTTGCAACATAAATAAAACAAACTTTAATCATGAGCCTTCTGACAAATTTCACATGATCCTACTCTTTATCTACGAAACAAAATAACAAAAAGAAGTGAAGTATTAGCTGACGGGTCAGCAAAAAAAAAAATCCCGTTTCTTTTGTTTTGCCATAATCCATGGTAATGTATTCGATGGTACATTAGAGAAAAAAGTGAAGAAGATTCAAATATAATAATAATTTGAAATTTGCAAAAATATATATTTTTTAAATCGTTGCAACCATATCGAATTTTCTTTTCAAGTGATTTGGTTTTTCTAATAATAAAGTTTATTGTGTTTTATATACGGATATACACAATATGTTCTTTATAAAGCAAATTTTTGTTTCGTTTACAGGGAAAAGTTTTTTCCGAAAATTCCAGACAGAGTCAATGGATATATTCCGCGCATTGCTCTTTCACCTTGAAGCATGGTCTCATGTTTCGTTTTCTAAAGTTCACCGCGTTTAATGCGGGTTATTAATACGATTTCGGAATTTCATAAATGGTTACTCTTAAACAAGATGAATTATTTTAACGTATTTTAAAGGCATATAGATAACATGCAAGCTTTGTTTTAAACAAATTTACATCAATTCGTTCGAAAAAAAAGTGTATTCGGAAATGCTTTAAACGAAAAGAAAAGTGGGTGACATTTTACTTAATTACTAGCAGGCTATGCCCGCTGCGCTGGTCCATTTTCCAAATTAACTTTGAATCAAACATAATGGTGAATTCGTTCTTGTATTTTAAAGCAGTACGGGCCTTAACCTGAAAAGTCCTTCCGCATTGCTGAATACAGCCATTGCGCAATTATATTATCTTATGTGTTAACCAAATTTCGGGCTATAAGAATCAACTCTTTTCTTCGATCACTTATAATAGAGTTTGATAGAGAAATATGGCCGTTATGACCAACAGAAATTAAAATGTTCTCTAGTCACCACACAACTAAAAAAAGGAGCATTACAATCATTGCAGAGATTGACCATTGAACTTAAATAATGTTCGTGTTATTCATTTACGTTTGTTATTTCTTGAACTCCGGGCCTCTCAGCTTGGTGCTGTTCTGGTAGCTTAAATATAATCTCACTCTATGTTACATTATATTTCGTAATATACGTCATCTTCTGACACGTCTACTACAGTTTTCTATCTTTGGATTTCAGCAGAGTAAATACAGTCAAACATGTAATAAATTATTTGCACACAAATAACAGTGTTTAACTTTCTTATTTAAAAGAGATGTGAATAAAAAAGTGGATTTTTAAGGTAGAATTAAAATTTTTTGAAATAAATTAAAATAACGCCATTTGCACTACCTTTTCATTTTATGTACCAGTTGCAATCATGCAACTATTTACCTGGAAAAAACCTCGCTAGTTGATTGTGGTAGAAAAATAATCCTCTAGTTTGCATCCCATAAAAAACTTCCTAATTTTCCGAAATCTGGTTCACAACCAATTTTGAAGTCAAACATTAGAAGTGTTTGTAACGATATGGTTACAAATGTACCAGAGTTAGCTATAAAACGAAGTTAATTATGCGCCAAACTACGTTCCATTAAATACTGTCACATTGCTGTTGACTGAATTATAGATATTTCACCAATAAAACTCCTTAAGAATGATAAATAAAGTTAGTTAGGCAACATATTTAGTAATAATCTTTTGGTGAATGCTTGAACAGAAGATTTTCTTTTGCATTTCTCTAATGAGCATAATAACACGGGGAAATAGGCTTGCTATTTCTTTTACTTTCAAGATTGCATTATTATTCAGTCTGTTCTCTAAATAAACCCTATAATGAACATGATCGCTAATTTGTCACTACGTTTAGCGGCCAGGCTGTGCGTCAGCCGAAATTGCTGTATAATGATGGAAATTTTACCTAATTCGAATTTCAGTTACTTTTTTCTTATCTAAGCTAAAATGATAAATCAGCAAATATTGTTCCACTAGCCACCATTGGCATTTGAACGTTTTTTCGTACATTGCAGGTATTGCTTTTTTAGTGATAGTAAAATAACTGCAAATGAAAATATATAATAGCGAATCTTCTTCTGTCTGTTTGCTTCATTATGAAAAACTATAAATTTAGTAATCGCTAAGTACAAATTTCGTGTAATCTTTTGCAATCGGATTCACTGACAAGAGTCCCCTTCAACTATAAAAGAAATTTCAACAATATAGCAAATTACAAGTAGTAAGTGACCCCATTATGGAAGATTAGTCCAATATTTTTTTTTAAACTTCAAAAAGAAGAAATGATGTGCAAATAAAAATAACAATAAATGAATGGTGGATTTTTTTTAAATATGTGTTAATAATTTGTGGGGCAGTAACAACCACTAAAAATTAAAGATTTGACTCCATTTTTATAATATTAACTGCGATTTATATAATTGACATTTAAATATAAAATTTTTTTTCTAAAAATGCTGTCGTAAACTTGAAAAAATACTATTATTGTGAACATCGCTCGAACCGATATCACGCTTATGGATTTTTCGTTTAAAATCAAATTGCTTAGCAACAAAAGTAAAATTAAAATCGTAAATAAACAATTAGTATGTAACTCACAAGTACAATCATTTATATAATTACATATGCTAGTTTATTCTGTAAGCCCCATGATGGAGGAGTTAGATAAAAAAAAAATATAGAACAATTCAAAAACAATATATTGTTACTCAGATTTTATCTAATCAAAATTTCAGAGGCATTTTTCTTAACCTGACGCAAAGATAAATCGACAGATATTGGTTTAATTGCAATATATATAGATATAAGATATTTAGATATATCTATATATCTAAATATATATTGTTCATTGAATAATTTTTTAAGTATTACGAACATCCCCTTTCATGTTAAAATTAGATATTTTCGTTTTCTAACTTTATCGCTCATCAAATCTGTTTTTCTTTTTCCTTAAAAAAAAAAAATAAACTAGTAATTTTTTTCTTTTATTTTTCGAAGTGTTTTTATTATTCTGTAAATGATATAGCCGTTACAGTTCTTTCACCAACGATAATGGTAGCTAAAAGAGACCAATGTTAACCTTTTGTCCAAAATAACAGAACTTTCTATCATAATTCTATAACTAATCTATGTAGAACAATATGTTATATACTAAAACCTTCCCTGAAAAAATTACCTATCTAACAGTGCAAGTTCCATCAAAATTCCTTCAGCAGAACTCTAGTTATAAGTAGTTGGAACGAATTTTCCGATTGTATCTTATACACTATATTGCCAAAGGTGACCGGTCACTTGCGATTTTAGACATTTTGTTAACTATCTAGAAAAATACATGAGGAATTAACCTGAAACTGCAGATGTGTAAACAGTATAGTATAGGTTATATATTTCCGCGAAGGTTTTTTCCCGAAACCCCATAGGAGACTGTCAACAAATTGAAAAAGCACGAATATCTTTTGGATTACCCTGTAAAAACTAATGTAGCAAAAGCGTTCAAACTCGAGATTATTAATAAGTGGCTTATTGTAATATACTGTGTTCATTTTTATGAGGATAGCATGTATACTCGAAGAGCAATTAAGGTTTTTATAAAAACAGTCCCAAATTTCACCAAGTTTTTTGCTTATAATTTGCAGAGTTCTTAATATAAAAAAAAGTTATTTTGAGAAAATATGTCAAACAACATTGTACATAATACTCTGCAATCGGAATTAAAAAATAATAAAAATTGGATGCAAAATGAGCAGGTTTACTAAAAACTGTTTCACTGCGCATGCGCGAATGCAATCAAAATATAATGTGCATAATGTATTAGCTAAGTATATAGAGCAACTTTTGTGAAAGTCTCAAAATCATAGCTTGAAAATTCTGAAAATTATCGTAGATAGAATAAGCTCGAAATCCGTTGTTCCCAAAGAGAAGCAAAAAGATGATGGGTTGTATTAAATATCTGTTAAATAGTGCCAAGATAGCGTACACAATATTGCACGTACTACTTTATTTGGATACAACCCCTCATCTTTTTGCTTCCTTTTGCGAACAACGGATTTCGAGCTTATTCTATCGACGATAATTTTCAGAATTTTCAAGCTATGATTTTGAGACTTTCACAAAAGTTGCTCTATATACTTAGCAAATACATTATGTACATTATATTTTGATTGCATTCGCGCATGCGCAGTGAAATAGTTTTTAGTAAACCTGCTCATTTTGCATCCAATTTTTATTATTTTTTAATTCCGATTGTAAAGTATTATCTACAATGTTGTTTGACATATTTTCTCAAAGTAACTTTTTTTTATATTTAGAACTCTGCAAATTATAAGCAAAAAACTTGGCGAAATTTGGGACTGTTTTTATAAAAACCTTAATTTCTCTTCGCGTATACATGCTATCCTCATTAAAATGAACACAGTATATTACAATAAGCCACTTATTAATAATCTCGAATTTGAACGCTTTTGCTACATTAGTTTTTACAGGTTAATCCAAAAGATATTCGTGCTTTTTCAATTTGTTGACAGTCCCCTATGGGGTTTCGGGAAAAAATCTTCACGGAAATATATACCCTATACAATACTGTTTAAACACCTGCAGTTTCAGGTTAATTCCTCATGTATTTTTCTAGATAGTTAACAAAACGTCTAAAATCGCAAGTGACCAATCACCTTTGGCAATATAGTGTATATATATATATATCATAGCTGCCAACTTTTACGCTTTTTTCCTACTACTAAAATCTTATAATAAATTTAAACTTATTAAAGAGCCGAAATCATGTGATTCAATAAGTCAAAAATTTCTTTTAATTTTTAGTGGTAGCAAAAAGGCGTAAAAGTTGGCAGCTATGTATATATATATAGTAGATTATTTTAGTTTTGGCTATCGTGGCAACACATAACTTTTAACCCACCTGTAAAAAAAAAAAGCAATAACAAATAATTTAAAAAGGTAAAAAAAAAAAAAAAACACTACTTACTCACATTATTTAAAATGAACCGAGTTTGTTTCCAATCAAGGAAATAACGTGAAGCAAGTTGAATTGTGTAGCACTTCACGCAACAGAATTATGACTCTGATTGGCTTAAAGGCGCGAATTATTTTAAACCAGACCACATCCACGTTGATTTTCATTTCGAAATCCGCAATTCGTTAAAAAAAGAAATGATGTTTACCCATTGAAAAAAAGTCGTTTTCAAAACTCACTTTTATACAAAAAATTGAACAAATTTGAACAAATTTCATTTTTTCTGCACTGTTTAAAATTGCGTATCGACTTCGTAAATCGAAAACGAACAAACCAAAGACACCAAACAACATTTGCTTTCATTTTCGTTAAAAACTATGACTTCTGTTTTAAAAAAATAACCGTATTAACCCTTTCAAAAACGTTCATTTCCGTATGTCATTTCTGCAATCTTTACACATCTGAATCCGCGCTTCTGATATAGATACAAAAGACTGAAAATATCCGACCACATCTACGTTCATTTTCATTTCGAAATCCGCAATCTATTTCAAAAAATATTAATATAAACCCTTTGAAAAGAAATTCGTTTTTGAAAGTCACTTACTCGATTTTTTTTTTGTTTTGTTTTGTTTAAATTTAACATCGGCTTTGGAAATTAAGATACGAAACCATTATTTACGTTCATTTTGCTTTAAAATTTTTGGTTTTAAAAAATATCAATATTAACTCATTCAAAACCTTCTTTTCCGAAAGTCACTTTCACGAATTCCGTTTTATTCTTTTTTCTTTCTTTTCTTTTTTTTTCTTTTTTGCGACGTTTACATTCTGCCCCGCCAGAATTTTGAATCGAAATACGAAAAACACATCACACAGACTTTATGAGCATACATCCCGCTTTAAAAAGACGCCTTTAGTTTAAAGAAGTATACGAATATTAACGCTTTGAAAAAAATTCTTTTACGAAATTCACTTTTTACGAATTTCGTTTTTTCCGCTCATTTCCCTATAGCATTAACATTATGCACGTTTTGATAAAAAAAATACACTTAATTTTATACAATCGCTCTGAAATTTTAAAACGATATACTAATCTCATTATGAAGTATAAATTTTGTTAGGATTTTAAAGAGATTTAGCAATTAGTTTGAAAAAAAAAATTCTTATAGAATTTGATCTGAAAAAAAAAAAACTGGGGAGAAAAATACTGTTTTTAACAAATAAATATCACTATTTTAGCATGGAAATTATACACAGGCTTCCGAAATATTATATTTTCAACACATAAAAACTTCAAAGATTTCGGACGTTAAGAAATATTCTGTTTTTAATATTACATGACCCGATGTGTAAAAAGAAAAGTGGGAAGAAAATCTTTCTTACAAGCCCTGAGGTTCGTTTGGAAAGAATTTTGTTTAAATATGCAAACTCATTCAACACTGATTTTAGGTATATTTAAGGTTACTATCACAATCCCAGGCTACGCGGTCTTTCGATTAAAAATGTAAAATCAAAACGGACTAGAGCGTGCATAGGCCGCCCGGTGTATACTGCCGAAAGAAATGGGACTCCCCAACTCTAGATTTGTTTGGATATGTTTTCATTTAAAAATATAAAATCTTACAAATTCGAGGGTGCACGCTGCCGAAGGCAGTAAGATCCATATCATTAGTATCGTTTGAAAAGATATTCGTTTAAATAATAAAACCATTCGACAATGATTTTAAGTATATTTAAAGTTATCACGGGCCTGGGCAGCTAGAAAAAGATAAAATGTTGTATGGCAATGTTTTGCTGCTCATAGGATTAAGGTCTGCAATGCATTTATAGACGGAAAGAAAAGCAGAAATGCAAACAAAAATATATAAATAAGATGTTGAAACATTTTAAGGAATTTGACAAATGGAAGACCAGTGTATTAGAATAAAAGTAAATCGCCCAAGTAAAATTAAGAGATGTAAGAATATTAAACGATGACACTTTCGCTAACTAAATGACTTTCGCTCTGTAAAATTATTATGAAAAGATGAATCTCGGAATTATAATTGACATATAGATATACATCTCTTTATACACGGTGTATCTGAAATGCTTCAACAAACTTAAGGGGATGATAGTAGTCATCAAGACGGACAAAAAATGGAATGGAACATGGGGTCGCAAATGACGTTTAAATGGTGAAAATCGCAAAACTAATAAATATATCGAAATCTCGCATGCTACTTTTCTGCAAAACTGGCTTGTAGCACGAAGCTGGTTTTCCTTTCACTTTGAGCATATCCGGTCAGAAATAGTTAACAAAAACGTGGAAGAAAGCCAAACATATCTGAGAGAAGTAATCCAAGTATGCAAATTTTCCATCTTATTAGAAACAGACCAATAAATATCCTACCAGGTTTGCTTTTTGCTACACAAGCCATCGTGCAGCAACAAATTTGGTACATGCACGATGGTGCTCCATTTCTTTTTACTGTGGACGTCCGTAACCATCTTGATGGAGTTTATCCGGCAAGATGGATTGGACGTGGTGGCCCTGTTGCTTGGTCTCCACGCTCGCCGGACTTTAACCCTTTGGATTTCTTCTTCTAGGGACAGATGAAATCCCTCATTTATGAGACGCCAGTAGAAATGCCAGAAGAAGTAGTAGTGCGTATTGTGACCACTGCAGGAGAAATCCAGGAAACTCCTGGAATCTTCGAGCGTGTCCGCCAGTCGTTCCTTCGTAGATGCACTCTGTGTAATAATTTCGACATTTTTAACAATTGTTGTAAAATATATGTTTTCTCTGGACATCACGAGCTGTGTTGTACCTATTCTGTGCAATAAATAATTTTCTGGAGTGTTTCTTTCATGTCTCAGTTTACCAATTCCAGATGCATTTTCTCGATTTTCATCCTTTAAACATCATTTGCGACCCCATGTTCCATTGCATTTTTTGTTCTTCTTGAGTACTACCATCCATCTAAGTTTGTTGAAGCATTTCAGATACACCCTGTATAATTAAAGCACTATTTGTTGATATCATTACTTATAAAGCAATCATATAATCAAAATAAATAAATCACATAATTGAAACTTTTAACTAATTTGAAAAATCAAAGAGAAATAACAGTCTAACAAAAACATAATTGTGAAAAAAAAGCCAAGTTCTGTAAAAAAAAAAAAAAAAAAAAAAAAAAAAAGAAACAAGAAAAGAAGTGATATGTAAGTGGGTGTCAAGTTCAAATAAAATTCACTCAAACTTACCTACTGAAGTATTATAGCATTGTTTAAATTGTTTAAAAATAAAAAATATTGATAACATATTAATAATAAATCTAGAACTTGGCAAGTTTTTACCTAACAGTCATTTATCTTTATTAATGACATTATTATATCAAAACTTGTTATTTCATGTTTGGAGGCTTTAATTTGAGTGTATTGAGGCTCCTGTAAGGGGTGGAGTCTCTAGAGTGATGACCAAGGACAAGCGTAAGTGTATCTGTCTCTTTGTCAGGTCTTAGTCTGTATTGAGGTTTCCGGGAGTGGGGGACGCTAGAGTGATAATCAAAGACGAGTGGAAGTGTATCTGTGTGTTTATTTGTTTATCAAATCTTTAACACAAGTCATTTGTTTATAATAATGGCAATATTAAAAATTATTATAATGACAGTGTTATTAATATTATCATCATCATTTTATTAAGACATGAGAATGATAGGCATAATATTTATCAAAAACTTGCCAAGTTCTAGATTTATTATTAATATGCTATCAGTATTTTTTATTTTTAAATAATTTAAACAATACTGTAATACTTCAGTAGGTAAGTTTGAGGGAATTTTATTTGAACTTGGCACCCACTTACATATCATTTCTTTTCTTTTGCTTTTTTTTTTTTTTTTTTTACAGCTCTTGGCTTTTTTTTTCACAGTTATATTTTTGTTAGATATCATTACTTTTTGTACAGTTACAATATACTTAAACGCTTTACTTAATGGTTTTTAATGTGTTTACAAGTGACTATTTTATTCACCAGTAACATTCAATTTAATTTAAATTTCCTACAACAAAATATTTGGCTGTCAATTTGCGGCAGAAATCTGTATTTTAATACTGCTGTATTTAATGTTTGTTTTGAAACGAAATGTATTGATTCGAAATTTTTATTATTTCTGAAATAACAATAATTATATTGAATTAATTTTATGTTTTAGCATTACAGACTCATTAACATATAAATCAACAGTCCGATTCATATTTACAAATAAAATGACGAAGCTATCCAAATAATATCAAACAAATAGTATAAAATTTAAACAAGCACTAACAAGAAAATCCGGCTAACTTTTAGCCCTTACTAATGTAGGTTTTTAGTCAGGTGAAAGAAAGTATTGGCTCCAACTATAATTAAAAACAAAATGCTAATGCACCTTTTGCCTAATTATAACATTTATTTGACACACAGCATACAAACTTGAAAGTAAACAGACAGTAATTATTAAAATTCGAATTCGTCCACCGAAACTACAGCATAGCAAGAATTTCATCTTTAAAACCCTCCGTATCCTACAGTTTGAAAGTTCGTGTCGCTATCGAAAGACACATCGAAATAATACTTGATAGTCCTCTGTAAGCATTATCTTTATACTCATCGGCAATCGGTAGAGTGCCTTTATCCACAGCGGAAATCGATAGAGTAACCGTAGACACTGCAAGGTTGTCCACAGCTAGACTGCCTAGACTAGAGTTGCAAAAATCTGGTTTATTCCCGGGTTTATTCCCAATAGACCCGGTTTATTCCCAAAAGACCTGGTTTATTCCCAAAAAACCCGGTTTATTCCCCAAAAATCCGGTTTATTCCCAGGTTTAAACCGGGTTTTTTCTAGCCTTTGCAACTCTAGCCTAGACCCATGGTAGCCACACATCCCTGATCATTATTTATTTGAATCACATGAATGACTCTATTTTGTTTATATTTTTAATTCTGGGATTAGACGAATTTCAACTGCGGATGTCTCAAAATATATGCGTATTTCGATATATGTATTTTCTCAAGATGTTTTTTGTTTTTTTACAATGTGTCTAAAAAGGTAAATTTTATGCACCCATTACTCAAAAAATTAATTCTCCGAAATTAGCCAAAAATGGCTGATAATCAGGTGATTTTGCTGCAAAGTCAGCCCGGATTCAAAATTTGGCACTTTTTTTGACAAATTAAAATTTCGCCTAATAGACGTAACGTTAAATTAAAAATGGACACCCCCAAGTGGGTAATTAATCGATTTTCAGAATTTTACTTTTCGATCCCTCTTAGTGTAAACGAACTTCGTACCAAATTTGAAGTCTTTAGGTGCAGTAGAAATATGAGATCTTTTTTATGAGTGAGTGAGTCAGTGATAAAATTATCGATTATTAGACATTATTTTCAAATATCATTATCTCGGAAACTAATTATGCGTTATTTATAAAATTTTGAATTCTGGATAATTAAGGGGGTCTTACTACACATTTAAAATTACAAGTACGTAGGTCAAATAGATTTTCAGTAGTAGAGTGTCGAAATTTGGCAAAAACAGCTCGAAATGGTTCGTGTAATATAACACACTAGTATCTCAGACGAACTTGGCTGACACACTGCAGTGTGTCTAGATCATTTACAAACATAATAATGTACAGGGATCAATAAAAAAATATGTTACACATACTCTAGTCGGCAAAAAGAGAGAGGGAGAGAAAGAGAGAGAGACCCATTTTAATCTTCCAAATTGTCACGGAGAAAATCAGAAATAGCCAGTCTGCTGGTAATATATCATTTTTCATTTATGTTCAAAAACAATTAACTTTGGAGGTAACCTTCATACTGAAATTGCACCAAACTCTGAAATTTGGAACACGAACACCTAATTTTGACATCATATTTGCCTTTTTTGGTAAAATTTACATTATCATAAAACACAAAATAAATAATCGGTCAAGTAATTCAGCAATTATGAAGGTTTAAAGTTCGGAACTCCTAATGTTAAATTCATTTATAGTCGTTGCATAATCGATTGCAATACAGGTATTTCTTTAATGATAACTTAAGAGCTACTTGTCGGAATGAGCTGGAGCTTTGAATGCACATATTTGAAGCTTCTAGTAATAGTTTTTTTGTTAAAAAATTACACGAACACCTAATTTTGACATCATATTTGGCTTTTTTGGTAAAATTTACATTATCATAAAACACAAAATAAATAATCGGTCAAGTAATTCAGCAATTATGAAGGTTTAAAGTTCGGAACTCCTAATGTTAAATTCATTTATAGTCGTTGCAAAATCGATTGTAATACAGGCATTTTATTAATGATAACTTAAAAGTTACTTGTCGGAATGAGCTCGAGCTTTGAATGCACATACTTGAAGCTTCTAGAAATAGTTTTTTTGTTAAAAAATTACACAAACATCTAATTTTGACATCATATTTGGCTTTTTCGGTACATTTTATCTTAGCATGCCACGCAAAAGTCATTCAGCCAAGTAATTCAGCAATTATGAAGGGTTATAGTTTGGAACTGCTAATGTTAAATTTATTTATAATCGTTGCAAAATAGATCCCAATAAAGGTATCTTTTTAATGATAACTTAAAAGCTACTTGGCGGAATGAACTGTAGCTTTGGATTCGCATATTTGAAGCTTCTAGAAATAGTTTTTCTGTTAAAAAAATTCATAAGTCACAATTCATATTGTTTTCGAATATTAATTAAAATGTATACATATATATTCGAAATAATTTTAAAAATAGCCAATATCTTATGTTAAAAATATATAAGCTTATGTTATTTCTACATAATATGAAATCATAAAAATAAGTTATATATTTCTTCTAGATTTCCATTTAGAAAATTGTTATTTGCTGTTATAAAGTACCATTAACTTTCTACAGAAATAATATTAAGATTTACGATTAATATAATTAAAATACTTTAACTTTTCAAACCTACTTTCAGATATCTAATGATCTTTTATTATATTGCATTTCTCTCTTAATAAATCCTCCATTTATTTTTGTTCGTACGGCACTGAAGTGAGGTAATTATGGGCATTAATTATATCTTATCTTCTGAACGCGCAAAAGCAGAGTAACTCTTAACCTGCTGCAACGGTTAATTTAAATCACGCACAAGAAAGTTTCTTTTTTTAAATTGCGTCTGTAGGAATAGTGAGTAAGCTTAAAAATGAACGAGGACCTGGAATCTCATTACTTACACATACACACATTATTAATGACAGCTTCGTTATGTAACCAAATGAGGTAATATATTCTTGCTTCAAAAGTAGAGAGAAACTCCTGAATTATGTTTATTTCAGTATACTTTTTTTTGCGGCGTATTTTGGTTTGTTCAAGAAAAATAAAATCGCGGAATTTTAGCAATCGATAAATGAGTAATCTTAAAATATTTTGTATAATTTTTATTGCACTGCGCAGATATTTCAAACTGCATAAAATATGACAAATCTAAAATGATGTTATTAACTAGAGATGTAAAATATATAGAAGTTATATCTTCTTTTAAACTCTTCCCAAAGTAGTTGAAAAGTGCTTATGACTTTGGTTTGTGTGACAATCTGTTTGTACAGAGTGGTTCTAATATAAGTATCTGTATTTGGAGCTGTCTGTAGTTCGAAGGAATAACCCGAATGAAACCAAAATCGGTACACTTACTGTTCGAGAAGGGGGAAGAAGAATGGAACAACAAAAAAAATAATTGCAATAATCACCAACAGATGGCGCTACTGAGCGTGAAATGTAATGTGTAATACAAGAACAAAGAATTAAGGCGTCAAACCGAATGACACACCTAATTTATTGGAAAATGTCCCAGTGAATGTGGTTACGCTTTCGCATGGCAGTGCCGAACATGTTCAGGTTCCACATGGCCATTGTACTGGAGGATACAATCCAGGCGGTGCAAGACGTGCTCAACTGTGGAATGTAACGCATCAGGAGTGATGTTTCGCACATGTCGTGATATGCGGTAAAGTCATTGAGGTTTGCGACGCCTCCAAGGTACACAATAATACACATTACATTATACACTCAAAAACGCCATCTGGTTGCGATTATTGCAATTAATTTTTCTATTGTTCCATTCTTCTTCCCCTTTCTCGAATAGTAAGTGTACAGATTTTGGTTTCATTCGGGTTATTCCTTTGAGCTACATACAGCTCCAAATAGAAATACTTATATTATAACCACCCGGTATATCTGTCGGTACTCTAACCCTCGTAAAGGTACTCAGATTGCCATGTAATTGATATATACAAGGTGCGTAAGAAAAATGTAAACACACTTTTAATGATTATAACTCCAGTTTTTAATCACATATAATTAATATTAATTTACAAAAGAATCTACATAAAATGTATAACTTTTCCTCCTACAGCAGATGTTCAGAATTATTACCGTTCTGGTCAATACACTGTTTATAACGGTGGGCTATTGATTCACAAACATGTTCTTTATTTAAAATGAAGTGTGTAGCATTTGTAGTCGTTTACATGGGAATTCAAAATAATTTCGTTACATTATGGTCTGTGGAGAAAATTCATATGCAATGCATTGTAATGATGTTTCACTATTTCAAACATATTGAAATTGATATTCATTACTGCGCTGCACCACAAAATGCTTACTATAGAATAGGGTGCGCATAGGATTTATCCTTCATTTGCAGGGACACACATAAGAATTCGATGACAGGACTCTCTATGAGCGATGATTGAAAAAAAATGCGCTGTCAGTTTTGGTATGCATTTTTTAATTAATTTTTTGCATATTACTTGGTGTGTATAAATTCTATACATCATATGCAGGGCTATACAAAACAATTCAAGCATTTTCGTTTATTGACGTAAATTGCTTAAGGGAAATTTTAAACTGTGCTTATACGTTTCATAACTGATCAAAATTTTAGTTTATTTTGTAATATATATACAAATCCATAGATCATATTTAGCGCTGCATAAAATAATTCGGGTACTTTTCCGTTTATAAATGGTAATTGCTGGAATTGGGTTTTTAAATGTGTTATGTGTTTTCAAAATTGTTTACTGAGATATCAACTTTTATCTTATTGAACGGTGAAGTTTTGTTACAGTATTCTGAGTGTGTTGGTATCTGAATGGTTGGAAAATGTTTCATAATATACGCTTCCAGCATTGTTTTTCTTCCTTGTTTCGACATAAAATGAGAAAAGACATGAAACTAAAATTTCAAGAGAAATTTCTACTCTTTTCATTAGATGATTTGTAGCAGAGTGTAGTTTGCCCTTCAAGAAAAAAACATATTCTGCCAATTACTGTTTCGAGAACAACTATTACTTGCTCTCTTCATCTGATTATTAGCTGTAGAGAATAGTTTACCCGACAAGGGAAAAAAGGTTATGGACGTGTAAGAATGTACGTCGTGCGTAAGATTTCTCATTATCAGAATTTGTTTTTCTTTTGTGTGGTAAACTACTCTCTGCTCCTAATAACATGATGCAGGAAACAGAAAGATAATTGCTCTCGAAACTATAGTTGCAATTCTTTACTCATTTTATGGAGAAAAAATAAGACTTAATTCTTTATATTTTAAATCTATTGAAATTTTGAACAGTAAGTTAATGCTTTTTTATTGTATTAAAAAATATTTTGAACTTGATGGGGGTAAAATCGGTATAAAAATGATGCTTTTAGAGTTTTAATTCCAATACCGAAAAATATTATTAAAAAATATGAATTGTGCAAATAGATATTTATAACATAAACCTGTTCTGAAATATATTAATTGCATTTTTCACCTTTTAAAATCGGAGTTGGTTTATTCTTTAAAAAGGAAAAATTTCATTTCATACATGTTTTTCAGAATAATCTTATTTTAGCCACTTTACCTAATTTTTCGCGCAGATTCTGTAACTAAATAAACAGATTATTTCTCTTCAAAAACAGTGTAAACAAACAACAAAATGGATAGGGGCTATGCTGTGACCATAGGGTAACACTAATCCTTAATGGGTTAACATGGTAGCTATACCTTACTTTCAAACAGTCACTCTAGTCAATGATTGTATCGTGGAATAAAATGAGTAATGCTTCATATTAGCTTAAAACATTACATAAAATACAAAAAGTAGACATTACAGCTATAATTCTTATTTAAAGATTATATTATTAGATATCTAGTAAATAGAGTGGTCTTTGCCATTTGACGCACTTATTAAGTTTATAATATCTCAAATTGTCTATAAGACTGGCTCTGGCAGAATATCAGTTAATCGAGAAAACTCTATTTTATCAAAATCACATCTTTCAGGAAATGAATAAAAAATTCCTATATCTGATATTTTCAAATATTTGATTATAAGTAATTCATTGCCAGCGTTTTCGGTTACCTAATCAATGAATTTGGGAATAGATTTTTTTCACTAAAGTATTCCAATAAAACTCAGATTCTTTCTGAAATGTTAATTACGGGTTTGAGAATTTTTTATGATAAATTTTAACAGACATCTCATGTTGCAACATTTCTTTTTTTATTTAAGTTTATTTTAGGCATTTTGATAATCTTCTAATTTTAATTATTCTATTACATCTGATCCTCCAAATTATGCTTAACCACTTGAAACTGGAAATTAAAATAATACTATAAATACGCATTCATTGGTTTTGCACAAGCAAAATGACACCACTACAGAAAAAAGACTTTTTTAACATTTTCCAACATAGTCGAAAAATGTTTATGAATTCTATTTGTCTGTCTGTATGTCTGTCTGCCGTCTGTTTTCCATCAGTCTGCCTGCCCGTGCTCTAACTCATGTAAATATATTTGAATTGTCATGCAATTGATATATATTATTGAGGTTTACAATGGCATGTTCGGTATTGAGAATGAAGTATTTAGCACTTATAGTTTTTTTACAAGACACACTGCAAATAGAAGCGTCTTAAATTCAGACATTCATGTGTCTGAAAAGGTAATTCAGACACTTAAGTCTGAATCTGAATTTTCAGACACCATAGATGTCTGAATCTGAATTTTCAGACACCATAGATGTCTGAATCTGAATTTTCAGACACCATAGATGTCTGAATCTGAATTTTCAGACACCATAGATGTCTGAATTTAAGACACATAAGTGTATTACTCTAATCATGGTATAACTGAACTGAGAAAAATGTCTGAATACTGGCGATATGTCTGAAATTAAGACATTTACAAATTCAGACACTTACGTGTCTGAATTTGAAACAATTGCATACTATGTGTAGTGACTGTGATACAATTGTATCACTATATATGCCAGCACAATCAGAAAATATATTTCTAATAGATTACTTTATAGAAAAAGTAATTTGATTAAATCATAAGATGGGTGTTAAAATTGTACAAGTTTGCTTAAAAAGTCTTGAAAAATTGTTCAATAATGTAATTAAAGAGTTGCTTTTCACAAAAATATAAAGTTCTCCAAAAAGTACTCACACTCGTCGGCGTACTTACGAGAATGCAGGATGCCCCCCCCCCCTAAATAAGTATTTAAAAATACGAAGATACATGATCGCCGGCAAAAAGAAATGTAGGGAGGGGCAATGACAGAGGCCGCGATTTTCAATCAGGTGTACCTGTGGTCCGTAGCCTAGTCCGCTTTTTTAAAATGCAGATTATGAACAAGAAAAAAGCTAACTAACACATGGGCTGATAATTTCCCGGTCTAATAAAGAAAACAGAACTTTTTAACATAACTTTATAACTTTATAACTTTATAACTTTAATAAATAACATAACTTTAATAATAAATAATAATTTAATAATAATAATAATAATAATAATAATAATAATAATAATTTAATAATAATAACAATAATAATAATAATAATAATAATAATTTAATAATAATAATTTAATAAATAAATAAAAATAATAATTTTATAATAAATAACATAATTTTATAACGAAAAAGCTCCAAACAGTGCTCAGAATCATCGACTCGTTGTTGTTTCTGGTCAAAAGTCAACATGCGCGGCCCCCCACTTTGACAACAGCTTTTTCATAGACAAATGTTCATTCAAAATAAAACCTACACGTTTTTGGATATCTTCAGAGTCTGAGCTATCTCCTGCAACTTCACTTTACGGTTCCCCAAAACGATTTTGTGCACTTTTTTTATGTTTTCCGGAGTATTCACCTCTTTTGCGTGGTGATTCACTGGTGTCCGTACAACCACGTTTAAATTCAGCAAACCAGTCAATAATGGTTGATTTACCTGGTGCAGTGTACGGATAACGCTTATCAAGCCAAGCTTTTGTTTGAACGGTGTTTTTTCCCCATCAAATAACAATTCTTGAAATTCTTGTTTATCCATTTTTTTGTTTATCAACAAAGTCATTCAACTAAAACCACTCTAACATTTTATCCACACGGCGAATCGTCATAACATTTTTCTGTTACCTTTTAAAGGTTAGTATTTACAAAAAAGCATCGGTTTGGCGATTGCAACGCCATCTGTTTGCCAGACCGGGAACTTTTCAGCCCATGTGTTAAGAGTTTTTTGTCAAAACGCATCGTGGAAGACAACATTTAAACATGTCAACCCATAAAGCGACTTATATATTAAATATTCAAAAATAGGTTTCTCACAACAATTTAAAAAATAAAGAACTGAAACTTTTTTTAATTGACAGGTTTTTGTCACTATTCTGATTCTGTCACTATCAGATAAGGCTTTTTCCAAACGTGATTTTGATGCACAGTACTAGATGATGTATTGTAATTTTATGTACTGCTGAACTCTTCGTAATTATATAAAAACGTGTCCGCATATAACAACGCAAAAACTACCCAACCGTATGGTTTGAAATTTAGAAGTTGAATAAATAGATGTAAAATTTTGTCGAGTCATTTAAAATTTTATGAAAACCGAATCAAAATTTAAAAAGATATTAATAAAGGTTTTTTTCTATTCTATTAAATCCTATCATACGTAAATTAGTTCAATGATATCTTATGACAGGTAATGATTCTAGGTTGCCATAGTGATTATCTCCTATTTAAGATGTAATCCTATTATTTCCGTATTACTGAATTTGAAAACCGAATTTCTATACTAAAATTGTTTAATTATAGCAATTATATCTACCGACAGTTTTTTGGATAGATATTTCCGGAGAAATAGATAGTAAATGGAAAAATAGTCTAAATATATATTTCCAGTTCTGAAATTTTCAAAGCTTGGCTTAATTTTCCCATTGTAATTTTTAATAAATGTCAACAAAATATAAAATATTGCCAACTTAAAATGTACTTATTTTATTACGGAAATTAATCATATCATAACAGCAGACGATATAATTCACTTCACTGAAATTAATTATAGTACGAACGACCTTATTTGTCATAGTTGACGTACAATTTCCAACTTGTTATTATGAAATAATTATTTTATAAAATGTTGCAATGAATGTTCAATGAAAAGGCAATAAATATAAGGCTATTTTGTTTTTATTCAAATTGATTTCGTTTTCTTTTAAGCAGAACGGTATTTTCCCCGGCAGAAATTTTTCATGCGTCTAAATTTAGAGACCTAGAATCATTTTTATGGGATTTAGGTAGTTGTGTACTGTTACTATTATGTAAACCACTGTAAATATAAATAATGATTAGGACCACACACTCAATGTTGCATAAATAAAATTAAGTAGTCTGCCGAAGACAGGTGCATACTGAAAGCTATATATAACTCAAATTCAAAACTAATAAAATTTAAGATATCATAACTTTAATGAAAGATAAGAAAACATATTCAAAAAGAAGTTATTACATGCTGTTGCAAAGCTCAAAATAAAAGGAAATAACTTCTTAAAAACATTATAAATAAATAAATATATATATATATATAATATTTAACAAATTACAATAACCATTGAAAAAATGGTCCAAAAACTTAAAAAAAAATAACTTTTGTGTTATAGTGGCCCCCACAATTATGATTATGCCAAGCTTGCAATTATGATTTCGCCAAGATCATCGCAAACCTTATATATGCATCCTATACACGCATATATATATTCCAAACACTCCTTTATGTGCCCTATACGTCATTATACACATATTATTTACGTCTTATATGTCGTATATACATCATATACACATGTCATATATATGCATCATATATGACTATAACTTGGCCACATACGTCAAGAAATGCTACATATATATCCTATATTATTATAATGTCATACATACTTTATAATTTGGCGATAAATCTTGGTCGCTTGGCGATTCTTCCTTGGGGGCCGCTATAACATGAAATTACCAAATTTCTACTTTATTTTTCATATCTTCAACCTTTTCCATCATTCAACTTTAACATTTTTGTAACGGTTTTATGCATTTCTATTGCCTATTCAAAGAAACATTCTTCTAAAGTTACAGAATTGCGTTAAAAACGCTTAAAATAGTAAATTGCGAACATCATTTGGTCCAAGGCTCGACCGAAAGCAAAAACCATTTTCCCAATGGTTAATAAAAGATGCGTTTCGAATGATTTCATTATTTTTTTATCTGGTGCAAAAAGACTTGTTATCACTTTGATAGTAGGAGCAAATATTTTCTTTCATGAAATATAACTCTAATTTAATATTTTACAGAAATGATTTAATGCGAAATGTATCCTTATAATTGTAAAAAAAAGTGTAAAAGTGTCGACATAGCTTTTTAAAATGTGAGTATACATATATCTTGAAAACAACTTTTGCTTGAGATGAAGATTTTGCAATTGTATCCTTTTGTTGTTCTACTATATCCATTTAATTCACCCATGTCCAAACATTTTAGTGAAATGATTCTACAGTAAAAAAAAAAAAAAAAAAAAAAAAAAAAAAAAAAAAAAAGATCTTCTGTTTTTCCCCATCACTTAAAAGAAATAAATATTAATTTGTTATATTAAGCAGAAATTCCTGCTCCTTTACTTAATAAAATGTACCCTTTTCATTACTGTACATTACATACGAGGGTCACATCGAAACTTTTGAGATAAGGCTAAATAGTACATGTTAAACTTACCAACTCTTAGGAGTGTTCAAAGTAGTTCTTTCCCAGATCAATGTACTTTTGTAAGTGAATTTTCAAAGATTAAATGTCTAAAGCCATTCATTTCTTGGAATAGATGAAAAATATGCTTTTACAGCCTCTTCAGTTTCATGTTCGGGATGAAAACGTAGTCCATGTAATTTTTTTTTAAATAGCCAAAAGTCATACGTAGCAAAATCAGATGAATAGGGTGGATGTTTTTATACTTTAATGTTCTTTTGTTCAAGAAATTTGATGATAATCCTTACTGAATGAGAAGATGCACACATTACTTTTTCATTGCTCGTTGTCTTTTCACCATTCTTGGATTGACATCATCTTCAAAGACTTATTCCTTAATTTTTTGACGTATTTACGTCAAGAAAGGTATGTAGACCAATCACCAGCTATTATTTTAGAAATAATGCAGTGCCCATTATCATTAAGTAATTTTAGATTTTCTTTACTGATTATAACACGCTCCGCTTTTTAGTGTTCTGTTAAATTATGGACAGCCCGACTACAAAATAAACTTTTCATATGCAGATCTTCATCAATAATTTTATGCATAGCTCCGGATCCAATGTTAAGTCCTTTCATTATCACTTGGTAGATACAGCGATTATCACTGATTAACTTTTTTGCACGGCCGACATATTTTCTGAGGCTACAGCGAACAAAGATTTTCCTGTATTTTCTTCATTCAGGAGAGAATTTCAATTTCTTCTTAATTCTGTAAACCACGTGAATACAGTGACACGAAATGGAGCTTCATTTCCATATGCTAATTGTAGACGTTGAAAGCATTCTTCTTTATTTAGTCTTACTTTAAAATGATAGAGAATCATAGCTCGATAATGATGTCGCGTCCACTCCATTTCGTCTTTTTTCAAAATTTATTCTACAATAGCTAAATTGCAATTATTTCCTCAAATTATCATCTGCAAACATAACAGAGTTCAAATTTGAATATCTTACCAATATATTTTTTGGCGTACATAGTCTCGTCCCTGTCTCAAAAATTGCAGTGTTACACTCGAATAATATTTACAACATCTACTTCTTTGAAAATAATACAGCTCAATAAATATGCATTTGCACAACTGTCTCATGTGGAGATATTTATAGGAAACAGTTATAAATGTAGTCATGTTAAATATTTTCAAACTCCTTTATTACTCAGAAGTTTATGCAGGACTATAAAAGGAACCACAACATCCCACTGTCAAAGCGAAATTAATGATATCGCGATTGCGGATGTCACCACAATTTTTGCCTGTCATGGATAATTTAGATACCATGCATTTCTTGTTAACTGTAAGATATTGCGCACTTCGGGGCCGCAATCATTGCGGTTTCAACAGCTGATGGCTGTTTTCATGATTGCTTCAATAAGGCCCATTACACATTTGAAACCCAGCTCGTATGATATCACTTTAAAAAAGTGTCGTTGTTTTCCGGAATTTAAGATGTCTGCGTACATTACTAGGAATAATATGTTAGCTTCAGATGAATATCTCGTAATTGGATCCTCATTTTTCTAAGATATCAATTTTGTTCAAATGGTATATGATTGACTAAAATATTAATAAATATCAATAATTTTTAAAAATATCCTGGTATTTCTAATCACTAAAAGGAAGCCGATAAACCTGTCTTCGATTCAGCAGAAATTGATGCTCTCTTTTCTAATAAAATACTCTATTTCCTCAAAGAAAGATACTTCGATATATAGCTTATCAAATATTTCATTATACAATATTTTCTTTTCTAATAATAAGGTATGAAAACGAACATTTAAATTTATCTGTTTTCAAAATGTTTTAAAAACTTTTCTTGCATGAAATATAACTCTCATCTAATTTTCTACCTCTAAAATGCGTTATTTTAAAATATCCAAAAATGGAGAAATTTTTTTGACTTACCTTTTTCTTATAATGTAAACAGAAAAGTTTTGGAAACAAAATGTTTTCTTAAGATGAAACTGTCATAATTGGTTCCCTGTTATTCCGCTGTATACGTTTTATTCTTCCATGTTCGATCATCTTACTAAAGTTATTCGTTAAAATAAGATCCCCCTATTATTTTTTTTTTCACTTGAAAAATGCCAAAAACTCTATTTGTTGAATGCAGCGGAAATTGGCTCGCTCTTTCCTAGTAAAATACATTCTTCTCATGTTTATGTATTGCAGGTTATATTCGAAACGAAAATCTATTTCTTTGAAACTGTTACAGCTCAATAAATATATGCCTGTATCATCTTATTACGCGGAGTAATTTATTGGGAACAGTTATAAATATAAAAATATAGTCAAATTCTTTTCAACCCTTTTATGTCTCAGAAGATTACTCTGGGTTTTAAAGAGTTAAAATAGAATTGTCGGCAGTAGATTTTAATAAAATTCGATATGATCTTCACTTTAGATGAATTCTCAGTGTTGAATAACATATTTTGTATGTTGTGTTTGTTAAAAGTATTCAGAAGGTTACTCTCAAAATTTGTATCATACAGAAAATGCTACTTAATTTGCTGCACAAAAAAGTAGAAAATTAATTTTGAGACATTCATTCCGGAGTGTATGTATATATATTATTCTATGCATTATATTTTGATATCATAAGCATTCTTCTTTAGGTTCGTTCGTAATTTTACTGAGTGTCCCAAAAGTTCCCGTACTGACGACATATGTATGTATTATTCACAAAACAACAAATCTTAAACCGATTACTTTTATGCTAATGATAAAAAGCACTTTTAACATCACGTAGGAAAAAAATACTGAACTTACATTTATAATAAATAATCAAAATGGCCACCCCTTTCTAGGAGGCAAAGCTGAACCCGTTTGCGCATATTTTAGAAATCTGAAATCTTGAGTTGTTGCGAATAAATCTCCAGAACCACTACTCCGGCAATAAGGAATCAGCTTTTCAAAGCCCGATGGTTTTATTTTCTTAACCAATTTTACACGATAAGCACGAAAATGCAAAGCTCTTATAGCCTTTTGTTCCGATCCACGCGATGCGGCCATTTATTGTGCCAAACGACTCGTGGATTTTTCAGGAGTTTGCAGTGTCAATCGTTGAGTGTTTGGCAGAAAGGCTGGTGTAACAACTTTCGGCCTTCCACTCCTGTGCTTGTCTTCCACCGAACCTGTATTACGAAATCGTCGAACGAACCGATATATCGTATCTTTGCATCATTTGGATATTTAATTCGCAAAACATCTTTGCACCTTTCATACGATTTACATTCAAAGTAAGTTTCAAGGAGATAAATTCCCTGAATGCGTGATAAACTCATTTCACTATGAAGAACAAAAAATTAATAGAACTTTATTCTCGCTCCAATTGAGAGCGAAATTTAATATAAAAAAAAATCACGGAAAATGAGTTCTTTTGAGTACGGGAACTTTTAGGACACACCGTATAAATACGTAACACCCATAGTCGTCGTCTGGTCTATCCGTTTGTCCGCAAGTAACTACCCGACCGAATGGTTTGAAATTTAATATATGTAATTGTTGCGGAATTTTGTCGAGTCATTTCAAATGTTTATGAAAAATGTAATCAAAACTTAAAAAGATAGCAAAAAGTTTTCCTCATTCTATTAAATCCTATCATACGTAATCAAATGAATGATATCCCATGATAGGTAATGATTCTAGGTTTCCATGGCGATTACGTCCTATTATTTCCGTATAACTGAATTTAAAAACTGAATTTGTATACTAATATTGTTTAATTATAGCAATCACATAATCTGTCGACAGTTTTAAGGATAGATGTTTTCGGGAAAATAGATATTAAATGGAAAAACTATCTAAATATGGATTTCAAGCTCTGAGATTTTCATAGCTAGGCTTAAGTTTCCCATTGGAATTTTCAGTAAGTGTCAACAAAAGATAAAATATTGCCAACTTAAAATGTACTTATTTTATTACGGAAATGAATCCTATCATAGTAACAGACGACATAATTCATTTTGTCAGTGAAATAATAACGATAATTTTTGTACATTGTCTTGTATTGGATATTTGCGTATAGTATAATTTTAATGTAATAGAAAAGTAATTAATTATTTGTAAAAGTGCATTAAAACTTAATTTCATAAAATAAAATTAATATCTATAGTATGAAAATCTGCACATAAAATAAATTTTGTATTCATGCATTTTTGCATGAGTGCAACAACTATTGCACCAAGATTTGAATTTTTATAAAGCTAGTTATAGTATGAACACTCCTCATTTATCACGTTTGACGTACAATTTGTAACTTGTCTTTCTTTGATAACAATATAAAATTGAAGATATTTGAATGTAGAACATAAATTTCGGGTTCAATAAAAGTTTCATAATTCATTATTTTTCGAAAATATTCTATACTATAGATTTCTTTACTAGCGAATATTTTTATATTTGAATTAAACTGTTTTAAACGGCAAAATATATTTTTTTAAAAAAAGGTTGCAGTTATCTTTTATAAGATGACAGCATATACATATATCTAAGGGGAAAAAATGTTTTCTTTAGGTGAAGATCCCGTTATTGGATTAATGTTTTTTCTACTATATCCATTTTATTCAACTATGATATGAGCGAATATTATATTACTAAAATTATATTTAGAACAAAATATCTCTTGTTATTTTTTATCGATATTAACATTGAAAAGAAGTAGATAGCTCTTTCATCGATTTAGAAGAAGATGATGGTCCCTTTTTAAAAAAAAATGCTCTATATAACACAATCTGCCACTTGAAAAGTCGTATATATTATTACATATTGCATTACGCATTATTTTCTCTCAATAAGATGCAATGAAAGCGACCTTTTGAAGGGTTTTTTTAAAGTATTCATACATGAAATAGACCCTTCATGTAATCTTCTGGCACTGAATTGCACTATTTTAAATTTAAAAAAAAACAAAGTGAAAAAAAATGTTGACTTTCCTTTTTATAATGTCAACATAAAAGTCTTAAAACCCCTTTAATATATTTATTTGAAATGCTAAAAGGTATAAACTAAAAGCATAATATACAGTAAAATAACTTTTATTAGATTGTTGACATGTTTCGACTCACTCCGAGCCATTATCAAAATTAAATGATAATATTCTATAATTGCACGGTCTTTGAAGTTATTATTTGAAATGCTATCATTTAATTTTCACGTACTTTTTTAAAAATTACGCACTTTATTTTTTTATTTTTACGTGGTTGTTTATTTCCATATTTTTAACCACTCGAGCCACAATTTCGGTAAGATAAATAATGCTGCATCATTGCATATTGTATTTTTGAGTGTTACTATCTCTATGTTTTCTCTTATTGTGGATGGATAGTACAGACTGGAGGGAAAAATTATTTTACTTTCATTGAAATTTTATCGATGGTTTCTTCTTGATATAATCTTGTCAGGTCTGTGGTTTTTCTATTATACTTAATATCAGCTATATGCTGCTTTTTTCTGCAACAAAATTTCCTGCTGGTCATGCCAATATAGTAATTCTTTAACCCGGCTTCCTTAATAAAAGGTATTTCATATACTCATAAATAATTCTAAATATTAATTGTGTTAATTTTACTGCAAATGATATTCTTTAACTCTCATTTGCTTTTGATAATGGCTCAGAGTGAGCCGAAACATGTCAACAATCGAATAAAAGCAATTTTACTGCATATTATGTTTTTAGTTTACACATTTTAGCATTTAACAGAAATATATATAGGTGTTATAATTTATTATACACTTTTAATAAACAAACCGACTAGTTTTGTACATTCAATAAAGGTATGGCATTCTCATTGTCAGCAAATGATATAAAAACATTTTTAACATTTGCAGATATTGGGTATGCCATCTTTTTTGAGCGTAGGAAACTAGTCGGTTTATTTATTAAAATAATTTTAAAACTTTTTAAATATGTACTGTAATAAATTTTAGCATATATATGTATTTTATTTTAATGATAACAGGTGATTATTTTCTGATATAATTCTATAACATAAAAATCTTGAAAGAAAAATGGGCTTAAGTTGAAGCTAACGTAATTGGATCCTTGGGATTCCATTATATCCATTTTATTCACCCATGTCCGAACATCTTACAAAAATGATTCAATAAAAGAAGATATCTTGATATTTCCTTTCACTTGAAAAAAGTCAATATCCTTTTCATCAATGCAGTGGAAATTGGTTCTCACTTTCCTACTGAAATAATCCCTTTTCATGTCCCTTGCATTATACCTTACAGATAATGCAAGAAAACCAACACTGTACCAATTCTTTGATAATATTATAGCTCAATAAATATTCACCCATGCAATTTTTCATGCGAAGATATTGAAAAGGAACTTTTTTAAATGTATATCCCTTTATACAGAATTGACAATTTTTCTTCTATAAAATGCAACACCGATTTATCTGCACCTGTAAATAATTCAAGTATAAAGAAAATGTAAATGAGCAAACGAAATATTCAAATTAAGTCTTTTATTACATTCAGATATAGTTAAAAGAATATATATATATATATATATATATATATATATATAAACTTATTGCAAAAATTAACCATTGAAACAGAAATAACTGACCAAATGCAATGAAATTATTATCCCAAATAACTATGTCAAATTACACATTATAAAACATAGTCCTAACAAATGAAGTATTTATTCAAAAAGTGAAACATAAGTAAAAAAAAAAAAAACACAAATGCAAGCTTATAATGTAATTTACTTTTTCAAGGGCTGGGAAACCACATTATAAGCAAAGAATGATTGTTTTCTGTAACTGTCACAAGCTTAAAGCCAAAATTTTGTGACAATTCCAAGCCCTAACAATCATTGGAAAAAAATTGGAAAAAAAAAAAAGGATACCTTTGAAAATAGAACACTACAAATCAAACGGAAGAAAATAAATCCATTTATAAACAAATAAATACAAAGGAAGACAAAGAAAATCTATACATTACAACATAAATTTGTCCAGAATCCGAAGCCAAAAATGTTTTGTGCTAAGCACATGGTAAAGTGAATAAGTGAATTCAAACGTACAAGTTAAAATTACAGTTAATTTTCTAAAAGTAGCAGTTTTTAATTTAACCATTGTGATTTTAACTATTTCTAATTTAAAATATAAAAATACAAATAAATAATATAAAAACTATAAATTCATTTACTAAAAATATTTTTTAACTTAAATAATTTTAATATATATATTATATTATTGGAATATTTAAAAATTTCACTTGTATTCCAAGTTTTCAGTTAAAAGAGAAAAAAAAATAAATTGTGAAAATTTATATGGTGCTGCCATCTGGTTTTATAATAAACAATAACTAAAAAATAATACTAAAGAATAATAGTAATAGTTTTTTTAAAATCATTATATGGTGCTGCCATCTAGTTAAAGATTAAAACAATATCTAAATAACTATTAATTATTTTGATTAAGTAAATTTTCAGTATAAAATTATTTTATCTATTTATTTTTACATATGTCAACATTTAAACAATTTCAAAACATAAATAAACCCATAAATTCTAAAATATTATTGTAGAAGTCAAATTAAATTTTCATTTTATAAATAATTATATGCAAGCTTAAAAGATTTACCAATATGACTACATGCACTTATTGGAACTAACATCTTGCAAAATTTTTTGCAAAATTTTATTAACCCTGAAAAATAAAATTAGATTTTCATTTTATAAATAACAATGCAAGTTTAAAAGAAATACCAAAATGGCTACACACACTTAATGGAACTAACATCTTGCTAAATATTATTTATTCTGAAAAATAAAATTAGATTTCACACACTGATAGCTAAAAATAACCAAACATTTCCAATATGTTAACCTCACGTATTGAATCTAATATCTTGCAAAAAATAAAAAATAAAAAAGCATTTAACTAAATTGTTAAATGTTCTCTACCTGGCAAGGGAAAAAAAAATAAACATTAAATCTCCAATATGGCAACGCACTTATTGGAACAATATTATATTTAAAATTCTCTCCCTAGAAAAGAAAAAAAAATTTAGAATTTACTATTTAAATTTTGTAATTAATAAAAGATATTTAACCAAAATATTCCCACTCAGCTCTCACATAAAGGAATTCATTCTTTAGCCAAATATATCAGTAATCAAAATGTAAGCGTTTTAACAGATAGAATGTGCAAACATATAAACTCCAGTGAAAGCAAAATTTATATTCGTAAAATTGACTTAACTAAATAAAAGGGATAGCCATATTCTACTGCATGTTGAAGAATAAGTTTTAAATTTTGAGTTTTAAAATTATTAGAACAAAGATTGTTTATTCTATGTGCAAAATTTAGTAAAATATTTACAAATACTGATTTATGTATACAAGACTTATAATTAGTAAATAAGTTAACTTTAAATGTAAAATCATTTCTTTTGTCATAAATGTCAAACAAAATTTTATTATCTTTAAGAATTATCTTAAGATCAAGAAAATTAATTTCATTATTTACCATAAGGTTGAAACTATAATTTAAATTTTTATGATATTTTATTGGTAGTAAATAATTTGAATTATTATTAAAATAGAAGACAATTATATCATCTATATAACGGTACATTTTACAATTAGCAAAATGTGAATTACGTTCATAATAATATAAATATAATTCTGCAAGAATTGAAGAAACAATACCACCCTGTGGTAATCCACAGCATTGAATATATATATATACTTGAGATAATTGTCTTACACCTATATTCCATTTATTGAAATTATCAGAAAAATATGTCTGCAGTGTAGACTAAGGAGAAGGGTAGATAATGGTTTTTCTTGGCCATCGATTACGTAAAATAACATTACTTTTCCGGAGTAATATACACCTTGAAAATAAATAAAAATATAGTTATCGGAAAACATATTTATATTTTTTACAGAAAATAAATAATTTGAACATCAAAAGTACCTATACTTCTAGCTGGCGTATGCAACAAATACATAGAATTTCACACACACGTTTTTTTAATATGTACTAAGTACTGTAATCTATTTTAGAATATCTATGTATTTTATTTTAATGATAACTTTTATTATATGTAGATATAGTTAAAAGAACATATATATATATATATATATTTGAGATACTTGTCTTATATCTATATTCCATTTATTGAAATATATTAGAAATATCTGTCTGGAGAGTAGCAAAAGAAGAAGCGTAGATAATGGTCTTTCTTGGCTATAGATTACGTAAAACAAAAAAGGGTGCTGCTTCTCTTTTAGAAGCTATAAGAAAATCGTTTTAAACATGACATTCTAAATTATTGTTTTAAATATGACATAATTTTTCAATATAATACTTTTCGCACTTAATTATTTATTTTTTTTCTCTTTTAACATTTACGTGTAAATATTTTTGTGTAAAATTGAAAAGTAGGTCACGAGTAAAAATGTAAAACTATCTGGAAATATTATTATTTGCGCTTTTTTAAAATCTGGCAACAGAAGGTAAAAAATGACTTTTTCAAAATATGAAATAAATCTCTATTCAGATTATGAAATTTTGAATAAAAAATTGAAAAAAAACTTAAAAAACTAAACAAATTTAAAAATAGTATCATTCAGTAGTGCTTAAAATAAGTATTCCGTTTGAAAACTGTCTGCTTCAGCGTATTCATCTAACATTTGTCTATAAAACTACCAATTTTCATATTTTTTGGCAACAGTTTTTAAAATATGAAAGGAGCGGAGCGTTCATAACAGATTCAATACGGCGCGATTTTTGTGTAAAATTGGAAAGTGGGTCACGTGTAAAAATGAAAACTATCTGGAAATATTATTATTTGCGCTGTTATAGCAGTGTTAGTTACTTTTTTTGTTACAAGAGAGAGACACTAAAAGCAAACAACAACAACAAAAAAATTAACAACAGTTTGAAGTATTTATTTACACCATTATTACACAAATAATATATAGTTTTCATCAGTAACGCATCCGAACTCATACGTAGGCATCGCAAGGACAATCGAAAAAGAAAGTTCGGATTTATTACACATTGAAGTACTCAATGAACCAATAGAAGTTGATAATTTTTTAAAAGCTAAAAAAAATGACTATAAAATAAGGCATTAGCATTTTTTGGTTCACGGAGTCCTTTTAAGTCTGAAATACGCAATAAATGTTTACAAAAACGGACAAAAATTGCAGGAAAAGGCGGAAATACTCACTTTGAAAGACTTTTAATCTGACTTGCTGTATTGTTTCTGACTTAAATAGTATGCAAACATAAAGGTCACATAATAAAATAATATAAACTGACTATAAGCAGAACATTTCATTTTTATGAAATTAGTAGGCGAAAATCTTATGACTTACCTACCCTTATCTTTCGAATGAAAGTGTTAAAAACCCTACCATTTTTGGCAATTGTTAGGCAACAAAGCTGTTAAAATTAATGTTTTAAATGAGATAATTAATAGTAATACGACCACTCTTATTGCAAAATAAAATTGTAATGGTTGTGCTAAATTAAGAAAAAAGAAAAGTAAAACACGTAGTTATTAGTACTGTGAATCCACTCACAGTTTTGAAAAGGTTATTTGTTTCTACTTTTGATTTTCGCTTTCAAATTTAAAATTTCTCAAAACACTTTATTTTGAAGGTAATATGGCTAGTAATTCAGCCATTTTATTATTTATCTCAATCAATACATTTCTACGATGTTTTACTTCATTCTAGCAAAAAGGGCAATCAGCAAATGATACACGTTCATTATTTTTATCAACAAAACTATTTTTGTTTAAAATAAATCAATTGAAAATAAAAAAGTTCTGAAAAACAATCAAACTTTTCAAAATGTTGACAAAAATTCAAACGGTTAAAAAGTTTTTAACATCCACCTGAATATCCAATAAAAATTCACATAAAAGTGTTATGGCTCTTGATAATTCACAATCTGGGTATATAAGCGCAGAAACCACCACGTTTCCGTATTACCCACGCCGCAGTTACCTTACCTTTATTTTAATATTCATTAAAAGTATTTCTTTGTGGGTATCTACGCTACAAAAGGTAGTACTTGTCCTTCAAATTACACGAATTTAGCACATCTCTTATTGTACTCAAACAGTTTTTGTCTGTAAAGATGGAATTTTTGTAATCGATTTTTAATCCACTTTCTATTATGCAAGAAATATAAACATTACGTTACAGGTGTGTTACCTATGACTATACATCATTTTAATATTTTTTGAACTTAATAATAAATTAATATATTCATTTTAAGACATTTTACCATTAGCCCGCGGCACAGGTGATAAATTGCCAAATATTGTCTGTGAATCGTACAATTGTATGAGAGTTGAAACAGCAATGGATTTACTCATGCGCCAATAAATGCTCGCTAAAATATGTCAAATGCTGTAAAACTGAAAAAAAAATAAAACATTTTAAAAGCTAAAAAGTAGAAAATAAATTGTAAATAAAAAAAGAAAGGTGTAATATGTAAAAAAAAAACTTTTATCAATTAATAGTTTTATATTAATTAATTTGCAATTACACGTTAAGGAATCAATTTAGACATCCTAAACAAATAGTTTAAATGATGTTTCATGTTTTTCTTTCCTGTTTCCCTATTTAAAAAAAAAAACACAGAAAAATTATATATTTTTTAATAAATTTACTAGCTTGTGCTTTCTACCAAGCGTAAAAAAAGCAATGGATTTTTCACAATCAATTTCAGCGTCTACGCCAAATCATTGTATTGCAACAGAAGTATTTGGGAATAAAACATGAATTGCTCTCAGAAAATCAGGCGTGAATTTTACGATGAACATTGAATGCTTATGAAGGAGGGTTTTAAAAAACTATTCTTACTTTTATTCTTATTTTCTATAACTTGTTTCACAAATATAGTCACAACTCCATGCCCAAATACCATATCAAGATGTTCAACATTCGAGAACATTTCTCGCGGAATTACCTAGCTAACTAGTGCAAGCATGCTCTTAAAGTTTTACGTAATGAGTTATGTCCTTTTGTTCGATTTTTAATGCACACAATAGATATAGCCTCTTTTTTTTCAACAAATGAAAGTAATACTGACTAATGAGGAATCTACCAGAATCCGAATTCACAACACATCAATCAGTAGAACAATGGTTTCTTTCAATGATCGGGAAGTTTAAACATAAATGAGAGGATTTTTTTTTCGACGATTCAAAGCACCAAGAAACCACTTGGCTTAAATAAATCCTAAAGGAAACCAGCACGCATTTTCTTACAAAATATTTGAACCAACAAAACAGAAGGTAAAAATCTATGAGATATACTTGGTAGATTTTTTAAGTCTTCTTATTGAAGATTTCACCATATTGCAACAAAAAATAGAACTCAAAATAGAACTCATTTATATTAGAACTCAAAAGAATGAAATCGACTTTGATAGGTTTTCATCCTTTAATATTATTTGAGTTTCTTAAGGTTTCCTTTTGAACTATTATGTCCCCACTAAGACAATATTTTGTAAATTGATTTTAAGACTTCCTTTTTTATTTTATAGCTATAAAGTTTTAAAAATGTCAAGTCTGTATACTGTAATAATTGTATAAAGACAATATAAGTGCAATTTAGAAATGCGTCCACATTTTTACAACTTTCGTCGATAATAAATAACAGTTGTCTGAAATATGTTCTAATACCAATTTTATTTAAAAAAATTGCCTTCCAAAATTTCATGAATAAGTTATCTATACTGACAAAATTTTTAAATCCAAAAGTGTAGACAAATAGCGGAATGTCTGCAATTTCTTACTTAAAATTTATGACGCCGCGCAATTTTTTATTACTGTTTCGGAAAGCCGTGAATATACATATTGTAAATATGTAATTATGTATTAGTATACTTTTGTTGCGATCAATATTAACGAATATGTTTGGTATTCATTTCAATAGTAATTTACAATGAAGTAATTATAAATTACTAGAATACCAGCGGCTTTGTACGCGTGGTTTTTGAAATATATCTAGAGGTATTTGTGCGCCTATTTACATTAGGGGAAATTATACTTCTACGGATAATTTAAACCATCATCATCAACCGTTTTCAATCAACTGCTGGATGTAGGTCCTCCTCAGATTTTTCCATTGTTTCCTGTCTAATACTTTAGTCATCCAATTAACACCGGTCACTTTTCTGATTTCGTCACTCCATCTTACTTGAGGTCGTCTTCTTGGTCGTTTTACATCTCTGGGATACCACTGTAGGGTGTTTGTGCTCCATCTACGGTCTTGTCGTCTTGCAATGGGCCCAGCCCATTTCCATTTTAGCCGTTTAATTCTCTCAATGTTATCAAAAACTTTCGCCTGACTACTTATACAGGTTATTCTCTTTCTGTCTCTTATAATTATGCGTAGTATACATCTTTACATACTTCGCTGTGTTGTTTGTAATCTTTGTACCATCCGTTTTGTTAGCTTCCATGTTTCTGCTACATAAGTTAGTGCAGGCAGAACATATTGGTTGAACACCTTTCTTTTCAAACAAAGATACATGTTATTCTTCAGAATAATATTGTTCTTCCCAAAATCACTTCATTCATCTCTTATTCTTCTATTTATTTAATTCATGATACTTTTTGTCCGATGATATTTCCTGTCCAAGGTATACGTAACTTTGCATTTCTTTAATCTCAGTGTTGTTGTAGGCGATTTTCTTTTTTGATGCAAATGAATTGAACATCACCTTAGTCTTTTCCAAACTTATTTTCAATCCCACATTAATGCTAGCTTCTACCAAATCTTTTAGCATATTTTCCAATTATTCAGGGTTATTATTGAAAGTTGAAATGTCATCAGCACCGGAGATGGCTTAAATATTCTTCACTTATTCTAATCCCTTTGTTTTCCCAATCCAGCTTCTTGAAAATATTTTCTAAGACAACAGTTAAAATCTTAGGAGAAACGGTGTCTCCTTGTCTTACCGCTTTTTCAAGCTTGATCTTTGCTTTTCTTTTGTCCAAGCGGATGGATGCTCTTGCTTTCTTGTAAAGAGCTTCTCTTCTTTATGATATTGATGTAAGATTTGTCTATACCAATGTCCTCCAGAGATTCTACTACTGCTGATGTGTACTGCTGACCGAATCAAATGATTTTTCATAATAAATAAAGGCAAGGCAGAGAGGTAAATTATATTCCTTATGTTTTTTCTATGAGTTCCCTTAGTGTTTGAATATGACCCATTGTGCTAAATTCACTTCGGAATACTGCTTGTTCTTTAGGTTGAGCTGAGTTCAGAGCTGAGTTCAGAGCTGATTCAAGTCTTGTCATTAAAACTTTGGTGAAAATTTTATAAATCACTGACAGTAAGCTGATTTAACGGTAGTTTTTAATGTTTTCCTTTTCCCCTTTCTTGTAAAGTAGCACCATCACAGCATTATTCCAATCTTCTAGTATATTTGATTTATTGAGACATTTGGAAAACAGTGAGGCTAGCATTTTTGCAAATTTGTCTCCTACTTCTTTGATAATTTAAATATTACTAGTTAAGTCACATTTTGAGGAAATTTCATTCTTGTACTTCATTAGGTGAACATGAGACTTGGATTAAAGAGAAAATCTTCATTCCGATTCATTAGTATCCACTCTTTCGAAAAAACAAATCTAATGGAGTGTACTTGGGAACTCTGTTTATCATCTATCGTACAATGAAAGAATTTTTAAAATCAGTTCAATGGTCTCAGAGTTCATTTCCTATAAACAAGCATTTGTTTATTTTTTTTTATAGTATTAGTATAAATTGAATCACCATAAAAATTAAAATACCATTAAGTAATAAGTTAGAAGACAATGGTTTATTATATTTATCGTTCATGTTTGTGCGCCAAAAGGCTAAATATTCTGTACTTCCTTACCAAGGTGGCAATCATGTTTCTTTATTGCTGTCATTGGAATTCATTATAGCAGTTACTTGTACTTGAGTTTTCTCTTATTGCTCAGAAAAGTTGTATCTAAAACTAGCATGAAAACTAATTGATTTTCCTTTTTATTTACATTTTTTAAAAGTTTAAATTAAAAAAAAGCATTGTTTGTGCGCATCTGCGCCTTAGGAATTAAAACTATGCCTAATTTAAAGTTTCTAGACTGACAGTTTCAGACAAATCACACTGAAAATAAAACTGTAGAACGTTTTCCTCCATACCACACAATTTGAAATTTGGTTTTTATTAAGCTTTTGCTTGGATAAATCACCCCCTAACTGAAACTGGCATGCCAAATTAAAAATTTCTAGCCCCGATAGTTTCCGAGTAATCACGATTATAATGTTTTCTAATACTTTCATTCTTTTAAATTTAGAATACTTTAACAAATGCTCTTACCGAGCATGTGTGTCTTAAAAATAACCACCATATCAAATTTAATGTTTTTGGCTTCAACAGAATTAAAGAAATCCGAATTTTAGAGCATTTTTAATTATTGCATCCCCTTGAGGGTAGTTTGTAAAGAGATAAAATATGGCTTATTATTAAGAGAATACTGTCATTATTATTATCTTCAAAGAAGGTTTGAAATCGTTTCAGTAGTTCCAAAGTAATCTTTATTTTAGAACGTTGTCTGCTCATTTAACGTTTTCTGATAATTTAAAGGGGTGACCCTTTAAATTAAAAAAATTTAGAAACTGCACTGTGTGACATTAACGTCTTAAAAGTAATAGCCTTGTAAAATTTCAAGATTCTAGTCTTACAATTCCAAACAAATCCCAATCTAGAATGTTTTTAGCATGCTTTTCATCTTTTTAAAGTTCTATTTTATAGAAACCAGTCTGAGTGAGTATTTAAATCTTATAAGTAACCACCATGCCAAATTTCAAGTTTCTACCCCTACAGGTATTATAGAAATTGTAATTTTAGTACGTTTCTTTTTAGTGCGTCCTATAAATTTAGAAGTTTTATAAATTGCTCTGTGCAAGCATTTGCGTCTGAAAAAAAGTCCATGTCAAACTTAAAGTTTTACCCGTAACATATAAATCGTAATTTAGAACGTTTTAAAACCGTATTCCGCTCATTTCGAATTTTTTAGACACCATTCTTAACGAGCATTTACATCTTTAAAGAAACCACCATGCCAAATTTCAAGTTTCTACCCCCCCCCCCAGTATCACAAAAACGTAATTAAGAACGTTTTTTTCTCCTGCATCCCTTTGTCGGTAGCGATATCGAGATAAAATATAGTCTACGTATGTTGGAGCTGAAACTGCCATCATAATTTTGTCCTTATGACTTTCGAAATCGGTTCGGTAGTTTCAGAGATTATCCCTACAAACAAACATATTCACGAACAATCAAACGTTTCTTCGTTATAATATTATAGATTCTAATGCGAGAACTAAAGTTTTTCGATCCCATAGTGGCAATTCTGCAATCTAATAAAGAATTTATATTGGCTCTTTTAACTGTAGCAAAAATTATATTAGTCTCCTATGAAATGTGTTTGATGTCTTCAGCACCAACGGCACTGTTTTCTAGAAGTTGAAATCACATTATCAGTCTGTATTATCATGCTCTACTTATCAAAATTATTCACACTGATTCAGTATTGAAAATAGGGATTTTAATTGAAGATAGCAATTGTAATAGTGCTGTTATCAAAAAAAAAAAAAAAAAAAAAAAAGAAAAAAAAAAAAAGATGATTTTACGGTATAATACTACCACCCTAGCTTCTAGTATTATACCGTAAAATCAACAGTAATAAACAGTAAAATAAGCAGTAATACGCTACCGCACAGTTTTTCACACATACTTTTAATGCAAAAAACATTTTAATAAAATGTGTTTTTTCTCTGCCTTTAGAACAATGAATTTCGCTAGTCTGAAAATTTTCCCACATAGCTATTCATGTAAAATGATATTCCTCTTACGTAATGACAGAAATTCTCCGATAAATTAATGTGAATAAGTCTATTTAATTAAAAGAAGTAGCTTTGCGTTTAGCTGGCCTCAAAACACTGCCTTAGAATATCGAAAAAGATTTGAGATTTTTTTTTCAACTACAGATAAAAAATATTTTGATACCAATGATTCACACAGTCTCGAAAAATATAGGTGATACTTATTGAGTCGAATTGTATTGAAATATATGAAACTATATTAAAACAAGAATTAAGGAGAATTTTTGAATGTGGTGTCCTTCATACTTGCATAATGTTCAGAGCGAGATTTTCAGACTAACTTGCAAAAAGAACATGTTTCTATGAAGCATTTAAAATGTATTAAATTTAAGACAAGTTTTATTTATTTAAAACTCTTTGTAAAAGATTTCTTCAGAGTGCACTCGGCAAAACAAATGCTTCTTTGTCTGTCAAAAAGGTTTACGAAACCTCTTCCAAGTCCTTCATGATTCCGAAAAGCGTTTCTTTATCTTCAGAAACCTCAGAAAATAATATTCTTCCGAGATTTAAAGAAGAATTTTTCAATCTAAATTCATTTTGCTTCCCGCAATTTCCAGAAATGATTACGAATAGTAATAAGTTGTCACTATCCGATATCAACACAAAATATTAGTTTTTTGGATTGTAAGGTAAAATTTTTCAGCTGCCATAACATAATTTATGCAGGAAAGAGTTTTAAAATAATGTTCATTTTAATCTGTTAATTTAGCATGTTTATCTGCTGCTAATTGTTAAACATCAAAATGGTTACTTGGGATTGATAGCATCCGAAGAACCGATATTTTTTGTTGATACCGGGTTTAGAAAACGGAATAAAAAATACCCTGTAAAAATAACTCAAAAATGTTTCCATAAATTATGGGCCAGATCAATAAATCTTCTCTAAATGTTGGAAATTCATTGGTTTCTGATGTTTCTGAATATAAAGGAACCCTTTCCGGAACCGAGGGTAATTCGGAAGAGATTATACTATAATTTTGTAAATTTCAAATGATTTCATCAATCAAGCCTGCCAAATTTATAACTTTACGTTAAAAAAATGAGTCAGAACGTGTACCGTGTTTTTGAGCAGGAATTTGAGAACCATCTAAAACTTGAAAAATGTTGCTTGAGAGTTGATAGCACCCGAAAAACCAATAATTCTTGTTGATACCGGGGTTGGGCAAACTGATTAATAAATACACTGTCAAAAAACAACTCGGAAACATTTCCGAAAATTACAATCAGATCCGAAATTCTTCGTTAAATTTCGGAAATTCATTGGTTTCTTAGGTTTCTGAAGATAAAGGAAAATTTTACGGAATTGAGGGTAACTCAGAAGAGGTTATACTTTATTTTCGTGATCCTTCTTGCTACATCAAAAATTATTTCTCTTTTATTACTATTATTTGGTACACAAAACAATATTTAAATGTGTTTTCAAAGTAGTCTGTTGAAGATAATCAAATATATATTGATTAACTTAATGAATTTAACTCAGAATTCTGTAAATTAAGGAGATCTTTTTCCTTTTAATTTATTAGACTATGCAATGTCTTGTATTGTGATATTAGTGTAGAAAAAAAGTAGTGTTATAGATTAAGAAATAAATTAAATCAATTACGGAAATTGATCTCTTACATTTTTTTCAATGTGTGAAAAGAACCATTACGTTATTAAAAATATAGAATCGATATCCAATTTCCTTGAAAAAGGTCTAATGTATCAATTTGTTTTACGTAAGTTCCCATTGTTAGGGTTAAAATATGAATAATCGATTAATTGTTGGTGCCTAAATATCGTTTAAGATTAAACTTCTAGAGATTCATTAATATAAAGCATGTCTATTTAGTGCGTTGCACTTCAACGTTTATGGTTTCTAGAGCACATTAACCATTCAAAGAAAACTAATACGAAAATTTAAATATATATATTACTATCTTAATCTGAAAATGAAGTTTTGAAATTTAATGAAAATAATCATGAGAAAAATCGATAATATTTTGTGGTATACGCTATGTATAACCGGGCTGCATTTTATAAATTTTAAAACAGGTCCCGTCGCTAAATTGTTCAGAACACTTTTTATGATTGGTTTTATATTTTCATTGTTATATTTAGTAGTGGTTAATATGCGTTATCTAGGAAAACAGCTTTATAAGGAAGTAATAATAAGTAATTTAATATGTTTTAATGTGGTGCATTGGCTATTACAAAAGAAAATCTATATCATGTGTGGTATTAAAAGTTTATCAGCTACAAAACGTTTACAATAATTCAAAGAAAACAATGGATTATGTCATAATCTGTCTGATAGCGGTCGTACTGGTGATACCTTTTATGATATGCATTTATAATACGGATCATGATTTTGAAAATTTTGATGTCGAAATTTTCACATTTGGATATGAAATAGAAAACATGATTTGGAGGAGAGTTTTTATATTCATTGTTCAGTTTGCGGATTTCGGAATATGTTTCGGTTTTCCATTATATTTAACAATTTGCATATGTGTCTTGTTTTACAGATCATCTGAAGTACTGTCTGGATATAGAATATTTCTTCGAAATCATTTGTATAACATGGCCAAAGGTACTATTGTTAATTACGTTGAATGTTTCCATATGATAAATCTTTTGCATAAATTGAATAATGCATTTACACGTCTCACATTTTTTATCATTACTTATAATTTACATATAATACTAAGTTCTCTTGTAGCAATATCTCTAAAGGAGTTATTCCATTTCAATTTTTTTGATTTAATTAATTTCGCATACTGCTGTATGTGTTGTATAGTTATGCTTGTATATTTTACGATTTGCAGCTGTATGATTCCAGAAACTTTTGTTGAAATAAGAACAATTGTTACAAATTTTATAAATTTTCACCACTATAGCCGTTTTATTTCGGAACAAAATTTGTTTTACCTTGGGAGGATTGAGAATACAGATGTTATTCACATATCTGTCTGCGGAATGTTCCACGTGACTCGAAATTACATTTTGTCTGCTTTAGGTCTAATGCTTACGTACGGGCTGCTCATAATTAATTTAAAATTCTAAATTCAATGGGAAGAGGAGTTTATCATTATTAAATAAACTTGCATTAAACATGCAGAATATCTTATGAGTTAGTAAATAATTTAAAAATTCTTAAAACCTTCAAGGAATCGGTATATTTGCATTGTACTAAAAATTTACTAGTTTAAAGTGTAGATTTTGCAGGAAAGTTATTCTTATGAAATTCAGTTACTATACTTTTTCACATAAATAATCTTACAGGAATCTGTTATATCATGTTTGTCAACGGAAACTTTTTAAACTAATTTTTTTAATTTATCCAGGCACAGTTATTGAGTCATATCACAGTCCATACTCTATTCGCTTACAGAAGATCTGAGGTGTATTGGAAATCTTTGTTTATTCGTAACCAAATTTCAGAACTGTACGTGCGACTGATTTCTCTGCCCATCGGCCACAGACATGTATGCACTTAATTTTATTATTATTATTACCCGTATTCAGCACAGAACTTGTCGTCAATGAACGGTTTTTCAATATATGAAGGGCTCGGGTGTATAACATGGTAACTGACATTTTTGAGATTTTTTTTATTTATTTATTTTTTATCGTAAAATTCTTTAATTGCATCCTGACAAACTTTTAAAAGTACAAGATTTATTTTTTTACGTAATATATGCAAATTTTAGATATGAATTTCTTTTCATATATGGGCAATAAAATCAAATCTGTCTGATAAGAATATTGTACATAAGTTAACTGAAAGTTCAGTCATAAGAAATCAAGCTGCTTTAAAAGAAGCAATCATAACAATTTTGTTTGTATAGTTTTCTTCAGAAAACGTGAATTTTAGAGGGTTTTTTTTTATTTTATTTTATCGTAAAATTCTTTAATTGCATCCTGACCAACTTTTAAAAGTACAAATTTATTTTTTACGTAATATATGCCATAATAATCAAAGATAAATTTTAGATACGAATTTAAATAACAAAAACACTTTGTATATATGGGCAATAAAATCAAATCTGTCATATGAAAATGTTGTACATAAGTTACCTGAAGGTTCAGTCATAAGAAAACAGCTGCTTTAAAAGAAGCAATTATAACAGTTTTGTTTGTATAGTTTTCTTCAGAAAATTTGAATCTTCAATATCTCTAAACTTGCATTTTTTTATTACCTTCTTTTATACCCGAAACCTTCATATTCTTATACAAAGTCTTATTTTGCGTGAAAAACAGTACACGTTCTTCTTCAACGGAGTTTCAAATAGTGTAATTTTTCTATGCTGTCCGTTGCATCAGTATGGGTAATAAATTGTGTTCATGTGAGTTTGTAATGTACAAAGTCCGATTCTGTGTGAAATGCAGTACACGTTCTTCTTGAACGGTCTTTCTAGTAGAGTAATTATTTTACGCTATCCGTTGCATCAGTATGGATAATTATGTATATTTCTTGGCTACACAACATACACAACATCCTGCAAAAGTATGCAGAATTTTTTGTTTTCCTTTTTAATCTTTTTTTATGTATATGCGAGAAGCATCATGATGTTGATTATGTAATTTAATTAGCTGTTTCGAGGAAAGAAAACAACCATTTTTTTTATTTGTTTGAAATAATATAATTTAAATTTTACAAAAACGACCTTTGCCTTCTGATATACATATTCTTCGTTACGCTTTTTGTAAGTTTTTTCTTAAGGTCGTGATAGATACGATAAGCTGTCGCAAAATACAATTAAGTCTTCTATTAATTTTCTGAATTTAAGTAATATCAGTTAACTGCGAAGTGTGTTCTTTTTATCTTTTTCTGCTTGCAATAACATTTAAAAGGTATCACATTATGCAGGTAATGAAAAGTAAATTAGTAAATAGTTTTATGAAAAGATGCTTCTAAAAGTTAATTTTACAAACCTTATTTCTTGAACTATTTTGCAGCTTCATACTATGCACTTGAATGTCAATGAATTTACAATTGTATTGCAAGGCTATGGTATTGCAAGGATTTCGAATGTGCAATGTTGTGTTTAACTTTTAAAATGAATGTATGATATATTCTGTCATTCTATGTATTTTATCACTGTTAGTACAGAAAGATAAATGTATACAGGGTCATTCATAATTCCCTCCGGGGTTTCGAAACGTTATAGTAAAAAAACGAAGACGAATATGAAAAAAAGAAACATATGAAATTATTCCGAAACTATTCAAGTTTTACTTACATACACTACAGGTGTTCTATGTGTGAACCCTTGGTCACACAGCATACATCCATGCGATAGTCCAGTTCCTGCCATACTCCGTTTCTTTAAATCTGAATCAGTGGTGTCAGTTCAACGGGCCTTTCGTAATAAATATCGAAAACAGGGACCAACTGACAAAACAATTCATGTGTGGTACCAGAAATTTAAAGAAACGGAGTATGGCAGGAACTGGACTATCGCATGGATGTATGCCGTGTGACCAAGGGTTCACACATAGAACACCTGTAATGTATGTAAGTAAAACTTGGATAGTTTCGGAATAATTTCATATGTTTCTTTTTTTCATATTCGTCTTCGTTTTTTTACTATAACGTTTCGAAACGCCGGAGGGAATTATGAATGACCCTGTATATATATATATTGTATCGAAAACAAAGTTTGCTTAATGAAGAAAATTTTGCAATGTCAAGAGTGTAATCATGTAATTGCGTTTGTTTAGTGCACAACTCTAACGAATCTATTGTCTACTATCGTTATTCTGCAATTGTTTAGAGTACAAATTTGTAATATATTGTAGTAAATTAGACCATCAGTATTGTAGTAGTTTAATGCTTTTTTGCGAGTCAACCGGCAAGTTTAATATGTAACAATATTTTATGTAACATCGTCATGTTAATTTGTTAAGTATTTTTTAATTAAAAAAACGAGATGATGACTTGTACATTTCAATTTTATATGTAGTAGATACATATATTTTTAATCGTATCGCTTATTGTTTGAAATGAGACACCGTGCTTTTTCTAGTTGTTCTAGAATTTTAGATTAAACATGTATTACAGATCCGATTGATGGAGTGCACATCGAATGTTTCAAAGTACTTGTACATTTTTATTAGATATTGCTCATTTAAATTCCTCTTTTAAGACAAAACTCTCTTTGTTATTAATTATTTTTATTTAAGCGGAATTGTGTTTTGTAAATTAAAAACAGGCGCACAGTAAAACCTCCTCAAAGCGACCACACTCCGTTTCATTAAAAATTGATCTCTCAATAAAAGTCACATTTAAATCTAGTTTCTGATTGTTGAAAAGAAGGTAAGATGTAGAGTTACAAAAAGGATCAGGGTTCATAAGCCGTGTTTTTGGCCCATGAAATAAGACTAAAATTCGATTTTGTTATACTGACTTAATTATTTCACTTTTTAATATTAGAAGGTTCATCCTGTACGATTTCAACAATAGTTTTTGAATTTTGTTCGGATTTATCTGACTTAGACAAGCTCAAAGTTAATATTATTCGTAGTTTTTGATGAAAAATACGCAATTTCTCCTAATTTTACCTCAATTATTTATATGAGCGCAATCGTGCAATCCTTTTTTCTTTACATATATTATAAAATACATCAAAATGCACAATATATGTAAAAATAAAAGTGTTGCAAAGCTGCGCTCATAGTAAAATATTAAAAATAGAAAGTAACTGCATTCTCTCACGCCACTAAGAGACTTTAGGATGCATTAAGGTGTTTAAACGTGCTAAAATGAACGTAACTATTGCTAATGTGAAGAAATGCAGTTATTAGCAACAGTTATGTTCATTTAACACGTTTAAACAAGTTGCTGCATCCTAAAGTCTCGTAGTGACGTCAAGGAATGCAGTTACTTAACTCTCTATTTTTAATATTTTACTATGAGCGCAGCTTTGCAACACTTTTATTTTTACATATTTTGTACATTTTGATGTATTTTATAACATATGTAAAAAAGAAAGTGTTGCACGATTGCGCTCATATAAATAATTGAGTTGTTAAAATTGAGTTAAAAAATTAGTTGAAATTGCGTATTTTTCATCGAAAACTACGAATAATACGAACTTTGAGCTTGTGTAAGTCATATAAATCCAAACAAAATGCAAACACTATTGTTGAAATCGCACAGGATAAACCTTCTAATATTAAACAGTGAAATAATTAAGTCAGTATAACAAAATCGAATTTTAGTTATATTTCATGAGCTATGGACCTTGATCCTTTATCTTTCATTAGGAAATAAATAAAAAATAAATAAATACCGAAATAAAACTTTAATTTGAATTCATATCTTACTTACTTCAAGGGTTTAAAAATACGTAAATTGATGTTTGCATTGATTTTACCATTTTATTTTTAACTTTACAATTTTATATTTTACTTTTTATTTAACTTTTACAACTTTTATTTCTAAGCGCTTTAGAAGTTCAGTGAATAAATACAAATTTGTTTCATCTTGAACAGATAATGAAGATTCCATTAATCTGTTACTTCTTTGAGGGTTTCCTGATAGGATTGAGCAGGTAGTTTACTGTCGGTACTATCGATTCGTCATCAGAATTCGATTCATTTCTTAAGAAGGCACAAAAGAGGTTTAAACACTCACTTAAAGGTTACTTGAATTAAAGAAAATATCAAAAAATTAAAATTAAAATTAAGGACAAACAACCAGAAAAGAACGGAATTTATTTCTGTTTCTTCAAACAAATTGGTCGCCCATGGAGGGAGTTCCACGAAGAATGGGTCTCTTAATGGAGGTAAAATTTGCATTGAGCATGGGATTAAATTTCGTTCCATGATAAAAAAAAAGGTCGTTTAGGGAGGTGGTCGCTCAATGAGGTAGTCGCACAGGGAGGTTTCACTGTATATGGAAACATGATTGCTTCTTAACTGATTGTGATATTATATGTTTCATAAATAAATGTTTCTTGAAAGAATGAAGTTATTTAAAATTTCAGTACAAAATTCATTTGTTTATAACATATTGTTGACACCAATTTATTATTTTGCGTCAATGAAACATATTGCTGAAAAATAGAAAACAATTAGTGATAATTTCTCAGTAACTTCAAAATTATTATATATATATTTTTTGAGACAGAGATGTTTTTGTATTAGATGTACATAGGGGAGATAGGGGATGACTGGGACATTTTCGCAAAAATATTTATTTTAAATATTTTATTTAAGTTAATTTTAATATTATATATCGCATTTCATACATTAGGTGTTTGTCTACATCTTATGCACAATATTTATTCAAGATTATTATTAAACAGAAATATATTGTGAAATTTAAAAAAAGTTCCTCTCTGTCCCAATCATCCCCACATCAGGGATGGATGGGATACAAATGTTTTCCTCTCTATATTCAATGATACCAAATTAAAATTTATAATTATAAACTTATATGTAATTATTTTTGTAATATATGATCTTATATGGCTGTTATGTATCAGTGTTAGTAATCTAAGAAGTGAAAACACAGTTAATTATGCATTAAAAAACTGTAATTTATATTATATATTTTAACTGAAATTTTAATGAATTAAAAATTTAAAGTTGAACGGATGTGCAAATATCAGTAACACAATAAATGTGGTCTATCTAAAATGTTCTAAATGTGGTCTGTCAGTCTCATAAGCTGGTATAAAATACGTTACAGTGAATGTATGGCTGTTAAAAAGGAAAATGGCAGTTCTCCTAAAACCACTGGTTATGTTTATGTTGCTAGTACTAAAAGCTGACAAAAAATGCCGCCTTGGAAAAATCTTATAGGTTATAAATTGTAATATGCTCTCCAAGATTATTTGTCAGCCAATCATCTTGGACTGATCTCAGCTTTGCCTTTAAAGGCCCATAAACAGAAACATCCAATGGTTGAAGACGACGGTGACTACAATGAGGAGGAAATGTTAAAAGAATAATTAACATACATTATCAATTTATCAACTTATATAATATTATTTAGTTAATAAAAAAAAATTCAGTATCCTCTAGGGATGAATGAAGCAGTCCCATTCATCTCCATTTGAAATGTCCCAATCATACCCATGATGCATATATTCAATTGTCAGTCATTCTGTCTCAGAAATTATTTTGTCACAATGGTTAATATTTATTCATTTTAATTACCAATATTGAGCCTTGAAATAAATAACTATAACATATCTTAATTGTTTATAATGCATAAAATATGTAAACAACTTCAAATATAAAAAAATTACTTTTAAGCAAAGTTCTCTGGAAATGCAACTTTGATGGAAATTGAAAATAGCCATGTGGTTCTGAAGCACTTCTGAAACACACTATGACAGTGTCATCGATGAGGATAGGAAACGAAAAAAAAAAGGTTTATTGCCTGAAATATTGAGAATGTTCCATCCATCCCTTGTCCCATTTATCCCCTAGTTCCCCTATTTAGGTGTGTTTCAAAGCCTTTTATGCACGCATCTTAAAAGCGTGTATATAAATGATACGAAAAGATCATTTGACCATACTACAGGAACTGAGTTTGTTTTGAATATATTATAACAACAATATACTTTTCTGCAAAAGAATTCGGAAGAAAAATATCTTCAATAATTTATATTCACGTTTATAAGATTTAAGCTCAAAATGCTTTAAAGTTTGTTTGGATATCTAATGTAATTTAAGATGGCTTAGTACAGAGGGTGTTAGCACATTTTTTTGACAATTTCGAGGTTATTTTTTTTTTAATGTTCAAAATGTAAATGCTATTTTTTTAAAATGACCTATCTGGTAATCAATTTATTGAAATAAATATTTTTCAATGCATAATATAGGCTCAGTGAAAGTGTGATATATATAACAGTGTATCGAAACATTAAAAGTTTTTATTTGAATATATAAATATACTTTAGAATACAAACAAAAATAATTTTGATTGGATTTTAAATAAAACCTTTTAAAGTCACAACAAAGCGTCACTTGAATTTTGATATAATTTATTTTAAAACCCATATTTTGAATTTATGAGTGATGTGAACGAAAAAGAATCCGAGAATAAATGTTATATATCTTTTCATATTGAAAATAAAGTTTTTACCAGTGAATATATGTAAAACAAAAAATTAATTCATGAAAAAAATATCTAGCATAAAGTCACTCAAAATTTGATATCATTATTTTTAAGACCCATATTTAAAATTCTTAGAGCCATAAGGTGAAGTGCTGCGTTACAAACTTTTAAATCGTTGATGGTATTTGAACTGATATCGTTACTTTTTTGTGGTTAATGATGAAAAGATGAATAAATTATAATTTAAAGGCCATAGCAATGAGTTCATAATCATGATTTTCCTTCACCATCAGTCACCAGAAATAAAACTCTTACGTACGATATTGAAGTAATCTACATTTAAAGGGTTTTTTGTTGTTGTTGTTATTTCACAGATATAAAAAGCAAGTGTTACATTTTACTAAGTAAAAAGTTTACTTTCTGAAGAACTAGTCGTTGGGGGCCACCGTAATACTTACCCATCATGGATATGCATAATGTAAAATATTAAAATAAAAAAATGTGTAAACTACTTATAAAATGCATTGCAATTCAAATAAAATCGAGGCTTGATGACGTCACAAACTTTAAAGGCTCGATTACTGAATTGCTTGAAAGAAACATCCTTATAACTCCAAAAATAATAATCCTATTAACTAGCGGTTTATTGCATCTGATTAAGCGTCAAATTTCCAATTAAAATATATCTTTGAAGTGAAATTTGGATGAAATACAGGGTCATGAAAAATCGAAGAGTGTGGAAAATAGGATTCAAATATCTCGGCAACTCATTATCCGATCAACTTCATGCTTTATGCAAAATTTATGTTTTTTTATTGTCTTTTATATTCATTTCTCAAAATAACCAATTTTGAAAATTTTTACATACCTTTTATCAGAACGAATATTTCGAGAGTCCGAAAAGAATAGTTCCGGTTAATCGAGGTTATTGAAATGAAATAGGCTTCTCCTCATTATTACATACTAAGTACATACCAAATTGCAAGTCTCTATCTCAATTTTTTCGGGAGATAGAGCGTTTACAGGCACACACACAGACACACAGACGGACGGCAAATTTTTTTTTCTAAAAATATGTTTTTCGGAATCTCCAGTGTCTGAAACGTGTAAATCCGTCAAAAAAAATTTTCGATTTTCAAAACGATTACAAGACTTACCCTATACTACGTATGATGGGTAAGTAAACTAGTCGGATGTTTCAATCCCAAAACTTTCTTCTATCTTACACTGGTTTCGCATGTACTAAAAAGAATCAGCACCAATTTATATCAAGGTCTAACTGAAACTCAAGTTTTATTAAATTTCGTGCAATATTTCTTGAGATATGACTATCGCTAAAATCGTGTAAATCGTGCAAAATGCAGCATAGCAGCGGCACCTGCTGGGCGATTTTTACCAAAAACTAATCAGCAGCAATTTATATCAGGGACTAACTGAATATAAAGTTTTATTAAATTCCGAGCATTACTTCTTGAGATAGAGCTATTGCGGAAATCGCGAAAAATGCTGCATAGCAGCGCCACCTGCTGGGCGATTTTTACTAAAAACTAATCAGCACCAATTTATACCAGAGACTAACTGAATATAATGTTTTATTAAATTCCGAGCATTATTTCTTGAGATAGAGCTATTGCGGAAATCGCGAAAAATGCTGCATAGCAGCGCCACCTGCCGGGCGATTTTTACCAAAAACTAATCAGCACCAATTTATATCAGGAACTAACTGAATCTAAAGTTTTATTAAATTCCGAGCATTAGTTCTTGAGATAGAGCGCCCACAAAATTTGTGTCACATACAGACAGACAGACAGACAGACAGTCAGACAGACAGAGTCACAGACAGACATTTTCTAAAAATAGTCAAATCGTGTTCAGAACCGTCTAAAACGTATAAATCCGTCAAAAACCGGAAGTCGAAAATTTTCATGAATCCAATACTTTCTTCTTGTAAAGATAGAAGAAAGTAAAAATGAAAGAAATCTTACTATGAAGAAAGTTATAATGTTAAATAAAATATAAAAATGTTTCATTGTAAGTTAAAATGAAACTTAAGCAGTAAACCTTACTATGTAAAAAGTACTCATTATGAAGACCCTGATCTGTTATTCCTTTCAAAACACTTTATCCTTCCTTTAATATATCCAAATAAATTTCATTTTCCAAAAAAAAAAAAAAAAAAAAAAAAAAAAGGCATGTATTTTAAAAAGTAAAAATTTACCGGTCTATTTTTCTCGTTTTTTCGAAAATCTAAACCGGTCCGATAGCTATTATACTCTGCCATAATGATATCTGTCATGTGGACTAAATGCGATATTAAAAAAATCAATTTCAAAATTAAACATGTTGTATTTACCTTCAAAATGTTTTTAATTCTCTCATGACGTCATATTAAGCTGCTTTCCGTATTTACACATACTCATCTCCTTGTATTATTGAGAAATGTTTGAAAATTTGCGTTTTATTACCATTATGACGTCATATTAATTTTTTTTCAATTGGTGAAACTTTTTATTTAATTTTCATTATTCACGTAGAAATCTTTCAATAGAAAATTAATTACTGTAGAATGAATTTTATTGTGGATTTTTAATTGTTAGTAACTGCTATAACGAAAAATGTATATTAAAATAATACGAGTTTTTCAAATTTTATTATTTTGAGCTTCATAATAAGTATTTAGCTATAAGTACACAAAATTTCATGACTGTAAGTTACATAGTTTCTGAGAACCGGCTCTGTGACATACAGACAACGAAGCGGGAGTAATAGGGTTTCGTGAGATGAACGAAACCCGAAAAAGAACTAATAGTATGGAGCGAAGAAATGAGTAAAGCCTTCGAGACCTTAAAAACAAGGCTTACTGAAAAACCAGTATTATATGCTCCAAATTTTCAAAAAGAATTCATAGTGCAGACCGACGCTCCTGATAAAGAGATTGCTGTTGTATTAACACAAAGGGAGGGATCCGAAGAACACCCCATTTTTTCAGAAAATTTACCGAAAGTGAAAAAAGTTTCTGCGCCACTGTAAGAAATTGTGCCGGAATTATTTTTGCGATAAAAAATTGAGGCATTTTATTGATTGTCAAAATTTTTCTCTCGAAACGGATCACAATCCCTTAGTATTCCTAAAAAGAAATTCTGGAAATTACCCCAGATTTTAAAATGGTCTTTGGCTCTGCAACCTTACAATTACGCAATCACTCATCGCCCTGGCAAATACATTCCTCATGTTGATTGTTTGAGCCAAGTAGCAGAAGACTCTTTGATAAACATTTGTATATAGTTATTTTATTTTAATTTATTTTACTTTATTTTATTTGCTTATATGTCATATCAGAGGGCGCAAAAAGAAAAAGTAACGAGTGTAATTTTTATTTTTTCTGTCACTCTGATGTTTTAGAGCTTGCAATTTTTAACCTACTGCTTGTTGATTCTATGTGCTATACCCGAATGAATCATCTAAAGCAAGGGGTGGGGGTATGCTGTGAAGAATCCATCTTTTACTTCTTCGTGCCGGTGCGTGAGAACCAGTGTTTGGTATCTGAGAGTTCTCGTGTGAAAACTTTAAAAGAACATTTCCAGCATATTTTCTCACATCGGCGTTATTTTGAAATAGTGGTGATCCCGAACTTATTTTGTGAACTAAAGAAAACTTTATAATTATAATTGAGAGCATTTCCTACCAAGGATGACAGGCCTTACTATGCTGGTGGCCTGCTTTGGTGAGAAAAGGATCTCCGTGTGAAACCGCAAAGTGCAACTATTTATTTTCCCCTTTTTAGAAAGAAACCAATAACGTACTCCTTTGCAGGCGATGTCATGGTCCCATGGTACAAGTGGTACTGGTAAGCCCCTCCTCGGACCAAATTCCCTCCCATTGTGAAAAATAAAGACGCTGAGAGTTGTCAGACCTCGGCGCAGAAAACAGGGAACGCCAAGTATCCGGGTGACTGCGAGAGAAAGATGCGGAGAGGTTCCAGACCTTTGTTCTAGATTATAGGGTACGCCAAGTATCCGTGTGACTGCGAAAAAATCTGGCTGCAAGACGCTCTGTGTGGACAGGGAACGAGAAAACTTTTGAGATGCAACACATGATCTGGATAAAAATCCTACTGGAGTGAGAGACAATTCCGAACTTTTTCACGAATCGAGAAGAGTGTTAAAACCATGAAGATAAAATAAATCAAACTGTCAATTATAGTGGACTTTACAGACACTGAAGTCCAAGCAGTGATAATTTAAAACGAATGAGCGTCATGTAGTCGAACTCATGAAATACTTTGTTATTTTTAATTGCAATGCCAATTTTTTCATCTACAAAGAAAATATTTGATTATTCAATAAAGTCATCTTTCGGATGTAAGGAAATATTTTCGAAGGTTAATCCTTTCGCTACTAAATCACCACTTCAAGGATTATCTTTGAAAGGGCGTTACAGCGCATAATTTGGCGCATTGTGTTTGTAATTCGTAAACTGTTGTAACAATAAAAAATGTTTGACGATTTGTAACCTGCATTGGGCTAACGGAAAAATACCTTAAAATTAATTAATTTATTTATTAATAAGTTCTAAAAATATGTTCTGTATATGTTGTATTGTCATCGGTTGTGTACATAAGTTTTATAATTCTACTCTTTACATACAAAATCCAAGTTAAGTTAAATATAGCATAGACAAAATGGAATTAGAAATGTATAAATTTGTAAAAAAAAGTCACCGAGCAATTTTTATAGATTTGTTTAAAGTTTTACCATGCATATAAATGAAATATTTGCGTGTAGAATTTTTTTAATAATTTAATGGGATATTAAATTATGTGAAATTAAGCCACTCGAAGAAATCTATGTTTAAATTGAATGGGTCATTTCAAAAATTACATAAGTCCAGTTTTTTCCAAATCTTCTTTTTTTGTCGCAAATGCTTCCTTAGAGGTAGAGTATAACCACATAAGTCTGTGTATTCCTTCCTCTTCAAACAATACCTTCTAATTTTCGTACATTTCGTGTTACTTAAACGACAAACGTCAGCGACTTAAGTGGTTTTTGCATGCAATACTCAATGTCAATTAATAGTAAAAAATTAGACGATTTAAAACGAATTCAGGATAGCATTCTGGAAGAGCATATGCCATTTTATCAAAACATATGTTGCTGACCAACTGCCAATGTTGAAGTATAATCCAATTGAGAATGATGAAAAATATGATTACACATCATAATGATATTAAAACATACAAATTTTCCTGTGTAAGTGTTATCTTCATTAATTTTGATAAAAAATATGTTTAGTATGACTGTTTCGTTCAAATTAAATACCCCCTAATCTTGTTTCTTTCTAAAACAACATAAGTCAGGAACAGTTTTCTGTTATTCTTCTTTTTATTATTCACACATTATAAAAATTATTCGATATTTACAAAATTTGAAGTCCAAACTCTATAATCAGCAGCCCCCCCCCCCTCGAAAAAAATCCATAAAAATTCGTTTACTTGTGAATAATAAAGGTTCTTTAATTTCTAAAGAGTTCGGATTCTGTGACTTATGTGGTTTTTCAAATGGCCGATTCAATTGGGAAGCGAACAGTTTTTAACTTATATTTTTAATGCAGTAAACTTTTTAACAAAACAAGTTTTTTCTCACTTTAGAAGAGTGAAACTTGATACTTTTCCTGAAAAGCATTTTCACACCGTTATTTTCGCAAAGCGATATTCCCCTTATTTAATGACATAAATTAAGATGATAAATTTAGATTAAGAATTCTATTATAGTCTAGTATTATGCTAAGTACACTATATTGCCAAAGATGACCGGTCACTTGCGATTTTAGACGTTTCGTTAACTATCTAGAAAAATACATGACGAATTAACCTGAAACTGCAGGTGTGTAAACAGTATAGTATAGGTTATATATTTCAGCGAAGATTTTTTCACGAAACCCCATAGGGGACTGTCAACAAATTGAAAAATAACGAATGTCCTTTGGATAACCCTGTAAAAACTAATGTAGCAAAGGCGTTCAAACTCGAGATTATTAATAAGTGGCTTATTGTAAAATACTGTGTTCCTTTTTATGAGGATAGCATGTATACTCGTAGAGAAAGTAAGGTTTTTATAAAAACAGTCTCAAATTTCGCCTAGTTTTTTGCTTATAATTTGCAGAGTTCTTAATATAAAAAAAAAGTTATTTTCAGAAAATATGACAAACAACATTGTACATAATACTCTGCAATCAGAATTAAAAAATAATAAAAATTGGATGAAAAATGAGCAGGTTTACTAAAAAAATGTTTCACTGCGCCTGCGCTAATGCAATCAAAATATAATGTGCATAATGTATTAGCTAAGTATATAGAGCAACTTTTGTAAAAGTCTCAAAATCAGAGCTTGGAAATTCTGAAAATTATCGTCGATAGAATAAGCTCGAAATCCATTGTTCCCAAAAGGAAGCAAAAAAATGAGGGGTTGTATCCAAATATAGTAACGTGCAATATTTTGTACGCTATCTTGGCACTAATCAACAGATATTTGATAAAACCCCACATCTTTTTGCTTCTTTTTGGGAACAACGGATTTCGAGCTTATTCTATCGACGATAATTTTCAGAATTTCCAAGCTCTGAGTTTGAGACTTTCACAAAAGTTGCTCTATATACTTAGCTAATACATTATGCATATTATATTTTGATTGCATTCGCGCATGCGCTGTGAAACATTTTTTAGTAAACCTGCTCATTTTTCATCCAATTTTTATTATTTTATAATTCTGATTGCAGAGTATTCTGTACAATGTTGTTTGTCATATTTTCTGAAAAGAACTTATTTTTATATTAAGAACTCTGCAAATTATAAGCAAAAAACTAGGCAAAATTTGGGACTGCTTTTATAAAAACCTTAATTTCTCTACGAGTGTACATGCTATCCTAATAAAAATTAACACAGTATATTACAATAAGGCACTTATTAATAATCTCGAGTTTGAATGCCTTTTCTACATTAGTTTTTACAGGTTTATCCAAAATATATTCGTTCTTTTTCAATTTGTTGACAGTCCCCTATGGGGTTTCGTGAAACAATCTTCGCGGAAATAGATAACCTATACTATACTGTTTACACACCTGCAGTTTCAGTTTAATTCCTCATGTATTTTTCTAGATAGTTAACAAAACGTCTAAAATCGCAAGTGACCTTTGGAAATAGTGTATATCTAGGGGAAGAATTCTATTATAAGGTGATGAACTCCATTGCAGCCGGCGGGCCACAAATTGAGTACCACTGCTTCAGAATATGAAAGAAATATTTGAGAATATATATTTTTTCAAAAATAGCTGGAATATATTTGAAAACATATGATGCGCACAGCCTCGACATTTTTTTAATTAAAAAAGGGGGCGGGGAAATAAGTTGACATTTATTGAGTAGAAATGGGTATCGTTATAAGTAAACTTATTAAAAAAAGAATTAAGAGGAATTTCTGAACTCAGTATTTTTTATACTTGCATTATGTTCAAAATAAACTGAAAAATTAAATCCATCATTTTTTTAGTCTCTGCGACGCATTTAAAATGTACTACCATTTAAGGCCAGTTCTGTCTTAAAACACTTTGCTAAAGATCTTTTTAGAGTATACTCTTTAAAAAAAGTGTTTTGATCTGGCAAAGAAGTTTAGGAAAATATAATCTAACCTCTTTCGAGTCACCTACTATTCCAAAAAATATTTATTTATCTTCAGAAACCTCAGAATGCAACAGATTTTCGAGATTTAAAAAAGAATTTCTGAAACAAAAGTTTCTGTTGCTGTCCGTAATTTTCAGAAACGTTTATGAATCGTTTTTACAGAATATTAATCAATTGTCACTATCCCGTAACAACACAAATTTATCTGTACTTCAGGTTCTATCAATTCTGACGTACTCTTTTTCTGCTGCGTAAAAAAAAAAAAAAAAAAAAAAAAAAAAAAAATGCAGGAAAGTGTCACAAAATAATGTGCATTTTATTCTATTTGCTTAGTATCTTTATCTGCTCAACACGTTTGTTAAACATGAAAATGGTTACTTGGGAATTGATAACATCCAGAAAACCGTCATTTCTTGTTGCTACTGGGTCGAGAAAACTGATAAATAAAAAGTCCCTCCTTCCTGTACCGGGAGGAAAAGGTAGATTTCCTATATCTTCATTTTAAAATTTTAGTTAGTGTTACTTGAAAGCAGTAATCTATAATTCAAAGAACCCGATTGCAGAAGCTTCGTTAATACTGAATTTGAATAAGGAATTTGTTAAATTAGTGAGTTATAGCCAAGATGGCTTCATTCATGGAGGCTTATTTTAGAGGATTTTAGAGGCTTTTTTATGGAGGTTTATTTAGCAAATTTGGCGATATTTCGCGAAGTGTCCCCAAGCCTGGCGAGAATTTGACGCTAACGGATTGAATATGTGTGCTTATAACTGGGAAAATGTTTGTAACAATGAAATATAATAATTTGCGAGAAATCACGGTCATTAAAACTCCTAAATTAATCCCTGATTTTTTGTAATCTGCTGTCTTGTTTCAAAATGTCAGCCATCCTAGAATTTTAAGCTGCTATGACTCAGCCATTTTTAAAGATAGAGGCAAAGTAAAAAATGCTCCGGAATCCTTGTATCAAGTCCTAACGTTTAAGGAGAAAAATAAATTTGAATTATTATTTTTTTGTATATATTTTTATAATTTTAAATCTTTTAGTGGCGCTATTTGGAAACAAGATGGCAGACCAAGCTGGCCAACGAACTTGGTCAAGATATTGCTGAGCGTAATACACACACTTAGTTTCATCCAAATCGGTTTAGAAATACGAGTGCTATCGTGTGACGTAGATCAAATATATATAGTATATATAAATCAACATTTGAACGGAGGGTGGTTTTGGGGTCTGCGGATCATGATCGGTGAAAATATACCGAAATTTTCCGGAATTGCTTTCCTCCGAACGGCTGCAATAGGTAGCTTTTTACTTTTTGTATTGAAAAGTACCTAATACGCTGTAAAAATAACTCCTAAATGTTTCCAAAAATTACGTGCAGATCAAAAAATCTTTTCTAAAGTTTGGAAATTCATTGGTTTCTGAAGATAAAGAAATACTTTTCGGAATTGAAGGTAACTCAGAAGTGGTTATACAAAATTTTCAAAAACATTCATTCTTGATCAAGAGATATTTCTCTTTAATTACTATGTGGTAAAAAAACAACAACATTTAAACGTCTTTTCAAAGACGTTTGTTGAAGATAGTCAAATATATATTGATTAACTTAATGAATTTAATGCAGAATTCTGTAAATTACGTATATTATTCTCCTTTTAATTTATTAGACTATGCAATGTCTAATATTGCAGCAATAGTGTAAAATTAAAACAGAAATTGTATTCTAAATTAAGAAATAAATTGAATCAATTACAGAAATTGATCTCTTACAGTTTTTTCAATATGGGGCAAGAACCACCAAGCGATTAAGAGTCAATAATCAATAATCAATTTCCTTTAAAAAGATTCTTTGTATCCATTTTTTTATGTAAGTTGCCATTAGTAGAGTACATATATGAATAATCGATTAATTGTTCGTACATTAATATAGTTTAAGATTCAACTATTAGTGATCAATTCAGTGCATGCACATTTACTGCGTAGTCATTCAACATTTATGGTCTCTATGGCGTGTTAACCAATCAAAGGAAGCTTTCAAGAAAATTTAAATACTAGATATATAAGATATAGCTATATCTTTACCTTAAAATGAAATTCTGAAATTGTCCAAAAGACGTTATGAGAAAAATCGATGATTTTTTGTGGTATACGTTAGCTATAACTGGGCTTAATTTTGCAAATTATAAATTAGGCCCCATAACAAAATTCTTCAGAACACTTTTCATGATCGGTTTTGCAATTTCATTACTATATTTTGTAATAGTTAATATCCGTTATACAGCAAAACATTTCTATAAGGAAGAAATAATAAATTCTTTAATATACATTTATTCAGCATCAATGTGGTGCCTAGGCTATCACAAAAGGAAATCTATATCATATGTGGTATTAAAATTTTACCAGCTACTACAATTGTACAATACTTCAAAGAAAACAATGGATTATGTCATAATTTGTCTGGTAGTGGTCGTACTGGTGATACCTTTTGTGATATGGATTTTAAATACTGAATATGATTTTGAAAAGTTTGATATCGAAATTTTCACATTTGGATTTGAAATAGAAAACAAGATTTGGAGAAGAATTTTTATATTTTCTGTTGAGATTGTGGATTTCGGAATATGTTTCGGCTTTCCAGTATATTTAACAATTTGCATATGCGTCTTATTTTACAGATCATCTGAAGTATTGTCTGGATATAGAACATTTTATCGAAATAATTTGCATAACATGGCCAAATGTACTGTTGCTAATTACGTTGAATTTTTTCATGTGATAAATCTTTTGCATAAATTGAATAATGCATTTACACATCTCACATTTTTTATCATTCTTTATAATTTACATACAATACTCACTTCTCTTATAGCAATATACCTAAGGGAGTTATTCAATTTAAATTTTTTCGATTTAATTAATTTCGCATACTGCTCTGTGTGTAGTATAATTATGCTTGTATATTTTGCGATTTGCAGTTCTATGATTCCAGAAACTTTTATTGAAATAAGAAAAAAATGTTACAAATTTTATAAATATTTACCGATATAGCCGTTTCATTTCGGAACAAAATTTGTTTTACCTTGCGAGGATTGAGAATTCAGATGTTATCCACATATCTGCTTGTGGGATGTTCCACGTTAGTCGAAATTACATTTTGTCTGCTTTAGGTCTAATGCTTACGTACGGGCTCCTCATAATTAATTTAGAATTCTAAATTCAATGGGAAAATGAATTTCTCATTATTAAATAAACTTGCATTAGACATGCAGACTATCTTATGAATTGGTAAATAATTTAAAAATTCTTAAAATATTAAAGGAATCGGCCTATTTGCATTTCAGAAAGTTACTCGTTTGAAATGTAGGTTTGGGAGGAAAGTTATTGTTATGAAATTCTAGCATTATATTTTTCTCTCGTAAAGAATCTTACAGGAATCTGTGTTATATCATGTTTGTCAATAGAAACAGAAAATTATTATTTTTTTATTTATTCAGACAGAGTTATTGAGTCATATCACAGTACATACTCTATTCGCTTATACGAGATAATATACTACCGAAACCTTTAAGAACATCATTAATTGCAGTTGTTAGTACTTTTACCCAACATGAAAATTCATAGTGAATGTATTTTTTCTTTGTTTTCCTATAACAAAAGATTAAATATTTCAGTAAATATCATATATTGCATTATTTCTGAATCGGAAATAGGAGATAAATACTGGAGTTGAATAATTTTTTTACACGTATAAATTGCAATGTAACTGGAATATCCGCCCCGTTGACAGGGTATAACTTAAAATATATTTTAATTTACCTTAAATATAATAATAAACCAAACGTATTTATGAAGACCCATAGTGGTGTGAACCAATTTCCTTCTTCCGCATACTTAGCTATCGTTAATACGGCAATCACTATAATGAGTGCACTTTATTTATATGCAAAATTGGAAAAATAAGTTTATACAAAAAAGACAATGAAAAATGTATTCGAAAAAAAAAAACTTATCCGAAAATTTTGAGCGAGGCAAATAAATCTTTAAAACATTAATCGTCAAAATAAATTATTTTGTTAAATGTACAATCCTTATTTTTAGCCTTGAAAATATGGATTTTCCTTTAAAACTCGTATATAACAAACAAGAAATTTTGAAATGAAGAAAACATTAGAAAACTTAAGAAATATGGTAAATCATAACATTATTTATTGTCAAAATTATTCCAAATTAGTATTCATTCCTCATAGACACCTCTCCATCTACATCATCAGATATTTAACTTCATGAATCTTCACAGCTACTTTCGGATGTTATAATGTAATTTGTGATCGTGGCCGATTAAACATAATTAATTATTTCGATATAAAATGTTATCATATATTCCAAAGATCCATAAAACCAAATAAGCAAACAGGTACACTTGGAAGGAAGAGTTGATATTGAATAAACGGAAACATCTTTAATAACTATGTTCGGATCATATAGCACGAGTACAAAATTAGAAGTTTCATGGCTATACGGTTGTCGTTGAAAGTGGCACCCGGGATACATTATATATTTCGTGATCAAATCTACATGTTGATAGATAGATGACCAGAGAAGGAATTGTAATTTATGCCTCTTAAGAGTTGAGTTCAAAAATGGAAAGTTTCGAAAAAAGGTTTGTAGTACTGGCGATTTTCTTTGAAAAGAGCACAAGTAACTTTGAAAATTGTGTAGAACTGAACAGTTTTTGTCATATACCTTACCAATAACTTCTGATAGTACGCCAATCTGCGTGCGAACACTCTGACCACAGGAATGAGGCTCAGAAAGTAGTTTTGAATTTGTAAACGCGCAACTCAATGAAATTATTATATTTTAAGATGTACATTAGTTATTTTGAGAACAGGTTTTTCAGCTGCGTATAGGAATAATTGTAATTTAAAAGGATGTTTATAGATAATGGCATTAACAACAAATTAGTGTCTGCTCTTTGTTACTGTACCTGATCAAAAAAGCAAATGGCCGATGAAATCATATCCTAACCGTTGCAAAGTATATGTAGCTGTGGTTTTCTTTAATTTTATATGCTCATAGCCGAAAACTTTAATGAAATTTATTATCAGAACTATTAACTGGTAAATTAAAATCCGTTGCACACTAGAAAAACTTTTAATATAACTTTTTTAAGGGGGGAATAACTGAATTTGAATGCTTTAAAAGGGGGGTTCTGAATAATCTGCATTGAAGAAGGGGTGCGCAGGTTTTATGAACACTATTATTTTTAGGCGATATTTGAGCTTTACAAAATATCGGAAAAGGGGAAAATTTTGGAAAATGAAGTAAATAAAAGGGGAATAATTACTAAAATAATTAATATATGATAATGATATCGTAGATGTCTCGAAGTGTACGACGTGGCTTCATTGTTGGATTATTCGAAGAAAGCTTAATCTACAGTTCCACCCATCACTTTCTTCCATCGCATATGTTCGTAAGAGTAAAGTGGGAGGGTGTATGAATTGAGGGATAAATAAATTTTCTAATATATCACATACAGATGTTTGGTTATACAGTATTACGTGCTGTACTCAATTGGAAGACGCTCTCAATTTAATAGCTTTGGTTTTGTAAAAGAATTCGAGTATATGGATTCGAGTAAATACTTTGTTTATAAATGGATAGGGTACCGTGTGCTATATCATAACAATATGTTAACCAAAAATGTTTTGTTCAAATAAAATTATTGAAGCATAAGGTCTGCAGCTAAAATATATGAGTAAAATGACCTATATTATTATTTTTTGTGATTTTTGTGTGTGTATGAATAGGTAGACTTAAAAAAGTAGGCTTTAAATTAATCTGCATTAATTAATTAATTTTCGTTTCAACTCATTTCATAATTTGTTACGCAGAAGATAGGGTATCTTATTTCGTTGTAATATGAGAGGTAAAGAATAGAAAAAAGATTATCTTTTTTTTATCAGGGTTCATTTGTTGGCAACACAGCTACGCACCATACAGAATACACTTCGCAATTATGCAGGTTTCTAAAATAAGATTTTTGTTTTCCTTTTTAACCTTTTCTGTGTATATGGGCAAATCATTATGATGTTAATGAAGTAATTCAATTAGCTGTTTTCAAGAGAAAATATTCCCAATTTATTATTTGTTTGAACGAATATAATTTGAAATTTTGGGAAATCGACATTCGTTTTCCGATATAGATATCTTTTGTACGGTTTTTGTGGGGTTATTCGAAAGATCTTTTAGCTTAATACAAACGCGATAGCTGCGAAAAGTTGTCGCAAAAATATAATTTTGGTATTCCGCATTTAAGTAATATCAGTTAACTACAAAGTGTGTATTCTTTTACATTTTTCTGCATGCTGTACCATTTAAAAGGTATCACATTACACAGTTAATGAAAAATAAATTTGAAAATATTTTTATGAAAAGGTACTTCTAATTATCAGTTTTAACAAATCTCGTTTCTTGAACTATTAGGCAGCTTCATACTATGTACTTGAATGTCAATGAATTTGTAATTTATAGTGCAAGACTGGATTTCGAATGTACAATGTGCTGTTTAATTTTTAAAACGAATGCGTGATATATTCTGTTATTTTCTGTATTCTATCACTGTTAGTGCATATATATAAAAATGTAAATACTGTATGGGAAACAATGTTTTCTTAAAGAAGAAACTTTTGCAATGTCAAGAATGTAATAATGTCATTGAATTTGATTAGTGTACAATTCTAACGACTCTACTATTTTTCTTTATGCAATTGTTTATTGTGCAAATCTTTAGTGTATTGTAGTATTTTAGTGTATCAGTATTGTAGTATTTTAGTGTATCAGTATTATAGTATTTTAGAGTATCAGTATTGTAGTAATTTAATGTTTTTTGTGAGTCATACGGTAAGTTCAGTGTGCAACAATATTTTCTGTAACATCGTCATGTTACTTTGTTCAATATTTTTAAATAAAAAAAAAAATAAATAAAATAAAAGAAGAGAGAATCTTGTGCATCTTTAACACGTGCATTTTTATTTTACATTATTCTCTTTCAATCCTGTCGCTTATTGTTTGAAATAAGACATCATGCTTTTCTAAGTTGTTCTAGATTGTTATATTAAATATGTATTACAGGTCTGATTAATGTGTTGCCCATCGAATGTTACAAAGTACTTGTACATTTTTCATGCGTATTGCTCATTTAAATTCCTCCATGTTAAGACAAAAATCCCTTTGTTGTTAATTAGTTTTTATTTAATCGAAATATTCTTTTGTAAACTAAAAAAAGAAGTATGTGGAAATGTGATTGCTTCTCAATTGATTGTGATGTCATTTGTTGCACAAATAAACGTTTCTACAAAAAAAAGAAGATATTTATAATTTCAATACAAAACTCATTTGTTTAACATGTTGTTGACGCCAATTTATTATTTTGCACCAAAAAAACCCATTGCTCTAAATTAAGAAACTTTTGAGATAATTTCTCAGTAACTTCTACATTAAGGACTGCAATTTTTTTTATCTGGTATTTACATTTTTATTAAATTAATAAAGATAAATAAGAATAATATAAATAAGCATAAGAATAAATCAGGTTAGAAAATATCAGTATAGAAAATTGGTAAATTCAAAGCCAGAAATCATGCTGTTAAAAGTGATAAGTTTACGGAAACATTTTTAAAAACATTTTGTAGCTGTAGTGTAAAGAATTTGTTGCCAAAACTATATGGATCTCAGGAAATATAGGCGTTTAACGCGTCTTTCATTTACTCGTTTCAAAAACATGAAACATTGTATACTTCAACTTAACCAGATTTCATTTTTTGTTAAAGTCTCTCAGAGAAGAGATTATAGTCAAGCCAATTAATAGGTCATTTTTTTCTTTAGACAGAGATGTTTTGTATTAGGTGTACAAATTTGGGTGTGTTTTAATGCATTTTATGCACGCATCTTAAAAGCGTATGTATAAATTATAAGAATGAATAATTTGACCCTGCTGTACACACTGGGTTTGTTTTGAATTTATTAAAACAGCATTTTACATTTCTGCATGTGACTTGTGCAACAGACTATTTTCAATCATATTCAAAAATTAAATAATAGAATTATAATATAAATGATTAATAATTATAATATTAATTTTAAGATTTGAGTTAAAAACACTTTAAAGCCTATTTGTACATCTAATATGTGATATTTAAATATTCTTTTATGAGTTTATTTCTACTAACTATACATATATATACATTACACTCTTTTTAAAGAATGGGGTAGTTTCTAATTAAAAAAATTTTAACCCTTTATAAAGGGTTAAAAAATCTATACAATTTATGTCCTACATTTTTACACTACATTTATATAACAGATCAACTACATACGGATGCTTAAATTTAATTGGTCAAGAGGATTTATGAGAAAAGCTGGATAAGTAAGCTTGCCATTATCGCCTAGTTTATTTAATATGTGTTGTCATAGTTTGACAAAAAACTTCGAATCTGAACATGCGCTGTGTGTCGCTAATCTGAATTTAAATGTACTCTAACATGCCTTTCATTCTCACAAATTTTCAAAATATACAGTTGGAAACTGTTCTGTGAAATTAAATGCGGAATAGTAACTTTGAAGAATCGCTAATTTTTTTACATTATTCACTTAATTAAGTCATCGGCTGAGTAGTGCCTTAATCTCTGAATGAGTTCCTGAAAATCTGGATGGTTTCCTATTTTTCAATTATAAAAATTGCTTCAGTAAATCCATCTGGAAAAGGCCTTTACTTTAAAGTTTTGGCAGATAATATTCATTGGTGTAAAAATATTTTAAATGAATTTCAAATTAAGACCCAACAACGAATAGCTTTCTTTGTTATATGAATTTAAGTATAGTTTTAGTTCCGAATTCAAGAATGGAAAACTGTTGTTTACAACATATAAGACGAAGATGCTTTAAACTACGGAAATAATATTATTTATTGATGAAAATTGCATTTTGCTACCTAAATTCAGCAATGTCGAGCATATATTAATTCAAAGATAATGTTTGTTTTTGATTAAATGATCCTCTAGTAACCTTAAGAAAATGACAAGAGATTTTTCAAAGTACACTCTCTATTTTTTATTTCAAACTTTTAAATATTGACAGAAAAGCTGATATTCTATGTAATTTTAGTCTATGTCAGATAATTTATACAATGAATTTTTTTTTTTTTTTTAGTCATTCCTGTTATTTGATTACATCATACAAATAGTTAAATTATTTATGAGATTTTTTCATAACTTACATATTTTACATATTACACATGACGTGATTGATTAATATCCAAAAATCATAAAGATACAACTAAATGTAAATATATTGCTTGAAGATTCTTAAAAATACACATAAAACATTTAAAAGCACATTAAAATCCTTTTAAAAATTTAAAACGTTTTCAACCGAACTACTCGGTCATCATCAGTCTGATTGACTGATTGATCAAATTATATTTTTTCTGTTCAGTCAGTAATACATATTTCGGTATGATGAGAGAAAATGCAAATTTTAAAATTTTCTGCTCAACATATCTCTTTTACTAGCGGAAGCGTATTTTTCCAGATTAGAAGTTTGTATTAATATTTGAAAATATTTTCATTTGACGATGAAAATTTTCAGCGATATAATCTTTATACAAACTAAAAAAATGACTAGGGCTGTTTGTATGTATATGTATAAAATACAAAGTCAATGAAACTAATAAAAGAACAAAACATTAAAGGGTGAAACGAATAAAGTTAAAATTTTATAAAACGCTAGCCGGTCTTTGCCCGTTTAACTGGTCGCTTCCGTGTGGGACTCTGATGGCTTTTGCAGCGTATAGCCCGGACTTCGATTGGGGCCAAAAGTGCAATTTCCATGGAAAAATTTAAATATAAATAAAATACTTTATTTTAAACTTTACGAAAACCACTAACAAAATTATCAAAAAAGCACGTAAATAAAGATTTCAAGACATAAATAATATTTTTTCTTAATTAGCCCCTGACAAAGATCTGCTCGGCCCTGCCCGTGAGGCAGGGAGAGCTTTCAGATAAAATAAACAAAAATGGGATAGCCTAAGATACATGGCGATCATTGTAAATGGGCTCTGTAGTTTCACGCCTGTCATGCAAACAAATTTCTTCTAAACTTTTTTTAACTTAAGTAAATTGAAGTGAAGAGACCAACTCTCCAACTGGAGGTGAATTGATGTGTGAGAGAGGCAGAGGGAGTCAAAGGTGGTTTTTATTATGAACAGGTTGACGGTAGTACATCCGAGTAAATACTGGTTTTGTTTTGGAGAAGTAATATGAGTAGTTTTGTGAAAGAATTGTTGTTCATAAGTAATAGTAAAAGTGTATATAGTCCTTGCCAAGTGTAAATAGTTTGTATATAACAGTTCGTATTTAATAAACTTCATATTTAAATTTTCAAGAGGGATTCCTTCATCATCGGCTATCGTGATAATACGCCCTGTGAATGTTGCGTGCATCAATCGTTAAAATGACAATCATTTCAACAGAGCCCTGTGGGTTTCACGGCTATAAACTGATTATACGGTTATCACTATAAAGAAGCCTCGTGCTTACCGGAGCCTATAAATATGACGATCAGCATTTAAAGCGCAAATCTTTACTTCCAAAAAATGCATTTTGAGAAGAGAAGGTAATGGACTATATTTTGTATAAAAATTGAAATCCGATTACTAAATAAGAAAAACGCAAAAATAATTTATAAAATATGAAAAAAAAAAAAACATTTTCCTTGTAAAAATGTCACGCAATATATGTAATAAAAAAGTCAGCAATATTTGTCTTATTCGTCTAATCTTGCACAATCGGCTTAATAGTTGATGTTGGCGACAAAATGGCTGAAATACGTGTTTAACTACTTTTTTATTACAATTGTTAAGCTGAATTTCACGCTCTGACCTAGAACTGAAATAGAACTGAATCGTTGAAAAACATGTTTAGCTATATTCTTTTTACATAGATTTGTGATCCTGAATTCCACGCTCCTATTTAAAATTACTACTGATATATGGCGAAATGATCTATAACTTTCGACCAAACCATTTAGGGGTGAATTTTCAAAAATCCTTTATTATCAAGTGCGTACATAGTGTAAAGAACACGTCTTCCAAATTTCAGTGTCCTAGGAGCAATGGTTGATGTTCGTCGTTGATTATGAGTCATCAGGAAATATTTTTTTTTTATAAGTATATATTTTTAAAAATGCATTTTGTCACTGAGCTCACCGGTAAACGTGTAGGCTGTGTATGAGATAAAAAACAAATGGAAGGTCCGCGTTAAAGTCAAGTGCTGTTAAAAAAACTTTTTAAAATCTAATTTCATGTTTTAATTTTAAAAAATGTGAAAATTATATTTTTCTAATTCAGTCATTAATAAACAGTTCGGTATGATGAGAAAAAATGCAAATTTTCTGCTAAACATATTATTTTTACTAGCGGAAGCGTATTTTTCCAGATTAGAAGTTTAGGTTAATAGTTAGGTTAAAAGTGTTGGCTGTATTTGAGATAGACAAACAAGGAAAGTTCACGTCAAAGTCAAGTGCTGATGGCCAAACATTTTAAAATCTAATGCCATGTTTTAATTTCAGAAAATGTGAAAAATATGTTATTTTTTCTCATCGTCAAGAAAGATTTTGGTATGATGGGTGAAAATGCAAATTTTCTGCTAAACAAATCACTTTTATCAGCGGAAGCATACCTTTGAAATGAGATGCTTGCGATAATACTTGAAAACAATTCCATTTGACAGTGAAAATTTGCAGCGAAATAATGTGAATACATACAAAAATATTCAGCTGGTGGAAATGACATTATGATAAAAGAATTATAGCATCTAGTATAGATTTAGGTTTTTATAAAATGCAGTATGTTTTAATCGAAGTTTGAAAAGAGTGTCATCAATTTAATACCTACATTATAGTAAGTATTCTAAGTCTTAATCCAAAGACAACGCCGACAAAATTAAAAGCCAATAAAAGACTCATTCTGATGTAGTCATAGTTAAAAGCTTCAAATGCATGATTAAACGCTTGCTTTTAAAAATGAGGTCATTTGCAAGGCTCAGCTTCTTTAATTTTGTCAGGACTTGATTAATGCATTGAATTTAAAACAATTAATTTTTATAACATGTGGCTTTATCGCAGTACAGGTGGAAAATAAAATAAAACGTGCATCCCTTTAACAATCATAATAATATGTTTCATTTTTGTGGATAGAATTGTTGATATTGTTTTGAATACACCATATTCATTAGTAGAATTCCATATTTTTAAGATTAGGAATTTATTTTGTCTTTCTACTCATCGGAAGAACGGGTAGAATGCTAAATTAAATAAAATTGGTGCATGGTTCGAAAATAAATCTGAAATCGGGCTAAACCGCAGTTTCAACTTCTGCAAAGAAGATATAACAGTATCATTTCGATTTGGTGAAGAAATTTATGTGGCTTATTTCGAGATAAAGTGTTACCTATGTATATTAAAACTGAACCACAATTTTATTTCACACTTACATTCAGCAGGAAAAAAAATTTGAAATTTTTTTGTATCAATTTTATAATAGTTTTTACTGAAAGTTAAATTTTTGAAAATTGGATCAATTAAAGTTTTAAAAAAAAGTGCTCGTGGAGTCATGAGCGATAGAATACTTAACGAATTTGAATACTTTTGGTTTTATATGGTATTTTTAAAAATTGCAAACAAAAAGCTGATACATATTTTTTAGGATTAAAACTTCTGGAACATTATTAAGTAATAGAACGCCTATTAACCTCAATTAACAGTGCATCTATTAAAAATCACAAAAAAAGCAATCAGCGCATAACGCGCACCTGTAAATATTGATCTATTTTCTTGTTTTAAACGTGCGCATTATACGCTGGAATATACAGTATATAAGTATGAGATAATGTATTAAAATATTAAATATAGATCATTCAGAATGAAGATAACTTCAAAATTAAAATAAATATATATTCATCAATATTAACTGCTATAGCACTTTAAAATAATAGGGCGAAATGCAAATATACGAAAAATTGAGATCATTGAAGCGTGGCATAAATTTGATACCTCCCCCCCCCCCACCGCAAGAAATTTGAAAGATTTAATTTGCACTAAAATGGATCCAATCCTGAGAGATGAAACAGCTAGTGTGTACAATATCCCTTTTAAAACCGACGGCAATAATACAATGGAATACATAGTCATGATGAACAGGAAATTTAGTGAAAGAATTAAAGAGCACAAAGCAGATAATAGGTTTGGTCGTCCGTCTATAGCTTTATCACGGTTAAATTGTAAGCAGAATATTGTAATAGATTTTAGTCATGTAAAAGTCATTTATCCACCATCAAACTATTATACATCCATTATCAGGAAATCTATTGATATTTTATGTAAAGGAAATCAAGTTTGAAACGATACGGTATCATACAATATACCCAATATATGGTTTAACATCCTGGATATTAGAAGATTAAACGCGCATTACCCTTCCCCCCCCCCCCTCTTTGTTTCACTTACGTTTTCAAATTGTTTACATTAACAGGCAAGGCAACGGACTTTCTTACGTGAAGACGAAACGAAGGTTCAGATACGCATAACCGCAGTAGAAAGGAATTTTTTTTCTCCATGAAGATGGTTGCGGTGCCAGCCGAAAGTGCTTGGAGGAATTTCTTAACATCTTTTAACAACTATTTTAATTTTAAATGTCGCCTTTTAAGTAACAATGGAGCTCTATTGAGTTTCATATTAGTATTTTATGCTATATCACATAAAATAAAAAAATGCCGAAAAGGCAATTTTTCTTTTTCTTGTTTAAAATGGAAATCACACGCACAAAAAATTATTTTAATTTAGTTTGAATAAAAACAAGTACTGGTTATTGAATATTTGTCATTACTACTTAAATAGAATCATCTTAAGAAATATTAAAATTATTCGCGTTCTTTTTCTCACCCGAGTCCGTCGAGAAATCTGAATAATCGGATTATTGCAACTTATTAAAAGACGGATTATCCTATTAATGTAATTATATTTCTCTTTGGGGACACGAAAGCTTTGAAATGACGAAAATAGACTGAAGTTTTATCTTGGATTACGAAATCTGCAATTTATTTAGACTATTGCTTCTTTTTGAATTTTTGAATTTATATTTTATAGAAAAAAAAATATATATATTTGTTAAATAGTTAAATTCAATAACAAAAGTTTTAACATTGAAAGACAAAATTAATCTTGTAAAACAAGTTTTGTGATGATCGTGAAGTTCAGGTTCCATATTTTTGAGCCATCATTTCTGCTTTATATAGTGCTTATTAAGTTGACTCTCAATTATACGTAAAACAAAAGAAAACCAGTAATTAAACAATCCAAAATCCATAACAAATTACCATATTTTTTGTTCTAATTCAAAACTATATTTTTTTGTTTATTTGTCAAGTACATTTTGCAGCGAATTTAATGTCCTTTAATCGAAAAAAAAAAAAAAAAAAAAGAAACATACAGGGTGTCCACTCTCAAAGGTGGCCAATGGCTAATTCCTAAACCGTTAATCATAGACATATAGTTCCAATTGCAAAAATATTTTAAATGAGATAAAGAAGTATTTTAAAACTGACTTGGGCCAATAAAAACATTTTTTTTAAAGTTACGAAATTTAATTTTTTATACGTTCCCCTGCTCGTATAGGTGATATTTAGTAAAAATTTCGTATATAAAATAATTAATAATTATAAAATATTAAATTTCGTAACTGTTTAAGAATTGTTTTTATAGAGCCAAATCGCCTTTAAAATACATCTTTACCTCATGTAAAACATTTCTGCAATTGGAACTGTATTTCCGATTAACGGTTAGAAATTAGCCATTGAACACCTTTGAGCGTGGACCACCCTGTATAAATCCGTTAACTTATATTAACTACTCCGTTTCATAAGTTATCTTGACAAAACTGCCTTCGCAGGTGTCACCGGCCTATACGACTGTAAAATTTGACGGCTCGTACGACCGTAATTTAAAAGGTTTTTTTATCAAATCAACTATATGACATTCTTAAAAGCTCACACATTATAAAATATACATATTTTCCCGCCATTTGAATTATTTCTGGCCCTCTTAACGCACTCATTTTATGCAGGATCTATTTCTGATAAGTTTCTTTCAAAGTACTATAACGCTTCAACACCTCGATTGTTATTTTTCTTTGAAACAGTTTCATTTATTAAGAAACTTAATGAATACAAAAAGAAAAAAAACGTACTTTTTATTATTTTCCAACATAGTTTAAAAGTGTTTATGAATTCGGGGTGCTATATCTAATTCTTCAGTGTTTGTGTTTGTTCTAGGACTTCCCTCAAAGGGATTAGTTTGAGTGATATTGCTGAGAACATAAGGTTAACAATTACGCTATAATGAAAAAGAGCAAATTAAATGATAGAATTATAAAATATCATATATAAACTGGTGAGAAAAATTAAAGGAACAACCATCAAAAGGTGCTTTATGTTAATTCTGTTGCGGAAACTTCAATAAAAGGTGATAGGTTTGTAACTCAATATTAACGTTATCACGTAGTCCAATGAGATTAATCTTTGCTACAGAAAAATATGCAAATTGTTGAGCCCGTTCTTTCGGCACGTTTGAAAAGAAGTACACGTGGGTAATTTGAAGTCTAATTTCGAGGAGTTTTACGTATAGTTGCATAAAAATTTTGCTTTTAGTTGGTGGAATATGCCATCCAGAAGACATTTGACCGATTGTGAGAAATGGCGTGCGATAGGGAGAATGGAAGCAGGACAGACACTGACAGAGCTCTGGAAAGACTTAAAATAGCCAAAAGCGCCATGTCAAGACCCTGGAAACGGTTTAAAGACACTGGTAATGTGCAAAGACAACCAGGTCAACGTCGAAAACGTGCCACAACAGACTGTCAGGACCGTTATTTGGGAACGATTTGTAAAAGAAACAGGCAACTGACGTCAGTTCAGATTGCAAGAGAGTTCGCCAAAGCAACAGGAACTCAACTATCCAGATATACTGTGAATAACAGGCTGCATAAAAGAGGGCTGTATGCAAGGAAACCCATTATTTGTATTCCGTTAAATCCAGTAGCGAAATGCGCCCGGTTAAAGTGGTGCACAGATCATCGACATTGGAGTACCACGCACTGGAGCCGAGTTCTCTGTACGGATGAATCACGATTTTGTTTGGAGAGAAATTTCAGACTTGTTACCATATAGAGGGAAAAACACACTCAATAATTCTGCAAAAATCCGTGAAAAGTATCGGTACAAAGGTCTTGGAACCATGGTATGAGCGGGAATCATTTTGAATGGCCGCACAGAACTACACATTTTTATCAGTGCAACTGTGAATGCTAAAATATACAGAAATGAGGTTATTGATCCTCATGTGAAGTTGTTTAGGGGTGCAATCGGTAATAACTTCCTTTTAATGGACGATAATGCGCGACCTGATAGGAGCACTAGTGACTGATTATCTTGAGGGCAAAGGAATCCAGCGAATGGAGTGGCCTGCATATTCTCCGGATTTAAATCCGATAGAACTTGTGTGGGACGCACCAGTACGCCGACTTGCATCTCGGCAACCCTCAACTAGCACTCTCCAGGAGTTTCGGAGCACTATTCACCTTGAATACACATTGTTACCGCAAGCACTTCTGGTTAATCTAATCCACAGTATGGAAAATCACTGTAAAACTTGCATTCCGGTCAGGAGTGACCACATACCTTATTGATTTTTCCTGTATGTCTCTAAAATATTGTAACAGTACAATTTCCTTATCCCCTCTTATATCCCACAGTCCTATGTTTTTATGTAAATTTATTTTTTGCAGACATAGGCAGTTCTGCATTTTGAATATATGTCAGGCATGACAAAATAAATATATTTTGCAAGTTTCATGTTCATATCTGCAAATGTATTCGAGTTCGATGAGTTTTTATAGTTGTTCCTTTAATTTTTTTCGCCAGTGTATAAATTTATGTACACTGTTAAAAAAATAGGAGAAGTACCGTTCATCAGATTTGTTTTCTTATTTTTTTATGATATTTGGCAAAGAATCTCATTTTCTTAAGCGCAAATTGCGCAAAACTTAAAAATAAACTTTTACTACTCGTATATCTGTCTCTCTACCCGTCTGGCTATACGCAACTCTACCCATTTCCGTACCCATCTGTCTACTGTCTCTCTACTCGTCTGTATCCCTGTCTCTCTGCTCGTCTGTATCCCTGTCTCACTGTCAGTATGTCTTTCTACCCGACTCTTTAGCTGTCTCGCAACCCATCTCTTTATCCGTCTCTTTACCTGTCTCCCTTCCCGTTTCACTATCTGTCTCTCTACCCGTCTCTCTACCAATCTCATTATCCGTCTCACAACCCATATCGCTTTCCGTCTCTCTACCTGTCTCCTTTCCTGTTTCACTACCTGTCTCTCTACCCGTCTCTCTACCAATCTCATTATCCGTCTGTCTACCAATCTCATTACCCTTCTGTCTACCAATCTCATTATCCGTCTGTCTAGCAATCTCATTACCCATCTGTGTACCCGTCTTTCTACACGTCTGTCTGTCTATATACCTCTCTCTCTACCAGTCTGTCAATTCGTCTCTGTACTTATTTCTCTATCCGTCTCTCTATCCACCACGCTACCCGTCTCTCAACCTTTCTCTCTACAAGCCTATCTACCGGTCTCTCTACTCATCTCTCTATTAGTTTCCCTACCCATCTCGCTACCCGTCTGTCTATTCGTTTCGCTACCCGTTAGTCTATCTATGTTGCTACTCGTATCTCTACCCATCTCTTATCTGTCTGCCTATCCGTTTGTTTAATCTACCTCTCATCATCTCTTCCCAATACTTACATAATTCATTTAATATACTGAAGCCGTTTATATGTTATTAAATGCAAACAGATGCAATTCATCTACTAAGTGTAATCAGATGCAATTTTTTTAAATCCATACATAAACCAGCATAATAATTCATCAGTTTTACTTTCATAGTTGTTTATATCATTTGGCAGTAAATATCAACTTCTGATATCCTAATTGCGTCAAGCTTTTTAAAAAAGTTTCAAGGTCCGTATAAGTGGGAAGTACCCTCAGGGATGTTAGATACATGTTATTAAGTTAAGTGAAAGTTTCGTAATCGGGTTTGTAGCCAATCAGAAAGCGTGGCTTAACGCCATTTTAAATTCATTCCTGTAACTTTTTTTTTTGAGGGGGGGGGGGTGTTTTCAAATATACACATTTGAGTTCGAACTTTTCCCGCCATGTTTATATTAGTGTTGTTTGTATTATTGATTAACTAGCAGATCCGCCCGGCGCTGCCCGGTCCCGCCAAAACATAATACAAAATGTGAAATCACTCTTAAAAATCGCTGCACGAAACCCTTTCACTGGTAACTCTTTGTCTTTCAAAAATTAAATAGAGAGATCGATCCGAAGCGGAAATAAATTTACTACCGCCTCCTCAAATGTCTGGATCATTTGATTCAAAACGGGTCAGTTTTTGGTCATATTTTAAAAAAAGTTACCGTTTGATTTTCACAAAATTCGCATTTTCAGAATCAGAAAAATAAACTGTGAGTTCTGATTCAAATATTCCAATACTTTTCTTAATACTCGAGGATGAGTGAAAATGAAACTTTTTCGTTGTTTGGACTATCAAATCGGTAACTTTCTTTTGCGGTTTCAATAAAAATAAGCATTTTTGATGCACGCACAGGAAAATCTTTTAGTTAAACCGCCAGGGGATGCATTTTGGTCTAAACAAATTATCCGACACGTGTCCCCGCTGCCTACGATACCGTGTATAGCAGGCGTGGTAAAATTTCGCATTCCTTTAAAAAACAAGGTAAAATCACCGACGTATTTAGTTTGATTCAAGGTTCGTTTAGAGAAACCACTGATCTGTTTAGGAAAAAATTGAGTCCTTTAAAGGACCCTTCACAATTTTTTTTATTTCAAAACAGGACCCTTCACAAAATCATTTTCCCTGAAACAGGACCTTTCACAAAACTATTTTCCCTAAAACAGGGCCCTTCACAAAACTATTTTCCCTAAAACAGGACCCTTCACAAAACTATTCTCCCTAAAACAGACCCCTTCACAAAACTATTTTACCTAAAACAGGACCCTTCACAAAATCCTTTATCTTAAAAATAGGTTTTTCACAAAATTTTTCCATTACTAGCGTAGCGGGCGAAGCCTGCTAGTAATTTAATAAGAAACACGAAATATAATTTTGCTGTTTCTGCTGATTTTGATAATAATAGCATTGTATAAAATTTTATTTATGCCAGAAATTTTCGTCATGTATATTATTTTTGCTTTCTACTCAATTCTGTAATTTTGAATGAATTAGTTTTTTTGTTAGACTTAATTTATGAATAAAAATTACTAGATAATACTTTAGCAATGATATATTACTCATTTAAGTTTGTAAAATCTAGAACTTAAAACATTAATTTTATTTTGAAGTTAGTATTTCGATGTATTGTGACTTTGTTTTGCTTGCTAAATTTTTATCGAAGAAAATATATGACTGACTTTTGCTCACAAAATTATAAACATGCTTGATCAATATAAGTTTAAGCATTTGATATATGTTGATAAGAGTTCTGATTCACAACGTGAATTTAGAATAAAGAACAACTTGGGTAATTAAAAATTTATATTAAAAAGTAGTAATTAATTAAATATTTCCTCTGACCAATTTAAAAGAGCATAGGAAAGGCGGCTTAAAAATTACATTATCCAAATTATATATCAAACTGTTTATTTTTTAACTAATTAACAAAAAACCTTTTAGAAGTATATGCACGTACCTTTGACATTATCTATAATTTAAGAATCTATAAAAGTAAAAATAGTTCTTTTTTAAATACTTTTTCATTAGCATTCAATGTTTATCTTCAAAATCACGCCTAATTTCATGATTGCAATTCACTTAATTCGGAAAAAGGTCATTCTTCTTCTATGCGGTAATTTGGAGTGGACCCCGATTATGGAAAATTTACTACTTTGTTTCACAATTGATAGAAAGTACGAACTATTGAATTTATTATAAAAATAATAATTATCGCTTTGTGTCTTTTTTAAGGCATAGCAACCAAAAAAGAAAATCATTAATTAAACTATCGTTTCAAAATTTTGAAAATGCTTTCTCAGCGTATAATAATAATAAAGTTAACATTTAACAATTTAATGATAAAATAGTATATGTTTTAATTATTTCATTCTTTATTTTTCATTCATGTTTACTACTTTTTAGTGTTTAAACTATTTCGCTCTTGCAGTTTCACAGTCAGATGGAATATTTTGGCGCTGTTAAGAATCCATTTTTTACGTCTATGTGCCGGTACGTGAGAATCAGTGTTTGGTATCTGAGAGTTCTCGCGAGAAGACTTTAAAAGAACATTTCCAGCATATTTTATCATATCGGCGTTACTTTGAGAACCCCTGAGATGTTATTATTTGAAAAATGGATGGGAGTGAGGGAGGAAAATGAACTCGTGACAGAATTTGTTTTTAATTTCACAAATAGGTTAAAAAGATGTCAGGAATTAGCTATTGAAAATATGACAGTAGAACGGGAAAAAAGAAAAAAATTTGGTTTGACTAAAAAGTAGTAGAGAGGAAATTCAACGTGGGAGACGAATTTATGGTTTTAGCGACAATAAAACCGAATAAAATGTCTGTTAGTTGGTTAGGTCTGTGGGAAAATTAAATCGCAAATCTCAGAGACGAAATACATTGTTAATGTTCCAGGGAGGCGATAGAAATCCCTGATTTATCACATGAATTTATTGAAGCCCTATAAAATACGGATAGAGTTAGTAAATATTTTGACGCGAGAGATAAGTGAAGTTGAGGGTAAATAAGACTTAGATATAATATTTCCCAGTGCTGACTCCGAAGTTTATAAGTTCGACGAAGTTGTGAGAGAAAGTAACTTGAAAACTAGATGCACTTCCGAACAACTGCAGCAATTAGAAAATTTATTAGATCATTTTGGAGTAGTTTATTCAAATGATCCAGGACGTACAGATCTAATTGAGCACGACATCGAATTGTCAGAGCAAAAACCAATTAGGTCAAAACCGTATATAACGTCTCACAGACAAACGGGAATACTTCGTAAAGAGATAACGACAATGTTAGAGATAAATCTCATAGTTTAGGGGGAATCAAACATTAGCTCCCCGAAAATTTTGATTGAAACTCCAAAAAAGGACCCGAGACCCTGTATAGACTATTGGAAGTTAAATGCAATCACTAGAGTAATAGCATTCAAAGAATCCAATTACAGAAGCTTTATTAATACTGAATTTGAAAAAGAAATTCGTTAAATTAGTGATGTATAGCCAAGTTGGCTTCATTCATGGAGGCTTATTTTAGAGGTTTATTTTGCCAATTTGGGGATACATCGCGAAGTGTCGCGAAGCCTGGCGAGAATTTGACGCTAACGGATTGAATATAGTTCTGTGGGTATGATTGGGAAAATAATTGCAAGAATGAAATTTAATAATTTGTGAGAAATCACGGTCACTAAAACTCATAAATTAATCCCTGATTTTTTGTAATCTGCTGTCTTGTTTCAAAATGTTAGCCATCCTAGAATTTTAAGCTGCTATGACTCAGCCATTTTTTAAGATAAAGGTAAAACAAAAAATGCTACGGAATCCTTGTATCAAGGCCTAACGTTTAAGGAAAAAATAAATTTGAATTTCTAATTTTTTGTATATATTTTTTAATTTTAAATCTTTTAGCGGCCGCCATTTTAAAACAAGATGTCCAACGAACTCTGCCGAAATATTGGTGAGCTTAATACACACACTTAGTTTCTTCCAAATCGGTTTAGAAATACGAGTGCTATCGTGTGACCTAGATAAAATATATATAGTATATATAAATCAACATTTGAACACGGGGTGGTTTTGGGGTCTGGGGATCATGATCGGTGAAAATATACCGAAATTTCCGGAATTGCTTTCCTCCGAACGGCTTCAATAGGTAGCTTTTTACTTTTTGTATTGAAAACTACGTAATACGCTGTAAAAATAACTCTTAAATGTTTCCGAAAGTTACGGGCAGATCAGAAAATCTTTTCTAAATTTTGGAAATTCATTGGTTTTTGAAGATAAAGGAATACTTTTCAGAAATGAGGGTAACTTGGAAGTGGTTATACGATATTTTCAAAAACATTCTTTCTAGATCAAGAAATATTTCTCTTTAATTACAATCTGGTTAAAAAACTACAACATTTAAACGTCTTTTCAAAGACGTCTTTTGATGATAGTCAAATATATATTGACTAAAGTAATGAATTTAATGCAGAATTATGTAAATTACGTATATTATTCTCTTTTTAATTTATTAGAGTGTGCAATGTTTAATACTGTTGTAATAGTGTAAAATTAAAAAAGAAATATTATTCTAAATTAAGAAATAAATTGAATCAATTACGGAAATTGATCTCTTACAGTTTTTTCAATATGAGACAAGAACAATCAAACGATTAAGAATATAGAATCAATAATCTATTTCCTTTAAAAAGATTCTCTGTATCCATTTTCTATGTAAGCTGCCATTACTAGAGTACAAATATGAATAATCGATTGATTGTTCGTACATTAATATAGTTTAATATTCGACTATTAGTGATCAATTCAGTGCATGCACATTTACTGCGTGGTCATTCAACGTTTATGGTCTCCATAGCGTGTTAACCAATCAAAAGAAACTTTAAATATATATATAGAGATATAGATATATCTTTATATTAAAAAGGAATTTTGAAAGTGACCAAAAGACGTTATGAGAAAAATCGATGATATTTTGTGGTATACGTTAGCTGTAACTGGGCTTAATTTTGTAAATTATAAATTAGGCTCCAAAGCAAAATTCTTCAGAAAACTTTTCATGATCGGTTTTGCAATTTCATTGTTATATTTTGTAATATTTAATATGCGTTATATAGCACAACAGTTCTATAAGGAAGCAATAATAAATTATTTAACATGTATTTATTCAGGATCAATGTGGTGCATTGGCTATCACAAAAGGAAATCTATATCATATGTGGTATTAAAAGTGTACCAGCTACTAAAATTGTACAATACTTCAAAGAAAACAATGAGTTATGTTATAATTTGTCTGGTAGTGGGCGTACTGGTGATACCTTTCGTGATAAGGATTTTTAATACAGCACATGATTTTGAAAAGTTTGGTAGCAAAATTTTCATATTTGGATTTGAAATAGAAAAGAAGATATGGAAGATAGTTTTTATATTCTCTGTTCAGTTTGTGGATTTCGAAATATGTTTCGGTTTTCCATTATATTTAACAATTTGCATATGTGTCTTGTTTCACAGATCGTCTGAAGTATTGTCTGTATATAGAACATTTCTTCGAAATAATTTACACAACATGGCCAAATGTACTGTCGCTAATTACGTTGAGTTTTTTCATGTGATAAATCTTTTACGTAAATTGAATAATGAATTTACACATCTCACATTTTTTATCATTCTTTATAGTTTACATACAATACTTACTTCTCTTGTAGCAATATCACTAAAGGAAATATTTAATTTCAATTTTTTCGATTTAATTAATTACTTATACTGCTGTATGTGCAGTATAGTTGTGCTTATATATTTTACGATTTGCAGTTCTATGATTCCAGAAACTTTTATTGAAATAAGAACAATTGCTAAAGATTTTATAAATATTTACCGCTATAGCAGTTTTATTTCGGAAAAAAGTTTGTTTTACCTTGCGAGGATTGAGAATTCAGATGTTATTCACATATCTGCTTGTGGGATGTTCCACGTGAGTCGAAATTACATGTTGTCTGCTTTAGGTCTCATGCTTACGTACGGGCTGCTCATAATTAATTTAAAATTCTAGATTCAGGGGGAAAAAGAGTTTATCATTATTAAATAAACTTGCATTAAACATACAGAATATCTTATGAATTGGTAATTAATTTAAAAATTCTTAAAATATTGAAGGAATCGGACTATTTGCATTTCAGAAAGTTACTCGTTTAAAATGTAGGTTTTGGAGGAATGTTATGGTTAAGAAATTTTAGTATAATATTTTTTCTCTTAAAGAATCTTACAAAAACCTTTGTTATATCAGGTTTGTCAATAGAAACAGAAAATGAAGTTTTTAAAAAATTTATCCAGGCAGATTTAATGAGTCATATCACAGTACATACTCTATTTGATTACACGAGATTATATACTATGGAAACATTTAAGATCATTAATTGAAGTTGTTAGTTCTTTTTACTAAACATGAAAATTCATAGTGAATTTATTTTGTCTATGTTTCTCTAAAAAAAATTAAATATTTCATTAAATATCATATATTGCATTATTTCAGAATCAAAAATAAATTGGAGATAAATACGAGATTTGAGCGATTTTTTTTACAGTTATAAATTGTAATTTAACTAGAAGATCCGCCTGGTTGCCACGGTATAACTTCAAATATACTTTAACTTACCTTAAGTATTATATTTAGACAAACCTATTTATGAAGTCCCGCAGTGGTGTGAACCAATTGCCTTCTTCTGCGTAATTAGCTATCGTTAATACGGCAATCACTATAAGGAATGAACTTCATTTATACGCAAAATCGGAAAAATTTATAGAAAAAATACAATAAAAAATGTATTCAGGAAAAAACAAACTTATCCGAAAATTTTGTCTTTATTAATAAATATTTAAATCATTATATAGGCAAATAAATCTTTAAAACATTAATCGTCAAAATAAATTATTTTGTTAAATGTACAATCCTTATTTTTAGCCTTGAAAATATGGATTTTCCTTTAAAACTCGTATATAACAAACAAGAAATTTTGAAATGAAGAAAACATTAGAAAACTTAAGAAATATGGTAAATCATAACATTATTTATTGTCAAAATTATTCCAAATTAGTATTCATTCCTCATAGACACCTCTCCATCTACATCATCAGATATTTAACTTCATGAATCTTCACAGCTACTTTCGGATGTTATAATGTAATTTGTGATCGTGGCCGATTAAACATAATTAATTATTTCGATATAAAATGTTATCATATATTCCAAAGATCCATAAAACCAAATAAGCAAACAGGTACACTTGGAAGGAAGAGTTGATATTGAATAAACGGAAACATCTTTAATAACTATGTTCGGATCATATAGCACGAGTACAGAATTAGAAGTTTCATGGCTATACGGTTGTCGTTGAAAGTGGCACCCGGGATACATTATATATTTCGTGATCAAATCTACATGTTGCTAGATAGGTGACCAGAGAAGGAATTGTAATTTATGGCTCTTAAGAATTGAGTTCAAAAAGGGAAAATTTCGAAAAAAAGAGTTGCCGTACTGACGATTTTCTTTGAAAAGAGCACAAGTAACTTTGAAAATTGCGAAGAACTGAACAGTTTTTGACATATACCTTACCAATAACTTCTAATGGGACGCAAATATGCGCGCGAAAATCCTGACCACAGGAATGAGGCTCAGAAAGTAGTTTTGAATTTGTAAACGCGCAACTCAATGAAATTATTATATTTTAAGATGTACATTATTTATTTTGAGAACAGGTTTTTCAGCTGCGTGTTGGAATAATTGTAATTTAGAAGCATGTTTATAGAAAATGGCGTGAGCAGTAAATTAGTCTCTGCTCTTTGTTACTGTAACTGACCAAACAAATAAATGACCGATTATGTCATGTCCTAACCGTGGCAAAGTATATGTATCTGTGGTTTTCTTTCATAATATATTCTCATAACTGAAATCTTTAATGAAATTTATCATCACAACAATTAACTAGTAAATTAAAATCCGTTGCACACGAGAAAAACTTTTAACATCTCTTTTTTAAGTGAGGGATTAACTGAACTTGAATGCTTTTAAAGAAGGGTGGTTCTGATATGAATATCTTTCATTGAAGAAGGATGCGCAGGGTTTATGAATACAATTATTTTTAGGCGAAATTTGAGCGTTAGAAAATAACGGAAAAGGGGAAAATTTTAAAAAATGAAGTAAATAAGAGGGGAATAATTACTGAAATAATTAATATATGATAGTGATATCGTAGATGTGGTGTCGAAGTGTACGAAGTGGTTTTCACTGTTGGATTATTCGAAGAAAGCTTCATCTTCAGTTCCACCCATCGCTTTTTTCCAACGTATATGTTCGCAAGAGTAAAGTGGGAGAGGGTACGAATTGAGAGATAAATAAACTTTCTAATATATCACGTACACATATTTGATTACACAGTATTACCTGTTGTACTCAATTGGAAGACGCACTCAATTAAATAGCGTTGGTTTTGTAAAAAAAAGGGCACGCCTTGGACTCGAGTAACTACTTTGTTTATAAATGAATAGGACACCGTATTTTATATCATAACAACATGTTAAGCAAAAAAGTTTTCAAATAAAATTATTGAATCATAAGATCTGCAGCTACAATATTTTATTGTAAAATGATTAAAGAATCTATAATGTTACTTTTGTGGTTTTTGTATGTGCATGAATAAATATACTTAAAAGAAAGTAGCCTTTAAATTAATTTGCATTAATTAATTAATTTTTCCTTTCAACTCATTTTTTAATTTTTTACGGAGAAAATAGGATGTCTCATTTCGTTGTGATATCAGAGATAAAGGATAGGAAAAAAAATAATTTTATCGTACTTTTTCATCAGTGTGCATTTATTGGCAACACAGCTACGCACCACACACAATACACTGCTTCATTATGCAGGTTTCTAAAATAAGTTTTTTGTTTTCCACTTTAATATTTTCGGTGTATATGTGAGAATCATTATGATGTTAATGAAGTTATTTAATTAGCTATTTTCAAGGAAAGAAAATTCCTAATTTATTATTTGTTTCAAGGAATATCATTTTATATTTTAGGAAATTGATATTCGCTTTCTAATATAGATATCTTTTGTATGGTTTTTGTAAGATTATTCGAAAGGTCTTCTAGCTTGATGCATTAAATGCGATAGCTGAGATAAGTTGTCACAAAAATATCATTTTGGTATTCTATTGATTTTCTTCATTTAATTAATACTAGTTAACTACGAAGTGTGTATTATTTTTATCTTTTTCTGCATGCAGTAACTTTTAAAAGGCACCACATTATACAGTTAACGGAAAATAATTCAAAAATGGTTTTATGAAAAGGTACTTCTAAAAGTCTGTATAAATAACCTCGTTTCTTGAACTCTTTTGCAACTTCATACTATGCACTTGAATGTTCATGAATTTGTAATTTATAGTGCAAGACGGATTTCGAAATGTGCTGTTTAATTTTAAAACGAATGTATGATATATTCTGTTATTTCCTAGTATATGAAGATTTAAAGAAAACAATATAAATACTGTATGGAAATTAAAGATTGCTTAAAGAAGAAAATTGTGCAATGTCAAGAATGTATTTATGTCATTACGTTTGTTGAGTGTACAAATCAAGGACTCTGCTATTAATCTTTATGCAATTGTTTAGAGTATAAATCTTTAATGTATTGTAGTATTTTAGTGTATCAGTATTGTAGTGGTTTAATATTGCTTTTTTGTGAGTCATACTGTAAGTTTAAGTACAAAATTAATTTGTTTATAACATGTTGTCGACACCAATTTATTATTTTGCACCAATAAAATATATTGCTGTAAATTAGAACATTTTGAGATAATCTTTCAGTAACTTCTAAATTAAGGACTGCAATTTACTTTTATTCTAGTATTTACATTTGTATTAAATTCTATAGCATAAGGATAAATCAACTTAGGAAATTGCAGTATAGTAAACAGGTTAATTCAAAGCCAGAAATCGTGGTATTAAAAGTGATAAATTTATGGGAGCAATTTGAACATTTTTTAGCTCTAGTATAAAAGATGGAAAAAATTAAATAAGATTTGCTAAAAAGGTGCATTTAATGTCACAAATATAAAAAAGATGTCACAAATATAAAAGATGTTATTACATTGTAAAATAGTTTTTAAAAACTTAAAGACTCCCGACATTTCGTGCCGAGCGCTTTCGATCAGACCTTGATCGTCATCAGGGCAGTTTTGATTGCATACTGTATGCTATTAAAGCTGGACATGACAAGTATTATAAATGGGCACTGTGGTTTTACGCCCATAAATTGTTAATACGGTGATCAAAGTAACGGGGCCTTCTGTTCTTGTCATCCATATATCGTTAATAAAGCGATTCCTATAACGGAGCCCTGTGAATTTTGCTTGCATAAATCTTTAAAATGAGAATCATTTTAACAGAGCCCTGTGGTTTTCACGCCTATAAACTAATTATACAGCAATCGAAGCCTTGTGCTTACCCGAGCCCATAAATATGGCCATAAATATCAGTAATTAAATCGAAAATCTTCCAAAAAAAATGTATTTTCAGAAAAAGAGGAAATGTACTAGATTTTGTACAAAAATTTAAATCCGATCGTTAAAGAAGAAAAGTGCAAAAACAATTTATAATATAAAATATGAAATTAAAAACTTTCATTTTCTGCAAAGAAGATATAATGGCATCATTTTGATTTGGAGAAGAAATTTATGTGGCTTATTTCTTGATAATGTATGTATATTAAAATTGAAAAGTTTAATTGCTGAACCACAATTTTATTTCACATTTATATTTAGCAGAGAAAAAAGTTTGCATAAAAATTTTTATCAATTTTGTATCAGTTTTTACTGAAATTTACACTGTTGAAAATTGGACCAATTAAAGTAAAAAAAAAAAAAAAAAAAAAAAAAAAAAGTGGTTGTGTAGCTATAGGCGATAAAATACTTAACGTATTTCAATACTTTTAGTTTTATATGGTAGTTTTAAAAATTGCAAACAAAAATTTGATACACATTTTTTTTAGGATTAAAGCATTGGAAACATTATTAAGTAATAGAACGCCTTTTAATATCAGTTAACAGTACATATTTTAAAAATCACATAAAAATCAATCAGCGTATAACTTGCACCTGTAAATATTGATAAATTTTCTTGTTCCAAAAGTGCGCATTATAACCTAGGAATATGCAGTACATAAGTGTGAAATAATGTATTAAGTTATTAAATATAGATTATTCAGCAAGAATGTAACTTCAGAATTAAAACAAATATATATTCATTAATATTAGCTGCTATAGCACTTTAAAATCATAGGGTGAAATGCAAATATTCACCTTACAAAAAGTTTAACTATATTCCTACACTGTACGAAAAATTGAGATAGGCTTTATTGAAGCATGGTATAAATTTGATAGCCTGCCCCCTACCCCCTCAAGAAAACTGAATTGAAAGATTTATTTGCACTAAAATGGAACCATTTCCAAGAGATGAAATAGCTAGTGTGTACACTATCTCTTTTAAAACCAACAGCAACATTACAATGGAATATATAGGCATGACCGATAGAAAATTTAGTGAAAGAATTAAAAAGCACAAAGGCGATATTGGATTTGGTCGTCCGTCTACAGCTTTATCACGGTTAAATTGTAAACAGAATATTGTAATAGATTTTAGTCAAAGTTATGAATCCATCATCAAACTATTATACATCCATTATCAGAAAATCTATTGATATTTTATGTAAAGGAAATCAAGTTTCCAACGATATGGTATCATAAAATATACCCAATATATGGTTTAATATGTTGGATATTAGAAGATTAAACGCGCATTACCCTAGCCCCCCCCCCCCCCCCTCTGTTTCACATAGTGTTTCAAATTGTTTACATTAACAGGCAAGGTATCCATCGAAACCAACTCAAACAATACCCATGAAATAATGGACTTTTCCACCGGAAAAACGAAACGAAGGTTCAGATACGCAAAACGGTAGTAGAAAGGAAATTTTTTTCTCCGTGAATTTGGTTGCGGTGCCAGCCGAAAGTGCTTGGAGGAATTTTTTAACATCTTTTAACAACTATTTATATTTTAAATGTCGCCTTTTAAGTTACAATGGAGCTCTATTGCGTTTCATATAAGTATTTTATGCTATAACACTCAAAATAAAAAAGTCCTTCCGGCCTGTACCGGGAGGAAAAGGTAGCTTTCCTATATCTTCGTTTTAAAATTTTAGCTAATGTTACTCGAAACAGCAAGCTAAAATGCAATGAACCCAATTACAGAACATTCGTTAATAACTGAATTTGCCAAATTAGTCAACTATAGCCAAGTTGGCTTCATTTATGAAGACTTATTTCGGTCGCCAAATTTGGCGATATTCCGCCAAATGTTGCCAAGTTTGGCGTGAATTTGGCGCTAACGGATATGAATATATAGTTTTATGCGTATGATTGGGAAAATGATTACAACAATAAAAGATAATAATTTGCGAGAAGTCGCGTTCACTAAAACTTATAAATTAATTGTTGGACTTTTGTAATGTGCTATCTTGTTTCAAAATGTCTGCCACCCTAGAATTTCAAACTGCTGTATCTCAGCCGTTTTATAAGATAGAGGTAAAACAAAAAATACTCCGGAATCCTTGTATCAAGGCCTAACACTTAAGAAAAAATAAATTTGAATTTTTAGCTTTTTTGTATATTTATTTTAGTTTTAAATTTTTAAATGGCCGCCATCTTGAAACAAAATGGCGGACCAAGCTGGCCAACGAACTCGGTCGAGACATGGGTGAGCTTAATACACACAATTAGTTTAATCGAAATTGATTTATAAATACGAGTGCTATCGCATGACATAGATCATATATATATATATATGGATATATCTATATATATAAATCAACATTTGAACGGAGGGTGGTTTTGGGGTCTGGGGGTCATGATCGGTGAAACTATATCGAAATTTTCCGGAATTGCTTTCCTCCGAACGGCTGCAATAGGTAGCTTTATACTTTTTTTGTATTGAAAGCTACCTAAAATTCCATAAAGGCAATGTTTCTTTGAATTGTTTAATCTTTGATTGAAAATGGAAATCACACACACAAAATAAAAAGAAAAATGCCCAGTTAAACTGATGGCATTGAGCTCACGGGCTATTCACACAAATTGTATATTATACTCTTATTTCAAAGAATTTGAAATAAGCCCCTCGAAAAATAAACAAATTGACAATATTTTAAGGGGGGCTCATCCCCCCGTTCCCTTCCTTATAATTAACCAATGAGCTTCCATAGCTAATCAGAGAAACGCCTTATTACAATGAGCATAAATACAACATTTGACGAAAATCGGATAATGCTACATGGAAAACCCATTTATATAAATTAAGGCGGGATTAGCCCCCGTATCCTCCTTTATGCTTAACCAATGAACCCCCAAAACTAATCAGGGAAGCGCCTTATCACAATGAACCTATATACAAAATTTAAAGAAAATCGGATAATTCTGCATGAAAACCCATTTATCTAAATTAAGGGGGGGGGGGTTAGCCTTCGTTAAGCCCTTTATACTTAACCAATGAATCCCCAAAACTAATCAGGGAAGCGCCTTGTCACAATGAACCTATAAACAAAATTTGAAGCAAAACGGTTATTTCTATTAAGAGTTATCCCGTTATGTACATCCGTACATAAATACATACGTACATACAGAACCGGCGGCACATTAACTCTCAGGCTTTGATAACCTGTGAGCTAAAAATTATTTTAATTTAGTTTGAATAGAAACCATTACTGTTTATTGAAGATTTGTTATTACTACTTAAATAGAATCATCTTCAGAAATATTAAAATTCCCGTTCTTTTTCTCGCCCGAATGCGTCGAGAAATCTTAATAATCGGATTATTGCAACTTATTAAAAGACGGATTATTCCGTTACTGTAATTAGATTTCTCTTTGGGGACAAGAAAGGTTTAAAATGACGAAAATAGACTGAAGTTTTATCTTGGATTACGAAAGCTGCAATTAATTTAGACAATTGCTTCTTTTTGAATTTATTTATTTATATTTTATGGAAATGAAAGAAATATTTGTTCAATTGTTAAAATCAATAACAAAAGTTTTAACATTGTAAGACAAAATTAATCTTTCAAAACTTGTTTTGCAACGAATGTGAAGTTTGGGTTTTATATTTTTGAGTCGTCATTTTTGCTTTATACAGGGTGTCCCAGGATTATTGGGACAAACGTTAAGGGGAGGTAAGGGACATCACAAGGATTCAGATTTGCATAGGAACCCATGGTCGGAAACGGCTTCGTTCGCCGTTAGATGGTGTTGTTCACAACAGCATTGGAGGACTAGCATCGGCAGATTATCACATCTTTTTGTAAGATGTGCTACCAAGCTTCCTTGAGACTATGCCACAACATGTCAGACGCCATATGTGGTTTCAACATGATGGGATACCTCCCCATTATGGCAGATATGCTCGTGAACATTTGAATCAGGTGTTTGATCACAGATGGATTGGCCGTGGTGGACCGGTTCCATGGCCACCACGCTCTCCTGATTTAAGCAGTATAGATTTCTTTCTTTGGGGTGCACTGAAAAGTCCTGTGTACGCAACGCCTGTGGATTCCGATATGGATCTGGTTGCAAGAGTCTGCGGTGCTGCCGATATCCAAGAAAATCCAGGTGTATTTCAGCGAGTCCTCCAATCTATGGTTCGTCATAAAACGTGTAATGCATGCATCGCTAGCAATGATGGAAACTTATGATGAATATCTTTTGTGACATTTTCACATATCATCTACCACAGCACATGTAATATTTTTGACCAATAAATTATTTCAGATGATCTCCGTCTTGTGTCTCTTCGTTTCTTGTACCTGTCATGCTACTTTCCCATGACGTTTCCGACCATGGGTTGCTATGCAAATCTGAATCCTTGTGATGTCCCCTACCTCTCCTTAAAGTTTGTCCCAATAATCCTGGGACACCCTGTATATTGCTTATTTATTAAGTTGCATCTCAATTATACCTAAAACAAAAGAAAACTTGTAATAAAACAATCCAAAATTCATAATAAATTACCATATGTTTGTTCTAATTCAATATTATATACTTTTTTGTTTATTTGTCAGGCACAGTTTGCAGTGAATTTAATTTCCTTTATTCGAAATAAAAAAAGAAGAAGCATAAATCCATTAACTTTTTCAGAAGTTATCTTGCAAAACCGCCTTCGCAGGTGTCGCCGGCCTGTACGGCTCAATGTTTACGGCTCGTACGACCGTGATTTAAAAGTTTTTTTTTATCGTATCAACTATATGACAGTCGTAAAAGATCACACATTATAAAATGTACATACTTTCTCGCCATTTCTGGCCGCCTTATCGCACTCATTTTATGCAGAATCTATTTCTGATCAGTTTCTTTCAACGTACTAACCGCTTCATCAATTCGATTGTTATTTTTCCTTGAAACAGTTTCATTTATTAAAAAACTTAATAAAATATAAAAAAAAACCCATCCTTTTAAACATTTTTCAACATAGACAGAAAATGTCTATGAATTGAGTTAGTCTGCCCGTTTGTCTGTCCGTTCCATAACTCTCGCAAATGTACTTGGATTGCCATGTAATTTATATATGTTATTGAGGTTTACTATGGGAAAGTTCGGAATTGAATATGAAGTCTGTACCCATGATAATTCATTTACAGGGGCACTCAAAAGAATTCCGTTACATTATGGTCCATAGGGCAAAATCGTTTGCAATGTATTTTAATGATGTTACTGCATTCCAAACACATTGAAATTTATATACATTACTGAGATGCAGTGCAAGAGGTTTACTATAGAATAAGGTGTTCATAGTATTTATCGTTTATTTACAAGGACACATAAAATAATTAGGTTACAATATCGCCTATGAGCAATATTTATTGAAGTGCGTTTTCAATTTGGGTTTGCGGTTTTAAATTTAACAAATTTTTTGCTTATTACTACGGTGGTATATATTCTATAGGTCAAATACAAGGCTGCACAAAAGAATTCGAGGACATTTCCATTTATTGACGGAAATTGCTGGAGGGGAACGTACAACTCTGATATGCGTTTCCTAATTGAACTAAGTTTTTCAATACTATATAGTAGATATACAAATCTATATGCTATATGCAGGGTACAAAATAATTAGGATATTTTTTTCTTTTATAGATGGTAATTACTGAAACTGGTGGTCAAATATGTTATATATTTTACACATTGTTTTCTTAGATATAATCATTCACCGTAATAAACGGTTTTGTTACAGTATTCTGAATGCGTTGGAAAGTTTTTCATAGTATATACTTGATGCATGATTTGTCTTTTTAAGTGCGTTCGTAATTATATAAATACGTAGCACTTATAGTCGTCGCCAGGTCCGTCCGTCCATCCGTCCTCCGCATATAACAGCGCAGAAACTACCCAACCGAATGGTTTGAAATTTAATATATATTATAGTAGCAGAATTTTCTCGAATCTTTTAAAATTTTATGGAAATCGAATCAAAACTTAAAAATATATTTATTTATATGAATAAAATTTCAGTTAAAATTGGTTAACAGCCGAATATCTCAATCCATTAGAGTAAATAAACACAGGAGATTCGTTCATTATGAGTCATAAAAATATTAAACCATGGAGATAATCATTCACAAAGCAAGATCTCCATGGTTTATTTTTGCAGTGCTGTCTGGTGTAGAAAAAAAATTCGCATTTTTACTTTCTACTATCTTTACAAGAAGAAAGTATTGGATTCATGAAAATTTTCGACTTCCGGTTTTCGACGGATTTATACGTTTTAGAAGGTCCTGAACACGATTTGACTGTTTTTAGAAAATGTCTGTTTGTGACTCTCTCTGTCTGTCTGTATGTATGTGACAAAAATTTTGTGGGCGCTCTATCTCAAGAACTAATGCTCGGAATTTAATAAAACTTTAGATTCAGTTAGTCCCTGATATAAATGGGTGCTGATTAGTTTTTGGTAAAAATCGCCCAGCAGGTGGCACTGCTATGCAGCATTTCGCAGGATTTACACGATTTTAGCGATAGTCATATATCAAGAAATAATGCACGGAATTTAATAAAACTTGAGTTTCAGTTGGACCTTGATATAAATTGGTGCTGATTCATTTTAGTGTATGCGAAACCTGTGTGAGATAGAAGAAAGTTTTGTGATTGACACATCCGACTAGTTAAACGTGGCATACGTAATAATAATAATAAAAAAAAAAAAGGCATCCTCATTTAACTTATAGCAGACGGTATAATTCATTTCACTGAAATAATAGGGATGATTTTTTTACATTGTGAAGCTAGTAATAAAACAAACGCACCTCATATATTACGATTCTCGTACAATTTCCAACTTGTTTGCTTTTATTTCACGAAGCTCATAAATTCTTTATTTGTACATAGCTAGAATAGTTTTTCTATCCTTTATTGTTTTTTTTATTCCGTAATAGTTTATTTATACATGCCTAAAATGCTTTTAATTGCCAAAACATTGTTGAAGAAAGAGGTAAACTATAAATTATGGTATACTCCAGTGTATATGACGCGGATTAAACAAACATGTTTAGAACCAGAAATTCTACTTAACAAAATGTAACTGAATGCTGTGTCATGCATATTTCACTTTATTTATGAAAAAAAAATATTTTCTGTTTTTAAATATGTTTGTAGGAGCCGAGCGACACACTCCGGGATATATGTTTCTTAAATTGAAAAAAAAATCAGTTTTTTGAACAATATTCGTTATATTTTCATTAGACAATTTGAGAAACTAATGGCAAAGAAAAACGCAATCACTTAAATAAATATTTATTAAATAACGAGAAATTTTATAAATAAGTGTATTCAATATGCTTATGCTTTTTTACTGCATCACAACATACTGTAACGTATTTAGACTTGTTAACGTATTTTTCAACAATTTAGGGAGGCCTAACTGTTTACATTTTGTTTATATTTGACATTTGAAGGAGTGATGCTTTGAAACCTATAGCTACAAAGGCTGTTGTCTCGAACGATCCATATATATTTTATTCACAGAAATACATACATGACTTCGACAATTACATAAATCTTGTCGAGATAGCACAAGGCAATTTATAACACAGAGACTTACAACCGCAAGCTCCACAAAGTGCGTGCAATGGAGCTGGTGGGAGTCGAACCCGCCGGCCTGATTCCTACGCTCTCAAGTGTTTAGCGGAATGGTGTCTTAACCACTCGGCCACGGAGGCCTCATTGTGTTTATACCAACAGAATATTTTTCATGTAAATAAATAATATACCATTAAGATATCAAATAAAATAATGGGTAACCCACTTAAACCTACATTTAAATGAAAATGCCAAGAATAAATTTGTCTGCGTCTAGAAAACAATAAAATTACACCCAAAGAGCACTTAATATAAAGACAAAATTTGAAAATATATGAAATTAAGTAGACCACTTATTGATTAAAATACGATGTGTTTTATTTCACGTTTAATCGCTTAAAATGATAAGAAGTAGAAAAAGTCAAACACGTGCATTATTGCATTTCTCATTACTAGCAAGACTCACAAATTTATTATGACAAAATCTGATGTTATTTTATGGTGTATATTAGCTGCTACTGGGCTTAATTTTTGAAACTGCAAATTACACCGCTTAGCTAAATGCTTCAGAATATGTTTTATGGGTTGTTAGGCTATTTCTTCTGTCATATTTTGCATTATTAATATAGTCTGTGCCTAATACAGACACAGTGATAAGGATCTTCACTATCTATCTATTTTTTCTATTACCTCTTTATCCAGTGTCAATATGTAAAAAAAAAAAAAAAAAAAAACTTCCACGTTAAAGTAAAAATAACTGTATTGGATAAAAATTGAATTTACACAAAACCAGTGTTATCAGGGGAAGTAATTCGAAGTTATGTATGAACTGATTCCCTATTTTCATAAACATGCCTCCATTCACCCACATAGCAAAAAAATGCTTGTTTTTTTTTTTCTTTTTGGTAATCTTCCTACCTTAGTTAAATAATCAAACGACTTAAATTACATTAACAATATTTCTAACCTTTTATATATGATCTTAGATATTAAAGTTAATTTTGCTTTTTATAAAACCCAATAACTTTACATAAAAAGAATTAAATATAGCAGTGAAATTATTTTTTTAAACTTTATGACGAAAGTTTACTAGAAAATTTCATCAGTATATACACTATATTGCCAAAGGTGATTGGTCACTTGCAATTATAGACGCTTTGTTAACTATCTAAAAAAATACATGAGGAATTAACCTGAAACTGCAGGCGTGTAAACAGTATAATATAGGTTATATATTTCCGCCAAGATTTTTTCACGAAACCCCATAGGGGACGGTCAACAAATTGAAAAAAACGAACATCTTTTGGATAACCCTGTAAAAACTAACGTAGCAAAGGCGTTCAAACTCGAGATTATTAATAAGTGGCTTATTGTGACATACTGTGTTCATTTTTATGAGGATAGCATGTATACTCGTAGAGAAATTAAGGTTTTTATAAAAACAGTCCCACATTTCGCCTAGTTTTTTGCTTATAATTCACAGAGTTCTTAATATAAAAAAAAGTTCTTTTCAGAAATTATGACAAACAACATTGTACACAATACTCTGCAATCAGAATTAAAAAATAATAAAAATTGGATGAAAAATGAGCAGGTTTACTAAAAAGTGTTTCACTGCGCATGCGCGAATGCAATCAAAATATTATATGCATAATGTATTAGCTAAGTATATAGAGCAACTTTTGTGAAAGTCTCAAAATCATAGCTTGAAAATTCTAAAAATTATCGTCGATAGAATAAGCCCGAAATCCGTTGTTCCCAAAAAGAAGCAAAGAAATGAGGGGTTGTATCAAATATCTGTTGATTAGAGCCAAGATAGCGTCTACAATCTTGCACGTACTACTATATTTGGATACAACCCCTCGTCTTTTTGTTTCTCTTTGGGAGCAACGGATTTCGAGCTTATTCTATCGACGATAATTTTCAGAATTTTTAAGCTATAATTTTCAAGATATGATACCTACCAAGATATGATTTTGAGACTTTCACAAAAGTTGCTCTATAGACTTAGCTAATACATTGTGCATATTATATTTTGATTGCATTCGCGCATGCGCAGTGAAACCTTTTTTAGTAAACCTGCTCATTTTTCATCCAATTTTTATTATTTTTTAATTCTGATTGCAGAGTGTTGTGTACAATGTTGTTTGTCATATTTTCTGAAAAGAACTTTCTTTTATATTAAGAACTCTGCGAATTAAGCAAAAAACTAGGCGAAATTTGGGACTGTTTTTATAAAAACCTTAATTTCTCTACGAGTATACATGCTATCCTCATAAAAATGAACATAGTATATCACAATAAGCCACTTATTAATAATCTCGAGTTTGAACGCCTTTGCTGCATTAGTTTTTACAGGGTTATCCAAAAGATATTCGTCCTTTTTCAATTTGTTGACCGTCCCCTATGGAGTTTCGTGAAAAAAATCTTCGCGGAAGTATATAACCTATATTATACTGTTTCCCCGCCTGCAGTTTCAGGTTAATTCCTTATGTATTTTTCTAGATAGTTAACAAAACGTCTAAAATCGCAAGTGACCAATCACCTTTGGCAATATAGTGTATAAGTACTCAAACATGGCTTTTAAGGCTGTCAGTGGGATACTTTAGCTTATGTCATGGAGCTGAGTTTTGAAAATTGGATTTAAATGAAGACAGATATATTTTCAAGATGGAGCAGCGTCGAGCTTACTGGGAGATTTAATCTTAATATTTGCATAAGACGCAAAAGCTCTTTAAACAAGCTGTGTATTCTTAAAAAGTCATAAATATTTTATTGCTTTATCAGTGACTTCTTCATACCGTTCTTTAACTGCTACCCAAAAGTTAATATATATATATATATATATATATATATATATATTAAATCGGCAAAGAAGAATCAGTCGAAAGTTCAATCAACTTTTTTTTCTGAAAAAAAAATCGTTAAACGGGTTTGAAGTCCAGTTATTTTCACTATTTCGTTACAGAAAATTATGTCTGAACGACATTTTAAGTCGTTTTAAAAGAACCAACACTTCCTTTGATAATTTAAATCCATTTCAGTTAAGAAAATGTGAACTGTCTCAAAAACTTCTAATTGGTCTTTTTTGATACAAGATTACAAAAATCTAACATCTTGGTGTTTGTTAAAACAGCTATAATAAAATTGACAGCTTCGATAAAATGATAAAGCACATCCTTCAATGAGTCTGGCAGAGGTTTGGTCGCTAGACTGTGTCTGTGTATACAACAATGCTTCCAAACTACATAGATTGCAACTTCTTTGTTGTGACCTCCTCCCCGAACGCCGAGCAAAAGAGCAAATTTGTAATGGTGTTTTCTCTGTAATACTTTTATTTGTAATGGTGTTTTCTCTGTAATACTTTTAAAATGCTAAAAAAAGATGAATTTTTTAATTTTATATAAAAGGCTTAATTACATATTTGAGAGTATGAATCATTACATACTATTTTAAAACTACGTTATATTTGAAGAAATGTATTAATTTAAACAATGCGAACGCTGCAGCATAGTAAACGGATACATCCGTTCACGGCAGTGAGAAGACTGTATAATAACCATGTATAAATTTTCCACTATTAGTGCAAACACCCACAGAAATTGACTCAATCAATTTCTTTTTTATAGAATTAAACACGGATGACATTAAATATGTCCTTGCGAGTACATTTTTCAGTGAGAGGATAACACAGTAAAACATTTTCTTCAATCATTCAAATATCTTGCAATAACAAGCAAAACTGAACAGATTGGAGAAATCTGTGCCCTCATTATTGGCCAATTTTTATTCTTTTAATTACAGTAGATTCGATAACATCAGACATGACATTATTTCTTCGTGAAACTGTATTGTTTAAGAAACAAACATTTTAATTCTTTTTTCACCTGGTCTTCATAGACCATACATTAAACAGCATCTTTGGTACAAGGATGTATCACATTTTTAACGATTGCATGATTTTTACCCCTTTTATCAACACGATAACGTATTCTGTACGATGCTTTAACCGCTTTCTCATTGTCTTCGTTTATAGGAAACATACTCTTTTACCCTGGATAAAGCAGCGCATAATTGTCCATGTGTAAATACTGGTTTGGACAAATTGATTTTAAAACATATTCAAGTGTTTTCTCTTGAGTTTATTTACTGCCATCGCAAAAGATTGCTCGATAGGGAATTTGGTTGGTAAACATTGCAGAACCAAGATATATGTTTACACGTATATAAACAAATGTACTATAAACAAAATACTATAAACAAATCTACTTCATTTTCTGAGAATGTTGTATACATCGATAACATGGGGGTGTGTTCGTACTATAACTAGTTTTATAAATATTCAGATCTTGATGCAATAGCTGTTGCACCTTTATGCAAAAATGCAAGAATACAAAATTTATTTTATGTGCAGATTTTCCTATTAAAGATGTTAATTTTATTTTATGAAATTAAGTTTAAATACACTTTTACAAACAATTACACAACTCTGTTACATTAAAATTATACTATGCACAAATATCCAATACAAGACAATACAAAAAAATCACGTTATTATTTCAGAGAAATGAATAATATTGTATGTTATTATGATATGATTAATTTGCGTAATAAAATAAGTACATTTTAAGTTGGCAACATTTTATCTTTTCTGACATTTACAGAAAATTCCAAATGGGAAACTTAAACTTAGCTTTGAAAATTTCAGAACTTGAAATCTATACTTAGACTATATTTCCATTTATTATCTATTTCTTCAGAAACAACTATCCAAAAAACTGTCGGTAGATTATATGATTGCTGTAATTAAAGAATTTTAGTATATAGATTCGGTTTTTAAATTCTGTAATACGAAAATAATATGACTGCATCTTAAATATGACGTAATCACCATGACAACAATCATTACCTATCATGAGATATTATTGAATTAATTACGTATTATACGATTTAATAGAATGAATAAAACTTTTCTTAATATCCTTTTAAGTTTTGATTAGATTTTTATAAAAGTTAAAATAACTCGACACAATTCCGCAACAATTATATATATTAAATTTCAAACCATTCGGTTGGGTAGTTTTTGCGCTATTACATGCGGACAGACGGACAGACGGACGGATCAGATGACGACTATAGGTGCTACGTATTGATATAATTAACAACGCACCTAAAAACTGAATATTCATTTGGCCACAATATGCTCGAAAAATAATGCGTCAAAATTGTCCTTTATTATAAAAAAAAGGGTTGAATAGGAACAAATATATTTTTTTAAGGAATAATTTATCATAGTTATTATAAAGAAAATTATTATTTCATGATCATTTTGGGGTGAAAGTTAACTAAGCCTTACTATGTGTTTCAGTACGTAAACATCCAACGGTAACAGAGTCAAAAGTTAAATTTCCCACAAAATGATGTAAATAACTGAATATATGTTTAGCTACAATATGTTCGAAATAATATATGAATATTTTCCTGTGTCATAACTGAAGAAGACGACAATAAATAGAGCGGAACATAATTCCTGGTTAAAATGTCAAGATACGTCCAGTGTTATAGAATAGAAAAAGGTTTTGAAACAAATATATCGATTTCATAATGGAAAAATGTCTCTATTTTGTGAAAAATAGATTTTACAGTGAAGAAAGATCACATTATTTTGATTAATTCCTTATGTGGCGTGAAAAAGGTGGTGAGAAATAGATTGTTATGTGTGCGTTGCTCATACATGACAGATTTTTTCTTTTCTGTTTTTTTTTAGATGAACACACTATAGTTTAGAATTAAGAAAAATAAAGGAAATCATCTACCACTCATGGATTTTTGCTTTTTTAGATGTGTTCGTAATTATATAAATACGTAGCACCTATAGTCGTCATCTGGTCCGTCAGTCTGTCCGTCCATCCGCATATAACAGCACAAAAACTACCCAACTGAATGGTATGAAATTTAATTTATACACAATCGTTGCAGAATTTTGTCGAGTCATTATAAATTTCATGAAAATTGAATCAAAACTTAAAAAAAAATATTAATAAAAGTTTTCTTTATTATATTAAATCCTATCATACGTAATCTATATAGTAAAAGCGCAAGTCATTTGACTGAGGAAAACAAATACGGGCTAACCACATCTTTTCCCATATGCCAAGCAGCAATTTTTATTCAAAATTATTTTTTCGAATAAAATTGCATAAAAATTACATTTTTAGAAAGATCTTTCAAAAAAATTGTATGCTTGAGAGATGAGTTACATTGGAAAATGTATAGATTCTGAGATAACTTCAACGAAAATTAGGTTAACAGCCGAATATCTCAATCCATTAAAGTAAATAAACAGAAGATTCATTCAGCGTGAGTCATAGAAATATTAAACCATGGAGGTAATCATTCGCAAAGCAAGATCTCCATGGTGAATATTACAGCGCTGTCTGGTGTCGAAAAAAATCGCATCTGTAAACATGACATACATAATAAGAAAAAAAAGACATCCTCATTTCGCTCATAGCAGACGATATAATTTATTTCACTGAAATAATAATGATGATTTTTTTACATTGTAAAACTAGTTATAGCACAAACGGTCATCAACAACGTTTCTCATTTGTCACGTTAAACGTACAATTTCCAACTTGTTTTATCACTAGTAGCATATATACAGTGAAATACAGTTTACACGTTTCTCAGTTATGCGCTTTTTCATTTATACCTTTTGAGTTTAAGTTCTAATTCAATTTTCCAATGCTATCCTTTTTTTATCCTAATCCTAATAATATTATAAATCTGATTGTGTGCAAATGTTAGGCTGAAGCCAGCGTCAAAATGGAGCATTTAATGATCCTGTTTCTTTGCATATATGTTGATTATAACCCTCATATGAACATAGACTGGTTTTTGTTTATTTTATTCAAATATTTTCTTTAATAATTAAAAATTTCATTATTTTAATAGATAATAAATGGACATTTTTCCATACAATTTAACCATTTAAATTTATCGTTGCTAGGGCTTTGATCGTTGCCAATAAATAAAAATACGGAAAAATACGTTTTCCTCAACAACTAATTTTCAATTGAACGATTTTCACGTGAAAACTGAAAATTAAAAAGAATTCAAAAGAAGATCAATTTCCGTGATATTTGAAACAAAAATATGGAGTATTTGTTATTATACATGAAGTATGAATATCGGTTACATTAAAAAGATCTTTTTCTGTCAAAAACTGCGTTATAATTAGAAGGAAAATGAACAATAATTATATTATTAAAAATAGATTTCGCTTAGACCATGGAACTATGAAAAGGATCGTCCTCGGCTTGGACAAATATGACGTCATAAATAAAACATGTATTTTCAAATATTCGTAATAATACAATTAGCATAAATATCAATGTATAGTGAAAGTAGATAGATAATGGACGTAATATTTAAGATGAAAAACTACAATATTTTTTATCGATACTGATTAATAATTAGCTTGAATACCAGTTACATACAAATGTGAGTTTTCTGCTAAAATTTACGTCCTGATTGCCAGAAAAAAAAAAATTAGCAAGAATTATGCCATTAAAAAGAGATTTCTCTGGGGAAAAAGTGACGTCATATTTGAAATAAAACGGGAATTTTCAAATGTGTTTACAAGGAGCGGGAATCAATTCCTTACATTAATAATACAAGGATCGGTAAGTTTAGAAAGTAGATGAGTTTCACGCCATAATTAAAACGCAAAATTAATTTTTTTTTATCTATACCGATTATTAAGCATCAATATCAGTTACATACAGATGAGAGTTTTTTGCCAAAAACCACACCATGATTATTAGAAAAATATAAATAAATACGAATCTATTATATTAAAATCTGACCGCCTGTTTGTATTTCGCAACTACTCCTTTCAGATTGTCAAACGCAATGCGATTTACTTAACACCGGTTATCATGGATCCGAGTATGTCATAAACTCTCAGAATTAAAAAAAAAAAGATTTAAATTCCGAGAATTTTTTTTTTTTTTGTAAATTTTAACGAAGTTTCTCTAAAAATGGCAACTAAATTATTCCAATTTTGAGCGCGTTCAGAGACCGAAACGCGGGTTACTCGTATAGTTGGGGAATGACGTCATTTGATTTTCTCAGGGTAAAGTTGGGTTAAAACGGCTGTGAACGCTTTTGGGTAAAGTTATGGGTATATTTACAATCAAACACTTCCGTCAACCAATCTACCATTACATTTTGATTGTACGAACATTTCAGGAACCATCCTAGCCGATGTTGGGCAATTATATCATAGTGCTGTTAAAGGTAGACCAATCAAATGTTCAGGACTCAAGTGTACAGTAGGAGACATAAAGAACAACAGTTAACAGTTGCAGTTAGCTATAAAGCAAACAAATAAATCAGATTTAGCAAACACGTGATCACTTTACCCAACAAAATTCTCCAGGTAATGTGGATTATCAGAAGTCTGAGTAATTTCCAGCTCTGAACGCTACGGGTAACTCGCAAAAAGTCACGTGATATCGTTCTCTGAACGCTTCGGGTTACCGATGTGTTACCTTATGTAACTCGGGGTTCGGTCTGTGAACGCGTCCTTTGCGAATAAAAAAGAAGAAATAAAACGGATTAATATATTTTTTCTCATTAAAACTGAAAAAAAAGAATTTATTTTCAATTTGAATAGATGGTGAAAGCAAAAAAAAATCTTGATTACAGTAAAATTTTTAAAAAATAAAAACGTATTTTCACACATTCAAACTTCATGAATCAATTTATTCTAAAGAACAAAAATCGTCTGTCAACATATTTTCATTTAGAAATAAAGATTTTTTTTTCAGTTATAGATTAAATCAAGGAGGCAAATTTAAGCTTCTTGCATTTAGGTCTAGAATAATTGGTCCCTATTCACAATAATTGAATTTAATGAAAAAGAATATACTATTTCCATTATCTTTGAAGGATGGCTATTAAAACGTTTCACAAGGCGTTAAAAGTAAAATGGTTTACCAGGTAAACTTGACATATGTTTTTACACAATTCGCCAATTTCCACGATTTTATTTGGCCCGCCTTTTTTCATTGGTTGCAGTTTCCGATTGGTTGCATGATTATTTGTCACAAAATTTCACTTTTTTAAAACTTAGTTATGTCAAGGTCTTTATAACATAGAAATACTGTATTGTCTCCTATGGAATGTGATAAAGAGTTAGTTAATTATTTACGTTTCTAACTATCCGGAATGAAATATTTTGCTTAATTAATGCATTTATTCTTCTTTTAATGGTACGTGAACGAAGTCACGGGTAACAGCTAGTAATATTATAAATCTGATTGTGTGCAAATGTTTGGCTGAAGCCAGCGTCAAAATGAAGCAGTTAATAATCCTGTATCTTTGCATATAGGTTGATTATAACCCTCAAATGAACATAGGCTGGTTTTTGTTTATTTTATTCAAATATTTTTCTTAATAATTCAAAATTTTGCTATTTTCATAGAGAATAAATGGACACTTTTTCGTATAATATTTTAAAATGGCTAAATTTACTTTACCGTTGCTAATACTTTATCGTTGCCAAAACTAAATCAAAAGCCGGAATAATAATTTTTACTCAACAATTTAGTTTCGATTGAAAAATTTCCACGTGAAAAATGAAAATGAAATAAAAAAATTAAAGAATTAAAAAGAAGATTAAATAATATCAGAAATAAAACGTACTTTTTTTAGTTTTTGATAATAATACAATGTTTCGATATACGTAACCATAAGAAACAGGCGAATATGACGTCATATATCAAAATTAAAGCGGATATGCTTTTATGATGAAATAAAATGATCTTGGGTTTTTTCTTTACTTCTTTTTTCTTCTGTATGGTAACAATACTTGGCGTTTTACCGTCTGCGCATGGATAATATAACTATACCGTATTTTTTAGTTAAATTTTAAAAAAGTAAAAAGAAGTTTGAAAAGAAAATGGTTATCAAATGTCAATAATATGCTTCGCAAAATTATCCATGTCGAAAATGATGTCATGGATAGCGAGAAATAGTTATATTTATTCTTAAAACTAAAAGAAATACAGTAGAACTCTAACTATCCGAATCAATTGGGACCGGACCCCTTTCGGATAATCAAAAATTCGGATAATTGGATTTTTTCCGAAAAAAGAGTCTATTATAATTAATTACTGTATGTATGTTGAAAATGGGAGAAAAAAACTATTTTTAAAGAAAAAGATCTTTCAATTAATTAAATGAAAAGACAATACGTTTACATGTTAAGCGTACTTACAAGTGCTGTGCATTAGTATAGTATGTACGTACCGTATTGTAAATGAAAGTCATTGCTTGCTAAATATCTCGGTCAAAGTAAGCTGTTTGACAGACTTCATCTGTTTTCGGGCAGCCAAGTCACGCATCCGCTTGACAGTGAGAAGTTGCATGTGGTAACACTCAGGCTGACGCTCCATCCACTTCAACGCAGTTTCAAAGCCGGCAAATGCTTCACTAGCTAATGGTTCCGTGTCTGCTTCAACTTCGACATTAAGGTAATCTTCTTCCTCGACACTTTCTTCTCTCAAACTTTCAATAAGTTCATCATCATTTAGAATTTAAAACCCAGGTGGGCCGGGCCGGCCACCTGGCGACGGACGACAGCCAATAATCTAACTGCACTATGAGACGGTGACTCAGCATCCCTATAATGTTCGCGCTACGCCTACACTAGATTCGCGGAGGGAAGGACAATAGCGCGCGTCGACAGAATCATTATTTTGCGATTCGCAGTACGTTTCCTTCTTAATTTTTTTTTCTCAAATTCTGAAAGCGATTCGGATAGTCGGAGTTCAGATAATTGGAGTTCTACTGTACCTCGATTACCTAAAAAAAATGATGAATGTTAATAGATCCATTTTTGTTGATAAAACCTAAAGATTTAATATTATTTCGTTAAAGTAACATAATTTCCCTTATGCCAGTATTGAGAATAATTGCCTGGAAAAGAAAATTAACAAGAATTATGTCATTAAAAAGGGATTTTTCTGGGGGAAAAGAGACGTCATATTTGAAATAAAACGGGGATTTTCCAATACGTTTTAAAATGAGTGTGAATCAATTCCTTACATTAATAATACAAGGATTACAAAGTATAGAAAGTAGATGAGTTTCACGCCATATTTATAACGAAAAATTTAAATGTTTTTTTTTATCTATACTGATTATTAAGCATGAGTATCCGTTATATACAGATGAGAGTTTTCTGCTAAATATCACATCATAATTTTAAGAAAAGGAAAATGAACACATATCTATTGTATTAAAATCTGACCGTGTGTTTGTATTTCGCAACTACTCCTAGACTATCGAACGCAACGCGATTGACTTAATACCGTTCGGTGATCATTCCTTCGAGGATGTCACACAAACTCTCAGAATTAAAAAAATTAAATTAGATGCCAAGATTTTTTTTTTTTTTTGTAAATTTTAACGAAGTTTCTATAAAAACGGAAAGTAAATTACTCCATATTTGTGTATAAAAAAGGTGAAATAAACAAATAAGTATATTTTTTACACCATTTTCTCATTAAAACTGAAAAACAGAATTTATTTCCCCTTTGAATAGATGGTGAAAACAAAATCATGATTTCAGTAAATTATCCGAAAAATAAAAACATATTTTCACATATTCAAACTTCATGAATCAAATTTATTCTGGAGAACAAAAATTGCCTTCAACGTACCGTCATTTAGAAAACAAGATTTGTTTCAGCTATACATTAAACCAAGGAGGCAGAATTGAATTTAAAGAAAAAGCATATACTATTTTCAATTTTTTTTTTATTTTTTTTTATTGAAGGATGGCTGTTAAAACGTTTCACAAAGACGTTAAAAGTAAAATTGTTTATCAGGTAAAATTGACATTTGTTTTTGCCCAATTCGTCTATTTCCACGATTTTGTTTGGCCCTCCTTTTTGTATTGGTTGCAATTTCATTTTTGCGATTATTTGGTACAAAATTTCACTTTTTTAAGACTGAGTTATGTCAAGGTCCCTATAACAAAAATTCCGTATTGTCTCCTACGAAATGTGATAAATAGTTAGTTAATTATTAACGTTTTTAATTATCGGGAGTGAAATATTTTGCTTAATTAATGTATTTATTCTTCTTTTAATGTTGCGTGAACGAAGTCACGGGTAACAGCTAGTTTCAAAATAAATTCTTAATTTCACCTGTTTTTCTTCATATAAATGTTTTTATTCTAAAACTCATTCTTGAAAAAGAAATTCTGTTTTCACCTAGACATTTTTATATCATTAAATGAAAGATACAAGAGATAAAAAATTACATTTAATCATTATAAAATTCATAAAAAATTCTTTGAAAAGAAAGACAAAATTTCACGCCAATGCTGCCTATCTGCTACTATTTTTTTATTCAGATTGCTTGTTTGCTAGCACTTTTTTCAAATAGTCTAATTCGCCATTTTTTTTATCTCTATTTAACCTATCTTTAAATGAGGCATATATTACTATCTCAAAAAAGTGACTGCAATCAATCAATCTAAATTTTAAAAATGTAGGGAACTGGCAACAATGCTTCATGCATGTTAAATGTATCAAAAGTATCATATGCATCAAATGTATCAAAGTCGGTTACAATGCTGTCTATGAGCAACAACTGCTGGAAATGCGTTTTTAAATTAAAAAAATTTCTGGATATTACTTGTCGTGTATAATTTCTATAGAGCACATACAAAGCGATACAAAAGAATTCGAGTACGGTAAAGCCAGGAGAGATGGCGCGGTTGGAGAGATTGCGTACATAGTGTTTCGGGGGGAAGGTGTAGAGTGAGCGCGCAGCGACCGCAGGTAGTTGAACAACAGCAGTAGTGGAGTGTCTACTTGAAAGTTCACGTTGAGCGTCTAAGATAAAGCCTTGCTATTTTTTTCCCAAATTCAGTGCCTGAATTTTCATAGCTATTTGTCAGAATTTCTATACAATGTCAGTAGTACAAAATATTTTAAACTTAAACTATTTCCCATAAGCAACTAATCTAGACTAACAGTGTGAACACCAACGGTTCGTTTTAGTAGCGGCCATGTTTAAATAAAAGGCCGCGCAATCTCTCCTACTGAAATTGAAGAGTTTGCGCATCTGCTACTTAAGAGAGATGTCGCATTGTTCCCATTAGTTTCCATGCTAGGAGAGATTACGCAGCTTATTGGTAAATTTGAATAAAAAAATGAAAAATGAAAATGGACTAATTTTAAAGTTAAACGTGTTATCAAGTAACTTAATGTTATTTTGTAATCTTATCTGGACTTGCTTTTTCTGATTCTTTAATTTTTTCCCCTTTAATTAAATTTTTTAATCGTTTTTAAAATTATTTCCTTTTCTGATTCTTTAATCATTAGGTTGAAATATTCACTCCTAATACAATAATATTTGTTCAAAAATCTTACAACAATGTCATTTAAGAGTAATTATTATGGTTAACAATTTTATTGTAGTCATCACTAGTAACAATCTCTCCTACCCATGTGCGCAATCACACCAACCCAGTAAGGACAGATTGCGCAAAATAACTTTCTTGGTTGTATTACAACTGTTCTATTGATTTACAACATAGCAACAAAATAGCATTGGAAATGCATAAAAAACAAATGAAGTAAAAATTATTCATGGATAGTTTAGCAAAAAATTAATATTTAGATTTTTTATTGATTGATTTTTTTTTATTGAATTGTGCGCAGACTCTCCTAGCTTTACCTTATATTTCTGCTTATTTGCGGACATTGCTGAAGAGGACTTTCCAACTGTTTTATGCTTTTCCTATCAGAACTAAATTTTTGCATAGTATATAGTATATATATAAGTCTATAGATCATATACAGGGCTGCACAAAATAATTCCGACTATAGATGATAATTGCTGAAACTGGGTTTTCAATGCGTTTTCCAAATATTTCGCCTTATTAAACAGCAAAATTTTGTTACTTTATTCGGAATATGTTGGAAAGATTTTTATAATCTATGCTGAACGATAAAAAATTGGCACACGGTTAATCGATGGAGAAAAGAGGGCGTGTTCGCAACAATCATTATATTGTCAACAATTTTACTTACCCATCATACGTAGTATAGGGTAAGTCTTGTAATCGTTTTAAAAATCGAAAAAAAAATTACGGATTTACACGTTTCAGACACTGGAGATTCCGAAAAACATATTTTTAGAGGAAAAAAATTGCTGTGTGTCGGTGTGTCTGCGTGTCTGTAAAAGCTCTATCTTCCGAACGAATTGAGATAGAGACTTAAAATTTTGTATGTATTTAGTATGTAATAATGGGAAGAAGCTTATTGAATTTCAGTAACCTCGATTATCCGGAACTATTTTTTTCGGACTCTCGAAATACCCGTTCTGATAAAAGGTATATAAAATTTTTTGAAATTGTTTATTTTGAGGAGTGAATATAAAAGACAATAAAAAAACATACATTTTGCATAAAACGAAGTCGATCGGATAATGAGTTGCCGAGATATTCGTAATTCTATTTTCCACACTCTTCGATTCTTCATGAACCTGTATTTCATCCAAATTTCAATTCAAAGATATATTTTGATTGGAAATGAGACGTTTAATCCGACGCAGTAAACCGTTGGTTAATAGGATTATCATTTTTGGAGTTATAAGGATGTTTCTTTTACGCAATTCAGTAATGCAGCCTTTAAAGTTTATGACATCATCAAGGCACGATTTTATTCGAATTGCAATGCATTTTAAACGTAGTTTACACATGTTTTATTTTCATTATTTATATTCTGCATATCCATGATGGGTAAGTATTACGGTGGCCCCCAACGACTAGTTTTTTGTAGTTGAAGTTAAGGAATCCTAGATCACACTAACGTGGAATGTGCAGTTCATGGTTTAAATATTTCACTCAGTAAATGAACGAAATGACTTGAAATTTGTACCAAAATTTATAAAATGACATTACATGGTACCCGCGAATTCTACGTTTAATAAAATACAGACTTCCTAGTTATTTAGTAACGAAATTCACCATTCTGGCTATTAGATAATTTTCGAAGAAAATTCAGACAAGCATAAATTATTCGAGTTTTTGCCAAAATTTCGGAAAATATGCCACTGCGAGCCGGATTTTAAAGAGGATTTTACACCGATTTCCTTTAAATTTTCAAAAGGATATTTGTTAGTGATAGTGCAACACCCTCCAAAGGCATTTAAAAAAATAATTCTCAACTATTTTGATACTTGGTCCATGAAGAGTAGTGCAGCTTTTCCGACCATCTTACTAGAAAGGCACAAGGCCGTAGAATTTTTTTTTTTTTCGAAGTGGGACTTGTATCTCAAAATTGATCCCTATTATCTTATTTTAGATTCATTTTTACAAATTTAATAAAGGTAAATGTAGTTAAAAGTCCAATAATTTTTATCGGGAATTTGAATAAATAAGGTAGTTAATACAAAAGAAAATTTAATTTTTTGGAAATATTATTATTATTATTTTTATTTTGAATGCTATCAGATATTTGGAAAACAAAATTTCTGTTAAACCTATTGGACGATCAATATTAGGCTGTTGTATATTAATAGTGTTAAAATTTTGCTTTTGCAGAGTCCCGTTCGGATTATTATTATTTTTTTTAACTGTTTCTCTTATTTATTAATTCGACTGGAGATTCATTTGGATCTCAAAATTTTTCATAAAGACATGTAAGGAAATATGAAATTGTTCGTTTTGCGGTAGCATTTTCAATATTCTTAAAGGTTTACGATTAAAACCTACCGATGCCTCTTTTTTGAAACACAGTTCTTCATAAAACACTAAAATTATCGCCAGAAATAATTTATTTCAGTGAATCGTTTTGAGCGATGAAGATCATTAATTTTCAAAATATTCAACATTATGATGGTATGGGTTAAAATAAATTGTAATGCCTTTCCTTTATGAAAAAAAGTGAACTAAACATAATTGAAGACATCGATATATTGTATGGAAATTTGTTCGTAAAAAGAGTGTAACCTTTGCTCACAGGTTCATTTGACTTAAATAGTTTTTTGCATGTAAAGATGGAACATTATAATATATTTTTCACTCACTTTCTGATAGTCTATAAATGTAACAATTATGTACACATGTGTGTTTCCGATGATAATACAGCATTTGAATATTTTTAGAACTTAATAATAAATCATTAGACTAATTTTAAAGCATTTTCTCGTTAGCCGGTTGTAGGTGATAAATCACCAAATGTTATTTTGGTTTACAACTGTATATGTGTTACAACAACAGTAAAGTTAATTATACGCCAAACCACGATCCGTAAAATAGGCCAAATGGCTGTGAAACTGCAACAACATTATATCTTAAACACTAAAAATTAGAAAATGACATACAAATAAAAAAAAATTGAAATATATATATTTTATAAATATGCTTTCATCTATTAATTAATAGTTTAATATTAATTAAATTATGTTTATACGTTTAAAAAAATTTAGAAATCCCGAATAAACAGTTTATATAATGCTTTTCTTTTTCTGCCCTGTTGCCTTTTTAAAAAAAAAACAGAGCAAAACGGGTATTTTTTGTAATAAATTAAATAATTCTCGCTTTCTACCAAGTGTAAATCCAAGAGATAAATTTTCCATAATTGATCCCCACGTCAAATGAATGTATTTTCAAATGAAACTTGTCTGGAATAACATGAATTGCAGCCATGAAATTAGGCGTAATTTTTAACACTTTCCAACATAGTTCAAAAGTGTTTAGGAATTCGGCTTGTCTGTCTGTCTGTTCCATCTGTCCGTGCTCTAACTCTCGTCAATACTCTCGGATTATCATGAAAGTTTAATACATTATTAAATTTTACTATAAAATGTTCGGCATTGAAAATGAAGTGTGTAACATTAATAGTTCAGTTACAGGGACATACAAAAGAATTCCATTACATTATGGTCTACGGGGGAAAATCGTTTGCGACCTATTTTATTGATGTTACGTTATTACAAGCATAATATTTTAATATACTGAGCATTAATATGCATTACTGAGGTGGACTACATAGTATGCTTTTACCGGAGTATATAATTAGTAGCATTTATAATTCAATTACAGGGACGTACAAAATAATTCTTCTTCATTGTGATCAATGGAGAAAAATGGTTTCCGGTGCATTTTGGACATGTTATGATACTTGAACTATAATGAAATTTAAAAGGATCACTAACGCTCAATACAACTTATTTTCTAGAGATTATGGAGTGCGTAGGATCTATCGTTCATGTGCAGAGACGCACAACAGAATTCGGTTAAATGTCTGAGTGTGATCGGTAATTGCTAGAAGTGCTCTTTCCGCATTTTGAATGAAATTTTATATCATTTTCAGCGTATTACGTGATGTTTAGAAATTCTGTAGATCCTATACAGGGCTGCACGAAAGACTTTGAACATGTTATCATACTTGAACTATAATGAAATTTAAAAGGATCACTAACGCTCAATACAACTTATTTTCTAGAGATTATGGAGTGCGTAGGATCAATCGTTCATGTGCAGAGACGCACAACGGAATTCGATTAAATGACTGAGTGTGATCGGTAATTGCTAGAAGTGCTCTTTCCGCATTTTGAATAAAATTTTGTATCATTTTCAGCGTATTACGTGATATTTAGAAATTCTGCAGATCCTATACAGGGCTGCACGAAAGACTTTGAACATGTTATCATACTTGAACTATAATGAAATTTAAAAGGATCACTAACGCTCAATACAACTTATTTTCTAGAGATTATGGAGTGCGTAGGATCTATCGTTCATGTGCAGAGACGCACAACGGAATTCGATTAAATGACTCAGTGTGATCGGTAATTACTAGAAGTGCTCTTTCCGCATTTAGAATAAAATTTTGTATCATTTTCAGCGTATTACGTGATATTTAGAAATTCTGTAGATCCTATAGAGGGCTGCACGAAAGACTTTGAACATGTTATCATACTTGAACTATAATGAAATTTAAAAGTATCACTAACGCTCAATACAACTTATTTTCTAGAGATTATGGAGTGCGTAGGATCAATCGTTCATGTGCAGAGACGCACAACGGAATTCGGTTAAATGACTGAGTGTGATCGGTAATTGCTAGAAGTGCTCTTTCCGCATTTTGAATAAAATTTTGTATCATTTTCAGCGTATTACGTGATATTTAGAAATTCTGTAGATCCTATACAGGGCTGCACGAATGACTTTGAACATGTTATCATACTTGAACTATAATGAAATTTAAAAGGATCACTAACGCTCAATACAACTTATTTTCTAGAGATTATGGAGTGAGTAGGATCAGTCGTTCATGTGCAGAGACGCACAACGGAATTCGGTTAAATGACTGAGTGTGATCGGTAATTGCTAGAAGTTCTCTTTCCGCATTTTGAATAAAATTTTGTATCATTTTCAGCGTATTACGTGATATTTAGAAATTCTGTAGATCCTATACAGGGCTGCACGAAAGACTTTGAACATGTTATCATACTTGAACTATAATGAAATTTAAAAGGATCACTAACGCTCAATACAACTTATTTTCTAGAGATTATGGAGTGCGTAGGATCTATCGTTCATGTGCAGAGACGCACAACGGAATTCGATTAAATGACTCAGTGTGATCGGTAATTACTAGAAGTGCTCTTTCCGCATTTAGAATAAAATTTTGTATCATTTTCAGCGTATTACGTGATATTTAGAAATTCTGTAGATCCTATAGAGGGCTGCACGAAAGACTGTGAACATGTTATCATACTTGAACTATAATGAAATTTAAAAGTATCACTAACGCTCAATACAACTTATTTTCTAGAGATTATGAAGTGCGTAGGATCAATCGTTCATGTGCAGAGACGCACAACGGAATTCGGTTAAATGACTGAGTGTGATCGGTAATTGCTAGAAGTGCTCTTTCCGCATTTTGAATAAAATTTTGTATCATTTTCAGCGTATTACGTGATATTTAGAAATTCTGTAGATCCTATACAGGGCTGCACGAATGACTTTGAACATGTTATCATACTTGAACTATAATGAAATTTAAAAGGATCACTAACGCTCAATACAACTTATTTTCTAGAGATTATGGAGTGAGTAGGATCAGTCGTTCATGTGCAAAGACGCACAACGGAATTCGGTTAAATGACTGAGTGTGATCGGTAATTGCTAGAAGTGCTCTTTCCGCATTTTGAATAAAATTTTGTATCATTTTCAGCGTATTACGTGATATTTAGAAATTCTGTAGATCCTATACAGGGTTGCACGAATGACTTTGAACATGTTATCATACTTGAACTATAATGAAATTTAAAAGGATCACTAACGCTCAATACAACTTATTTTCTAGAGATTATGGAGTGAGTAGGATCAGTCGTTCATGTGCAGAGACGCACAACGGAATTCGGTTAAATGACTGAGTGTGATCGGTAATTGCTAGAAGTTCTCTTTCCGCATTTTGAATGAAATTTTATATCATTTTCAGCGTATTACGTGATGTTTAGAAATTCTGTAGATCCTATACAGGGCTGCACGAAAGTCTTAGAATATGGGCAGCAATTGCTGAAAATGGATTTTTAATGAGTTATGTAATGTTTTTAATTGCTTATTTAGATATCTCATTTCATCGCAATGAAAAAATTAAATTTCTTAATAATATTCTGTTAGTTTTGGAAAGTGTTTCATAATCTATGCCAGATGCATGATTTTTCGTTCTTGCTAAGATAAATATTGAATGCGTATAAAAGAGTGTTAAGACTAATGTTTACTTTTATGCTTATTGAAACAATAAATGAAATAAAACGACAGTCATATTTTCAATTTCGACACCATCATCTATATCCGTATACGGATGTACGTATTACTCTATATCCGTATACGGATGATTTTTAATTATAGCTAAAAATTATACTCAAAGAAGAGTTTTATATAACTTATGATTGGAAAGGAATAATGGTGCAATGATGTTTAAAATCGACTAATTCTTGAAGATGGATTGATAATTCATATTTGCATTTTAACCACAGATATTATTAAAAATTGGTTCATAGATTATTTTAAATATTTTTCCAAATGTTTGTTTTCATGTCATATACAATAGGTAAAATTTTAATGACTTAGTTATTTGTATTGTCATTAATGTAATATTTTTAAATTATGAATATAAAAACAAAACAGCTGGAACATGAATGATTACGCAATAGTACAATGCAAACTATAATAATGTCTATAATCTTAAACGTCATTCTAACACAAATGATTGATCGATAACTTCTTTTTACACTTCGATGAAAAATTTAATTTAAAAAAAGAATTGTCGATTTCTTATAATATTTACAATATGAAATGTCATCTTAACCGAAATGATTGATCGATAACTACTTTTTACATTTATGTGAAAAATTTCATTAAAAAAAGAATTTGTCGATTTCTTATTGCTAGTAATTAATTTGCTTCTTTTATGCTTGAAACTAGAATTGGCTGAATAATAATAATAATAGTAATAGAGATAATAATAATAATAATAATAATAATAATAATAATAATAATAATAATAATAATAATAATATCCTTAAACAGTGAGAATCAATTCACAAAATATTTTTATTGTTTCTACGCAAATTTTAACTGCCCCCATATTGTTAAATAATTAGACAAATGCATTATATATAAATCAGGAAATAATTGTTAAAGTTGCACCAAATTACTTTCAGATATATTATTTCCATTTGATTAGTTCCAAATTTTTGCTTCACAAACATTTTGAAACTATCAAAGGCAAATATGCACAATAATAAAAATTTTTTTTTTTTTTTTTTTTTTTTTTTTTTTTTTTTTTTTACGCAGATTATATTTATATAACATTAATAAGTACCTTTAAATTTTTTAATTAACTCTATACTAAATACTCCATGCTCAATACATTATCTTCAAGTTTAGACACATCCTTCCCTTACATGCTTGTATACATATATCTTGCCAGACATCCTTTTTAACACTTTCTAACATAGTTGAAAAGTGTTTATGAATTCGGTTTGTCTGTCTGTCTGCTGTCTGTCTGTGCGTGCTCTAACTCGCATAAATATATTCGGATTGTCATGCAATTGATATATGTTATTAAGGTTTACTATGGTATATTCGGTATTGAAAATGAAGTGTGTAGCACTTATCTTTTTTTTACAGGGACACTCAAAAGAATTCCATAACATTACGGTCTATGAGAAAAATCATTTGCGGTTTATTTTAATGCTGTTGCACAATTGCAAACATATTGAAATTGATATATATCACTGAGATGTACTACAAAAGGTTTATTATGGAATATTATGTGCATAGCACTTATAGTTCGTTTACGACTCGAATTCCGTTACATAACGCTATACGGAGAAAAATTGTTTGGGATTTATTTTAACAATATTTCACTATTTCAAACATATTGAAACTGATATAGTATATCATTAAGGTGCATTACGAGAGGCTTAGTATAGAATATTGTGTGCATAGCATTAAATGTTCATTTTCAGGGACACACAGAAGAATTCCGTACTGTATGTTAACAATAATTGCTGGAAGTGCTTCTTACCCGTTATACTTACCCGTTATACTTACCCATCATTTATATGCATAACATAAAATATGAAAATAACACATGTGTAAACTATTTATAAAATGCATTGCTATTCGAATAAAATCGTGGCTTGATGACGTCATAAACTTTAAATGCTCTATTAGTGAATTGCATTCTTATAACTCCAAAATTGATAATCATATTAACTAACGGTTTACTGTGTCGGTTTAAGCGTCTCATTTTCAATTAAAATATATCTTTGAATTGAAATTTGAATGAAATACAGGGTTATGAAAAATCGAAGAGTGTGGTAAATAGGATTATAGTGCCGTATAATCGAGGTTACTGAAATTCAATAAACTTCTTCCCATTATTGCATACTAAGTACATACCAAATTTCAAGTCTCTATCTCAATGTGTTCGGTAGCTAGAGCGTTTACACACACACACACAGACAGACGGACGGCAAATTTTTTTCTCTAAAAATATGTTTTTCGGAATCTTTAATGTCTGAAACGTGTAAATCCGTCAAAATTTCTATTTCAATTTTCAAAACGATTATAATACTTACCTTATACTACGTATGATGGGTAAGTAAAATTAATGGTTTATAGTCTAACTTTATTCAATTATTATCTGTTGTAAAACTAGCAAATTAATTTACATTACACATTTGAAAAAGGAAATAGAACTAATGGAACAGAATCGCTGATTTTTCACCTCCCCAAAATCAGTTCGGGCATTCCAAATATGGCGCGTTTGAGTGTCTCGAACTGAATTCGGGTGACACAGGCAATGGGTTAAGTATTTTATCAGGAGTTGGAGATTCTTTCATTTTTATTGATGTTAATAATTGGCCTTTAAACTCCCAATTACGTCTTCATGTGAAATATCATTGCCTGACTATAATTGCATTTTATATGCTCTTTTCAAATGATTTCTTAATGCATCTTATGAGCATGGTACCATTGACACCAACGACGTTAGATTGACATAACTTGGTGTAAAGAATTAGACTTCTAGAATTTTCTTCACATCATCTTTTAGTCAGAACGAGAATTCAGCGGAATTCACTTTTAAAATCTCATATCTCATAAAGAAATGTTAATATTCACATAATTTTAACTTTCAGATGTAAAAAACATTTAATTTTATCAATGTGTACATTTTTAGATTTATTGTTAAATATTAACAATAGGTTTATGCTTTTATATTACATTTCTATGAGGTTTACATATATAGGGAAAAGTAATTTTTTTTTCACTGTGGCGTCAGACTATGGTCTGTCTTAACAACACAAAAGAGTTGGCAATATTACGACCTCCTTGATTTACAATGTGTGTGTGTGTGTGAGTGGGAGGGGGGGGGGATTCACCTCTGAGCCTTATGAAGTTCGGGACATGTTCTAATAAGCGCCAGTGTTATACAAACGTCAATCAGGGCACAGAGCAAAGCACCAATCAACGGAGAGGAAAATAAGTTTAGAACACCGAATTAAGGTTTAAAAATAAGTACAAAAGTAAAAATAGTTAAAAAAAACCACTTTTTTATAAGCACTCAATGTTAATCTTGAAAATAACGTCTATTTTTTTTACTGCAATTCATGTATTTTTCCCAAACTTTTCCATTCATTTGGCGTGGGCAGCAAACTCGGTTATGAAAAACTCACTATTTCGTTTTTACGCTTGGTAAAAAGCGCAAGAAAGGGAATTTATTAAAAAGTATATAATTTTTTTAAGATGTAACAACAGGAAAGAAAAAATTAAACATTATTTAAACTATTTTTTTAGGGTTTCTAAAAGGATTTCTCAACGTATAATAGTAATTTAATTAATATTAAACTTTTAATTGATAAAAAGCGTATTTTCTTTAAATATTACATTATTTTTATTGATAATGTATTTTCTACTTTTTCGCCTTTGAAATATTTCATTGTTACAGTTTCAAAGCCATTTGGCGTAAGTTGGCGAGCGTGTATTAGCGCATAATTAAATCCTTTGTTGTTTAAAATCGTACACAATTGTACGAATAACAGAACAAATTCGGCGATTTATCACCTGTGGTGGGCAAACGAAAAAGTGCCTTAAAATTTATGTATTAATTTATAATTAAGTTCTAAAAGAATTAAAATGTTGTGCTGTCATCGGAAACACACATGTGAACATAATTTTTACAATTCTAGCATATTAGGAAGTGAGTTAAAAATCGATTACGGAATTCCTTTTTACATACAAAAACCAGGTTGAGTTATATAAAAGAGTCTAAAAAAAGGAGAATTTTGCTATCAGAGAATAATAATTGGGGCTCCTTTCTTAGAAGAGGTACCTTCTGATGGAGTCCGGAGTCTTAGTATCCTAATTATTATTATAAATTCTTACAGAGTCTTGATTTAGCATTATCTTCTAGCAGTTTTGCTAACAGTTCAGTAAATCTCATACTCTATTCGTGTGCGGCTTACTAATACAATGTTGTCAGTGGGGTACTTTTTTAAAATTTAGATTGTTTGAATGGCACTACCTTTCTGAAATTGTACAGTTCACCTTGTTTTCGTCTTTTTTAAAAAATTGTTATAATTCGCATTGAATTCTCCCTGTTTAATTTGTTATTAAATAGGAAGAATTTTACTTTCTCAAAAAAAAAAAAAAAAAACTGGTGGCATTTAAAAAACTGAATTAAAAAAATGTTCAAATGTGAAATCATGTATAGTTTTGTTTTAGGGAACAGTATAATTCAGCGGTCGCGATTTTTTGATCGATACTTTTGATTTTACATTTGATTTATCGATACTTTTGATATAAAGTAACTATATCAAAATTATGTTTATTGTAGGACAAATACTTACAGAATGTAAATTAATTACAATCAGTTAAAAGCTGTATAATATTTGAATATACTTACAAAGATAATGCTAAGTAATAATTGATACGAAAATGATTTGTATAATTGTAAGAATATTAACTTATGTAAAAGTAATGAATATAATCAATGAGATCTAAAAAAACTGGAAGTTATGTTTTTCCTTTTAATGTTTCTTATTAATTAGAAATGTGTATCCTGTGTATGTTTAAACTATAAATAAATGTATATATTTAAGATTTAAACTGGTTTTTTTACTTCGGTTGCATAATGTCTGTTAGTGTCTTTATTTAATTTATTATCGGGGCTATTATTACTTCATTGTTTTAGGTAATTTCAATTTAAAATAGGATTTATTGTCATTAACAAATTTGGTCATACAGTGAGATTTCTTCGAAGTAAAAATACAATGCGAATCCCTAATTTTAACTTTAATTAAGTTAGGTCAATTTGAATGTTTGTTTTCCATATAAACTCCGACCAGAGTGTATTGGGATCGCTTAATATTTTTATGCGGTAATTGTCCTAAGAACACTAAAGTTGGATGCCTGAGAGAATTTTAATTTCCGTAATAAGAGTTTTAATAATTGTCTAGATCTTTCCAGCACAACTTGTTTCAGAATATCCAAAATATCAGTCATAATTGAATGTACCAAAGTCTCGAATCTGATCGGGAGCATTATATAATCCACTATATTTCCAATGATGAGCGGTCACTTGCGATTTTAGACGTTTTGTTAAATATCTGGAAAGATACATGAGGAATTATCCTGAAACTTCAGGAGAGTAAAGAACATGATAAACGTCATATATTTCCGCGAAGATTTTTTCCCGAAACCCCATAAGGGGCCGTCAACAAATTGAAGAAAAACGAATATATTTTGGATAACCCTGTAAAAACTAATATTGAAAAAGCATTCAAATTGTAGATTATGATTAAGTGGATTATTGTAATAATTTGGGTTCATTTGTATGAAGATAGCATGTATACTCGAAGAAAAATTCAGGTTTTTATAAAAACAGTCCCAAATTTTACCACGTTTTTTGCTTATAATTTGCAGAGTTTTTAATATAAAAACAAGTTTTTTTCAGAAAATATGACAAACAAAAATATACACAATACGCTGCAATCAGAATTAAAACATAATAAAAATTGTATGAAAAATGAGCAGGTTCACTAAATATTGTTTCATTGCGCATTCGCGAATTCAATCAAAATATACTGTGCATAATATATTAGCTAAATGTATAGACCAACTTTTATGAAAGTCTCAAAAACATAGCTTGAAAATTCTGATAGTAATCGTCGATAAAATAAGCTCGAATTTCGCTGTCCCCAAAAGGAAGCAAAAAGATGAGAGGTTGTATCCAAATGTACTAGCTTATCAAAGTTGACATAATAAGAATGAAAAGTGTCTCTCATTCTATATTTGATACAACCCCTCATCTTTTTGCTTCCTTTTGGAAACAGCGAATTTCGAGCTTATTCTATCGACGATTACTATCAGAATTTTCAAGCTATGTTTTTGAGACTTTCATAAAAGTTGTTCTATACATTTAGCTAATATATTATGCACAGTACATTTTGATTGAATTCGCGCATGTGCAATGAAACAATATTTAGTAAACCTGCTCATTTTTCATACAATTTTTATTATTTTTTAATTCTGATTGCAGGTTATTGTGTATAATTTTGTTTGTCATATTTTCTGAAAAAAACTTGTTTTTATATTAAAATCTCTGCCAATTATATGCAAAAAACGTGGTAAAATTTGGGACTGTTTTTATAAAAACGTGAATTTCTCTTCGAGTATACATGCTATCTTCATACAAATGAACGCAAATTATTACAATATTCCACTTAATCATAATCTACAGTTTGAATGCTTTTGCAATATTAGTTTTTACAGGGTTACCCAAAATATATTCGTTTTTCTTCAATTTGTTGACGGCCCCTTATGGGGTTTCGGGAAAATATATGACGTTTATCATGTTGTTTACACTCCTGAAGTTTCAGGATAATTCCTCATGTATCTTTCCAGATATTTAACAAAACGTCTAAAATCGCAAGTGACCGGTCATCATTGGAAATATAGTGTATGAAGTATACGAAATGCCATCTTCAATAATATTTGTTCAGCTTGACAATTAATAATATTCAAGATATTTGGGCAATATGTCTTTGGACATGATGATAACGTAAAAACTCCTTCACGCTCAACGGATCTCATCCAATTGGACTTTTTTATGTGCGACTCCTTCGATATACAATGCGTCAGTGTGTCACCTGATATCCTCTCATCCCATTGGACCTTTTTCTTTTGGGACTCTGTCAATGAAAAATATGTCAGTGTGTCACCTGATATCCTCTCATCCCATTGCACTTTTTCTTGTGGGACTCTGTCAATGGAAAATATGTCAGTGTGTCACTTGATATCTCTCATCTCATTGGACTTTTTCTTGTGGGACACTCTCAATGGAAAATATGTCAGTGTGTCACTTGATATCCTCTCATCCCATTGGACTTTTTCTTGTGCGACTCTCTCAATGGAAAATATGCCAGTGTGTCACCTGATATCCTCTCATCACATTGGACTTTTTCTTGTGCGACTCTCTCAATGGAAAATATGCCAGTGTGTCACTTGATATCATCTCATCCCATTAGACTTTTTCTTGTGCGACTCTCTCAATGGAAAATATGCCAGTGTGTCACCTAATATGCTGCGAAATGTGCAGTTGAAATTACAACAAGAGTCCATAAATGTACTTTAACAGACGAAGAGCCGATTGAACATCAAAATAAAGTTTTGTAGAGACAACTATAGTCCGTTCAAAATTAAGGCAGAAAACAAGTAAATAAACGCACGTCCAAAGTGGCAACTTTTGTAATGTGTTGTCTACAGTTAATGCCAGCCAATCATTGATTGTTGCCGAAGAAACAATGTTGTTTTGCATAAAACAGAATACGGTTTGTCAAAATAAATCTTTAATTAATGTATCAATAATTAATGTATCAATTAATGTAATTGCTGTTTTGCTTAGTTAAATTTTAAACATTAAATACCTGCCTTTTTTTTGACAAACAAATATATATTAATTTATAATTATAAAATCGTCAAATAAACAAACAAAGCACAAAACTAGAACTCCCTAGCACAAATTATCAAACTTTATGTTTATTTAAATTCTCTTTTAATTTTGAATGAACCATAGTTGTCATTTACTTTTTCCAACACGTTTAGTGACTTAACAGTGTTGGAAAATTCGAACATTCAACACAGAGTGTATTATATATAAAACTATTTTTTATAGAATGTCTTCATACTTTAATAAATATTTACTTTTACGCAAAGCGTTTGTCATGTGAAATTAGCTACTCAAATCAGTTCCTGAATTTTTTGTTTTAGCAAAATATTTCGTTTATTGTTTACAATAGAAATTTTTCGCCACTTTATTCATTCTGTTTTTAACAATCATTTTAACTGATTACAGATATTTGCACAATTTTTCAATTACTTATGACAAAAACAGTAATATCTAAATAACGGCAATTTTGTATAAACAGAGAATTTATCAGCTTTACTGATTGATAAAGAAACGGAAAATAATTTCTTTATTTATTAAATTTTTCAATAGGTGAAATAATTTCTCAAAGAAAAAAAAAGGTGATCGAGATGTTGAAATTAATACTTCGAAACAATCTGAACAGAAATAGATTTTACATAAACTAGGTTCGTTAAGAGAAATCCAATTACGATAACGAGATAATCCGTCTTTTAACAAGTTACATCAATCGGATTACGATGTTTTTCTCGTAGGGATTAGCTGAGAAAAAGAACGAGAACAACTCCAATTTCACCTGAGGTGATTTAATTCAAAATGCAACGATAAATCTTCAGTGAAACGGTATTTAGTAATCTTTCTATCCAGACTAAATTAAAAGAACTTTTTTCTGTGTGATTTGTAAATTCAACAAAGAAAATATTAACATATCGAAAATCAATAATGAAAGTAATGAACGTTGTTATAAAATTTTATTGTATGTAAAAGATAATCTGTTAGAATAAGTTGTTTTTCCGACAAGGTTATAACAAAATTGTGCTTTTCCACTTGAACGGTTTTATTAATTTTTAATCCTGCAGTGCCCTATAACAACATAGATTATTGTACAACAGTAAATAATTGCATAAAGTATAAATCGAAAATTATCATAATCAAAAAATGATGGAACAGAGAAGCTATTGAATCAATACTTGAACTGTACACTAAAATACATACAGAATCATTGAAGTATTATTTTCGATCAATAAACTTTTATATAAATTCAATGCGCTATTTTCAAAATTAAATATTTGATTTTCATTAAAAGAGGTACGCTTAACCATAATTAGTATTGGTAAATTGATTTACTCTTTTTTAAAGTTATTTGTAAAGCATTGAATCAATAACCTGTATCACTACACGTTGAAGCATATTTATTAAGTCAGTTGAAGGTGAGTCTCGAAAGTTTCATGTTGAGTCCAGCAAGTTTCATATTCAAAGTTTGGAGCCAAATTCATTTTTAAGAGATAAATTCTCATAAAGTTGTTTCTAAAGTTTCGTAATATTTATTGCACGTTGCACCGGATATACAGTGTTTTATCTAATTAGGTATTATTAAATGAATAAAGTTAGATAAATAATATATGTGTATGCAAGTGTGTACATTCATTGTTTGTGAAATAAATAAGTGAAAGAGTCAATGAAAATTCTAAAACATATTTTCATTTTCTTTCTTGATTGATTGAATATTTGTAGTTCAGTTTAAATTTTTCTTACACATTATTTTCGAAATTTAGTCATTATGATATAATTAACAAAAAGTATGGCACTTTTTTAGAAATAGAAAAATACAGAACTATGCAAAATTTATATTCTGTTTTTATTATTACTTATCATAAATTATACATTTATTTTAAACTTCTAAAATGCAATTAGAAAGCAGATTTTAAGATATTTATTAAAAGACATTATGAAAAAGGGTACAGAATAACTTTATGAGAATTAAAAAAATGCAAAAAAGAAACTTGATTAAAGGAAAATATGCTTTAAGGCAAACAATATTTGTTTTATATGACAAAAACTGAATGCAAGTGGATTTTACCCAGTTACAGCCTAAAACCCTTTTTCTTTTTAGGCATAGTAAAAATTTTATAATAATCTAAAGCAACATCCTGCTTTTTGACAACACGAATGCAAGATCGTAAATGTACCAGTAAACAAACAGTGTAGAATTTTTCACGAAAAGAAATTAAACATTAACCAAAAATCATCTTCGAACCATGAGAAGAACAGATAAGATTGTATGGCAAATTCTTGCGTTAACTGGTCTGAATTTTATCAATCATCGGTACGGACCATATGGAAAATGTTTTAGAATATTTTTCATAATTACTTTTATATTTGAACTTATTTACATTGCATTAATAAATTTCTGGATCTTGGGAACCAGTCATTATAAAGAAGGAATTACTTATTTATTATTGCCTGTATTTTGTGCTTTAATGTGGTATTTTGCTTATTCCAAAAGCAAAGAAATTTCGGTTGTTTTATTGAAGATTGGTAACTACAGAAAAAAAGTTGGATTTAAAAAATCACCATCCTACATAATGACGCTTTTAATTATCATATTGTTAGCCCCTTTACTAATGTGCACTTTCAATCAAATAATATTGGACGTAGACACGGTGTCGATAATTTATTATGCTTTTCAATATCAAATTCGTAGCAAAATTGTGAGAAGAATTATTCTATTTAATGGGAACTTCGTTTATTTAGTCTTCTGCGTCGGTTTTCCGATTTATCTGACCTTTTGCTTAAACATTCTATTTTACAGATGTTCTGAAATGTTATTCAACTATAATGCTGAACTTCAGATAGAATTACGATCAAAGGCAAATGTGAATATGGAAATTTTGAAAACATTCTTTAATATGACAAAATTGATGAAAAAATTAGATCATGCAGTCATGCACCTTTCATTCCTTATTGTGTTTTATAGTTTACACGCTGTTTTCTCAGTATTATTAACAATGTCAATTGATGTTCATTATAAGTTCAAAACAGAATATTTAAGTTTTGAGATATTGTATTTCATGTTTAGTACTATAATGTTCGTGTCTTATGCGATTTGCTGTTCGATGGTTCCAGAAAATCTGATTATTATAAAAAGTACCGTGAGAGAATTCATGAATGAATATGCCCCATTTGTGCACGTCACTAAACAAAATGTGTTTTATTTGCAGAGAATTGAAAATGAAGAAATTGTTTATATGTCTGCATGTGGACTATTTCCTCTTACACGAAGTTTTATTTTGTCTGCTTTCGGGGCTATTTTCAGCTACGGCGTGTTGGTTACTAGTTTGAAACTCTAAGCATTTTGTTTGCGATAAAAAGTACCAAGAGAGAAATGCCGCAGTTATATACAACACCAAGCAAAATGCATTTTGACTACAGATAATCGAAAATGAAGAATTTGTATACATGGGCCAAAATAAATAAGTGTGATTTTGGCTGCTGATTTTCTGATTATATCTGATTTTTAAAAGTCTCATATTATGCTCAATTTGAATTTTTAATATCCACTGATATATTGCAGAATAATAATTAGTAGATGGGCACAAACTTTATTGAAAAACAAATAGGATAGGACAGTGTTTAGCAGACAAAACACAAATTCTAAGGGATAGAAGAGACAGGGAGAAGTAGTGATAATTTTTGCAATTTTGCTACTTTACTTAAAAAAGAACATTTTTGGAATATTGTATGCACTATTTTTAAAGACATATCAAACCTACGATTAAATGACTAGAGATTGATTTATCCATAAACATCAATATTTAAATTAACAATGGGGATAGTAGTGATGGCTAATAAAGGTATGCTTATATTTTCCCCATTCTTTTCAATCCATAAAATCTTCTTTATGAACAAACGGCAAGCAATGTCGAATTTTTAAGAACAACTTGTGATTCCTGCTGGAAATAATACTGAAAGCTATTCTATACTGCCATCTGGCGGTAATATGAGGAAATTCATTCACCGGGACAGTAGTGACCAAAAAAGTGAGGGACACAACTTTAAACACAACAAAAACAAATATTACACATTTCACTCATATAACAAGTATATTATTATGCTTCATGAGATTTATATTTATAATAAATTCACTGGTTTTTCGATTTTATTTTAATAATTAATGTTTGTGGATGGTTTTGATGATCAAGCTATGGGTTGAGGACAAGGGATAGTACTAACTTTTGAGATATTTAAATGCCATTAGTCCAGGTGCTAGGAGTGAAAAAACTGCAAATCGTGATACAGTTATACCGTTTGGTCAGTATATACTCTATATTAATACAAAGCATATAAGAAGGGGAGGCATCGCGGAAAGTGCGGGGAATTCAAAATGGCGGCCGTTATTAAAAATGGCGTCATTTTCGGGAATTAGTGCAATTTCGTTTCTATTCATCGTATAAAAGGATGTTTGATGGAAATTTAGATGTTTTTAGTTAAAAAACATTATTTGTAACACTTTAGAGCACAGTCGAAAAGTATTTATGAATTCAGTTTGCCTGTTTGTCTGTCTGTCTGGTCGTCTGTCTAGTCGCGCACAAACTCAAAAAAAAAATAACCGGATATCCAGATAATTAAAATATGGTATTGTAGTACACCGTAACAAGTTCGGTATTCATTTTCAAGTGTGCATCATTCATAGTTCATTTACAGGGGCAATCAAAAGTATTCGGTTACATTATGGTCTGTAGACGAAAATCGCTTGCAATGTGCTTTAATGGTGTTAAACTCTTTGTAACATATTCAAATTAATATACATCAGTGCGGTGCAGTATAAGATACTTACTGTAGAATATGCAGTGCATAGCAGTTTTCGTTCATTTAGAGGGGCTCACAAAATAATACGGTCACAGGACTTTCAATAAGCACAATGCTGTCTATGCTCGTTTTTAATTTTATAATGTGTTTTTGAACTTTGCTAGATATGAAAGAATTGCAAATTGTCACCTTTCCAGGAACATGCGATGCTTTAACTTATGATAGTCCAGTTCTTATTAACATTTTAAAGCCTCACCAGTCTTCTAAAACCTTTAATGATTACTACATTAACACATTTTAACTCCATTTATGTAACGACATTGAGAATTTTATTTGCCAAAGAATAGATTTTATATGGGATAGATACATCACACCAAGTATTAAAGGTGAAACCAGGCAAAAAAGGGGTGCAGAAAACCAGTCGGCAAGTGCTATCGCATGTCAAACTACCTAAAAATTGGCAAGATTTCTTAAGAAATTCAAGTAATAAAGAAGAGTTATTTAATCTGCTTGGAACACTAACTATAAATACCATAAAAATGCACAAGTTATAACTACTGCAGATGAAGAAGTTAAAGGAAATAGTATTGCACTAAGTTCCTTAATTGGAATGACTTGTCCTGGTCATGAAGAAGCTGATACAAGGATAATTTTGCACCTCAAAGACATGGCAGAAAACGGATTAAAAAAATATTGTTATACGCTCTGTAGATACTGATGTATTAGTTTTAGCAATTGCACATTTCTTGACTTTGTCAGACAGACACTGCAAACTGTTTGGATTGCATTTGGAACAGGGAAGAATTACAGACTTATTCCCGTCCATACTGTAGCTGCAGCAATTGGAAAAGAAAAAGCAATGTCGTTACTAGGATTCCATGCTTTCACAGGCTACGACAGCAATCCTGGTTTCACAGGAAAAACAAATAAGTCAGCTTGGAAGACATGGATTCTCTATAAAGATGCTACTATCGCATTTTCATTTTTATCAAAACCGCAAACTTCCATACCTGACGATATTCTAAATATTTTAGAAAAATTCGTAGTATTGTTGTACTGTTCAACATGTAACATCATAAGTGTAAATGGTGTTAGACAGGAATTGTTTATGACAAAAAATCGTCCTATTGAACATCTTCCACTAACCAAGGGTGCACTAGAGCAACATATTTTAGGGAGTGCTTTCCAAGCTGAACAAATTTGGGGACAAGCACGTGAGCGGGAAATATGTCCACCCTCTCCAAACAAATGGGGATCGTGGTTGGATAATTTTTCATGAAAATTAAAATGATCGGAGCTGCCCGAGATTGCAGATTCTTGCAAAGAACTAATAAAATGTATGTGCAAAATCTGCAAAAATAAGTGTAGTTGTAGGAAAGTTGGTCTTTTTTGCACATTATTGTGCAACTGTAAAAACGAATGTGAATGAGAAATAATATGCTACAAACTAAAGTTTCTATATTCTGCAATTTTATGTCATTCATTTGTTATGTAGCATTCATTTTTTAATATTTTGTATAAGTAAGGCAGTAGTAAAATGCATTTTTATTATTTATTTATTCCATTCATTTTACTCTCTATACAATTAAAAATACTTTAATAATTGAACTAGTTTCATTTGAAAAATATTTCTGATATTAAAAAGAAAATTTTTGGTTAAAAAAATCGAAAATGACATCAAAGATACTTTTATATGACGAAAACGGAAAAAATTGAATAACAGTCTAAATCTTAAATTCCTAAGACATTTCATTATGCCTCTCTTATATGCATTGTTTTAATATAAAGAAGATACTGACCAATAGGGATATTATTATCACAAATTGCAGTTATTTCCTACCTAGCACCTCCCTTAATAACAATCGATTTAGCTGATGATCTATAATATTTATACACAAGTTATAAAGGCACTGTGCTCGGAGACATTAATGTAACGGTAACCGTATTATTTTGTGGGCCCCTGTAAATGAACGAAAACTGCTATGCACTGCTTATTCTACAGTAAGTATCTTGTATTGCACCGCACTGATGTATATTAATTTGAATATGTTACAAAAAGTATAACATCATTAAAACACATTGCAAGAGATTTTCGTCTACAGACCATAATGTAACCGAATACGTTTGATTGCTCCTGTAAATGAACTATGAATGATGCACACTTGAAAATGAATACTGAACTTGTTACGGTATACTACAATACCATATTTTAATTATTTGGATAACCGGTTATTTTTTTTGAGTTAGTGCGCGACTAGACAGACGACCAGGCAGACAGACAAACAGGCAAACTGAATTCATAAATACTTTTCGACTGTACTGTAAAGTGTTACAAACAATATTTTTTATCTAAAAACATCTAAATTTCCATCAAACATGCTTTTGTACGATGAATAGAAACAAAATTGCACTAATTCACCGAAAATGACGCCATTTTGAATAACGGACGCCATCTTGAATTCCCCGCACTTTCCGCGATGCCTCCCCTTCTTATATGCTTTGTATTAATATAGAGTAGATACTAACCAATCGGTATAACTGTATCACGATGTGCAGTTTTCACCTTATTTTTGTCGTGTAGCACTTGGACTAATTGTAAAGATTGCAAAAACAGATTTTCTGAGTAGAAGTAAGAACAAACACATCAGATAAACATTTCAAAGGTAAATGAGAATTTATATTGCAAAGAAATGCCGAGAGATATAGTGGGGATTGAGAAATCATACTTATGAGATTTTGTCTCATATGTCTTTAGGTGGAATATTGCATCTTACATGAAATTTTATTTTACCCGGTTACTGTTCTATTTTCAGGTACGGCTTTTTAGTAACCAGACTGAAATTCTAAGCATCTCTTCTGATATAAAGTACCAAGAGAGAATTCATAAATGAATATGCCACATTTATCTATATCACCAAATAAAATGTATTTTATCTACAGAGAACCGAAGATGAAAAATTGTCTGCATATGGTATAAAATAATAACACATAATATAATAATAATAATAAAATGATATAATATAATAATAATATGATATATTAATAAAATAATAACATATGGCAATAAAATGTATTTTATATACAGAAAACCGAAAATGAAAAATTGTCTGCATTCATCTTACATGAAATTTATTTTATCTGCTTTCAGTGCTATTTTCCGCTACAGCTTGTGGATTACTAGTTTGAAACTCTAAGCTTCTTTTGTGATTTAAAGGAAGGAGAGAGAATTCATAAATGAATATGCCACATTTAGCTATATCACTAAATAAAATGTATTTTATCTACAGAGAACCGAAAATCAAAAATTGTCTGCATGTGGACTATTTCACCTTACACGAAGATTATTTTACCTGTTTTCAGAGCTATTTTCCGCTATGGCAAGTAGGTTACTAGTTTGAAACTCTCAGTTTTTTTTAGAATAACAAGAATTTTCTCTTATGTACAGTAAGCATAACGTATGTAGTAAACATATTAAGTTAACTACATACAAATAATAACAATAGTAATTCTGTCATCTGTATATTTGTCTGTCATGCTAAGGAAATCCTTCAATTTGACCTAAAAACATCCTTCAATTTGACTTAAGAACATCCTTCAGTTTGACGTAAGAAGAGCCTTCAATTTGACGTAAGAACATCCTTCAATTTGAACTAAGAACATCCTTCAATTTGAACTAAGAACATCCTTCAATTTGAACTAAGAACATCCTTCAATTTGAACTAAGAACATCCTTCAATTTGAACTAAGAACATCCTTCAATTTGAACTAAGAACATCCTTCAATTTGAACGAATATGCCAGTAGTTTTTATAGATTTATTAATTTAATTATATAGGCTATGGACGACTTTTTGAAAACGTGTAAAAAATTTATAATATTATTACAACAGTATTAAATGGACATCCCAACTTTCAGGAACCTTTTTCTTTTTCTTTTTTTTTTATCATAAATTATTATTCCATGTGAATAAGCCCCCATCTTTAATTTTTAAAGAATAAAAAAACACATATTTGAACAAAAATTTTTAGAAACGGTGTATAAAGATTTAAGCGCACATTTTCTTTATTTTTTTTATTAAATGATAAAATATTAAGTGATACTATTAAATGTACACATATATCATCATTACTTTATTCAAATAATAAAAACAGCAATTGTAAAGACAAAATAATTGTAAATGTCAGACATGTACTATTATTAGTACGTCAGACACAAAGGGGTTAAAACCAAAGCACCTACACTGTTAAAATTTGTTCCTAGACTGAACCATTCTTTGGTGTTGCAGTGGTCTTAACCCTTTCAGGGGCAAGCAATTGTGTTCCTGTAACGTCGAATTCACACCGGTATTTACGAAAGAATTTAGTTCAAAATAAGGAAAAGCACTTTTTCAACTTATTCCCGTCAAAGGTTAAAAAGTAAAATTTAATTAAAAGTTTCTGGTTCGAATCGTATTAAAATAAGGTGGTATATAATATATACCACCGCCCCTCAAAGGGTTAATTAAAAGATGTGTTAATACTTTTCATAATTTTGATGTTTTATGTGAATTACGATATCGGTAGGGGAAAGCAATGTACCTCAGTCTTATTTTCACCTTTTTATTTTTCATTTAATTAAAATATGTAAGTAATGAAGTATAAAGCTATTTTCTAATTATTGATGATATTCTACTTCCGTCATAATTTTCTCGAATTTTAATATTAGACCTATCGTAGTTTTTCTTTTAATTAAAACAATAGTACTCTTAGAACCAAGGTACAGCACCCAAGTCATAGCTCTAGGCATGTTGTACGATGTACCATGCTTTCTATGAAAAAAAAAATAATGCTTTTTTTAAAATATATAATGTATTTGAAATAAATTTTAAAAGTATATGTTAAAAAACTCATTTCCCAGCACAACGCACCCTGAATCATTTTCATTTAAATATTGACAAGCTAAGTAAGATAAAAGAAAGATCGTAAAAATGTGATTTTTGCCAAATTTCGGCAAATTTTAGAGCACATGCGCGATCGGAAGATGTTGATGGAATTAAATAATATTTAAATATTATGTTTTGTTAGTGTGTAATAGATAAGAATTTCAGCTATTACAACCGTAAAGAGGCTAATTTAAAACTTTTAAAAAAATTTTGTAAAAATGTCAATTTTTCCACATTTTAGCAAACTTTACAGCACATGCTCGATCAGAAGGTATAAACCGATTTTATTTCTTTTTTTTTACCCATTTTTAGTCTACTCAATTCGCAACTTTCCCGCGGTATTACGACTTGAAAAACAATTTTTGAATTTTTTCGGCCCACCCTATTGCATAGTGAACCCTAGCTAGCTTAGTGAGAAGTCAAAATGTAAGTCAAAAAATCAACTTTTATTTAAATCTTAAGAGGAGGATGGTGGGTAAGTTTCCTTCACTAAAATCGGAATTCTGATTGAGCACTGTTAACTGAATAATCTCACTCGAGCAATGTACGTACTAAACTATAATATATGACACTTGAAAAAGACGAATAAATGAAACTTTAACTTACACACAGATGAGACCTGACTTCACAACTTCAGAACTCTTTCTGCAGCGATGCGCCGCCTTCCAGTGTTTCCGTACGAGATGTTGAAATAGCTAAACAAAGTAGCCGGGGCCACAAGAATAACGTTTATTGCGTTTAACAAATTAAATTCTCTTATCAAAACCAGATTTCAGCTCTAAGCAACCCTTAAAAACTGAGTTCAAATTCCTTCTGGTATCAGAAAAAGTCTTAACTTCCCTTGGGGCAAGATACTACCAAATCCAACGATACACACACTTTCACTTGCTTAAATACATTGCCAACTGACCAGAGACGACAAAATTTGCATAAAATAGCTGCAAAATGTAGAAAACAAATAAATTCCGAAGGACACGTGTATTCGTTGAACATTAAAGCAAAAGAGAGTATAGATGTCGCTGCACGCACACAGATGTTGTTTACACAATACGATCTAAATCAAAACAAACGACTGCCTTTATGAGGAGTCGCCAATCCACTACATGTATAGGTATCAATATTATTTTATATACAATTTCTAAAAAGATATTACTTTTTCCAGAAAGTAAGAATACAATGTTCCAAGTAAATTGAAAAAAAAAATCCAAAAGAGGTATAAATGAGTTTATCAGATTTTAGAGCTATAATTTTTTTCATGCATAGAGTAATGAATACAACTTACAGTTATTTTTAACATCACTTTATCTTGTAATTAAAGCTAAAGAATAATAATTAACGTGAGATTATCAAAATGCAGTATTCACTTTTTCTCCGTTTTTTCTCAAATATAAAAATTTTGCTGAGTTGCCTTTTTTATTATATTACATAGAACATATGAAAGAATCCATATTTTTTAAATATTTTCCGCAAGTTTACAAATTCAGATATGAAAAATAGATAGAGAAGATTGAGATTTAAAATTGTAAAATCATCAGAAAGAAGGATTATGTCAAAATTTATAAAGTATTATAGAATATACATGTATATTTTTCAATTTAACTTTACAGCATGACCAGAATAAAACGGAATTTCTTCAAGGAATAAATAAAAAGAGAATAGGATGTGTATTATAGTGAATACAGACATAAATTTACATAGACGTAAATTATTTGCAAATTATGTTAGAAGCATTAAATCTGGTTTAGATTAGCATTTTAAATTTTGAACAGAAATTTAAAACTTATATTCTCTGTAAAAAAGTAGGCATATCATATTCAAAATATTTATGTATCCATTCCGTCAGTACAATGATACATTCTAAAATATTTCCGTATAAAATTACGGTACATGTGCTAACAGTAATGTGACTAGTATATGTATCGTAATTCTAATTGACAGTACATGTAACCATAAATTATTTTAATGTACATTTTCCGTGAAAAGTAGTTTATATACCGTATATGTTATACATGTATATACAGTATGTAGCGTACCAGTAGTGTATATACGGTATATATACTCTATTATTAAATACGTGGTATATACACTGTGTATCAAATATACGGTATATGTACTGTAAAAGTGAACTCGAAATAGGTATTGTAAAAGTATTTCAAATCAGAATATATGTTTTATACTAAATATAATAAACGTTTGAAACAGGGATAAAGCAAATGCATCCCAGAGAGCCTCTCAGGAGTGCGATGAGAGATCTACACTGTTAAAAATCTTCTGCAAACTGTCCGGTCATTCAACCGTTTTTATAGAAAACGGTTATTTAACCGTAATGCATATCTATTCTCCCCAATGAGAACGTTTCATAGTATGGTCAAATAACCATTATCTATAAAAACGGTTCAATGATTGGACTGTTTCCTAAAGATTTTTCTCAGTGTATACTCCGATAGCTTTATTTTGCTTAATGACATGCCTCAGTGCCAAATAAGCATGAGTCCTACAAAGCAGGATAATTATATATTTAAAAATCGCTTGTTTAAACTGATGGAACGACATTTTATATCAGAAATTTAGCTAATAATTGGTGTTAGACATGTCAAATATTTACCAGCTAATAGCTATTTTACGGTATAAATGCCATTTACAATTAAAGTGATACATATACTGTATTTTTAAGTTTAATGAACACCGTTAAAAATCCACAGGCCAGTCATTCAACCGTTTTTAACAATAACAGTTACGTAACCGTATTTTATTTCGATCCTGACCAATGAGAAAGCTTCAAAATATAGTCCAGTAACTCATAGCTATAAAACGGTTAAATTACTGGACAGTTTGCTTGAGAGTTTTAACAGTGAATGAGAATGCTTTATAATATGGTCACACAACCATGAGTTATAAAACGATTGAATGACTGGACAGTTCACTGTTAAAAATTTGCAGCAAACTGTCCAGTTATTTGACCGTTTTTATAGAAAACGGTTACATGTAACCGTAATTTGACTATGTTCTGAACATATTATTGCCCATATTATGGTCAGAATAGAGGTAAATTACGGTTATGTAACTATTTTCTATAAAGACAGTCAAATGACTGGACAGTTTGTTGCAATTTTTAACAGTGTTTGATACAGATATTTAACAGTGTAACGTAGAAATATTGTATTCATACCGTCAAGCATAAAAATTATACAAATACAGAAACAATTAATGTACATTGCTGAAATTTACGAAACATTTAGATTGTAATGATTAGCGGTAGATTTGTCACATGTTTAACAGCAAACCGTTATTTCTTTACAATTGAAGTGGTACTTTTACGGTGTTTTTAAGTTTAATTAACACTATTAAAAATCTTCAGCAAATTGTCCAGTCATTCAACTGTTTTTTACCCTTTCCTACGAAACCGCCCAATACTCCCAGTTTAGCAAACTACTACCAAACAGCTCTAGCGCCTGAGTACAGGTTTCCATTTTCTCTCCCTCAGAAATTATTCAATCATTGTCGAAAAGTAGAGGATTATTGCAATCAACGTGTGGCGAGACTTTTGTATTAGTGACCTTAGGGAGGTTCCACTTTCGAAGATAGCTGCTTTTTTATACTGTTGCTGACATGCAGGCAGGCAGAAAAAAGGAGAAAAAAATATCGCAGCAATATTTCAGCGGTCGGATGTTTGCCGTATTTTGAATGATATTGCGTTTTTAGACTTCAGTATTCAAAGGGTTAAATAAAACGGTTACAAAACCGTACTTATTTATATTCTGAAGAACACTGTTAAAATTCTGCAGCAAACTGTCCAGTCATTCAACCATTTTTATAGAAAATAGTTATATAACTGTAATTTATTTCTATCCTGACCAATGAGAACACTTCAAATTATGGTCAAGTAACCGATAGCTATAAATACAGTTAAATGACTGGACAGTTTGCTGCAGAGTTTTAACAGCGAATGAGAATGCTTTATAATATGGTAAAATAACAGTTATCTATAAAAAAAATGAAATGAGTGGACAGTTTTCTGCGGATTTTTAACAGTGTGAACTGTAAAAATATTGCATTTATACCGTCAAGAATAAAAATTATACAAATACAGTAACATTTACCGTGTACACTGTACATTGATGAAATTTTACGAAACATTTTAAGATTGCAATAATTAGTGGTACATATGCCACATATTTATAAGCAAACTGTTACCTCTTTGCAATTAAAGTAGTACATATACAGTAGTTTTAAGTTTAATGAACACTGTTAAAGATATTCAACAAACTGTCCAGTCATTTAAGATTTTTTAAAGAAAACGGTTACATAACAGTAATTCATTTCTTTCCTGAGCAATGAAAACCTTCAAATTATGGCTAAGAAACAGATATTTATAATTATTAATGTTTGGCTACACATTAAAAAAAAAACACAACATTGTTTCATATGGAAAAATATTTGATATATTTGAATATAAATGAATATGTAAATGTAAATTGTTTTAGATAAACGATAAGATTGATATTAATGATATAATTACTGAGCATTTGTTTTATAAGTGCATCCATCAATATCCACAATTATATCACACATTCATCAATGTCATCACAAATATCAATTAATTACCTTTTATTTCGAGGCGGTTTTTGTTTGAGGTACGTGAGTTTAGGGTTAATTTCAAATATATTGTTTGGGTTCTGGTCGATTTATACTCACCCCATGCAGATCTCTAATGTGTAGAACAATAAAGTGTTGCCACAAAACCACCAAAGGTAAAAAAATAATCCTTTCAAATCTGTTTTATTTTTTTCTTAAAAATTACTTTTGTTGACTAAACTTGAATATTTGTTACTGATTACATGTATCTATTTAATTCCCAGAGAGCAAACGAAGGTACCATTTTAATATATGTTTATGTTCTAGGAATATAATGATCTATAAAACATCTATATATATATTTCTCTTACGTGGCGCGCAAAAAAGGCTGAATATCTAGATTATCGTTTGGCAACAACCGTAGTTTCCAGAATCTCCAATATAGCGCCCAGTGTAAGAACAGTGGTACTCAAACTAGCAATTATTAAAAAAAATTACATGTGCGTAATCCAAAGCGTTTGAGATGATTCCTCATTTTAATCATGAGTAATATCGTTAATTTCAAATGAATTCTCGACTCTTATTTTGAATTTATTTATGAATTTCCCTCACACGAAAATCGTAGCGAATAAAAATATCCAATGTCTAGATAGCACATGCTGTCTTGATGAAGTAAAAAATAATTTCTTTTACAAATATCTATAATCAATTACAACAGTTTCAGGAAATTTAAACAATGATTGATGATATATAGAAACTATCTTCCTATCACGCAGAGTTTTTTTAATGAATTTAAGCCGTGCTGTACAATATTATAGGTGCAATGAGTTTTAAACTAATTGTGTTTTCAAGGTCTTTTTTCATAGTATTTAAATCATTTATGCCCATTGATAGCACCAACTAAATGCATTTTAACTATGTTTTCAACGAAGTTTTCATTTATTTTTTACATTAAAAAATTTGTCAATTTTATGGTGGTTTATAGTGGATTTATGGTAGTACTTATTCCGGCTAGAATTGCTGCAAAAATAAAAAGGGGCGAGCGAGCGAAGCGAACTGGGACCGCATAGCGGTCTCAATGTGAATTGCTTCGTAATTCACAGGGGTTGGGGAGCGTTAGAAGGTAGGGGGCTGAGCCCCCTAGTTATAATAAAATTGTTACCTCAGTTTGCTCACACTTTAAAAATTTTATTGTTATTTTAATTTATATTAATTTTTATATCTATTATATATTATTTATTTAGCGTATTTTAAATTATATTTACTTGAGCTGATTAGTTAATAATAATTATTCTATGATATATTTTTTAATTTACATGAATGTCGTAGTGTCCAGTCCAACTTTTACAGTCTCCGCGATTATGGTCCTTCGAATTTTGCTTTTATTTAAAAATAAATTAGGTAGCTCACTTATCACCAGTTTATTAGTAGTAACGTGTATTTTATATTCTTTCAAAACTAACATAATAAACGGCTGGTCACTAGTGGAAAATTCTGCAACTCGCTAGTGACCAGTAATGTGTATTTTATATTCCATAAAAAAACTAGTCGGATGTGTCAATCCCAAAACTTTCTTCTATCTCACACAGGTTTCGCATACACTAAAAAGAATCGGCACCTATTTATATCAAGGTCTAACTGAAACTCAAGTTTTATTAAATTCCGTGCATTATTTCTTTAGATATGACTATCGTTAAAATCGTGTAAATTCTGCAAAATGCTGCATAACAGCGCCACCTGCTGGGCGATTTTTACCAAAAACTAATCAACACCAATTTATATCAGGGAGTAACTGAATATAAAGTTTTATTAAATTCCGAGCATTAGTTCTTGAGAAAGAGCTATTGCGGAAATCGCGAAAAAAGCTACATAGGAGCGCCACCTTCTGGGCGATTTTTACCAAAAACTAATCAGCACCAATTTATATCAGGGACTAACTGAATATAAAGTTATATTAAATTCCGAGCATTAGTTCTTGAGATAGAGCGCCCACAAAATTTTTGTCACATACAGACAGACAGACAAAGTCACAGACAGACCCACGGAAAACCGGAAGTCGAAAATTTTCATGAATCCAATACTTTCTTCTTGTACAGATAGAAGAAAGTAAAAAATAACATAATAAATGACAGATCGCTAGTGACCAGTTTATTAGTAGTAATGTATATTTTATATTCCTTACAAAAATCTATATACTAATAAAAGTAAGTTTCGCTCTGTGTGTGTGTCTGTGTGTGTGTCTGTTGGCGATGGCTAGGAAAATGTAGCACACCTAGAATGCTGGAAATTTAGATTTAGGTAGTCCAAACCCTCTCCTGGTGCAACATTACATCAGAATTTTAATATTTTAATTTCTTTCTGAAATATTAATTAAAATGCACAAAGAACTCTCATTAAAAATACGCTTTTTTTCATCGGTTGGTTGGTTGTGTAGAATATCTTCTCAGAACACATTAAATAAACCAGAGTAACGATGCGTAGATAGGGACTTATAACGAAATAATGCCAACATTGATTGCAGTTACCTGCACATAGCCAAACTAATGCAGCGCCATCTACTCACGGCAAATTACATAAACGCCACCTGTTTAAGACATTTACAGGCACGTTTTTTCTTCATTATAATTATCTGAGTTTAAGGTTTTTTTTTTTAAATACGACATATATCATTATGATACAGACTATTATTACAGATAACTTTATTTAACAGATTATTTGTTATATATTTGCGGGAATGGCGAGGGTTAGGGGTCTAATTACATTTAACAATTTTAACCTGTAGCGTTTAATTGTTGTTTTATATACAGAATACCGCTATTTTAAATCTCAGTTTCTCAGTAATATCTCAGTAATAATGTTCTGAACTTCTCCATTTAGTTCCATTTTTACTAAATTATCGTAAAAATCAGCATTCATTGCTTCAAGGTGTATTTCTAAAAAGCAATTACCAGTATTTCCGAACAATAGCCTAAGCCAAATTTCAAATTAAGTTCCTAGCTTAACCAAATGAATCAATCTTTAAAGATGTATAGTGATCCTCCTAATTAGCTATTTGCTGAAGGTCACTTGAACATCCCCCCCCCCCCTCCGGGGCCCTCCTTCAAAGTTTTCACTAACTATTTCCCGTTTCCATATCTCAGCAACTATCTTTCCGATTTCAACGCAAGTGATTCCAAACATTATAATTAACTTAATAGTTACCCTTTATAACATTAAAGTAAATTTATGAGTAGCGGTTACCACTATTTCTGAATAATAGTTTAAGCCAAATTTGTAATTAAGTTTCTAGCTTAACCAAACGAAGGAATTTTTAAAGATGCATAGTGATCCTCCTAATTAGTCATTTGCTGAAGGGAACTTGAACATCCCCTTCCCCCCCTCCGCTCCTTCAAAGTTTTTCCTCTAACTTTGCCCTGTTTCCGTATCTCCGCAACTATATTTCCGATTTCTACGCAACTGATTCCAAACATTATAATTAACTCAATAGTAACCTTCTATAACATTAAAGTAAATTTATGAGTAACGGTTACCACTATTTCTGAATAATAGTTTAAGCCAAATTTCTAATTAAGTTCCTAGCTTAACCAAACGAACGAATTTTTAAAGATGCATAGTGGTTGTCCTAATTAGTCATTTGCTGAATGACACTTTAACATCCCCTCCCCCCCTGACCCCTCCTTCAAGGTTTTTTACTCAACGATGCACCGTTTTCATATCTCAGCAACTATCTTTCCGATTTGAACGCAAGTGATTCCAAACATTATAATTAACTTAATAGACACTCTTTACAACATTAAACTTAATTTATGAGTAGAGGCTACCACTATTTCCGAATAATAGTTTAAGCCAAATTTCTAATTAAATTTCTAGCTTAACCAAACGAACGAATTTTTAAAGATGCATAGTGGTTGTCCTAATTAGTCATTTGCTGAACGGCACTTTAACATCCCCTCCCCCCCGACCCCTCCTTCAAGGTTTTTTACCCAACTATGCCCCGTTTCCATATCTCAGCAACTATCTTTCCGATTTGAACGCAAGTGATTCTAAACATTATAATTAACTTAATAGACACTCTTTATAACATTAAACTTACTTTATGAGTAGAGGCTACCACTATTTCTGAATAGTAGTTTAAGCCAAATTTGTAATTAAGTTTCTAGCTTAACCAAACGAACGAATTTTGAAAGATACATAGTGATCCTCCTAATTAGTCATTTGCTGAACGGCACTTGAACATCCCCTCCCCTCCCCCGACCCCTCCTTCAAGGTTTGTTACTCAACTATGCCCCGTTTTCATATCTCAGCAACTATCTTTCCGATTTGAACGCAAGTGATTCCAAACATTATAATTAACTTAATAGACACACTTTATAACATTAAAGTAAATTTATGAGTAGAGGCTACCACTATTTCCGAATAATAGTTTAAGCCAAATTTCTAATTAAGTTTCTAGCTTAACCAAACGAACGAATTTTGAAAGATACATAGTGATCCTCCTAATTAGTCATTTGCTGAACGGCACTTGAACATCCCCTCCCCTCCCCCGACCCCTCCTTCAAGGTTTTTTACTCAACTATGCCCCGTTTTCATATCTCAGCAACTATCTTTCCGATTTGAACGCAAGTGATTCCAAACATTATAATTAACTTAATAGACACCCTTTATAACATTAAAGTAAATTTATGAGTAGAGGCTACCACTATTTACGAATAATAGTTTAAGCCAAATTTCTAATTAAGTTTCTAGCTTAACCAAACGAACGAATTTTTAAAGATGCATAGTGGTTGTCCTAATTAGTCATTTGCTGAATGACACTTTAACATCCCCTTCCCCCCCCCGACCATTCCTTCAAGGTTTTTTACTCAACGATGCACCGTTTTCATATCTCAGCAACTATCTTTCCGATTTGAACGCAAGTGATTCCAAACATTATAATTAACTTAATAGACACTCTTTACAACATTAAACTTAATTTATGAGTAGAGGCTACCACTATTTCCGAATAATAGTTTAAGCCAAATTTGTAATTAAATTTCTAGCTTAACCAAACGAACGAATTTTTAAAGATGCATCGTAGTCCTCCTAATTAGTCATTTTCTGAAGGACACTTGAACATTCCCTTCACCCGGCGCCTCACTCATGATTATTTTCTCTAATTGTGGCTTATTTCAATAACTCGGCTTATAATGTTCCCATCTACTCGAAACCAGCTCGATTTTGTCGCACGTCTACTATACAGTACCGTAGGCAACGTTAACCTGTCTCAGAGGTTCTTTCCGAAAGCGTTGCTCCCCTGGCGGTGGAAGGGGGAAATAAAAGATTTTCCGGAGCGTGCGAGCGTGCCCGGTATACGGCGTCGAAACCATCGGAAACCTTGGTAAGAGTTTCGTTTTTTAAAAGATTTGAGTTTATTACACGGGCTCGGGCAACGCCGGGCGTGTCAGCTAGTAACATAATAAAAGACAGATAATAAATGAAAAATTCGGCATATCACTCGTGTCCAGTTTGTCAGTATTAATGCATTACTATTTTACATTACATAAAAAGATAATGTTTATTATTGTTAAAAACATTTTTCCACTACGCAATGTTACTGCAAATGTAATGATTGCAAAAATATTTTAATTAGGTAAAAGTTGTTATATCATATAATTTTACTCAAAAGAGAAATAATCTTCTGTCATGTCTATTCTCATATTATAAATCTGCATTACTGTTGTATTGAAAATTTGAAATTTTAATCATTTTTACAATAATTTAACACAAAAAATGATGCACTCTTTCTTTCTAGTTTGGCCTCCCATTTTATTAAGAAATTACATATCGGAAAATCGGAAAGAAAAATGTTTACATTATGTAATCCGAATTGTGTCATTAAATAAAGCAAAACTAACTTTTCAGAATTTCTCAATGAAAATGGGGACCAAATCGGCAACCTTGCATCAGAACAATTTCAAAGCAATATTTTTTGTTCGAGCAATATCTTTATTTATGTTGAAGTTAGTTTGTAAAAGACACGAAAAAGAAATTGGTAAAAGTATTTTAATTAATGCAAATTGTGTTTTTTTTCTTTATTCATTCACAGATCGATCTCATTAATGTTATCCCGATTTCATTCAAACCTAGAAGATACTTGATAATACTCTTTTGTATTATTTTCTATACCCAAAACTCAGGAAATATTTTGCTTATTAATATTAAAACGAGGCAACGGCTAATTACTGCACTTCTATTTTCAATTATACAAATGAGCATATTAATGAACATTTTATGAAACTTCAATAGCGAATAGAAAAAAAAAGATCAAGAAAGAAAAATCATGAAACTAACTTTCATAAATTATGAAACAATTTCCAACACTTCAGAACATTTTAACAAAACTTAACGGTTTGGTAATGGGAAAAATGATGCCTAAGAAAAGAAATTGTAAAACGCATGCATAACACATTTGAAAAGTAAATTTCAACAATTATCATATACAGTCGGAAAAATATCCGAATTATTTTGTGCAAACTGTAAATGATCTATAGATTACTATATGTACTACATAGTTAGCAAAAATGTACTTCAGTTACGAAATGCATAGCGCAGTTGAAAATTCCCTTTCAGCAATTTCCGTTAATATGTGAAAATGTACTTGAATTCTTTTGTCCAGCCCTGTATATGATCTAAAAATTTATACCTTTCTAGTAATATGCAAAGCATTAATTAAATTTAAAAACTCATACCAAAATTGAAAACTCACTTCAAGCAAGTATTGCCCATAGGCATTACTGTAACCAAATTCATTTGTGTATCCTTATAAATGAACGATTAATACTATGCACATCATATTCTATAGCATTTTTTAGTGAACCTTAGCGATGTATGTCAATTTTAATATGTCTTAAATATTGTAATATCATTAAAATACAATGCAAACGATTTTCTCTCTTAGACCATGTCATATGTCAATGAATGATTAGTGAAAGATTAGTATTAATCTGTGACCTGGGATGCCACCACTGAACAGGTTGATTTGTAAACTCATGCATGCGAGTCAGGAAATGATATGATAAGTCAATGTAAAAATGGATGTTCTATGTAGCGTCGACTTTTACCGGTCTTGTATAATACATATAATACATACATACAAATCTTGTATAATATATACATACATGTATAATATATATTGTATAATACATATCTATATAGTTAAATATAGATGTTTCCTTGCAATAGTACAATGCAGTAACAATATAAAGTTACATTAGACCATAATGTAACGGAATTCTTCTGAGTGCCTCTGTAAACACCTATAAACCTCTGTATAAATGTTACACACTTCATTTTCAAATCCGAACACACCATGATAAGTCACACTAACCTATATTATTTACAGGGCAATCCAAGTATATTACGTGAGGAAGAGCACGGACATGCAGACAGACGGCCAGAAAAACCGAATTCATAAAAAAATTTCAACTATTTTGGAAAATGTGTTAATTAAAAAATTGTAAATGACTGTATGGTTAATTACCTAGTTAAAATGAATTATTTCAAAGAAAATGAAGAAGACGAGTTTTTAACGAGGTTCTCAAAAAAATATTTCCCCCCAACTCAACAACGCGAAATTTTTTTGACAGATTCAAAGACGTAGTGCTTTTAAACGTAAAAGCATGAAATATGCAAGACACGACTATCGAACTGATTTGGAAAAGAAAAGCTTTTTATTTTTCGATAAGTATATTGATATTGAAATATAAGCAACTGGTATTTCATGATGACCCTTTTTTATCTTTTGCGTCCGAAAGTTCAGTTCAAAACGCTACATTTGATAGAATTTTCTGTAAAATCACCTTCCTTTATCGGAAAATAGAAAATGCTATGTAATTTCATACTTACTTAATTAGAACGCCTGTAAGCTTTATATACTTGAAAATAAAAACAAAATCAGAAATATGTCCGAAGGTAGCCATTTTTTTAAGTAAAATATACATTCGTAAACAACGGGACATCAACTTCGTGAATTTATTTCTGAATACTCGATTATTACCTTTATATCTGTGCGATATAACGTCTTTTTTCTGGCTGCAAAGGCGTCTTTGAAGACGCCGATTTGGTATATATACAGGGTCATTTTCACCGGCGGGAGATTTTCGTAGACAATCGGAATTGAAAAGTTCATGGAATACATGGAGCAAAAAAATATGCAAGCACTAATATTCAGCACAATAAAATATATTTCAATTTAATAAAAATGGAAAGTTAATCTGGAATTTTTTCTGTTTGAAAAGTATTAGAGATTAGTAAGAGTAGTATTAGTATTAGAGATTTGGCGTAAATCACACCATTAGCAGCTTTTTTATTTCGCGTGTGTATGTTAGGAACAATTCTTTGATGTTTAAATAAAAGGTTTCGATTTGTGGCATTATTTCTTATTTTATTTTCCTTTTTAGTATTTTAAATGGAATTAGTGAAAGGCGTGTATTTTAAATTAAATGAGTGAAAGACGTGTATTTTTAATGTATGCATTTCAAATGAAATCAGTGAAAGATTTATATTTAAATGAAATGAATGCAATATGAAGATGTTATGAGAAAAATATTTGGCGATTTATCAACTGCGCCAAGTTAACATAAAAGTACCAATACATATGTGGGTACTTCTCTATTATCCCGTCGACCACTTTTCATAACAAAAAACTATCGCCAAATAAACGGGAGAACGTTGTCATTGAAATATCAAAATACATAAATAAATAAAATATAAGAATTTAAGGACACAATTGTTATTTTAATGAATGAAATAACTAATAAATCAGTAAAACATAATGAAAAATACACGCAAATGTCGCGTTAAAAACCACTTGATGACGTAACAAACACGTATAATGCTTCTGATATCAAGTAAATGGGACTGCATTTTTGGCGTTTAATCTAACAGTTTGGCGATAGTTTTTTGTTATGAAAAGTGGTCGACGGGATAATAGAGCAGTACCTCTATGTGAAATGAAACAAGGCACAGATGTCATATACGCACCACGTTGGCGCGATTTTTCCCTCCACCAGCTTGGGAAAAACTTTGTTTTTGAATATTAGTTACAAATAGTGTGACAAATAGTACACGTGATTTTTTATTTCAATATAAAAATAAAATAACGTAATAAATGAAACAGCTTCTATTATTTTAAAAAAGGAAATAAAAATAAATAAATAATAGTTTGATATAAATAAAGGCGCGGATGTCATATACGCACCACATTGGCGCGATTGCAACAAAATGGCAATTTTATGCCTCACATGGTAACCCGGTTATTTTGTTTCGATTGTTGTTTATTAACTTTTATTTTTTATTTTAATTCTATAAATTGTTTTTATTATATATATCGATATTTATTTATATCAAACTATCATTTATTTATTTTTATTTCCCATTTTTGAATAATAGGAGCTATTTCATTTATTACGTTATTTTATTTTTATATTGAAATAAAAAATTACATGCTATTATTGTATGGTATTTGTAACTAATATTCAAAAACAAAGTTTTCGCCAAATTGGCGGGGGAAAAATCGCGCCAATCTGGTGCGTATATGACATCTGTGCCTAAATTAATATTGATATACATATAAAAATAATCTATAGAATTAAAATAAAAAATAAAAGTAAACAAACACAACAAACAGTTTTCGCCAAAGGGGCGGGCGAAAAATCGCGCCAACGTGGTGAGTATATGGCATCTGTGCCGGGATTTTTACCCTTTTATCAGTGCTTTCGGAAATATAAAAAAATTAAAAAATTCTTATATCAGGTGTATAATGTTTTGCATTTTTATACGGACCACTTCTCCATTTTAAGATTTTAAATGCTATTTATATCAGATATTTCTTTCTTGAGATTCCCACAAGTTTTTTCGGTAATTTTTTTAGTTTGCTTATTAATTGTTTACAATTTGCCCCCCTGGCAATAACAATTATTTATCACAAAAAATGGGTACTTCTCTATTATCCCGTCGACCACTTTTCATAACAAAAAACTATCGCCAAACTGTAACGCTAAATAAACGGGAGAACGTTGCCATTGAAATATCAAAATAAATAAAATATAAGAATTTAAGGACATAATTGTTACTTTAATGAATGAAATAACTAATAAATCAGTAAAACATAATGAAAAAAACACGCAAATGTCGAATTAAAAACCACTTGATGGCATAACAAATACGTATAATGCTTCTGGCATCAAGTAAATGGGACTGTATTTTTGGCGTTTAATCTTAGTTTGGCGTTAGTTTTTTGTTATGAAAAGTGGTCGACGGGATAATAGAGAAGTACCCCAAAAATGGCTTAGTTTTGTTAAATTTGTTTGTTATGTATATTCATTTCTTATTAAAATATCGAAAATGGCAATAAAATTTTATTTTAGCACCGTACTTAATTTTTTAAAATGGCTCAAAAACATGGTTTAATAAACGTATATTTGTAAATATTTTAAAAAACATGTTTTTCCGCTCTCTAGAAAAATTTGTAAGATTCTACAACTGACTTTGGCACCAACCAGTACATGATACGGAACTTTTCGCTATTCAGATACACAGAAGAGGTTGGTCACAAACAAGAGTAATGCTAGCAAGAATATTGTTTTAACTCTATAAGAGTTAGAAACAATAATGATATTAAATTCCCCGATTAGCTTAGGGCCCGATTACGGAACTTTCTCCTAGAAAAAAAAAACTGTAGAAGTATTTTACATTTGTTTCGAATGAAGCTCGATCAACAGAGTATTAATTGATAATACAAACAACACTAATATTAACATGGGGGCAAAAGTTTGAATTTAAGTGTATATATTTGGAACCCTCCCCCCCCCCCCAACCACCCACCAAAAAAAGAAAAAGAAAGTTACAGAAATGAATTTAAAATGGCGTGAAGCCACCCTTTCTGACATAAGAAATTGGCTGCGACCCCGATTACGAAACTTTCACTTAACTTAATAACATGTATCTAATAGCCCTGAGGACAATTCCCCTTCCCAGTTATACGGACCTTGGGGCTTTTTTAAAAAGCTTGACGCAGTTCGGGTTGAAGAAGTTGAGATTTACTGTCAAATGACATAAACTACTATGAAAATAAAACTGGTGAATTATTATGCTGGTTTATGTATGTATTTAAAAAAATTGCATCTAATTACACTCTTTAGATAAATTACTCCTGTTTGCATTTAATAACAGATAAACGGCTTCCGTTTACTAAATTGTTTAAATATTGGGAAGAGTTGGCGAGAGATAGATAGACGGGTAGACAGACGGGTAGAGAGACGGATAGCGACAGAGATAAGCTAACGGGTAGCGAAACGAATAGACAGACAGGTAGCGAGGCAGGTGCAAAAAAGGTTTGACAGAGGGGTAGTGAGATGGATAGGGAGACGGGTAGCGTGGTAGATAGAGAGACGACTTGACAGACGGGTAGAGAGAGGGGTATATAGACAGACAGACGTGTTGATAGACGAGTAGTGTAACGGGAAGCGAGACAGGTAGAGACACGATTAAAGAGTCTTGTAGAAAGACAGACGGATACTGAGACGGGTATACAGAAGAGTAGAGAGACAGTAGACAGATGAGTTCGGAGAGAGACACAGCTAAGACATAAGAGTAGTTAGACTGGTAGACACGTTTGTAGCAAAGCATGTTATCAATGTGGTTTGAAGTATACGAGTTTCTATAAATAGTTATACAAATAAACAAAGGAAATTTTTTTAATTCAAATATTAAATATTTGATTTAATATTTCAATATTTAATATTTTATTTTTTATTATTTTATTTAGATATTTGTCACAAAGAAAATGTTGCAAAAATTAAATTACATTTGCGTTAAAATACGCTTGCTAAAATACGCTATTGGCTGCAAATCTGATTATGTGACTTTAAAAATATCGTTTTAAAAGATCCGGCGGTTTTGTTTTAAGTTTTGAGCAATTCCCGCTTAAGAAAATGAGATTATTTGCCAAATGTTATAAAAAAATGCATATGAAAAAACAGTATATGAATTTATATATGATATTTTGTAATTATATCATTTAATTTGCTATTTTTCATATGTTGTATCTTTATCTATCTCTTGTCTATCATATGCTGTATATTCACTTAGATTCTTGTTGATATCTTCTTTATATCGTAATTGTTAACTTTATGTTCTCAGCAATATCACTCAGACTAATCCCTTTGAGGGAAGTCCTAGTTATATATTTAAACATCGCTTGTTTAAACTGATGGAACGACATTTTATATCAGAAATTTAGCTAATAATTGGTGTTAGACATGTCAAATATTTACCAGCTAATAGTTATTTTACGGTATAAATGCCATTTACAATTAAAGTGATACATATACTGTATTTTTAAGTTTAATGAACACCGTTAAAAATCCACAGGCCAGTCATTCAACCGTTTTTAACAATAACAGTTATGTAACCGTATTTTATTTCGATCCTGACCAATGAGAAAACTTCAAATTATAGTCCAGTAACCATAGACCTTACAATATACTAGACCCCACATTGGTAACCTTTTCGTTGACAGACATCAGTGGTGGTGGTGGTAGATTTATTCCGCCAAACTGGTTTTTCTCCCGCCAAAATCTATGTGGAATTTCCCCGAATTTCCCGCCGAAACTTTATATTGTGTCTGTGCCTGTCTGTGCTGTTGTTGTTTTTCTAGAGATTGACTAATATTTTAAATTCAAAACAGTTCATTTTAAAATATCTTGCAACAGTGTTCCAAGCTATAAAAGAACAGAATAACTATAATTAATGTTGAGAGTCTACAGCTGTATTTATAGTTTGTTAATTTTCGAAATAATTTGGAATGTTTTCTTGGGAGAGGGGGGGGGGGATTATTCTTTTTGTAAGATTTCTCATGTGAAATTGAGTTTATTACCTAAATATTGATTATTTATACATTTTTTTAAACCCATTGATATTGTACCTGGCAAAAGCATGAGCTTCATTTTTACAGATTTTCTTATTATAATAAAATTTTAGAATATCTACATAATTTTTTAATTGTTTTTAGGTTAGACCATTAATAGGTAATAAAATGCATCATTTTCAGCTGATTACATCAGGTGTTTTTTTTTTTTTTTTTTTTTTTTTTTTTTTTGATAACATGGGTTACTTTTTAGAAAAGTGTTTTTTTTTTTTTCAAATAAGAATTTGTGATTAAGCAAGAGCTTAATTGTCTGCCATTTTGTAATAAAGTGATAAAATGTAAAATACTCAATATATTAAAATCATCGAACAAGCTGTAAAAATTTAGCTATGTTTAATTTTTAAAATTCTTTATTATACTTTATATAAAGAAAATTTCAAAATTTATTTTTTTAAGAGGACAGTACAATAAGTGATTCCTGTCATGTGACAACATTTTTCTTCTTTCAAGTGCTGCGGCATCGGAAATTCGGTTCAAAATGCTGACGGACTTTTCTGAAATATCTTCTGCTTTTATTGAAAGCCTCTTTTGATAGCAAACTAAATAAGAACACCTGCCAATTTCATACATTTCCGATCACAAATTAATGAAACAATTTCCTGACGGCTCGGCCTACAGGCACAGGCAGATTTTGAAAATACAGATAGTGGGGCACCTGTTTATTGGGAATTGCATAAGAAATGACCTTTTTGCCATGATTCGGCAGTTTAGACCACCCACTTAAAAATCTACCTGTGTCTGTAGACAGGATTTTTTTTTTCGGGCTATAAGAGTTGGTCTTATAAAAAAACTTGTCAAAGTAAAAGTTGTAGATACTATTAAGAGGATTTATAATAAATTTAAGCAGATTTGATATCTTGTGAATTGACGAAGTTTTGAATTCTTTTCTTCTTAAACCCTATCCCCACCCCCCTTGAGGTCATTTTTAATGATATCAAAAATCTGTCATACATAAATTTTCGGCCCTGTTTCTAGAAGTATTAATAACTTTAAACGGATTCGATACGTATCATAATTAAGAAGCTATGGGGATTTTTCTGTTTTCACCCCCCCCCCTCTCCCTTTGGTTCGATTTTGCCCATTATCGAACTTGACCAAGATATTATGCACTTTAATTTTGTGTATCAGTTTGGAAGAGATTTGTGCAGAATTATTGAAGTTATCGTGTCCATAAAAAAGTGATCTAGATAGATAGATAGATAAAAGTTTTGAATTGGGGGTGGTTTTGGGTTCTGGAAGTGATGATCGGCGTAGATCTGCAAAAACTTTTCAGAAAGTCCAACATAGGGGAGAATGTAATAGGTAGTATTTCTTACGAAATCTACCTAAAATCATAAAGTAGCCATTTTGTATTTGAGAAGGTTTTACATCTAATTATGACAACAAGTATTGCTTAGAAGTCAACATCTTCAATAGTTGCCAGTGGTTATTATTTTCGATAATTGTAAAGAAAAAAAAAACACTTGAGAGTTAAACTTAATTTTTTATAGCATCCAAAAGTTGCAAATTATTTCTTCTCAGAAACTTATGCAAAATAATAGTTATTTTAACAGAGAAAAAATTACACAAGTTCTAACTTAGTAGATATGAAATATCCTGGAATTTTTATTTTTCATACAAAAAAAAAAAAAAAAAAAAAAAAAAAAATACTGTGCATTTGTATTTTTTTTTCTATGCATGCGTATAATGTTATCTATCGATGTTTTCCTTTTGATTAAAAATATTGTAATACATTTATACTTTCAATTAAATATATATATATATATATATATATATATATATATGTATATATGAAAGATTGCCAAAAATATGCCTTTAAATTGGAAAAAGCAAAACAAAAATTCTGGATTGCAGCAAAAATATGTTCTATAGAATGTATTGTTACATAAAGACAGTATGTGATTTCAAGTTTTCAAAACCTATAAAATACATTGTCAAATCAAATAATATTACATGCCACTGCTAACTTTCCACAAATTCTTCACTTTTGTAAGAAAAAAAAAAGATACTGTAAATACTGTTCGATTTTCTGTTATTTTAATAATGCCTGCTAAATTTAATGCATTTTTAGAATTTAAAAAAAAAAAATCTGACATTAATTTGTTACATTTCGTGAAATGATTGTGTCAGATTGAAGCTTTCTAAGCAGAAATCTCAAAATAATTTGTGTTATCGTACTTAATATCTTATATCACTAATAATAAAAAAAATAATTTAAGTAACATTTATTACAAGGACAAAGCCATTTTATAACATTAAAATAAAATACAGCAGCAAAAACAGAAAAAGAAAATCCATCCAGAAGATTAAACAATCCTTTTTTCACCTGGATGGGACTCTCATAACTTATTTCTATCCTTCCTCTTTGACATTAAATCCTAGAAGGAGCAACAGTTTCGTTTTGGTTTGTTTACGTTTATTTTTATTGCGAGAATGAAATCGAAGTTGCCAAAAAAGCGATCACCGCCAAAACAGACATTTTTTAAAGCGCCAATCCGAGCTGATCCTGAAACCGGATTTTCAACAATATAACAAAGAGATGTGGCCTCTAGTAGATTATTCCTCTGAGCCAGTAACTCATAGCTATAAAACGGTTAAATTACTGGACAGTTTGCTTGAGAGTTTTAACAGTGAATGAGAATGCTTTATAATATGGTCACACAACCATTAGTTATAAAACGATTGAATGACTGGACAGTTCACTGTTAAAAATTTGCAGCAAACTGTCCAGTTATTTGACCGTTTTTATAGAAAACAGTTACATATAACCGTAATTTAACTATGTTCTGAACATATTATTGCCCATATTATGGTCAGAATAGAGGTAAATTACGGTTATGTAACTATTTGTAATTAAGTTTCTAGCTTAACCAAACGAACGAGTTTTTAAAGATGCATCGTAGTCCTCCTAATTAGTCATTTTCTGAAGGACACTTGAACATTCCCTTCACCCGGCGCCTCACTCATGATTATTATTTCTAACTGTGCCTTATTTCAATAACTCGGCTTATAATGTTCCCTTCTTCTCGAAACCAGCTCGATTTTGTCGCACGCCTACTATACAGTACCGTAGGCAACGTTAACCTGTCTCAGAGGTTCTTTCCGAAAGAGTTGCTCCCCTGGCGGTGGAAGGGGGAAATAAAAGATTTTCCGGAGCGTGCGAGTGTGCCCGGTATACGACGTCGAAGCCATTGGAAACCTTGGCAAGAGTTTCGTTTTTTAAAATATTTGAGTTTATTACACGGGCTCGGGCAATGCCGGGCGTGTCAGCTAGTAACATAATAAAAGACAGATCATAAATTAAAAATTCGGCATATCACTCGTGACCAGTTTGTCAGTATTAATGCATTACTCTTTTACATTACATAAAAAGATAATGTTTATTATTGTTAAAAACATTTTTCCACTACGCAATGTTACTGCAAATGTAATGATTGCAAAAATATTTTAATTAGGTAAAAGTTGTTATATCATATATAACTTTACTGAAAAGAGAAATAATCTTCTGTCATGTCTATTCTCATATTATAAATCTGTATTTCTGTTGTATTGAAAATTTGAAATTTTAATCATTTTTACAATAATTTTACACAAAAAATGATGCACTCTTTCTTTCTAGTTTGGCCTCCCATTTTATTAAGAAATTACATATCGGAAAATCGGAAAGAAAAATGTTTACATTATGTAATCCGAATTGTGTCATCAAATAAAGCAAAACTAACTTTTCAGAATTTCTCAATGAAAATGGAGATCAAATCGGCAACCTTGCATCAGAACAATTTCAAAGCAATATTTTTTGTTCGAGCAATATCTTTATTTATGTTGAAGTTAGTTTATAAAAGACACGAAAAGGAGATTGGTAAAAGTATTTTAATTAATGCAAAGGGTGTTTTTTTTCTTTATTCATTCACAGATCGATCTCATTAATGTTATCTCGATTTCATTCAAACCTAGAAGATACTTGATAATACTCTTTTGAATTATTTTCTATACCCAAAACTCAGGAAATATTTTGCTTATTAATATTAAAACGAGGCAACGGCTAATTACTGCACTTCTATTTTCAATTATACAAATGAGCATATTAATGAACATTTTATGAAACTTCAATAGCGAATAGAAAAAAAAAGATCAAGAAAGAAAAATCATGAAACTAACTTTCATAAATTATGAAACAATTTCCAACACTTCAGAACATTTTAACAAAACTTAACGGTTTGGTAATGGGAAAAATGATGCCTAAGAAAAGAAATTGTAAAACGCATGCAACAACACATTTGAAAAGAAAATTTCAACAATTATCATATACAGTCGGAAAAATATCCGAATTATTTTGTGCAAACTGTAAATGATCTATAGATTACTATATGTACTACATAGTTAGCAAAAATGTACTTCAGTTACGAAATGCATAGCGCAGTTGAAAATTCCCTTTCAGCAATTTCCGTTCATATGTGAAAATGTACTTGAATTCTTTTGTCCAGCCCTGTATATGATCTAAAAATTTATACCTTTCTAGTAATATGCAAAGCATTAATTAAATTTAAAAACTCATACCAAAATTGAAAACTCACTTCAAGCAAGTATTGCCCATAGGCATTACTGTAACCAAATTCATTTGTGTATCCTTATAAATGAACGATTAATACTATGCACATCATATTCTATAGCATTTTTTAGTGAACCTTAGCGATGTATGTCAATTTTAATATGTCTTAAATATTGTAATATCATTAAAATACAATGCAAACGATTTTCTCTCTTAGACCATGTCATATGTCAATGAATGATTAGTGAAAGATTAGTATTAATCTGTGACCTGGGATGCCACCACTGAACAGGTTGATTTGTAAACTCATGCATGCGAGTCAGGAAATGATATGATAAGTCAATGTAAAAATGGATGTTCTATGTAGCGTCGACTTTTACCGGTCTTGTATAATACATACATACAAATCTTGTATAATATATACATACATGTATAATATATATTGTATAATACATATCTATATAGTTAAATATAGATGTTTCCTTGTAATAGTACAATGCAGTAACAATATAAAGTTACATTAGACCATAATGTAACGGAATTCTTCTGAGTGCCTCTGTAAACACCTATAAACCTCTGTATAAATGTTACACACTTCATTTTCAAATCCGAACACACCATGATAAGTCACACTAACCTATATTATTTACAGGGCAATCCAAGTATATTACGTGAGGAAGAGCACGGACATGCAGACAGACGGCCAGAGAAACCGAATTCATAAAAAAATTTCAACTATTTTGGAAAATGTGTTAATTAAAAAATTGTAAATGACTGTATGGTTAATTACCTAGTTAAAATGAATTATTTCAAAGAAAATGAAGAAGACGAGTTTTTAACGAGGTTCTCAAAAAAATATTTCCCCCCAACTCAACAACGCGAAATTTTTTTGACAGATTCAAAGACGTAGTGCTTTTAAACGTAAAAGCATGAAATATGCAAGACACGACTATCGAACTGATTTGGAAAAGAAAAGCTTTTTATTTTTCGATAAGTATATTGATATTGAAATATAAGCAACTGGTATTTCATGATGACCCTTTTTTATCTTTTGCGTCCGAAAGTTCAGTTCAAAACGCTACATTTGATAGAATTTTCTGTAAAATCACCTTCCTTTATCGGAAAATAGAAAATGCTATGTAATTTCATACTTACTTAATTAGAACGCCTGTAAGCTTTATATACTTGAAAATAAAAACAAAATCAGAAATATGTCCGAAGGTAGCCATTTTTTAAGTAAAATATACATTCGTAAACAACGGGACATCAACTTCGTGAATTTATTTCTGAATACTCGATTATTACCTTTATATCTGTGCGATATAACGTCTTTTTTCTGGCTGCAAAGGCGTCTTTGAAGACGCCGATTTGGTATATATACAGGGTCATTCATAATTCCCTCCGGGGTTTCGAAACGTTATAGTAAAAAAACGAAGACGAATATGAAAAAAAGAAACATATGAAATTATTCCGAAACTATTCAAGTTTTACTTACATACATTACAGGTGTTCTATGTGTGAACCCTTGGTCACACGGCATACATCCATGCGATAGTCCAGTTCCTGCCATACTCCGTTTCTTTAAATTTCCGGTACCACACATGAATTGTTTTGTCAGTTGGTCCCTGTTTTCGATATTTATTACGAAAGGCCCGTTGAACTGACACCACTGATTCAGATTTATAGAAACTGAGTATGGCAGGAACTGGACTATCGCATGGATGTATGCCGTGTGACCAAGGGTTCACACATAGAACACCTGTAATGTATGTAAGTAAAACTTGAATAGTTTCGGAATAATTTCATATGTTTCTTTTTTTCATATTCGTCTTCGTTTTTTTACTATAACGTTTCGAAACCCCGGAGGGAATTATGAATGACCCTGTATATTTTTTGTTTTTGTGATTAAAGAAAAATAACATACATTTCTAGTCAATTTCTAAGTTTTCTCTGAAATATCGCTGTATAAAGTGTATAAATATGGAAATTACATCATATAAGTTCACCGATACAACGACAGCAGAAACGTAAGTTTTTTAAGGATAGCAATCGAGTGTTAATACACTGATCGTTCCGTGTAACCTGATAGTAAAATCATAAAAATTATGTAAGTACAGCAAATTGTGTTTTCTTCAAAATATATTCCCTCATAAGATATGCAATGGTCCAACCATTCCGTTTATTTTTCAAAGAAAATGAACAAGCATTTTTTATGTATGCCACTTCATTGAAATTTACACAACGTGAATACTGTACATAAAGCGTAATTAATGTGCACGTTAGTACTTCGTTTTCTTCCACAGAGCTTGATTTTACTTGATTATACACAGCCTTGATTATTCAAAGATTGGTTGATTGACATGATTATACACAGCATATATAGAGCTTGATAATTGATTTTGTTGAACTATAGTTTGAATAAAACAGTTTAAGAAAGTAATTGTCAAGTATTTAAGTAAACGGAACAAGCATTTTACGTAAGTCACTTCATTGAACTTTACACAACGTGAATACCGTACATAAAGCTTAAATAATGTGTACATTAGTACTACGTTTTCTTCCACAGAGCTTGATTATACTTGATTATACACAGCTTTGATTGCTCACAAATTGGTTGATTGACTTTATTATATACAGCATATATAGAGCTTGATAGTTGTTTATGTTGAACTATAGTTTGAATAAAACAGTTTCAAAAACAACTACAGTTGAACTCGCTTAACACGAGCATGGCTAAAATAAAATCACGGTTAAACGATTAAGTTGCAGATACATAATGGTTCATCATTTAAACTGTATTAAGACTTTCACGTGTTTTACGAGATACGAAAGAAGGATCACGGCTAATAGGAGCAAAGCTTCTGTTCATTTCAATGTTATGTTCGGCGAAAAACAGTTTAGAAATTGACAGTTTTTATCGAACACTGCTCTCTCTCAGCAATAATATTTCTGCATTATAACTGTCTGTCAAAATCAAGTAATTTATTAGTTTTACCGGGCTAAATTTCAACCTTCAAGGAGACACCCTCACCCCTCCACACACACACACTCACCTAAGAAAATACAAAAGAATGTTCTAAAGTATTCGTAAAAATGAAATATAGACGTTTCAAATACCCCAACCACTTTTGTAAGATTTACAACTGAAATATGGGAAAGAAGGAGCGAAGAAGAAATCGCTCGTTTCGTTCTTTAAATCCGAACGCTGCGCCATATTAACCAGTCTTATATCATGTCTCTAACTGTATTGTTAAAATGAAAAGGATATGTGAAATCAATAGCTCGAAAATTGCAGTGACTATTTCAATGTTACCCGAGTTTTTACGACAAAAAGAAGATGATCAATTGCATTACTGTACGTCATACATGCCATTTGAAATTACTGGTTCTTTGGAAGTTTTCACTTCGTTACTGTGATTTTGCCTAAAGAAAATGACACTCACAAATGTAAGACTAAGTATTTTATGTCAAATTTATGCTATTGTTAATGTTAGCATTGGAATAATTAGAGAAATTAATAGCAATAATTTGTTTAATTGCGTGTGTGTTTTTAGGACTTTAAGTATATTCACGGGTATTACGAATAACGGTTAATACAAGGACTTTTATAATGCCCTAGATTCTCGCGTTAACCGAGTTCGACTATATTTTATTTGAACAAGCTGAAAAATACAAATGTTTTGTTGAGTTTATTTGTGGATTTTTAGACGGAGCAGTTGATGTTTAATCGCATATAAGCACATGTTTTCTAATTTTTCTTAGTTATAAAATATTTATAATATTTCCTTTAACATATTATTATTCCAGATTTTATGCAAAATAAATAAATAAATAAATAAAATATATAGATATATACAGAGCTTGACAAATACGGTCGCCAGGTCGCCACTGACGACCAAATATTTTTATCTAACCACCAAGTTATTTAATCTAATGGGGTTATGTTGTTGTTTCTTTTTTGTACAAAAATTGACCTAAGCTTTCTTGAAATGAGCACAAATGCCACCCCAACCCCCCTTTCCCAATATTAAAAAATAAACTTTGAAACTATATTTACACAAAAAATATTTTTAACTTTTGTTTTTAATTTGGTGAAAATAAATTCATCAAATGTGAATTTTAAAATAATCAAATCAGAATTATTTGAGACTTCGACAGAAAAATAGGCGAAAACTTGTTTTCCTGCTTCACCATTTCGTCGATGCGCTCGCTCCTCAGCAGATATAGATTTTGCAGCATTCAACTATCCGGACATTTGAAGCATTCGGCAATCAGCATTTTCCGAACATGTCGGTTCATTCACTCTTTAGAGTATTTTTTATTTTTTTTTAAAGATGGAGGGGGTGATAAATATTTTTTACTGGCTACTAGAACTTTTTTCTGGCTACCACATTTTATCAAATTTGTAAAGCCCTGGATATATATATTTTTTTATATTATATTTTTTAATTATTAAGTATTGCGCGGCAGCGCAATATTTATTTCCAGTGTGACATCTTAATGTTAATTTAACACAGCAAATCCCATTGAACGAGTTAATTTACTAGAGTTTTTCCCACTTTTTGTACGCGTTGCCACAAAATTTTAACTGTGTGAAATTCTAATAAAATTTGAAATTTGAAATAGTGAAGTTCTTTGGCTGACGTCAGGATCAAAATGGATTAAATGCCGTTGCATATAGATGAATTATAATCCAGGAAGTAACATAAGCTATGTTTTATTTACGTTATTCAAATATTTTTCTTAATAATTCAAAATTTCATAATTTTCACTGGGAATCAATGGACGTTTTTCCTATAATATTTAACTATGTTTCTTTATTGTTGCCATAATAATAATTTGACCACAGCAATAATTTTTCAATTGAAAGATTTCCACGATCAAAATAAAACTGAATTAGATTTTTTTACGTTTTAAAAAATGGAACAACACGACATCATACTCTAAATAAACGGACATTTTCAAATATTTGGTTATAATTCAAGCAGAAAGCAGGTGAATATGTCACCATATTTGTAACAAAAAGAGCATTTTCTTAGTTCAGTATACATTTATTAATAATACAAGGAGCATCAATATGAATAAATACAGAAAGCAATTATATATGACGCCATATTTATAACAAACTAGTCGGATGTGCCAATCCCAAAACTTTCTTCTATCTCAATCATGTTAATACTTCTAAATTCGTCCTCACATCGCCAATAAAATCAATATTTTTCGTCATTCTGTTGTACGTCAGCTGCTTGGGAATCATCGGGTTACCGGGATGCAATCAACTGATGTATACTAAACTACGAAAAGTTCTTTTGGCCTGTACCGACCGGAACAGATAGCCTCCCTATGCCTTGGTTTTACGATTTTAGCTAATTTTACTGGAAAACACGAAGCTAAAATGCGTGGAACCCAATTAAAGAAGATTCATTCCCAGTTCTCGTCAACATTGAATTTGAATGAGAATATCGCCAAATTAGTCTTCTACAGCCAAGTTGGCTTCATTTGTGGCAACCTATTTTTGTCGCCAAATTTGGCGATATTTCGTCAATTGCCGCCAAGCTTGGCGAGAATTTGATGTTGGTGAATATAAATATATAGTGTTAAGCATTTAAAAATAGGAACAATGGTTACAAAAATGAAAGAAAATTTGCTGAAACCATGTTAACTAAAACTCATAAATTAAACCCGTTTATGGATGAATTCTGCTGTCTTATTTGAAAATGTCAACCACCCTAAAATTTCAAACCGCTATATCTCCGCCATTTTTTAATATAGAGACAAAACAAAAACTGCTCCGGATTCTCCGGATCAAGGCCAAACATTTAACGGAAAAAACTTTTAGGTTTTCTAATTTTTTTATATATCTTTTTGAATTTGAAATCTTTAAATGGCTATCACAGCGCCCCCTTCCGGCGGAATATCCCCACATTCTAGTAGGACCTGCTGGCTACAGCCAAAAGCATATTAAAAAATTTTGGTTTAATTATCTGCATAACATCATACACTTTTTGATGATACAATAGTGAAAATCTAACAAAAATCGCGATGGCAGCGCCCCCTTTCGTCGAAATATCCTCGAATTCAATCTGGACCTGCAGGCTATGGTCAAAAACACAGAAAAAAAAATTGGTTCAATTATCTGCATAACTTCATACACTTTTCGATGATACAATAGTGAAAATGGAACAAAAATATCGATCACAGCGCCCCCTTTCGTCGAAATATCCCCAAATTCTAATAGAACCTGCTTGCCATAGCCAAAAACATAGAAAAAATATTAGGTTCAATTTGAAGCATAACTTCATACACTTTTAGATGGTACAATAGTGAAAATGGAACAAAAATATCGATCACAGCGCCCCCTTTCGTCGAAATATCCCCAAATTCTGATAGAATCTGCTTGCCATAGCCAAAAACATAGAAAAAAAATTTGGTTCAATTTGAAACATAACTCCATACACTTTTAGATGGTACAATAATGAAAATGGAACAAAAATATCGATCACAGCGCCCCCTTTCGTCGAAATATCCCCAAATTCTAATAGAACCTGCTTGCCATAGCCAAAAACATAGAAAAAAAATTAGGTTCAATTTGAAGCATAACTTCATACACTTTTTGATGATACAATGAAGACGGACAGACGGACAGACGGACGGACGGACAGACGGACAGACAGACATTTTGTAAAAACGTGTTTTTCGGAATCTCTGACCCCTAAAACGTGTAAATCCGTCGAAAACCGGAAGTCGAAAAAAATTTCGATTACAATACTTTCTTCTATTATAGATAGAAGAAAGTAAAAATTGAAATAATTTTTACCGATAGTGATTAATAACTATGAATATCATAGCAAACGCGGTAGTGTTTGCTATAATATGTTTAATAAGTATCGCCTAACAGGCTACTGCTATGAACGTTCAAACTCCCTAAGCATTTTATATGCTTGAGTAAAAGAATTGTGTTTCATAATTTCATCTAATTCACGTAAAATATGCGGCAAACAATTTTCGGTACTTCTCTATTATCCCGTCGACCACTTTTCATAACAAAAAAGTATCGCCAAACTGTAATGCCAAATAAACGGGAGAACGTTGCCATTGGAATATCAAAATAAATAAATAAATAAAAAATAAGAATTTAAGGACACAATTGTTATTTTAATTAATGAAATAACTAATAAGTCAGTAAAACGTAATGAATAATACACGCAAATGTTGAATTAAAAACCACTCGATGACATAACAAACACGTATAATGCTTTTGACAACAAGTAAATGGGACTGCATTTTGGCGTTTAATCTTTGAGTTGGCGATAGTTTTTTGGTGCTGTATCTTTTATTTTGGTACTTTTTCGTTATACCAACACCATGCCAAAATGTTTGCTAATGCGCCAATTATTTCAACCCTGACCGAGCAGATGTTGTCTACAAACCGTGTTGTCATGCAAACCGTGCCAAATATTGTGATTTGTTATTTATTGAATGTAAATAATTTTTTCGGTACTTTTCCGGGTACTTACGTATTATCCCTGCCAGTTTTAAGCCAACTGCGCCAGGCATGGAGCCAATATTACTAATCATAGTAACCCTTATATATTTTTTTCTTGCTACATGGTACATGCCTGGAAATAATCTATAATAATATTCTTTCTTATTTACTATGATATTTACTATTTATTAATTTTACTAAAATAATGTTATTTACTATTTTTAACAATGTTACAAATTTAATAAACATATATTACATTTTATTTATTTTATATTAATTACCATTTTTAACTGTGTTATTTGATAATGTTAAATTATGATTGGCAACGATAAACAAGATTGGTACTTGGCAACCATTTTTGGCGATCAATCTCCTGGCACGGATAATAAGTAAGTACCGTTTTCGTTATACAAAAACCATTGTCACCAAGCGTAATAATTGGCGCAAAATGAAATTCCCGTAAATTAAAACACTTGAAAAAAAAAAACAAAAAAAAAACAACAATGTTGAAACGAAAGTGAGCATTTAAAAAATATAACATTTGAAAATTACAGACTTTTAAGCACTATTTTATTAAAATTAAAACACAAATATATACTTAAAATAAGAAAACAAATAATTGTTATACAATAAAGGGAAAAATCCTGTGCGGGTAGATTTAGTGGGCTCTTATTGGCGATAAATGTTTGATGTGGTTGTTGCGATCTTGTGAAAAACCTTCAATCATATCCACATTTATACTGCATCCATATTGTTGCTATATATATATATATATATATTTCACTGGCTCCCGGCTAGCCAAAAAGTACCTAATTTTTTTTTTGTTTCTTGCTAACATTGAAACATTGGCTGTAGAGTCGATTATGGAATATTAGAAAATCTATCATTATTATCATCTAAATGGTCATCAATAATGTGCCATAATCAGGCTGCATATTATTACACATAATTTTCAAGTATGGTTTGGTGAAACATTGAACTTTAAATTCTGTTAAAGACTGCATTTTATCTCGAAAAGGTGGACACCATGTTACAAAGTTATGTGGTTTGAAACGATCAGAAAAACAAACTTTGATCAATGATTATAATCCCGCGATTTTCTTTATGTGAGCCGCCAACATTGACATCCAGTTTGTTGGAGAACCCAGTTTGGTGTTAAATCATTACATTACGCGTTATATAACCAACCGGAAAAAAATCGTAAGGAAGAGATTTGGAATACCATTGACGAAAACAAAAGTCTCGGCGCCAGATTACGCGCTTTTGCGAGATAAAACTTGATTAGTCGAGAAACTGGAAGTTACGAAGTCGTAGACAAAATTCTTGGCCATAAATGCTTCTATTCATGGGATGCTGTGCAATACTTAAATACCAGCATGAAAAAAGACCGACGAATAAAACTGAAAGTCACCATGATTTGATTTTATTGGCAAAAGAGGATGAACGATCTACTGAAATTTACTGTCGGAATTTGATTGATGATTATTACCCGAATCGACATGACAAATTAGAAAACATATGTTTATACGAATTGGCCACTAGGTACTAATACAACTGTAGGCCAAAAGTCTGTAGACCAAACTGTAGACCAAAAGTCTGTAGAATATTACGAATTAAAAGAAAACCTCAGTTGTTTCAGAAAACGTTTGAAACCAGTTGTTTTGAAAACGCCCAATCATTACCCGAAAACGGACGCTGGAATTGAGTTGTACTATAATTCATTTCTGATATTGTTCAAGCCTTGGCGAATCGAATAAGACCTATTGGGAGAATTTAAACTCTACTGTGAATCCTTTGAGCACAATGTGAAATTTTTTCCAGAGATGGAAGAATGTCTGGAAAGAAACAACGACTACAAGCTATCAACTTGGCTGAAAAGTTTCAACAAGAAAGTGATTTGCACGACCAGCTTGAAAATATTGGAGAACCAAATGAAGAAGTTGATATGATAGCCGCAGATTTTGATAACTTTGAAACTCACCAAGAAATTGTTATTAATGAAGATAAATTGAACAAGAAAAATGAATGCTGACCAAAGGAAAATATTCTAATCAATTATAAAGCACATAGAAGAACAAAAGAAAGACCCGTCTATTCCACCCATAAATCTGATTGTAAGCGAAGTTGCTGGTACAGGAAAAATCTTTCTAATTTAGTTACTCAGCCAGAAAGTTCGTTTAATGAGTAATCACAATAATGATGCTGCTGCAGTACTAGCACCAACGGGAATTCCTGCCTTCAGCATTGGAAGAAGTACAATTCACACGTTTTTAAAATTGTCTGTCCAAACCAGCGGGGACTCGAGCCGGAGGTTCGTTCAGTTAGAGGTTTATACTATTCGATGTGCAAATTAAGGAATCATCCGGTGCGTGTGTAGCACGACCGGTATAAGGTGCCGAAGGCAGCGGGACCCGGGTCGGATGTTCGTTGTGTTAGAGGTTTATAGTATTCAATGTGCAAACTAAGAGATTATCCGGTGCCAAAGGCAGAGGGGACTCGGGTCGGAGGTTTGTTCGGTTCAAGGTTTTACAAGATTCGAGGCACCGATGTAAATTAGGGGTCCGCTAGCGGGCGAAGCCAGCTTGTTTTTCTTATTATTTGTATTATATAACAAAAACTCTAGACACATTCACTGTTTACAATTATATTCAAGAACATTCTTCTCATATATACTCGTTATTATATTTATACTTCTTATTATGTGATAAAACAACGCAAGATTTTATCGATAGCTTTCACACACCACTTACTACTGTCTCTTTCCAAAGTGGTTGCAAACGTATTTTGCACAGTGGAATAAAATTATTTGCAAAAATGAACATGATTCGTTTATTATTATTATTATGAAGATGAGAAACAATCCGTTGAAGTCCGTTAGAGTTTTTTTGTTAAAAATTACTTTAATTATTTCAATTGTTTACAGAATAATCAATGTTTGAACTGTATCAAGCAGGGCGGTCGCTTTGCCAAGCCAAGCTTTAAAAAAAAAAAACGCCACACAAACAACGCCAAGAACTAGACAAGACCGCTACTGCTTACTTACAGAAATCAACTTCGCAATGTTAAATCGACAAAACATGCCATATTAAAATATCAGATATCAAATAAACCAAGCGTCGCAGAAAAAAAAAACTAAAACTAGAAGAATCTAATGAAGAATTTCTTCAATTTAAGACCAAACTCATCTTCATAAGTAATTTATAAACAGAGATATAGATTTTTTTTTTAAAAACGTCGAGTTACTTATAATGATCAATTTTTTCTTCATCAAACTTTTTTTTTCAAACAACCAACAGACCTTAATATTCGGCAGAATAAAAAAAGGATTGCATTTTTAGACAAGTAATTACGTAATCTATGTGCTTTTATAAAATCCAGTGAAAAAAATATTATTTTCTATCCATAATTAGCAAAAAACTGTTAATTAACTTGGCGATTAAAAAATTATGCCAAAACAGAGATAAAACCCGCCAACGACCATGTATCATCTCTATAATAAAACCGTAAGTCATGTGACTGTCATCAACAGTTCCGGGATGCCCGCATCGCTTTTTCATATGCCAGGCAGCCATTTTTATTCAAAATTATTTTTTGAATAAAACTGTATAAAAGTTACATTTTTAGAAAAATCGTTCAAAATAAATTAATATTTGAGAGATGACTTACGTTTAATTATGTATATATTCTGCAATAACTTCAGTTGAAATTAGCTTCGCAGTTCAAATTCTCTATTCATGAAAGTAAAAAAAAAAAAAAAAAAAAAAAAAAAAAAGATTCATTCGTCGTGAAGGTTTAAAATATTAAACCATTAAACCATGGAGATAATCATTCGTAAAGTAATTTTTCCGTGAATGATTTTTTGGAGCGCTGCCTGGTGTAAAAAAAAAAAAAAAATTCGCACCAGGACCTGTGAGACAATTAAAGTTTACCATAATTCCGTTTGATGAAGTGCTTACACAACTCAACTTCCTTCTGGATCTTTTCTTGACGTAAGTTGAATGTAAACAAATACAACTCATGTAATCATATATTCTAATACGAGCAAATCTTGTGTGTGGTTATATATATATATATATATATATATATATATATGCAAATTTTATCTTAAAAACGGCTCTAACGATTTTGACGAAATTTTGTATCCTGCCGTTTAGGAGCACCAGAAAACCATTGGGCTAGGTCACATGTTCGAGAAAATTCGATTAGTGGGTCATTTTGGGTCATTTTGGGTCATGGTCAAGCTAATTGTATCTAAAAAACGGTTCAAACGATTTTGACGAAATTTGGTATCCGACCATTTTTGGGCACGAGAAGACTATTGGGCTGGGTCACATGTTCGAGAACTTTCGATTAGTGGGTCATTTGTGGGTCAACGCGGGTCAAATTAATTTTATCTAAAAAACGGCTCTAACGATTTTGATTAAATTTTGTGTCCTACGAGTTTCGAGCACGATAAAATCATTGGGCTAGGTCACATGTCCGAGAAAATTCGATTAGTGGGTCATTTCTGGGTCATTGTGGGTCAAGATCTAAAAAGCGGCTCAATTTACACTAAATTTTGCATCCAATGGTTTTCGGGCACGAGAAGATTGTTGGGCTAGGTCACATGTTCGAGAAAAATCAATTAGTGGGTCCTTTTGGGTCATTTTGGGTCATGGTCAAGCTAATTGTATCTCAAAAACGGTTCAAACGATTTTGACGAAATTTTGTATCCGACTATTTTCGGGCACGAGAAGACTATTGGGCTGGGTCACATGTTCGAGAACGTTCGATTAGTGGGTCTTTTTTGGGTCAAAGCGGGTGAAATTAATTTTATCTAAAAAACGGCTCTAACGATTTAGATTAAATTTTGTATCCTACGAGTTTCGGGCACGCGAAAATCATTGGGCTAGGTCACATGTTCTAGAAAATTCGATTAGTGGGTCATTTCTGGGTCATCGTGAGTCAAGATCTAAAAAGCGGCTCAATTTACACTAAATTTTGCATCCAATGGTTTTCGAGCACGAGAAGACTGTTGGGCTAGGTCACATGTTTGAGAAAATTCAATTAGTGGGCCATTTTGGTTATGGGTCATTATGGGTCAAGCTATTTTATCTTAAAAACGGCTCAGACTATTAATACTAAATTTTGCATCCTATGGTTTTCGGGCATCAGAAGACTGTTGGGCTAGGTCACATGTTCGAGAAAATTCAATTAGTGGGTCATTTTGGTCACGGGTCATAATATTTGAAAACAAATTTAATTTTGACCGAGCATAGCTCGGTCTTCCCTGCTCGTAATATTTAATGAATCAAATTTCGAAACAAATTGTCAGTTAATTTGGTATTTATGTATTATACGTGCCATGAAGAGAAATCTTCGAAAATGATTGTTAATCACCAATCATATTTACCATTGTTATTGACCAATCGCGTCCAAAACAGTAATTTAATATACATTTATAAAATACATAACATCAATAAGTACCTTTATGTTATTTGGGCGCAAATCCCGCCAATAGCATTTTTAAAATCGCCAAAAAATTCGTTTTTATTTTTCGCGTGAGCAAATTAGAAAAGAAACTTTAATTTTGAAATAAAATGTTTTGATTTATGATATTTCTCATTTAACTATTTTCTACTTTATATGAAAAGTGTGAACGGTATGGCATGCATCTTAAATTGGAACAGCTGTCGCAGACGTTCCGGGATTAGCGGGATTTTTGTTTTCCGTCATTTTGGCGAGAAAACCCCATTTTCAGGTGCCTGTTAGAGATTGCTAAAACAGCATGTTAATTTTATTTTATTATGAAACTGTTTATTTTATATTAAAAAACAGAATTTTTTTTATAAAACATACACAATGATTAATTTATTATAAAACACACACACTGGTTAATTTATTATAAAACACACAATATTTAATTTATTATAAAACATACGGAATCTGCTCTACCAGGTTGCCATACGAAGGAAAATTCACCCCGAAACCGCCGGGTTGCTCAGTCCTAAAATCGCCATTTTGGTGCCAAAATGATACCCCGGTGTGTTTGCGACAGCTGTACCTAAAAGGACCCATTTTTAAAATGGTAAATAATATAGAATCAAAGTAAAATAATACACAAAATAATGGCACAGATGTCCTACGCACCACGTTAGCACGATTTTTATCCCCGCCAATTTGGCGAAAACTTTGTTTTTGAATATTAGTAACAAATAGCATGCAATAATACCACGTGATTTTTTATTTCAATATAAAAATAAAATAACGTAATAAATGAAATAGCTTCTATTATTTTAAAAAATAAATAAATAAATGATAGTTTGAAATAAATAAATATTGATATACATAATAAAGATAATTTATAGAATTAAAATAAAAAATAAAAGTAACTAAACAACAATTTATTTTTTTCGCCAAATTGGCGGGGGAAAAAATCGCGCCAACGTGGTGCGTATATGACATCTGTGCCAAAATAATTTAGTATACATTTATTAAACACATAAAATGATATTCATGGCTTTTAGCTTACATATTTACGATGGCAGTTTTATTGGCGGATTGTTATATCCACCGGAATCAATATGAGATATATATTCTAATCACATACTATATACCTATAAATACAATATATACATACACATATCTACTATATCAATAAACGCGTCTTCAGATGTCTTTTATATTTCTACTACATAATATTAATTATAGAGTTACAATATAGAGAGAAAAAAATGGGTTGCTGTAAATAGAATTATAGGCGCTAATGTTGGCGCGGCGTATTTGACCTGTTACGGATCTTAAAATAGTCAGTAGACATTAAGCACAAATGCCGAAGTAAGGGAATACGCAATTATGAAAACTCCTGAACTATATCAAGAAAAGGGAGCAGAGAAAAACGAAGTCGAGCAGAGATGGGCATCTAGAAGGAACTTCATGATTTTTAATCAGATTGTACACCACGGGTCAGAAGTGCTGACAGCAAATATGGTTTAAAGGGAATGTGATTATCAAAACTGGCTTCCAAAAGTTCAATGTTTCACCAAACCATACTCGAAAATTACGTGCAATAATATGCAGCCCGATTATGGCACATTGTTCAAGACGTTTTAGATGAGAATAATGATAGATTTTCTAATCTTCCGTAATCAAGTCTATAGCCAAAGTTAGTGAGAAACAAAAAAAAATATTAGCAACGATATGGTCAATGTAAACGTGGATATCATTAAAGACTTTCACAAAATAGACTTCACTGCATCAAATCGTATTAACTAAAATACGCCAATTCGAAATGGACCCAATTATGGAAAATTACTTAATATGTTTAAGAATCTCCGCATTAGCAAACATATTGCAACTGATAAGCAAACGGACATGAAGCATACATGCTTAAGTGGGTTAAACGGTTTTTGTCAAGAAAGTTGAAATACATAACAACAAAAAGTATGCGAAATGCTGTCATGATCGCAAAAGTTCTTGATTTGTCTATTAGAATCTTCCTATTTTGCAAAGGATTAAGGGGAAAAAATTAAATTATGAATAAAAGTAACGTGTTACAATACTTAACATACATTTAAAGGAGACCAAACTGGTCGCCAGTGGCGGCTAGTCTGTATTATAATAGCACAAATCAGTTACAGGTTATAACCACATCAAATTTCATCTGTAAGTCAGCCATTTTTTTCTGAAGATATATATTTTTATTTTTAACTTCATAATTATAAGAACACACATTTTATCAAACAATTAAATATCACTGCAAACTGTGGCAGATGACTGTTTCTAACATGAATAAGTATGAGAAATTGCCGGTCAAGGATATGGATCCGGGTGGCTCATTCGCAGAGCCTCAGCACGGTACGCATAAGATCCCAGGTTCGAGTCCTGGCCCAGGTCAATTTTTCACTCATGTTTGTTTAGTGTATTTAATTGTCTGATAAAATGCGTGTTTTTATAAATATTGTAAAATAAAGTAATCAGACGTAGTGTTTATGCTTTAAAAAATATTTTAAATATATAATTTACGTTTTTAGAAAGATCTTTAAAAATAAATTAGTTTTTGAGGGAAGATGTACCTTCTAAAATGTATACATTAAGAGTTATCGCCATTTAAAATTTCTTTCCAAACGTAAACAAAATTTTTGAAATGAATTAAATGTGATTCATTTATTTCTAAAAATAAAAAAAACACGGCAAAGGACAGGCATTTCGTTCGCAGGAATACCTTTTACGTCATTTTCCTATAAATTAATGAACTCTAGTTGTTTATTTTTGTTTTAGACGTGAAGTTTCCATTTAAATTTATTGTAACAGTACAATGTTTAATTGAATAAAATAATGTAAATCTAAGAAATTGCTAAGAAATTTCAAACATGCAAAAAATAAATAAATAGATAAATAAATAAATAAATAAATAAAAATCAGCTTTCAGAAATTCTAAAAATTGTTCATATATCTTATTACAAGCTAAAGGAGGGTTTATTTCTACATTATTATATATATAATAGTAATTTCAGCAAATATATTAAATTCCAATGCGATCTGTTTTAAACTTAAAGATAGTTTATAACACATGATAAAAAATTTATAAAAAAGAATGGCGCGTCACATTTCACGGAGAGAATGGGGAGGGGCGTGAACAAAATTAGAAAGTATAATAAGGCTATCTGCTTGAAACTTTACGATATTTTATAACACATACCATAAATTTTAAAAATAAAGCCGCGTAAAAAACTACAGAGAGGGGCGGAGCGCGTTATGCCTACACAAGGTGGGGGCACTTTTCTAAGTTTTAACGATATTCGTCATGTCACGTATCGTTACAAAGGGCTGTGACCACTTATTCGTGTTATGCACCACAGGTGTCACCTCCACATTTTGCGCCCCCCACGACACTGCTCATGTGATATATTGTTCGAAAGGCCTGTGACCGCTTATTCATGTTATGTATCTTCGGGGTCCATCCTCCCACATTCACTTCCCCCCAAAGGGGGCACTTTTCTAAATTTTGCCGACACCTCTCATGTGATATATCGTTGGAAAGGTCTGTGAACGCTTAATCATATTATGCAAGAGGGGGCGGGGTATTTTCTAAATTTTGCACATACCCCTCATGTGATACATCGTTGGAAAGGTCAGTGACCGCTTAATCCTATTATGCATCTCCGGTGTTCATCCCCCCCCCCCTTTTGCCCCGCAAACGCGATTAGCTTCGTTTTTAGTTCGTTTTTTCATCACCAGAGGGCACTTTCCGATCTCTGGTTCTATGGGCTAGATCACGACGGGGTATAGCTCATTCGACTCGACATCTATAGCCTTAACGATTTCAGTGCCCGAGATTCAAACAGAACAGATTCCGCTATCTGATGGTGGAAGATGGAACTTGAGCGTGCGCAGCACGACTGCTATACGGTGCCGAAGGCAGCGGTGACCCGTGTCGGAAGTTAGTTTGTGTAGAGGTTTATACTATTCGATGTGCAAATTTAAGGGATTATCTGGTGCCGAAGGCAGCGGGGAACCATGTCGGAGGTTCGTTCGGTTCGAGGTTTATCTTATTCGAGGTTTTACAAGATTCGAGGCCCCGATGTAAATTAGGGGCCCGCTAGCGGGCGAAGCCAGCTAGTGCTAATAATAAAAGAGCGTGATATCACGTTTGATTTCAAATGCAGCGCTGACACGCTATGTACGTATTCCATTTTTAACACTTTCCAACCTAGTTGAAAGGTGTTTATGACTTCGGTTTGTCTACCGTCTGGCCGTATGGCCGTCTGCCGTCTGGCCGTCTGTCCGTGCTCTAACTCCCGTAAATATGCTCGGATTGCCCTGCAATTTTTATATGTTATTGTCGTTATCTATAGCATGTTCCCTATTTCAACTGAAGTGTGTAACACTTATAGTTTTTTTACAGGGACACTCGAAAGAATTCCGTTACATTACGGCCTATGGGGAAAAATCATTTGCGGTTTATTTTAATGATGTTACACAATTCCAAACACATTGTAATTGATATATATGACTAAGGTGCATTACAAGAAGCTTAACATGGAATAGGGTGTGCATAGCACTTATAGTTACTTTACAGGGGCAGTCAAAAGAATTCCGTTACATTACGTCTATGGAGAAAAATCGTCTGCGGTTTAATTAAACAATGTTTCACTATTTTAAACGCTTGAAATTTATATATATCACTAAGGTGCATTACAAGAGGCTTACTACAGAATATTGGGTGTATAGTAGTCATTGTTTATTTACAGGGACACACAAAAGAATTCTCTACTGTCTGTTAACAATAATTCCTGGAAGTGCGTTTTAAGTTGCTGAACTAAATGTAACTCACTTTTTGTCTATTACTTGGTGTGTATAAATTCTGTAGATCATATACAGGGCAGCACAAAAGTTCGCAAACACATTTCCGTTTATTGGCAGAAACTACAGAAGGAGAATTTTAAACTGTCCTACGTGTTCCCTAACTGAACTAAAATTTAGCATCCTATGTAGTATATATAAAAATCTATAGATCATATACAGGGCTGAATAAAAGTATTCGGATATTTTTCCTTATATTGTATATGTTGGAAATTCCTGAAATTACGTTTTTAAATATGTTATGTGTTTTCCAAATTGTTTACTTAGATGTTATCTTTCAGCTTATTAAACGGTAATGATTTGTAAAATTATTTTGGAAGCGTTGGAAAGTGTTACATAATCTATGCTTGACGCATGATTTTTCGTTCTTGTTACTCATTTCATGGATAAGTCAGTGATATTTTTTAACGGAGGATAACAAGTATTATAACAAGCCACATTTAGTATGTTGTTTTTAAGAGTGTAATTAATTTAATTGAAAAAGCTACTGGTATTTCTAGTTAACCCTTTAAAGAATGACTGAAAGTAAAATGTAATTTTAAATTATTTCTCATGTTTAGATTATTTAAATTACGTTTAATCTATTTGAAAAAAAAGAAATGATATCTACAAAAACAACTTTTCAAAAGTAAAAGAAGCCAAGCGTAAAAAAAAAAAAAAAAAAAAAAAAAAGCTGTGGCTAAAAAATGGTGTGATATCAAATTTCCAAGTTATTATATTACTTATTTAACTTTTTTCCATTAAATAAGTTATCATATTTATAAGTCGAGTGCCTACGTATACGTTTATAGAAATCGTTTTCTCCTGTACTAAATACATCCCAACGAGTTTCTGAAAATTCAATTTTTTTCAAATTATGCATGATGGGTTTGGCGGCCATCTTTCCATATTTCTAAGCACCCAAATTTCTAAAGTAAAAGCGTAATATGTTTATAACAATTTCGAACTTCAGATTTTACATACGGACAGATAAATTAGATAAGACTGATATTTTAAGAAATTGATTTTTACTAGTTTCAAATTAATAATTACTCTAAAAAATAAATCATAAGATGAATCTTTGAGATAAGTCATCATTATCTTAAGACACAATTTTCAGAGCATACAAGTCTATAAATGAAGCGCTTAAAATATTTGCTTAAATAACAATTTTGGAGTTGGGTGCTTAGAATTGTGTGAATAATATGCAAAGATGGCCGCCAAGCCTATCATGCATAATTTGAAAAAAATTGAATTTTCAGAAGCTCGTTAGGATGTATTTAGTACAGGAGAAAACGATTTCTATAAACGTATACGTAGGCACTCGACTTATAAATATAACTTTTTTAATAGAAAAAAGTTAAATAAGTAATATAATAGCTTGGAAATTTGATATCACACCATTTTTTTAGCCACAACTTTTTTTTTTTTTTTTTTTTTTTTTTTTTTTTTTTTTTTTTTACTTTTGAAAAGTTGTTTTTGTAGATATTTCATATTAACAATACTGATTTTGATCTGTGCAATCTTTTACATACTTGCCTTGTGTGAATCTTCTCTGCTTCATATTAATTTATTATTAAAAAACTTGAGATATTAAAAGAAAAGTAACTTGCAAAGCAGATTAAAAAAAAAAAAAAAATATTTCCAAATTTTTAAGCCCGAGAAGGGACAGATATTAAAATTATTTTATTTAGTCAATGCTACAATAATGTTGCATTTTTATATTAAATCTTGTTCAGTCTATTTAATCTTAAAATATTAAATTTAAATTTGAAACATGATATTAAAGCAACTTTAAAACATTTCATTTAGTTGAAATGAAATCTAAATAAATCTTCAACTTTTTTTTCAGGTTTACATGCATTATGCAAAATTTGTATTGTAGTAAATTCTAACAGACAAGAAACATGAGAAGTTCAAATAATTAAAAAAGTTGAATATTTATTTAGATTTCATTTCAACTAAATGAAATGTTTTAAAGTTATTATTTGTTGTTGACCTCTTTCATCTTAATACATAATAAAAAAGACAAAAAATAAATCCCTGTATTTTTAGTCTGCAATAAAATTAACTTGCACAGAAGTTAAAAAATATGTTACGTATATGAAATTCTTTTCTCAAAGCTATCTCTACGAGCTTCCACATATGGTACCAATATTTTTTTTTCAGCTTAGTTTATGCGTTCGATTAACTCTTTGATTATAGGCCAGTACTGTCGGCTATTTTTATATTCAGTACCACAAATTATAAAAAGGTTTCTTTGTGGTAGATTTCTCTTAAAAATATAATAGTAAAAGTACATGGCAGAAATTATTTTCCAAAAAGTTTTACGAAGATAATGAAAAATAGTCCACTCGGACGTATACTGTAAACTGAACTGTCTGAAATTCAGACATTTGAAATGTCTGAAATACGGTCATTTTTTTACCAGGGTAAACAGCTAGGAAAAATTTGAAAAAAGCACTGGTGCTGCCATCTGTGGAAGAGAAACATCTCTATTTACGATTATGGAAGGATAATCTAAATTTCATTTTTACCCAGGCCGGAATGGAACCCGATTCCTACTAGTTACAAATCCAAAGCCTTATCCATTTCGCAATCCAGATCACATCAGTGAGTGATTTAAAATGCAAGTCATCGAATGATTCGGACGTGTATTGATATTTTTATAGGATTCATCAATTCGTTGCTGAGAAAATTGGAAATTTTGAACGGGATTTTGGATAGATTTAGTCAATTCGAGATGGTGATTAAGATTGTACAACTCTATTATTTATGTGGGAAAAGGAGATATAAATGATACATATTTTAAATTCGATTGTTATCAATAATTTTCTTAAATGAAAAAGCGCTTCCTGAATATTTAAATTTAACTAAAAATTTTTTTTGACCGATTAAAAAAAAACACATTTGGTTGATTGTGGTGGGTTAACTTTCATCAATAACCTCTTAAGACCCGAAGTTACAATGATACTTAAAACACTCATTCATTGCTTTGGAACAAACAAAATGACACCATAGATCACAGATAAAAACATTTTTCTCAAATTGAAATTTTAGGGGCTGGTAATTTAAGTTCACAATATAAGTCACAAATTTCTATCTCCAAAAATATCAATTTAATTATCAGTAACCTAAATTCATACTAGGAAAAAATTAAGGGCTTTAAATAAGTGACTAATCTCACTAACTAATCATCCTCAAAAATATTTATTGTAAAGTATTTAAGTTAAATAATGCCTACTTTCTTGGCTTGACTGTCTTGAAGTGGATTTGCAAACTCATATGAAAATACATTTATTTTATGGGAAAATCAGCATCCATGCTATCATTTATTGGTTTCGTTTTAAAGGAAAATTATTGAATTGTATAGAAGTGGAATCAAACCGTAAAAAATTCACCCAATTTAGTTTTTATGAGGAAAAAAATCAAGGTCCCCATTTGGGTATTGAAGAGGATACCCACCTTCTTCAGACACATATGCGTCCGAATTTCAGAAGCTTCTATTTGCAGCGGTATTATTGTAACAAAAGTGATTTAAATAATTAATATTGCACAAGCATTAATGTTAAAGTAACCTTTCCATTTCGAAATGAAAATTATATTTTTGTAAATAATAACATATTAGAATGCTTACCTTGGCAAAGTATCCGAAAAATGTTAATCAATTATTATACAAATATAAGTTGAAAATAAATGTGCATATTTTCTTGACCTTATACTTTTTCTTTAAATATTCACACATGAATGGCGAGAATTTAAAAAAAAGTAAATCACTGAAAGACCATTATGTTTTAATGTGTCAACGCCAATGGACGTAGGAACGTTTTCTAACAAGGTAAATAAGTGAAGTCAGCAGTTTTCATTTCCAATTAGACCGGGAGGCGGCAGCGCAGACAATCACCTCATCGAGTTCACGGCTAAAATTCCAGAATTAGTTAAAACTTGATGCGCATATTAAAACGCAATCGGTCTGCCAAGTCATATCTTGGTGGAAAACACGTGAAAACGTGTGAATTTTAATGGTTGACTCGTAGGTTTACCATTGTGTTTTCCTGCACCCAGTTCTCCATGTTTTCATACTTTTGAGAGCAGGAAAACACAATGGTAAACCTACGAGTCAACCGATAAAATCGGGTTTTCACGTGTTTTCCACCAAGATATGACTTGGCAGACCGATTGCGTTTTAATATGCGCATCAAGTTTTAACTAATTCTGGAATTTCAGCCGTGAACTCGATGAGGTGATTGTCTGTGCTGCCGCCTCCCGGTCTAAATGCAATGACTGAGACTGACTCAGTCTAACGGTGTACAATATGGTGAGCATGATGAGCTCATTACTTTTTTATCTCCGAGAAATGGAACATTGTATAATAAGAAAAAATCAGAAACATTTTATTTTCTTTATTTTTCATTTTTCGTAATGTATTTTGTTCATCAATTATTTGAGTATAAGTATTACAGTATATTTCAGACAGAAAACATACTTTAAATAAAGCTTCCAAATTGCATATCGAATTTTGATGAAACATAAGTGTCTGGCAGGAGGGCGGTAGATGGCTATTGCTCCTTGCAATATTTTGAAATTTAATTAATATTATTTTATTTATGTCTGATTATAATCAAAATGATATTTTTTTCTTCCAATTACTATATATTATTTAAACGCTAAGAAAAATGTTTGCTAAGAATTTTTCTTCAGAGAAACTCCACTCCCTGAACCCTTCGTAGTGGACGCTTTAAATTGTGTTTTCTTTTGATGTTCACATGTTTCAAATTTATCTTAAATGGGGTGATAAGAAAGAAAAAGTGTCCTAACAAAACAGAAAAAAAAGGGTGGAACCCAAGCGCATGCCCAAAATTTTGTCCTTCCCTACATTTCTTTCTGCCGGCACTCGTATATCTTAGTATTTAGGGGAGCGGTCCTTCCTTGAATCACTCTGCGTCCGTCCATGACTGCAAGTATGTTTCGGTAAAAATAACTTAGTCCTATAACTTACAAAGCGGACTTTTACAATTTTGTCAAATGTTTTTGGTATAATCAAATAAGTTCTTTTATAAATTAGTACCAAATGTATTGGACTAAAAAGTATTTTAAACATCTTTCATCCATTCGAAAATATTTTCTGATGGTACTGGTAAACATATTGCAATACAATTGTATATACAATCATCGCACATATGATACATTTGCACTGCATTCAGACACTTAAGTGACTGAATATCTAAATGTCTTAATATTCAGACATATCAATATTATTCAGAAATTTTTCTCAGTTCATTTATACCACGATCATAGTAAGACACTTATGTGCCTTAAATTTAGACATCTATGATGTCTGAAATTTCACATTCAGACACTTAAGTGTCTGAATCCTTTTTTCAGTCACATATGCGTCTGAATTTAAGACTCCTCTATTTGCAGTGTATATGCCCCGACCCGTAATCAAATGGTTAATGTTTGTTATTAACGTACAGCTTGGTATCTTGGCTTATATATGTGTGTCTGGCAACCTGTTTGCACTTTGTAAATTTGTAGATATAATAGCCGAACTAATTTTCCGCATAACTAACATGCTTTGGTAATATGCGCTAATTGTGCTCGCCAAGATTGACAGTGTCTGGAAAACCTTTTCCTTTTTTAAATCAGTTATTTACGTTTTGTCCTACTGATAAAATTTGTACAATAATTGCTCTTCTAGTGCCATCCGCAATATTTTTGCCTGAAGATCTTTAAAATTGAAAAAAAAAATGAATATTCTTAAAAATTAATAAATAGAACTTGTGTTTTCTTAATTTTTTAAAAATTATTATATATATGTTCATTTCATAGCGGCATAAAGAAGATAAACAAGATTTTCATCGTTATAGTAACATTAAAGATAAGCTCATTGGAAGAAAATTCAACATAGATGGTGTTTTAAACAAATTTTCTACTTTATTTGTATAGCGATAACAGATTATAGGATTAACAGATTAAGGAATTCAACCTTGCTTTAAAAAAAAAAAAAAAAAAAAAAAAAAAAACTATGCACGAACCGATGACGTATGTCAAAAGTTACCGACTTTTTTGTGTACCGACTAAATTTGTTATCGACTTTAATAACAATTTCAAGGTTTGTGGAATGTTCGATCACAAAGGAGTAGAAACGAAAACATGCTATTATTGGATCCTAATAAAATATTTTTGTAAAATTTAATAATTTTGAATAATTTTCTTTTCTTAGATATCAATTTATAATGATGCTATTTTCCAATAAAAAAAGATCTTTCGTATTAGTCAAATGCAAATGAGATTTCAAAATGTTAGGTAAATATCGCATCCAGGCTTTTTTAGGGTCTTTCGCGAAACTTTCGAGACAAACAACCCGTTCAAAAGAATGAAGCCCCGTACTTAAATTATGCATACATCCATTTTTAAGTTGTGTGACATATTAGATATTAAAATGTTCATATAATAAGGTAGATATAAAAGAATTAAATGCACATTTCTCTTTGAAATAAGTTTTTAAAAAGTTTATGTTTTCGTTTTAAAATTGCCTTTCATGTATGTTACAATGTGAATAAAGTTTCAAAATATTAAACAAAAACTTTCAAAATTTTTCAATTTCCTTCTGAAATATTTTCCTTTTCAACTCCATACGTAAATTATGCACACTTCCATTATTAAATTATGCGAGATATTACATATTAAAATATCAAAATATCTATATAATAAAATATATACATTAAATTTAAAAAAAGTTTTTTTCTTTGAAAAAAGTTTTTTTTTAAGTCTCAATTTTGATTTTAATGTTGTCTTTCCTTTTGGTAAAAAGTAAATAGAATTTAAAAGTTACAGAATTTTTTTTAATATTTTATTATTTTCTTCTAATATCCCTTTTCCGCAAACTGTGTTTGCTGAGTTGTTTCTTTTTCTTTTTTATGCTATGGTGGAAAACCAAGTTTCCTGGTGCTAAAATGTACTTACTAAAAAACAAAATCCAGTTACTTTTTTTTTTTCCTTCACTGCTTTCATCAAATATTTTGTTGGTTCAGCGGGAAAACGCAACGTTGGTTTATCGATTAATTTTTTTTCTTTATGTCAAACCTTAAACTCTGTTCATAGGATATAAAGGAAACAGCATTTACTACTTGAAAGATGTTATTGATTAATAAATATTCCACTGTATTTTTTCCCCTTTCTATCTACCTCTTTTAAAATTGCTAAAACGAGTCATTTAATTCTTTGCCTCTATATTCAGAAAATTAAATACATTCCATTCGCGTGAATTTTGAAGTGAATTTTCTATTGAACTAGAATAATTTTCAGGGTTAGTATTTTTATTCTTTCAATATTCAGTATTAGAAAAAGCTGTTTGTTGAAAGTCTTTATGAAGTATGGGTAGTCGAGTAGTCTAAAATACGTTATTTTTCAAATTAATAATAAAATTAAAAATAGTTTTATAATGTATTTGGAAATTAAAAATAGATTTTTAGGCGCGTTCGTAATTATATAAATACATAGCGCCTATAGTCATCCTCTGGTTCGTCCGTTTGTCCGTCTGTCCGCCTCTCCATCTGTCCGCATATAACAGCGCAAAAACTATTGGTTTGAAATTTTATTTATGTATATATAATCGTTGCAGAGTTTTGTCGAATAATTTCAAATTTTATGAAAATCGAATCAAAACTTAAAAATATATTAATAAAAGTTTTCTTCATTCTATTAAATCCTATCATACGAACTAATTCAATGTTATCCCATGATGGATAATGATTCTAGGTTGCCATAGTGATTGCGTCCTATTTAAGATATCATATTAAGATTTCATATTATTTCCGTATTATTGGATTTAAAAACCAAATTTGTATACTAAAATTCTATAATTATACCAATCCTGTAATCTAGCGGTAGTTTTTTTATAGAAGTTTCCAGAGAAATAGATAGAAATGGAAAAATAGTATAAACATGGATTTCAAGTTCTGAAATTTTCAAAGCTGGGCTTAAGTTTCCTATTGGAATTTTCCGTAAATGTGAACACAAATTAAAATGTTGGCAACTTAAAATGTACTTATTTTATTACGGAAATTAATGATATCATAATAATAGACGATATAATTCATTTTTCTGAAATAATAACGATGATTTTTTAACATTGTAAAAATAGTTATAGTCTGGACGCATCTCATTTGTCACGTTTAACGTAAAATTTCCAACTTGTTCTTAAATGTATTTGGAATTAAAACAAGAACGAAAAATCATGCGTCAAGCATAGATTATGTAACACTTTCCAACGCTTCCAAAATAATTTTACAAATCATTACCGTTTAATAAGCTGAAAGTTAATATCTAAGTAAACAATTTGGAAAACGCATAACATATTTTAAAACGTAATTTCAGGAATTTCCATCATATATTTCCAACAGATACAATATTCGTAAAAATTTCGGAATACTTTTAATCAGCCCTGTATATGATCTATAGATTTGTATATATACTACATAGGATGCTAAATTTTAGTTTAGTTAGAAAACGCGTAGCACAATTTAAAATTCTCCTTCTGGAGTTTCCGTCAACAAACGGAAATGTGTTCGCGAACTTTTGTGCTGTCCTTTATAGGATCTACAGAATTTATACACACCAAAAGTAATAGACAAAAAATGAGTTAAATTTAAAATCGCGTTCAGCAACTTAAAACGCACTTCCAGGAATTATTGTTAACAGAGTGTAGATAATTCTTTTGTGTGTCCCTGTAAATGAATAATGACTGCTATACACACAATATTCTGTAGTAAGCCTCTTGTGATGCACAATTTCAATTACAATGTGTTTGAAATTGTGTAACATCATTAAAATAAACCACAAATGATTTTTCCCAATAGACCGTAATGTAACGGAATTCTTTTGAGTGTCCCTGTAGAAAAAATTTAAGTGCTACACACTTCCGTTGAAATAGGGAACATGCTATAGATAACGACAATAACATATAAAATTTGCACAAATCATTCCAATACATCCAGTCGCTAGAAAAACGCAATATCATTTATGACAAAACACCAATCATGAAAATAAACCATTGCTGCGTCATTGCTGTAATGTGGAGGAGAATCTATTCCAGATTCGTTTTAGATGCTTTTCATGTATAAAAATTAAAATAAAAACTATCACGGTTTTCGTTGGTGTGCGGGATCACGCGATTTCCGCAATGTTTAAAAAATTCCAACTCAAAATTAATCCCCTTGTGCGTTTAGCCCGCACATGGTTGCTACGGATTTTGAAAATAATGAAAGAAAAAAATTCATGAATTTCGTTAGCTGTTCAGTTAAAGTTTGGCACAGTATTAGGACAATATTTTTTGTAACAAGAGAGTCTTTTAACGTCTTATAGTCTTTTAAAGTTTCTTCTTTTGAACACATTTTGCGCCGGTCATGTAAAAGTACGTCTTTTGGATCACCAAAATTCATATTTTCAATATGTTTGAAATAGTGTAATATCATTAAAATATATTGCAAACGGTTGTTCCTCATATACCATAATGTCACGGAATTCTTTTGAATATCTCTGCGCACGAACTTCGGATGCTACACACTTTTCATTTTCAATACCGAACATACCATAGTATGTTTCAATTATGTATATCAATTTCATGGTAATCGAACTATATTTAGAATAGTTAGAGCTTGGACAGAGAAACGGCCAGACAAACCGAATTCATAAACACTTTGAACAATGCTGGAAAGCGTTAAAAACAATTTTAAATAATATGTTATTAAGTGATACACACTCATATATCATGTGATGTTAGTAGTAGTAATAACGTTAGATATCTCAAACACATAGGTGATAGTATAACTAACAGTGATGAATTCCGGGCACACCCGCTTTTGATGAATAAATACAGATCTTTTATTATAAATTTAGAAACCATATAAGAATTAAGCACTTAAATAACGTCATTTGTATTTAAAATTTTAATTTTTTTGTTTAAGCAGCAAAAATGTCTAATATGAAATAAAAAAATACATCATTAAACTGTAGTTGTTCTAGATTAGTAAAACTACTGAATTAGAAACATTGTAAAGTTTTAAGGAAATGAGATTTTTCTGTTTTCAGAAGAAAAAAAAATGTGGTTTTCACTTAAATTTCAAAAATTTCATTTTAAACTTTTGTTTGGTTTGAGAAAACTCTACCTTACTTTTCCTCGTGCAAAACCTGCACTATTTTGTCACTTTTGTTTTAACACGTTTTAGTTGCCACTAATAGTTTTAACACGTTTAAGTTGAACCAGGTTTGCGAGATTCCTCATTAGATATTATTATTTTCGTTTGTTGATAAAAGCGTGTAATATTTATTGTATGTATTAAAAATTTACGTTTGTGCGAATATAAGTATGTTGCTGTATAAGAATTAAACATGTTTTATCTTACTCAGTAAAAGATGTGTTGATATAACATATCTCAAATGACACATTTAGCATGTAAATGACTAAAAAATTATGTTAATAATTTAAATAACTTCAATAATGTTGGTGTGTAATAAAAAAGTCTGCAAATAAAGCAGTTTGTTAGTTTTTTTTCCTTCTAATTTTTTGTATAAACTTTTTCGGTTATCACTTATTAAAAAAAGAAGCTTTAGAATAATGCCTCCCATCATTCCAAATAAAAACAATTTAATCTAGATAGCAGAAAGTATATAAATAAAGACACCCACTTTCAAATATTTTTAATTCAATTTTGTAGGAAATACACTGCTGTTAAATAATACCTTTTCCTTTATTTTTTCGGCATTCGAAATCTTTCTTCTCGTAAAATTTGAAAGACGTCAGAAGATTTTTAGAACTCTTTATTTCTTTTGATTTTCCTTTATAGAATTTCTTTCCTCCAAACAGTGTTTTATTTTTTGATTTAGTAAAAGTCATTGGTGTTAATAAAACTTGAATTTGATTTTGAAAATTTCGAGGAAAAAGTCCCTTTTCTAAACTTTCAAAATATACTTCAGTAGTTTTTGTTTGATCAGTAATTTTTATGCAGTGTTAGAGACCAAATAATCTGTTTCTCAAATATACTTCTGTTTTTTTAAAGTGATTTTACGTTTTACTTCAAAGCGTCCATTAAAATTTTCTGTCAGTTCAGCAAAAAGAGACGCGCTCGTCTTTTCATTAACATAAAATATTCCTTTCCTGTCAAAATTCTTTACAGAAGATCTGAAGGAACACCACTTAATAGTTGAGAGATATTAATGATTAATAAATATTCTGCTGAGTTAGATTTTTTTTGTCTGAAATAGAAAAGAAGTGTGGTTTTCTTTTTAACTGTATAAATTTAATGTTTGCTCACGCAAAGACAAAAATTGACCTAAGAAATTATCACAAACGACATTTTTTTGTCTCCCCCATACGTACTCGTGCGCCGCAAGCAGAGATCTTTCTCTTCTCTCGTACTTTTAATGAAAAGACAAAGTTTAAAAGGCATTTTCCTTCAAAATGCACAGAAAATGCCATTCATTTCCGCTCTAGCCAGCCAGCATGTCACGCAATTAAAATATGGGGGAGGGGGTGGGTTCAATAAAACAGTACAAAATATTGCCAATCCAGCCTCTTCGACATTTAAAATTGCAGACAATGCTTAAAAAAGCTCAAGTTTATTTTATAAATTTCAAATCAGATTATTATGTTCAGAATTAAAACTGATTTTCTATCACATTAGTTTTAAAGAATAATAACATATAAATGATTATAAGTAATTCATTTGAAATAAATCTATAAAACTTAAATAAAATTTCAAGAATAATTAATTTTAATAAAATTAAAGATTAATAAGTATTTTTTAAATATTCTTTAACGCTTAAAATGCTTGGCGTCTTTATTATCATGTCACCTGTTTGCACCACACACATTGTACAATAGATCGGTGCCACTCTAGTTTGGAGGCAAATGTGTGGTACAGGGTTATTTATCAATGTTTTTCGTGTGAGGGTACAGTTTCCAGTTTTTCAGAGAAATTTCGTGGGAGGGATGTACGAGAGAATTTTTAATTATATGACTACATTATTTACTCAAGAATATTGTATAATTATATGTATATCGATTATCATCCACAGTAAATGAAAATAGAAAATTCTTCTTTGAATATCAGAAAAGTTTTTTTTTTATTATTATTATTTATTTATTCTCAAATTTATATCGTACATTGTTGTATCAAAATACTCCCCCCTGCCCAGCCGATTCTGACTTCTTAATACCAGCGCGGGAGAATGATTTCTTTTAGCAATGCATATTACATAATAACTATTAAGTTAATTTGCAAACGTAATTAATTTTGGCATGTCTCATATTGAGATTTAATCTGCTTTATAAGTACGTAAAGATTTTTATTATTCGAGCCGACTTGTGAATATAAATATGTTTATTTTTTTTTACACTGAATATGTTTATGGCAATTACTAGCCTACAATTTCTATAACGAGCAACATCTGTTCTTCAACTTAGTCACAATGTTAAAATTCTCATAAAATGTTTCATTATAGATGTTGCAAAGTTACAAAATATTAAGAAATAAACTTAGAAATTATATTTAAACAAAAAGAAAATTTAACATTTATTTTGAATTTGCAGAAATATGTTCATCAAATGGAAATTTGATGAAAAGTCAGAAATATTTGACAGACTTCACCAGGAGAAAAAATTGTTTTATTGCTTCACTATTTCCTGGATGATCCCATCATCAACTGTAGATTTTGTAGCACTCAACTAGTTAGACATTTGAACCATTCGACAATCAGCTGGTTAATTCAGCATTTACAGTATTTTTTTCTTCAGAGTTATATATTTTTGATAAATTTCATTTGAAAACTGATAAAAAAAGGAAAGTTTACATTATCTTTTTGAACTATGTACTATTCGAAATTGCGTAACTATTAATTTTAAACTATGTTTTTATTTTTTTTTCTCGATTAATTCATAGAAAATTTTTGTGCTTTTTGAAAATCAATCACGAGATAGGGTGTGGGGGTAATACTTTTTTTATTCGCTACTAGAAGATTTTTCTGGTTACCAGATTTTATCCAAATTGTAAAGTCATGCCCCCGCCCATCATAATGGGCAAATTAATTTTAATAATCTGTTAAATCTATAAAATAATGTATATTTCAGTATAGAGAGAGAAAATGGCCTTGGTGAGAGAAGGAAATTTTTCATGGATACTTTCTGGCACCTATTCACTCTTTACACAAGCATTTTTTTTCAATATTTACGCATTTTATTTAATTTAAAGAAGCCCTTTAACTATTTTTATATACAAACAGAAGTAAATGATATATAAAAATAATATAAATGTATATTTATGTTAGGTTTTAGCTGTAGGTATTAAAAATTCTCGAGAAACTGGCAGCTTGTTAAAGATGGTGAATAATTGCAGTCGACACATCGATAATCTAGCGAGGATTGTAGGCAATGGATGTACTCATTTCAGAATTTCTCCATAAAGACTAAGCCAGTTATCCAAATAAAGTGTTTATTCAGGCACACGGAAGATGAAGAAACATTTCCCACAGGACGAAGATGTTTTCTAAAGCCCTCATGCTTGACTATAAATCATTACATCATTTAGTTGATCTTAAATAGCTGGTTTAGAAATTCCGAATCATAAAAACGCCAGATAACCGTTTGATCAGCACTTGAAAACAAGACAAAATTATGAGCTCCGAAGCCTTGCAATTGCTTTTTATTAGAGGCGTGGATAACTACACAATCGACGTAATACGTACACGAACCAATCATTGAGAGGCGAAATTTAAGAGTTGAGCGGCTAAGCGAATGAATCCCAGATCTAAGTGGCGCATTGTTTTTGAAGTAAAAAAAATCTAGCGCGCGAAGCCAGCCCGTGGAATGAAAATAACAAAATGGCTTTTAAAAACATTCGAAATGAAAAACTAGCTTATAACAGAATATTATAGATTGGATATTTGATAAAAGTTACGAATTGACTTTTTAAGGGTGTTTGGATGTTATTGACTATTGGCGTAGCTATCCCTTTAGGTGTGTGTGTGTGAGGGGGGAGGGGAGTACTCTTCATTTGGAAAGAGGTGAAGAGGACTTATCTCTGCATCTATTTACCTTTAAATGTTTCAGAGTTGTAAAATTTAAATTCAATTTTCCCAGTTTGTGTTTCTCTAATATATCAGTATGAACAAATACTAAAACTTCAGCACATACTTTTAAATTGACTCACTATTTTTTTGGGCGATCCTTGGAGTGCATTTCATAAAATTATGGATCGGATTTTCAGTAATACAAGTGGACTCTCGATAATTCAAACTCTGTTAATTCGAACAAATGGGAAAGCCCGAAAATTCCTATAAAGAAATAATGTAAAATGACATTCATTTATTCGAACTCAATTTCTATGGCTTAGGATAATTCGAACTGATTTATAGGTTCTTTCCTCTTTTTATTTTACTTTCTATCCCATACAGTTCATTTACTCCCTTGAATTCCAAGTACACAACAGCCGGTTTCAGTGGTCTAGTTTCTAAGAATCTATTTCTTTTATTGATTCCAGTAACTTGCATTGTTAGCAGATGTATGGAACTCGGATTCATTGTCCTAACTTTGCCAGGGGAATTTCGGAAAAGTATTGCAGTCTGTCCATTAGTAACGTAGACTGATCATACGTGGGATATAAGAATATATATATATATATATTTGTATTTGTATAAACAGTAAATGTATACATATATATAAGCTTTTATCTAGAAATGAAATCTCACACAGTGCTTCTCCCTGTAATTTTATTTTCTCCAACCACTTTCAATAATTCAAAATTAGGATAATTCCAACTATTTTCGTTATTGCTGCGAGTTTGAATTATCGAGTGTCCACTGTAGTTCATATTATAAAAATAAAAATGTCAAGTAAATAGCCATTTACACTAAATTTTTACATTTGTTCTGACATTTTTTTTCTTTTTTTTTCTTAATCTAATTAACTTTTCGAAGTCTGATCGCTACCGTTGTAGCATAAAAAAACCACTTGCCACTTGCCACTTGTAAAAAAAGCATGTAAAAAATCAAAAATTGCAAAATTGCAAGAGAAGTAAATTTTTTTATTTTGTTACATTTCTCAAATTTTGCCACAAGAACTGAATTTTCTCTTGATTAAATAAATTTACTTCAAAAAACCATTTAGTAATAAGTCAAAAAGGTATGAAATACTCAAATAAAAAAGTACTTCAAAGGGTAGCAAGTCCGCTTACACCCCCCCCCCCCCACTTCAATATTAATATAAAGAGTCCCTAATTTATGGCATCTTGCTGAAATTTAACGCCATCCATGCTTTTCTCATCATATATTTACGAAAGTATAACTCTAATATCTTTTCGAAATCATTCATATATTTTTTGATATTCATGAGAAATCTATGTACATTTTCCTAACACTTACCGTCGGTTTTATATGCCTAAGTGATAATACTGCCTTCTTCATTTCTTACAGGGGTAATTTATACATTCTATGTTGTATTTTTCCCATTTTCTTCGTCTTACATAGGGTACAGCAGATGTACCAAACAACTAAAATTCAAGAAGAAAATTCTATTAAATTATTAGAATAATTTCTTACCAAAACATATTGAACTTGTTGAAAGATTATTTTTGTGTAAAATAGGAACAAAACGAAGTTTACCTGAAAATTTCATTCATTAAAATAAAAAATATTTCATAATTTTTCATCTATAAACTATAATGCAAAAATTCATTTTATTATCAATATATTTTTTTCTTCTTAGGGCCACGATTTTTTCCTAGATTTGCTACCTTTCAAATCAATTTCTAAAAGTATCTGTTGGCGCCACTCTTGGCTTCTAACATCGCTTGGCGATAAATGTAAATCAGAAGTCGTTTTGTTCTTCGCTTGTTCGGGAGTCTCCATGGGGAGTTCCGAAGTAAATAAAAAATGGTTCGTTAGTAAATAGAGTTGAAATTTTATCGATAGTAGTATAATTTACAGTCCACTTTAATGTCGTAGTCGACATCATGGTACCGCTCGTGGAGAAAAGAAAAACAGTGATCGTTGAATTAGTATATTGCGTTTTGTTTAAAAAGAAAAAAAAATCGGAACAATGGACGTAAATGTGTTGAATCGAAGAAGGGGCAATATAAAGGCCCAATTGACAAAATTATCAAACTTTATAGCCGATGAGGCACAAGAAATAGACTAAGTGGATATTCTGAATAAAATCGAAAATTTGAACAAATTATGAGATAAATTAGACGATCTAAAGATGGAGTATTATAAAATTTTGAAAGATGAAGAAATCGATAAGTGTGAAGCTGAATTTGAAGAAATCGAACAAGATCTCCAAAATCTCAAGGTAATATTTAAAAGACTTATTGAGAATTCTAAAACTAAAAATGTTGATATAATAAATGAAAATGATGGTGTTAATAATTTAAAAAATTTAAATGTTAAATTGCCCGAAATTCCATTGCCGAAATTCGATGGTTCGTATGAAAAGTGGAATAATTTTAAGACTCAGTTTAATAGTATAATTGATTCGAACGAATTGTTAAGTAATGATCAGAAACTCTTTTATTTGCAATCCTCTCTTGTGGGGACAGCGAAGCAAATCCAAAGTACAGATGACACATATGAGTCATTATTTGAAGCACTTAAAAAAAGATTTGACAATAAAAGATTAATAGTTAACAGTCATATTAAATCTTTATTAATGTTAGATAATATTTGTACTGATTCAGCTGAAATATTAAGAATGCTGCTTGATTAAAATACAATCAAGCAGCATTCTTAATTTCAGCATGTAAGAGCTTTAAAGGTGTTAAATTTTGAAATGAACAATTTTAGTGAAAATTTATTGATTAATATTATTTTGACAAAATTGGATAGAACAACATGTAAGGAATTCGAAATAACATTAATAACGACAGATTTACCTCGTTGGGATAACTTTATCTAATTCTTACAAAATCGTGTTCAAATATTAGAAAACCTTCAAGGAACACAAATAAATTCGCAAAAATTTAAAACCCAGAACAAACAAAAAAATTTTATTCTGAAATCTAATTCATGCCTTGTTTGTAAAAAATTACATGCATTACACCAGTGCCCTGTTTTTCTAAAAATGATTCTAATTTAAAGATTTGATGAAGTAAAAAAGAATAATCTTTGTATAAATTGTTTAAATGATTCGCATCTGCTTTCGAAATGCGGTTCAAAATATAACTGTCAGCTGTGCTCTCTCAGGCATAACGTATTACTTCCTCGAGATAAAAATAAATCATTTCAAAATAAAACGTCATTAAAAATTCCTGATTCTGAAATAGAAATATTTACATCGGCGCCAGACGGGCTTCGTTCGGTTAAAGAAAATGATGAATCAAATAAACAAAATTTATCAGAAATATCTCAGAGATTTTCATCACATACAGTCCCTGGCCAAATTATTAGACGCAGTTATTTTTATTATAATTTATTAAATATCTGGAAAGATACATGATGAATTATCCTGAAACTTCAGGAGTGTAAACAACATGATAAACGTCATATATTTCCGCGAAGATTTTTTCCCGAAACCCCATAAGGGGCGAATCTTTTTGGATAACCCTGTAAAAACTAATATTGCAAAAAGCATTCAAACTGTAGATTATGATTAAGTGGCTTATTGTAATAATTTGGGTTCATTTTTATGAAGATAGCATGTATACTCGAAGAGAAATTCACGTTTTTATAAAAACAGTCCCAAATTTTACCAAGTTTTTTGCTTATAATTTGCAGAGTTTTTAATATAAAAACAAGTTATTTTCAGAAAATATGACAAACAAAATTATACACAATACCCTGCAATCAGAATTAAAAAATAATAAAAATTGTATGAAAAATGAGCAGGTTTACTAAATATTGTTTCACTGCGCATGCGCGAATGCAATCAAAATGTAATATGCATAATGTATTATCTAAATATATAGACCAACTTTTGTGAAAGTCTCAAAAACATAGCTTGAAAATTCTGATAGTAATCGTCGATAGAATAAGCTCGAATTTCGCTGTTCCCAAAAGGAAGCAAAAAGATGAGGGGTTGTATCTAAATATACTAGCTTATGGAAGTTGACATAATAAGAATGAAGTGTCTCTCATTCTATATTTGATACAACCCCTCATCTTTTTGCTTCCTTTTGGGAACAGCGAAATTCGAGCTTATTTTATCGACTATTACTATCAGAATTTTCAAGCTATGTTTTTAAGACTTTCATAAAAGTTGGTCTATACATTTAGCTAATATATTATGCACAGTATATTTTGATTGAATTCGCGCATGCGCAGTGAAACAATATTGAGTAAACCTGCTCATTTTTCATACAATTTTTATTATCTTTTAATTCTGATTGCAGGGTATTGTGTATAATTTTGTTTTTCATATTTTGTTTTTCAAATTTCCTCTTGGAGCAAAAGCTAATCTGTCTGATAGCTATATGGACGACATCGTGACCTAATCCCCGGACTCAGAGTCGGCAATAGCCCTGAAAAATCAATTAATTGACATATTTCGTTCTTGTGGAATGGCTTTGCACAAATGGAATTCAAATTTGAATGAGCTTTTAAATCATGACGAAATCGAAGATGTCTCATTTTGCACTAAGTCTGACACTTCAGTTAAAACTTTAGGTATGGTTTGGCAATCCAATAAAGGCCAAGTGTTATCTTCAAAAATTGTGGTTGTGTAAAATAGGATGGGACGAGAACATTCCGGAACCACTTGCTAGTGATTGGTGTAACTTCGTAAGTCAACTAAAAACTATAGAAAATATAACAATTAGTCGATTCATTTTAACTCCTTCCACAGAAGCAATATTTGTTCTTGGTTTCGCTGACGCTTCCATAACAGCTTTTGGTGCTGCAGTTTATGTATATTGTTTAAATTCATCCAACTCGACCACATCAAACCTCATTGCAACTAAATCAAGAGTGTCACCTCTAAAGACCATTTCTGTGCAAGACTGGAACTATGTTCCTGTTTGCTTCTTTCTCAACTTGTCGCCAAAATTCTCCCTTCCTTACAACTAGACATTCAAGGAGTAATTTTATTCTCAGACTCAACTATAGCATTGGCATGGATAAAAACCTCTGCTCATCTATTAAAAACTTTCATCGCAAATAGAGTCTCAAAGATTCAGTCTCTCACGGAACAATTTTATTGGAACCACATTCCTTCTAATGATAATCCAGCTGATATAATATCTCATGGAACATTTCCTCAGGAACTCTCAGATATGGAACTGTGGTGAAAAGGTCCATTATTGACTAATAATATCTTGGACTTGACTGAAAAAGAGGAAAAACTGACTTTCCAAATGATGATGCTTATTTAAACGAACTTAAAAACTGTAATATTAATTTGCATCTAATTAATCAGGACTTTAATAACTTTCTGAACAATTTTTGTGCCTTAAGTAATAGTTATTTTAAGTTAATTTGTATTTTAGTTTATATTTATAGATTTATTTATAATTGCAAGCACAAAGAAAGGATTGTAGGGCCTATAAAAAAAGAGGAATTTTACCAAGCAAAGATTAAATTAGTCAAACTGGTTCAGGTAATGTAGTTACAGGGAAATGAAGGCGCTCAAGAAAGGTGAGAAACTAAAGGATAGTCGAGTAAGTAATTTAAATCATTTTCTTGATAGGGATGAAATAATTAGGGTTGGTGGTCGTTTAGATCAATCGAATTTATCTTATGATAAAAAACATCCGATTCTTTTACCCAAAGATCACAGGCTTACACTTTTAATTTTCCAGTATTTTCACTTAAAAAATTTGCATGTTGGTGCTCAAACCTTGCTTCATTTTGTGAGACAAGATATCTGGCCTTTAAACGGCAGAAACATAGCCAGAAAAATTGTGCATAATTGCATTGTTTGTTTTAAAAACAAACCTAAAATTGCAGAACAAATCATGGCCACGTTACCTAAAGAAAGGGTAAATATCAACCCCCCTTTTACAAATTCAGGCATTGATTTATGTGGCCCATTTTATATAAAATAAAAAAGCAACGTAAAGGAGTTTTTATTAAAATTTATGTCGCAATTTTCGTCTGTTTTGCTACTCGTGCAATTCATTTAGAAATAATAACAGATTTAACTTCTGAATCCTTAATAGCTACCTTAAAAAGATTTGTAGCTAGGCGCAGAATTTGTGCCACCATCTTTTCCGATAATGCTTCTAATTTTGCTGGTGCGAATTCAGAATTGAAAAAATTGCATAAAATTGTAAAAAGTCAATCCGAGGAATTGGCTGCTTACTTATTGGCTAATTCAATTTCTTGGAAATTCCTTCCTCCTAGATCCCCTAATTTTTGTGGCTTGTGGGAGACAGGAGTAAAATCCTTTAAGCAGCATTTAAAAAGAACTATTGGAGATTTAAAACTAACTTTTGAGGAATTTTTAACTGTCGTTAATCAAATCGAAGGTATTTTAAACAGTAGGCATCTAATACAATAATCTTCGGATCCAAACGATTTCAAAACGTTAACCCCAGGACATTTTTTAATAGACCGCCCTATAAATAGCATCTGTGAACCAAACTTGACTGACCTTGCCAATAATAAACTTAGTCATTGGCAGCAAATTACAAAAAATAATCAATTAACTTGGAAAAATTGGAGTAGAGATTATTTAAATAATCTACAACAGCGAACAAAATGGTTATTTGAAAAAGAAAATATTAAAATTGGAACTATGGTTTTATTAAAGGATAGTAATTTGTCCATGTGTACCTGGTCAGTCGGTCGCATTCAAGACGTTATTTATGGGAGCGATGGTAAAATTAGGGTTGTGCTTGTAAAAACTTTAAATGGTATATTCAAACGAGCAATTTCTAATATTAGTATTTTGCCCATAAATGATCCTTTATTGTAATGTAAATATTTATTTTTCTTGTATTTCTTGTGCATTTGTATTTGAAAATTTTTTGCAGTAACTTTGTATTTTAATATTATAATTGAATTGAATTGTATATTTGTATTATTGATTGAATTGAAACTTGTATTATAATTGAAGATTTATTGTTAAACAGAAAATAATTAATTGTTCACAACGAAGGACATTTGTTTAAGATATGTTGCTGAAATAAATATTTCAGTGGTGGCCGGTATGTTGGCGCCACTCTTGGCTTCTAACATCGCTTGGCGATAAATGTAAATCAGAAGTCGTTTTGTTCTTCGCTTGTTCGGGAGTCTCCATGGGGAGCTCCGAAGTAAATAAAAAATGGTTCGTTAGTAAATAGAGTTGAAATTTTATCGATAGTAGTATAATTTACAGTCCACTTTAATGTCGTAGTCGACATCAGTATCCTTGTTACAATTCTAGAACTAAATGAGCGCCCTGTTTCCTCCTATAACTCTTCATTACGCTGAAAAAAAGCTCTTCAATTTCTTGGGTTTTCAAATTAAAGTTCAAACTTCATGTTTCTACATTACTCTTTCTGGGCCAATCCCTTTTATCTATTCAAGTGTGAACCTTTTCTTTTTAAAATGGTCCAAAAATTATTATTCATCTCATCGTAAACATTCAATATTTTATTGCAATTTCATCATGAGATTTTCCTTGTTTATTCATAAACAAGGTTTTATAGCATACATTCAAGGTTTTATAGCATAAGGAATTCAGCCGTATTCATCCGTATTCGTAATTCTAAATTCTATATGTTTACACATGTTCTGCAAAATTTATTGTAATTTTTAAGAGTATCTAATAATTAATACAACATAGTAACAAAACTTCCACTAAAACAAAGGAATTTCGCAGTTTTATCAAAACTCGTTTTTATAAAGTAAACGATTAAAATAAAATAAATGTTGAGGTGATCGATTGCTTTGATTTATTACTGTTTTATTAAATAAAAAAAATAAATAAAAGAAATTCATAATCATATGCAGATCTTTAAAAATTGAACGTATTTAATATTTTTGGCCAAAATTTTATATATCTATATATATTGTATACAGGGTGATTCATAAAGAAGTATATAATTTCCAAATGCTGCAAAACAATATAAATTTAAGATACAGATTACAACTGAACACCCTTCATTGGACATCTTTTTGATAAGGTTTGTGTCCTACCACAGAGCAAAGTGACGTAGGTTATAGCGTGTTGGTCACGTGACTTTTCAGTCAAAAGGAAAATCACTTTTTTTTTCGTGCATATTTCTCCAACTGGATGCTGCAGTACCATGCTGGTCACGAGACGAGCAATATCACCTTGATAAATATACTACTCACCCATAGATTATACGAGTCGCGAAATACAACACAGCACTAACCCAATGGCCAACCAGAGAAACTGTCTAAACACATTTTTTGTGTTGTGAGGGTATATAAAAGATAAAGTATTTGTCACTCTCCCTCTTGCTATTATAGTAAGCTGAAAAAATATTCACTGTACTAAATACAGTTTTTCTTCGATCAGCGCTGTTAATCACATGATTTTACCGCATTAGCCGAAACATTAATTGCATGAGAAAAACTGCAATAGATCCGCAACCAACTTTCTCAGAAACACGATATACATAAACAGAGAGTGTAATAATGTACTACGATATTGGTTTTTGGTGTATTATTGTTAGAGAATAGATATTACAGCTTGATTTGAAACTTTAAGAAAAGTTGATCTAATTTTCCTGAACTTCCATTAAGATAAACGTGCGAGATAATTTATTAAATAACAATCGAGAAACATTAAAAAGTCTGTTTTTATTTTAATTTAATTCTGCATTACAACAAGTCTTTAGATTATTTATTTTGACTTACTTACCATTAGGTTAATTTTTAATAATTTACATAAATTGATGTAAAACTTATTTTAATACATTTAGATTACTTCAAACTTATATACAGTATAATTTATTTAAGCGAAAACTTATAAATTGCTAATTAAACAGTTTATTATTATTACTTTTAAATATCATTTTGTGATAACGAAAAATCTGATTTTCTAAACCTCGGTTCACTTGCATACTTCTACTCATGTCTTAGTGTATATAGTACTAGCTGCCCCGCCCGGCGTTGCCCGGACCCGTGATAAAACTTTAAATTAATTCCAAATTTGTATTATATATTTTTAACCTAATTTCGTATGAATTTAGTATTTTCAGTGACAAAATCGCGAAAAAATACTGATAATTAGTGATAAAAGGTCTCGCATCCAGAAAAAAGAATTGATTAAAACTACAAAACATGTTTTGTTGAGTATATTTTGGTCGTTTTAGCAAAATTCAAGTAAATTTGAACCATTTTACTTGAATTAACAAAACATTTTTTGCTGACGATACAAAATATTTTTTTGGAATTGAAAAAAAAAAAATTTTTTTTTGTTGATTCAAACAAAATTTTCATTGACCTATATTTAAACAAAAAGTTTTGTTGGGTGAACCAAATTTTTGTTGATTCAACAAAACTTTTTTCTGGTTGCGTAAGAAAACATTTTCTTCTTTTTTCGCATAGGGACGTCGGTTTTACAGCTCGTGTAAAAATTATGTCAGAAATATTGGTATCTGGTTGTAAATTAAATATATTTTCTTCTAGCTTTTTTGGGATTTCAAATCGGGTCCGTTAACGTATAAAAAATAGTTTTCATCGCCCGAACTCTCTGAAATTTTAGTCGTTTATACATATACCTGTTTCCAAGTCCTCTATAAAATTATGTGAAACTATATGCATATTAAATAGTAAAAACGTTACCGGAAGCCGATCGTGACCGCGCAGACAGATACCGTTAATATAAGTTCTCGTCGAAAATTTCTCAGATTTTATTTGTAAAAAATAATTTTTCTCGCCCGAACGTTTCGAAATTGATGTAGGTCATATAAATCTGATCTACCGATATGCCCTAAAAAGATTGTGTCGAAATACGAAGGTTTAGTAACTTTTAGCGTAAGAAAATTAATTGACTCGTAAGGCACGAAACGACCTGCGTTCGCCGGTATTTTTGAAAGGATTAATATTAGTATTTTTAAAAATTAATTATATCGTCGATCAGAAAAAGGTTCCAGCTTTAAGAACATATGTTTGCTTTTGTCTGCATCTCTAAAATTGCTCTTTTGTGGGGCGTTGCTATAAGGGGGAAAACATTCACCCGGGAAAACGACCATTTATCAAAAATGTTTTTTCAAAGGGTTAACTTCAATTTTTATTCGAATTGACTACGGCATTTGAGACGCAAGAGTGCAATCTTTCAGAATATGATTTTCGTTTACCAAATGGTTTAATCGATAGAAGTTAAAACAGAATTGCGAAATAAACGCGTTCTTAATTCTCGTTCGCTTCCGTAATTCGGGTTCTGGGCATGCGCGAGTGCTGAAAGATGGCTTGCAAACAAATATATTAGTTATTGAACAGTTTTTAATTAATATTTCGGTTAATGATTAAAATATTAAAATTCTGAGACTCAGGTGCTTCCGGAGAGGCCTTGGACTATCCTCACCTAAATTATCAGACTTCCAGGAGCGCCAGATTTCGGTAGCCATCGCAGACAGACACACACACACGCACAGAGTGAGACTTTCTTGTATTAGTATAGATATCAAATGTTGTTTGAAGAATTCTAACTTTTGAATAGCTTCTTTGAATTCTTTTAATGTTAATTCTTCATAATGTATTTTCTTCAACTTTCATTTTCAAAAATTGGACGTCAGCTTCCTTGCAAAAAAAAAAAAGGATCACCCATTTTGTTCGTTGCTTATTAATCCAAATTTTACTAGCACTAACCGAGGAAGCCTCCAAAAAGAGCTTAGCGCATCAACTGAAAATCGCACTATCTGAAACCGCACCAAAGGAGAGAAATTTGTAATATATTATCTGGATGTAATCCAGTATTACTGTACTTGTTTCAGATAGCTTCCTATATATATATACTGACTGACCCGCCCGGCATTGTCCGGGCCCGTAATAAAAAAAATTAAACAAATCTAAAGATTGTATGACTTTTTATATCTTTAACCCGATTTTGTATGAAAATATTTATTTAAAAGTGGCGCGCACGCGATGGAAAATCTTTTTTTCTATCTTCCGCCGACAGGGGGCGTATTCCAATCTAAACGAGCCTCCAACGCGTGTTTCTGCCGCCTGTGGCACAGTATAGTACACTGTAAAAAAAAAATCAGAAGCATTTCGGCCCAAGGCGGAAAGGTTTCCGGAAATTTATAGTAAACTTTGTGTTCTCCACAGTTACTTGTTATTTCGGAATCGTTACACGTATTTTCGGAAAAATATTCAAAGCGGTGAATACTCTGAAGAAGTCAGAAACGTTACATTCCATAGCGGAAACGTTTTCGAATAGGTAGTGTAAAATGTTGGTTACTGAAAAATTCGGAAATGTTACACTCATTCCGTGTAAAGTTTAAAAATGGAATTTAAAATGAAGTAATATTTGCGCATGCTAATCTACTCCGACCTACTGCACATGTCATTATCACGTGATTTGTATTGTTCTTGAGAGGAAAGGCAGCTTAAAACAGATGCAGATGCAACGTATTTATATGAGCTGTAAGTATTCTGTTTTATAATTTCTTTTATTTGAGAGAACAATATGCTTTAAAAAAAATTTATATTATCAGATTCTATTTTATTGCATATTAATATTACATTTGCAGTTAATCTTTTGTTGTATACACAAAGTTAAATAACTCGTTCTATAGTTTCTTTATAATCTTGTTCTATGAATCTATAATAAATATTAGATATTTGATTGATGAATAATAATGTAGTACTAGTATTAATGAAGCACAGATAGCACCGTATATACGTCTTTAACATCTTTTCGTTTGGAGATCGGTTACGTTTCATAACTTTTCTAATGATAAAATGTATCGTTTATCCCCTTGGAGGGCAAGCACGTGGTCTAAAAATGCTAAATTTTGCGATGTTTCAACACCAGTAATTTTTAATAATGAATTTTTAAATTCTCAATCTGCAAAAAACAATACTAAATATTTTTATTTAATAATACTGGTGGCAAAGTTATATATTAAAAAGTGGTATATATTATATACCGGTGCCCCTCAAGATGTTAAATGACAGAACAAATTCCTAATTTCACTTATACTATACGTTTTTACTTCATTTTTTATGAATCAGATATTTATAAACAAATATAATTGAAAATTCGATTTATAAATCTATAAATAATTCTTCTTTAAAATCCGGTCTCGTGAATTCCATGCTGTAAACAGATACATATGCATTATGAAAATGCTTTATTTCCCAAAATAGATGTATTACTTTTAATACCTTTAAATAAATATATTTTTTAATCTTGTAAGTATAGATATTATGTCAAAAGATTTCGTATCTGTAAATAATTATTTTATTTTATGAACTGTATACTTATAAAAATATATTTATTTTCTCAGGTTGTCTCAGCACTTCTCAAGTTATACGAATAAAATAATATCTTTAAATGAATATATTTAGAAGCATCATAGTTGTAAAACACTATATTAAAAATATTTACAAACAGACAAAACATTTTTATCAATATATCTATTTATAAGTATACAATTCGTGAAAATAAAACAATTACCACAGATATAAAATATTTTTGAATAGTATAACTATTTACAAGATTAAAAAAAATGTTGAAAGGTATTACTAAAATCTATCTATTTATAAGTATAGGGAAGTTAAATATATTCATTAAGTATCTATTTAGAGGATGGAACTCATGAGGCTGCATTTAAAGAAAAAGAATTATTTATAGATCCATAAATCAAATTTTCAACGTTATTTATTTACAAATATCTTATTCATAAAAACTGAGTGAAAAACGTATAGTATAAGTGAATTTAGGAATTTGTTCTGTCATATACACGATACATTTCATCATTAGAAAAGTTATGATACGGAACCGATCTCAAAAGGAAAAGATGTTAAAGACGTATATACGGTGCTATCTGTACTTCATTAATACTAGTACTACATTATTATTCATCAATCAAATATCTAATATTTATTATAGCTTCATGGAACAAGAGTATAAAGAAACTATCGAACGAGTTATTTAACTGTGTATACAACTTCTAAACTTGTTGTAATTGTAAACTTGTAGTAGGTAAACTAAAGAAGTTTCCAGACGACTCAACTCTGTTCCTACAAAGGAAAATTTGGAAGCCTCTCTTCAGTAGAAGAACATACTCTCAAATTTGGAGTTATTTTAAAATGACAGAAGTATTTGTCATAGAATTAAGTTTTTTCAAAGTTTATTTCACCTGCATAAATAACTTTAAAGTGATATCTTGAGTAGCAGTTTAATAATAAAAGGTAAATAATAAAACGAGTTCAGAAAAATATATGTTTCACACCAGAAATTACAGAAAGTTTATAATATTTCTAATTCTAGAGTATGATTTATCTACAAGATCATACTTCATAGGATCATTTCTATAGTAAGATTAGCGAGTTTGCTCACCAAACATCGCAGAAAACCTAACCACGATGATGTGGAGTGGGGTTTCGCCTCGAGCGAATGTAATATTAATTTTTTTTAAAGCATATTGTTCTCTCAAATAAAAGAAATTATAAAACAGAAATACACAGAAACATTTCCAAAACACACAGAAACATTTCCGATGTATACAAAAACATTTCTGATGCATGCAGAAACATTTCCCATGTATACAAAAACTTTTCCGATATATGCGGAAACCTTTCCGATGTATACAAAAACATTTTCGATATATGCAGAAACCTTTCCGATGTATATAAAACATTTTCGATATATGCAGAATTGTTACTGAACATCTGACTGAAATATAAAGAAACGTTTCCGAAATGCACGTAAATGTTTCCGAAATATGCGAAAACTTTTATGAACATCTGACCGAAATATGCGGAAACTTTTATGAACATCTGACCGAAATATGCGGAAACATAACTAGAAACGATGGGCCACATTGCTGCCCCACCAGAATGAGTAACGTTTCCGAGTTTTTTTTTACAGTGTAGGCGCTACAAAATAATTTCAGTTACACCTACCGCCACCAGCGGGCGCACTCTGTTCCAAACAAACTACCTTCCGAACAATACTCTGACCTTCCACCGCCAGAGGGCCAAATTTGTTCTATACGAACATCCGATACGAGTAACTGTTGTATCAAGGAAGTTTAATTAATCAATTCCCGTCGAAATCGGGCCCATCGAACTTTTGAAAAGAATGCCCCCTGGCGGTGGAGTTTGGAACTAAAATATTTATCACGATCAAAAACCAATTTGAATCATCCAAACCCTGTTGTGATCGGGCCCATAGAACCCGCCTGAAATGCACAGTTATAGAAAAAAAAATACCTTTTAGGATTGCCCACCACGGGGCGCTTGGTCAAGTGCTCAACTACAAATCAAATACTTTGATTGTTGATATGCATCAAGCAAATATGTGTTGTGTACTTTTATTAGGAACATGAATTTAATTTTTACGAAAATCGTTATTTGAAATTTCCGGTATTCTGTATATATATATATATATACATTTATAAAACGCTATAAGTGAAGTTAAAAATGTTAAATTTTTTAAATGACTTTTGTTTTGTGTAAATCAGAGCAATACAATTGTTTTGACTTCTGAATTAATGAAAAACATGCTGAAGTACAATAAATGCAATATTAAATAAAAAGGCGCTAACGTCCCCACACCTCCCCATACATGCAAATATAACGAATAATTTGATCAAGAAAACCCATTTCTCCTACATTAACGTGATTATTAACAAAATAATTATATTTTTCTGATAATTAGACATAATGAAGACACCACGCTAAAATACCCGCCAGATGGCTCCCTTTCCCATTTTCAAATTCAAATGTATATCTTAATTTTTGTACATTAGTAAAAATTTGCAATTATTCTCCTTCATTTTCCCAATGTAAATGGAGAGATCAGCGAGAGAAACAGATCTCTTTGCAGATCAGTTTTCAATGAAAGCCGATCCCTGTCTCGCACTTTCTCGGATTTTTTTTTACTGGCGCCGCCAGATTTTTACAGTTTTTTCAAAAATTAAGAAAAATACCAGGCGAATTTAACAAAAATTGGATTATCGGATGCCGAAGATTTTTCTGCATATACCCTGAAAGTTTCAAATCGATATCTTAATTAGATTTCTTAAAATTCTATAATTAGTAAATAAATTTCTAATTGGTTCATTTCTGCTTGCAGATCGAGAACAGGTGTTCTTTTCTTTAGCCACTTTGATACAAAAGAGGGCATTTTGGATGCGTCGATTAATTCGTTTTAATTAATATTTCGGATAACTTTCAAAATATTAAAATTCTGAGATTCAGATGCATCAGAAGAGGTCATGGACTATCCTCAAATAAATTTTCAGACTTCTAGATGCGATAAATTTCGCTAGCCATCACAGACAGACATACAGACCCACACACAGAATGAAATTTTCTTTTATTAGTATGAATATAAGTATATATAAATACGCTTAAATGTGAAACGTATAAATGATGCTTAATTGTATAATGCTATTTAAACAAGTAGCAAAAGCCAAGTAGATTTCGGAATGCACCATACACAAAATCAACTTCAATATTCATAATCTATTTTGTATTAAACACACTCCCAGAGAAGTATATAATGTCACACTTAAAACTTGAAGCATCAGAATATCCGTCACAAAAAGATTTTTCAATTAACTGAAAAGCAATTAATATTTTTGCCTGTTTTTATCTTATTTGAACGATTCCCTCTTGAGATTGCCCACTTATATATTCAATTAAATTTGAAAAGAATTCGAATATGTTTTTGTTTTTTTTTGTACCGAAATAAATTTTAATTAGTTATCTTTTGTTTCTTATTTTCATTTATCTAGTTTGGTATCTCTGCATTCATTTTTCCATTAAAAATATCATTTAATTCAACAAGAGATATCACGTGATTTAATTAAATATATCATTTATATTTTAATTCTTTGATATATGTAAATATGCCCCGGAAATACTACTCAAGCAGCCTGGTTAATTAGATACTTGTAATTCATTTGTTATTCCCTTTTATAGATTGCACTAATAAAAATTAATTTTCAAGAATTACATGCTTTTCATCCAGAAAATCATAGAACTATTTAAATGAATCATTATACTTACAAGATCAGTTCTAAGTACACTCAAATCTACTTCATGTAATATTGGTTAAAGGAATTTCCCGCTTAATATAATTTAGTCTCAATGATTCAATACCACTCTAATAGTTTATTTAATAATAAACTGTGCAAATACAATAAATCTAAGTAACTTTATTGTATGTCCAAAATTAAGGTTACAAATATACCTTAAAAGATAATTGTTTTATTTGAATGAAATTTTGTACATAGTATACGTATGTTAACTGTGCATTACCAATATTGACTTTAGAAAATAAACAAGGGTATAAATTGTTTCAGTAATGAATTCATAGATAGCCTGATGGAAAATCCTTCCCCCCTCCCAAAGGATCAAAATGTCATCCTGGAAGATTTATAATTTTATGCTTATTATTTTTTTCTGAAATGCACATTCTTTTCTGAAATCTATAATACCTGCACCTCCTCCGAAGCTGTAAAAATCGCTCACAGATAAAAATTTCCGAATTCAACACAAATAACGGCTATTCAAAAGGGCAAGCTTGTAATTTCTCATGAAAGAAATCACAATTATATGCACGAAATTCAGAGATTGATAACATTTTTCATTTGACCCACACAAAATATACTCTTGTAACAGCTTAAGAAGCACTAGATGATTAAACATTAACTGCACCATTCTGGAAGTTATATATAACATATGTCTTTAAAATATTAAAATCACATAATTTTAATTATTACAAAAAATATTTTATTATTTTTAGTTTGAACACCAGTGTACATATAGCAAAAGAAGCCAAGATAAAGGAATATTTTACCACTTTCAGAGAAAAATGTTTTTCATTTCGGACTTTTTATTATTTTTTTAAAGACTTTCTTTATTGTCTTACACAAAGCTTCTGGGATTGTGGTCCAAAGACGCGAATAGCACCACAGGGATTTTCACGAGACTTTGAAATTTCTGTATCAATTAAAATCTTGTTTTTTGGTCTCTTAATGAAATGTCACGAGAAAACTGAAAGCTTTTTTTTTAACCTATAAGTGACATATAATACGAGTGTCAAACTGTATTTTTTTAAGATACAGCTAAATGGCACAAGTTAAACTTACCAACTCTAAAGAGTGTTCAAAGTAAGATCAATGCACTTTTGTAGGTGAAATTTCCAAAGATTAAATGCCTCAAGCAATCCATTTCTTGGAATAGAAAAAATATGCTTTTATAGCCTCATCAATCTCATCTTCACAAGGAAAACGACGCTTAGGTAATTTTTTTAGATTAAATAATAGCCAAAAGTCACACAGAGCAATATCAGGAGTATAGGATGGATGTTCTATCTCTATGATGTTTTTTGTTCTAGAAATTCGACTGTAATCCTTGCTGAAGGAGAGGACGCTTTGTCATGGTGAAACATGATTCCCCTATCATTCACCTCTTGAAAAATTTCCGGAAGACACTTAGTGGTGTATCAGTTAGCTGTATTTGTCTTATGTCCCACCAGCATTAGGACTTTGAACAGCCTTGTACTTCTGAATAATACGGCATGCATTAATTTCTTTTTATTGCTCGTTGGCTTTTCACCATTGTTGGAGGGAGTCACCTTCAAAGACTCAGACATTCCTTTCTTGACGTTTTGGAACATCAAAAAGGTATGTACGTCTCATCACCAGTTATTATTTTAGGAATAATGTGGTGACCACTTTCATTAAGTAATTTTAGGAGTTTTTTTTACTGATTCTGACACGCGCCGCTTTTTTGTGTTCTCTTAAATTATGAGAGAACCGAACGGCAATCTAACGTTTTTTATATGCAGTTCTTCCTGAATAATTTTATTTGTAGCTGTGTTGGACACGTGCATCCATGAGTGGTACCGAATCAACCTAGCTTATGCGCAGAAGGATGACCGAGAGCTCAGACGAGGACGTCGTAGTGGCACCAACCACTTCCGGAAGGTTGTTTAAATGGGGTCCCAAGCGGATGCGGGTGTCGACGGAGCTCCACCTTCTATCTCATGACTGCGTCGGGATTTATATTGGCGGGTCTTGGGCATCGAGGTCAAGTGTGGTTGAGGATTCTGTCCTCAAACTCAACATCGTGTGTATGCCACTCACTCTTGCGGGAGGCAACTTTCTTGGGGCTGTGTCGTTGTTAAGGTACCAGAAGCAGGTGTCTGTTCTCTGGGGCGGATGAGCCAGCGAATCACAGATACGGCCCAGGTTCGGCCGTACCACTTTTTTTGCTTTATTTTCCTATTCTGTAGTCGGATGCCTCAGGACTAGTGAAACAGGGGTACGCTAGCTGTGGGAGACTAATTTTCCTATTTTCTTAATTCTATCTTATATTTTATTTACTAATTTTTTATGTTTTGTGTTGTTTTTCTGTGTAGAGAGCTAGTGATCGTAACTCTAGACTTTCCCTGATCCGAACTGGCGTTTGAGTTATCCTCAGATACTGACATATATCTATTTCTTGAGCCGATGGTTCGCATCAGTGGAATGTCATTCGTCACCCAAAGGCTACGATGCGAATAGCCTAGCTTAAGCACCGGACCTGCCTCGGCCCCTCTCACCTATTGAGTAGGATTCTATCACAGCGTCCGGAATAGCTAAAAAGTCCTGTCATGACCAGTAGTGGACGAGTACAGTACACTAAGTTGTCTTATAGCTGTGTTGACCGCAAGTACCGAATCAAACTGGCTTCAGAGCAAGAGGATGACCGGGAGCTCAACCGAGGACGCCGTACCGACATCAACCCTTTTCGGAGGTTGCTTAAGCGGGGTCCCAGACAAGTGCAGGTGTCGATGGGGCTCCAATTCCGGTCTCGTGACTATGTCACCGAAAGCAATTGTTTTCGGGAATTCCTTCTCCTTGGCAGCAGCGGATAAGCTAAAGAAGCACAGGCTGCACTTGGTCCGGCTGGACCAGCTTTTTTCTTTTACTTTCTACTTCATGGTCGTGATGCCTCAGGCCTAGTCACCTTGGTGTGCGCAGAGGACTAATTTTCCTTTTTTACATATATCTTTCTTTTTATTAATTTTTACTAATATTTTATATTTGTATTGTTTTTTCCCGTCAGCAAGAAGCTAGTGGTGGCATCTGTAAGGCTCTCCATGCTGGTGGTAGAATATTTCTCAAGTAGAGGCTTCTCTCTAGTCTTTAAGGTGTGGTTCGCTCTTGTGGGCTTCCACATGCCACTTGGTGGCGATTATACGTCTGGCCTAGCTTGGGAACCGAACCTACTCCGATAAACTCTCGGTCTATTGATTGGGGTTTTATTGAAACGATCCCTATTCGGTTAACAATCATGTCATCTCCGGTATAGTACGGTTGCATTATTCAACTGGTCTTATTACTGTGGGTCCAATTTTTTTGTTTCTTTTGTATGGTTGTTCTGTATGTTCTTCTGTCTGTATGCACATTTTCCACCCTGAAGTAGCGTTAAATGTTGCGTCGGTTCTTGCTATAAACTATTAAGTTTTTCTATCGCGCTACTCGCTACACTATATTGTTCAAAATGTAGCGAACTACACTACAAACTACTGTAAAAAGTAGTGACTACTGTAGTTTTACTTCCGACCTCTGGTTACGAGTTTTAAAAATAAGTATAAAAATAAGAAAAAGGTTTAAAAAACACCCTTTTATAGAGTTTTCTTTGTATATCTTAAAAGTTAGGCATAATTTCATGACAAAAATTCATGTTGTTCCAAAATTAAATTCATTCCCATATCTAAATTTGACGTGGCTCCCGATTATACCAAATTTACCGCTTTGATACACGAAGGGTAGTAAACGTGAACTAATGAATTTGATATATTATTGATATCATATGGATATCATTTGGTAAGTACATCGATTATCATTGATTAATATTTTTTGTTCAGCCGATGCATTTTCTGGGATTATAGCTTACAAAAAATTTCCTGTGTGTTCATCATCCTGTTTTATCAAATGTGTAATGTTTTGTAATAATGATAATAAATATGCATATGGTTCAGTGGAAACGTCAAGACACCAGTAATGAGTATGCAACAACCAGAGATAATAAATCAAATAAAGACTGTTTTATAAACTGATTGAACTCAATAGAATAGCATACTATATCTAAAGTCATCAAGTATTTTAGAAAATTCAGCCCTTAAGAGGCCTATTTTTTGCAAAGGTGGAGGGGTCGGGTTTCTGACTTTAGCAAGACTCATATTGTATATTTCTAATTAATTTAAGTAATTATTTTTTATTCATTATTATGTTAATGTATTCCAATATATATTGTTCTTTTGCTATAAAACTGCCGTATGTGATTGACAGTGGAATTTCCCCTGATCCTATTATCTATTTGAGGGAGGTTCTCGAATACTTTGTAAGTACTAATCAGGTTTCGGAAAGAAATACAATGAATTAAACACAATCAGCACCACATTCCTATTGAGCTGTATTTCACCAAAGAATGCAAGGGGAGGATGATCGAGACGTAGGCCGGGGTGGAAAGGTCTAGAACAAACGTACCCAGGTGGATGGAGCTCCGTGAATGAAGAATGACAGCCCGGTCGATTTGGAGTGTGAAAGGACAGTGAAAGACAGGTCAGTCGTGGAAGTGCAGTCGAGAGCGTAAGACGCCAGAGAGTCGTTGGTGTGCTGTGAAGAGTGAAGGAGGGATGATTGATGTGTAGCAGATAGCGTAAGACGCAAGGGTCGTCAGTGCACAGCGTTGGATATAGACGTGTCTAGTGAAGAGTGTGGAGAATTGTGTTGAATTACAGAGACAAGCTGCATTGGACAGTTTGGTCCAGAGTAAAACTAATTATTACTTAGACGGAATTATATGTACGAATAGTACATTTGAGATATATATTAAAACGGGTGATCAGGGAGATTGCCATATGACAGTCACATACGGCTAGTGACAATATAATAACTATCACTGTAACATTTTTCTTGCATAATAATTTTAATAAATAAATTATTAATTGGTTATTTTAGGAGAACTTCTTTCCCAACGTGTCCGGTATCACTTTAATACCGGTGGTGCCAGAAAAATACCATAGAACTAAGGTAGCCATTCTTGGAGGATAATTACGATGACCGAACAAGGCGACGTGACCATTACAATACGCTCTGAACACTTAGTTTTATGAAACATTTATGTATTTTTTATTAATTATTTGTGCGCATTATGCGGTTATATACACCACATTTCCATCATAGCATATTTTCAATTGAAATTATATTTTTAAATAAATATTCTGCGACACCGCTTTGTAATTTTACAGAATAATGACCAAAGTGAAATAAATACTTTACTTTTGCAGGAAAATCTTTATACCATTCTCATAGACAATTGATTCAGGAATACTGTATAGTTTTCAGGTACCATCGTTACGAGCAGGTGTCAGAAAAACTACTTTTTTGTTGTAGCGAACTACAGATACAACTACTTTATCGAAAATGTTGTTAACTACAATTACAACTACTTGTTTTAAAAAGTAGCGATTACAAACTACTTTTCAAAAGCAGTCACTACTTCGCTACTTTCAGATTTTGTCAACGGATTCAATTTACATTCGAAACTGAGGAACTGAATTAAATAATACAGCAACCTTTCATTATATTGCGCATACAATTAAATTAATACGACACAACCGAGGGCATTAATAAATTAAGAAATGTAACATACAGGAAAATGTTGGTTTATACACACATTACACATTTCGTCGAAAAAAATGAGATATTATAATCTGGAAAATTACAGAAAAACAACTCTAAATACAAACAATAAATAAATCTGTAAATAAAGCAATTCCGAATAATAAGAAACCCGGCATTAAAACATGAAGACCTAATAACGAGTAAATAGACAAGTGTTGCCAACATGAAAACTATTTTCTTTGGTCAGTTAGTATTTGATTTTAGCAGCAAGTGTCAATGAAAAAATGTATGACTTCATGCCATGCTTCGCAAATTGTTGAGCAGAACAAAATTTGTACAAAAGAAGCAAGTTTGAACCAAGTGATTTGCAGATTGGCACATTTTTTCCCCTGAAGTAGCGATAAATGTAGCGTCGGTTCTTGCTACAAACTATTAAGTTTTTGTATCGCGCTACTCTCTACACTACATTGTTCAAAATGTAGAGAACTACACTACAAACTACTGTAAAAAGTAGTGATTACTGTAGTTTCGCTACTTGCAGCGCGCTACTTCCGACCCCTGGTTACGAGTTTTAAAAATAAGTATAAAAATAAGAAAAAGGTTTAAAAAACACTCTTTTATTGGTATTCATTGTATATCTTAAAAGTTAGGCGTAATTTCATGACTAAAATTCATGTTGTTCAAAAATTAAATTCATTCCCATATCTAAATTTGACGTGGCTCCCGATTATACCAAATTTACCGCTTTGATTCGCGAATGGTAGTAAACGTGCACTAATGAGTTTGTTATATTATTATTTTTGCTTTGCTTTGTTCTTTTTTAACATGTGGCAACGAAAAAGAATAAGTGGGTAAGTGTGGTCGAAGATCGCACAAAGGGTTTCGTTTAATATTCCTTTCAAAACACTTTATCATTTCTTTAATAAATTCAAATAAATTTCATTCACCCCCCCCTCCCCCCCCAAAAAAAGTCGTGTTTTTTATAAAGTAAAAATTTACCGGTCTATTTTTCTCGTTTTTTCGAATATCTGAACCAGCCCGCTATTATATTCTCTCATAATAATATCTGTCATGTGGACTAAATGCGATATTTAAAAATAATTTCAAAATTAAAAATGTTGAACACCTTCAAAATGTTAAAATATGCGAATATTTCCGTAATCAGGTTTTTATCATGATTCAATACGTTCCTCAAACTCATATATTTACTATTCTCTATTACTCATATTGATACTCGTTTTGTATTATTCTGAAACATTTGAAAAATCCGTTAAACTTTCAATATGACGTCAGATTAATTTTATTTTTAATTCTCTAATAACATGATATTAATCTGCTTTCTGTACATACACGTACTCATACTCCTTGTATTATTGAGAAATATTTGAAAAATTCCGTTTTATTACCAATATTTATCTTTTTTTGAATTGGTGAAACTTTTTATTTCATTTTCATTTTTCACGTGGAAATCTTTCAATAGAAAATTAATTATTTTAGAAATAATTTTATTGTGGATTTTTAATTGTTGGCAACTGCTATAACGAAAAATGTTTAAATTTAGCAGGAAAAGACTGTTAGAATTTTGTTTTTTTATCTCTATATATTAAAATAATACGATTTTTTCAAATTTTAATATTTTCAGCTTTATAGCAGGCATTTAGCTATAAGTACACAAATTTTCATGCCTGTAAGTTATATAGTTTTTGAGAATGGCTCTGGGACGAACAGACAAACGGAGCGGGATTAGTAGGGTTTCATGAGATGAACGGAACCCTAAAAAAGACACTACTAAATATTCAAGATTTCTATATTGTTTGCTGAATGTATAATCATAATTTATTATTGAGCTGTTAAATGATTAAAGCGTGTTTTAAAAAAATATTATTGCTCTTAATTGTTATATATATATATATATATATATATATTAGTGATTAAAACATTTCATTGTTACACTTTCACAGTCCATTGGCCTATTTTGGAGAGCGTAGTTTGGAGTATATGAACTCCGTTGTTTTTGTATCTCGTATATATTTGTAACTCTAAAGAATATTTGGCGACTTATTACCTGTGACCGACTAACTGCAAAATTCTTAAGATTAATTTATTAATTTTTAATTAAGTTGTAAAATTATTTAAATGTTTTATTGTTTTCTGAAACACACGTGTGTATACAATTTTTATAAATCTAGCATAGCAGGAATAGATTAAAAAATCGATTTCAAAATTCCATCTTTCCATACAAACACCGTGCTGAGTTAAATGAAAGAGTATAAAAATAGCTTTGACTGCACTGATTTTTTTTTATTTTTTTTTTTTTTGAAAATTAAACCGTCACTGCATCAAAATATACTTTATTGTACATTCCTTTATTTTCTAGAAGACCAGCTCACAAAACTATTCATAGTGACGGAATTTCCCAAAAACGCTGGCCAAAACCAGAAAATAAAAGCTCAATATTTCTATGCGCAACTTTGCTTAATTGTTTATCAATGTTGTCTAAATATGTTTCGTTCACCTTTATTGCATAAAGGAAAAGCATTATAGTTTATTTTATCACACACCATCATGATGTTGAATATTTTGAAAATGATTGATTTTCATTGTTCAAAACGATACACTGAAAATTAATCTTTTCTGGCGACAATTTTAGCATCTTATGATGGATCATGTTTCGGAAAAGATGTATTATATGCTTTTATCTTAAGGATTTATGGATGTTTGAAAGAAAACTACCACTGAATTATGAAGTTCATATTTGATTTATTTAACTTTATGAAAAAAAAGTCTAAGATCCATCTGAATGCAGTCGAATTAATAAATGAAATAAATAGTTTTTAGACTTATCTTTACAACATATTTAATATTAATTGCTATTTTTGCAACTTTGAGCACAAATGGTGTTTTATTATTAAATTATTTCAATAAATAAATGTACAAAATGGCTTGAATGTTGCAATGAAATTTACAAAATTGCACTATATGGTACATGTAAACTCTACACTTCATAATTATAAACATCCTGTATCTTTATTTAATCAACTCACAATTCTAATTATTAGCTTCTCCGCAAAGAAAAGCCAAAATCATTTCGAGTTTTTGCTAAGATTTGGGGAAATATATACCACTTTTTTTTCACATAAACTGAGTTAAGGGCGTGTATTTTAAATGTATGTAATATATGTATTTTAAATATATGGGTTTTAAATTAAAGTTATGTATTTTAAATGAAACGAATGAAAGATTTGTATTTGAAATGAAGTGAATACAATACAAATGATGGCGATGGGAACAATATTTGGTGGTTTATAATCTGCGCTTGGCTAATATAAACGTATCAGAATTGATCAATGCATTTCCAAATCGATTAATATGTTTTCTTGAACCATAAAATAAAAAAATGCTGTTGGTTTTAAAGCCTTGCATTCCACCTAATTATTGGAATCGGTTTAATGAATAAGTATAATAATATACAAGTGGATGCAAACGAGATAGACAAAATTCCATATGATTGTATTTCCTGAAATTTCTTTCACCGTTTTTAAGATATGGATTTTTACGTCGCCCAAAATTGTTGAAAGAGGTAGTATAGTCATTTAAAAGAATAAAGAAAAGAAAACACCGTATAATTTTTTATTGTCAAACTGACGGAGACAAAATACCCCTACGATTTGCAATTAACTACATATCTTTTAAATTTATGTTCGCAAAATAAGTTTAGGTGCCGTAAATTGTAACAAACTTTAAAATAGTCAATTCTAATACCCTGTAACAAAGTCTGACTCACTAATTGGAAGCTTTAAGTTGTATACAAGAAGATTGTTAAGTATTGTTGTTGTTGTGTCTTGTGGCTTATCCTCCAACTGTCTGACGAAGTCAGACAAGATCCAAAATTCCATTAATCCTAAGAAAGTCCAGAACCAGAAGGGGGGAAGCATATAAGTCTTCTTTGGAAAGACCTAAGCAGTCCAGGATGTGTTCTGCAGAGGCCTGTTGAGCTTGACATTTAGTGCAGATTTTGAAGATCTTTCTGCCCTCAAAGAACGAGAGACTTTTTGTGTGGCCACTTGCCAATCTTGTTAAGTATTACTTCCTTTAACTGAAACTAAAAATCGATTCCAGATGCACACGTATAAATATTCTCAAAAGATTATTAGACTTGCCAAGTACTTATAAATTTTATCTCGCTTCTTCTGATCTGACATTATACAGACTTTTATTGCACGATAAATTCGTAGTACTTAAGACCAGACCGTTTCCATTTCCCAACTACTCGAAAAGCAGCTGTAACTCCATAATATGGGATATGAAGTCATTGAACTACTTGAAATTCATCGACAGTATATACTTACATCTTGAGAGGCAAAAGAGGGTAATTTTGTGCTAAGCTCCGAGGAGAGGAGTCCGGTAATTTTCTCTCTCTTCGAGAGAAAGCTGCCTTCGGCCCTTGCGCCGTGAAATCTGAGTTTTGCCCGGAAAAGTAAATGGGTGTCCTGACATCCTAAAAACTTTAAAAACCACCAACTGGAACCTAAATGTGTGCTGCTTCTGTGTTCTGTAACTTTTCTGTGTACTGTGAAGTAGAGTTATTAAAGTTAATGTTGCGCCAAGCAAGTCTTTTAATTTAATGACGCTACAACTCTAATTTCTTTTCATATTTCGATTTTAGCGTAAATGTTAAAATTGGATTCCAAACGAGAAATCATTGGATCAAGAATCTTAAATGTTATAAAGAAGCAAAATTTTAACCTTCTAATATTAAATTAATTTTTTATATTGTCATTCATATTTTTTCTAAACAATTTTTTCACGATGTTTTTTTTCTGTGGTATTAGTATTAACTATCTTAAATATATTTATGTGATTTTTCCTAGGTTAAAAAATTATATGTGAAATATTAAATATGAAATTTAAATTAAAACTTATTATGGATTGTAACTTACGAATTTTCAGACGGAAATTAATTTCTAGAAGCTTCTAATATACATATGGAAATTTACAGCTCGATCCAATACGTAGTTTTTGTATTATACTTGAAAACACGCCAGAAAAACTTTTAATTAATATACCAGTTGGCTTAATTACTTATTATAATATTTAAACGATTTACTTTTTGTTTTTCTAACACACATAATATTTCCCATTTAAAATTACTTATAAAATTTGTATTAAAATCTGAAATTTAAACTAACTTTTTTCACATCTAAAACGACACCCCGAAATTAGCCCAATTTTTAATATTGAATATTTCTGGCTTTAATCATATAATCTGCATACAAACTTATACATAGGATATTTTCAGGGTTAGAAATCATATTTTGATGTATAAATTAAGTGTTTGTATTGAAAATTTCTAAGTTTTTCACAATCTCAGTATATAGAGGGCGCCTCCTAAGCTTATTTTTCCAACATAAATTTATATAAGACACAATTTCCAATCAAATGACTATATTTGATTTTTCTGTGCATATTTGGCGATAAAAAAAAGTTTTCTTGTTCTTATTCTTATTCTTTTTTGCCTGTTGTACATCAGTTGTTTTTCTAAGAAATGCAAAATTTGTGCTGCATAATAGCTATCTATTCTGAAAAGTGCAGCTGTTGTCCTCTCTGCAAAATTTAGGGAGTACTATTAGTGATATAAGAAACTTTAAAACAATCCCTTTCAAATGATATGTAGATCATTCACATGCAATGTATAGTTTGGAATGTTTATCCCTGAGAAAGGCTATGAGACAGTTACACAATGTTAAATGGTCCTGTCTCCTCACGGTAAAAACACCCGCTCGGTAATGTTAATCCTATGGGACAGTTATTTTAAAATATCTCGTTTGCATTTCAATATTTTTAAACGATTTCTTTTGCATTGGATAGCTGAGATCTATCTCTACAACCGCCGTTTTCTACTTTTTCGATTTTCTTTGCAGATTTTTTAGGAGGATATTTTCATTTTCGGAACTATGAGGACACTTTCACCTTCAGAACTGGTTCCAAAAGGGAAAGTATCCTCATAGAAAAAAATCCGCAAAGAAAATCAAAAAACTGAAAAGGAGGCGATGTAGATATCAATCTGAGCTATCCAACGCAAAATAAAACAAAATCGTTTAAAATATTGAAATGCGAACAAGATAACGTAAAATAACTATTCCATAGGATTAACATTATAGAGCGGGTGTTTTCGCGTGAGGAGACCGGACCTTTAAATCCAAGGATTGGCGCAAAGTGCCTCGCTTATATCTATTTTCAATCAAGTGCTCCTGTAAGAGACTATGTACCGATGTTCTTTACTTCACTTTAAAGATTTTAGGTGGAGTTTGGAGTTAAAACTCTACATGGAATACTTAAGAGAGGCAATAGCATAACACGGTTAAAAGCATCCAAATCGATTTTTATCTTTTCAAACAAATCCTTGTTTGTATGGTTATGCGAGTAGAAATGCTCTGTGATTTAAAGGCTGAAAGCCTCCCAAAAGATATTGCCTTTCCTAAAAAATATTTTTTGTTAATATAATCCGTACAGTGAATAAACAAATTTCATACATGCATAATTAAATGCGTGCTTGCTTAATATTTTTCGTAGAATTCGATTTCTACCAGACTATCATGTAAATACTTATAATGTTAATGACATCGTTAACTGTATTCGATCATAGAAAAATAATACTAAAATAAATAAATGGAAAGAGTAATCATAAGATAATTAATTTGTATTTATATCGGCGCTAAAAATGTTTTCCTTTTTTATTCTTTCAAATTTAATTCAGTATATGTATAATTAAGTAATTTGTGCCTCTCAGGAAAATATTCAAAATGAATATAAAACAACAGAATATAATTGTCACAGGCTGCATTTCCTGTGTTGTCGGTTCCCGATAACAAATTTTGTGCACCAGTGAGAGTTGATGAAAATCATGCCTCTATATAAAAAACAACTTTATTTAAAAAAAACATAGATAATAAACTATAGTACACAAATTGAACTATTTCAATATAAAGCATACTGTTTCTGACTCCGTTTCTTGCTTCTGTGAGAGAGCATTGGTAAAGAAAAATATGTCAACAAAGAAACTAGCGAACGGCAAAACATCCGCTCTGAACTTCATCTTTTTGCTCTCTCCTCCTCTTTCGAAGTATCCTACCCCCGACCCCCGACCATAATCGGAGAGTTCATTATGTGATTCCAGAGGTACCCTGAGGGGAGGGGGTTATGCGAGAGGGTTCTGGACAACGCAAGTTGACACCTACCTTCCACTTTCAAATCATCCGTTTTCTTTTTAAACGAAGAAATCGAAAGTCACACTTCACATAATGAGAAAACTACAAGTCCACACAATAAGTAGAGTTCATACACAACACATATAATTCGCAGATTGTCCAAAAGTGGAGGTCATCACTTAATTTCTTTTGTACCAGTATCCCTTTCCCATGAGTAATAACAGGATCGAACCGCATAAATTTTCTATACACATTTTAATTATAACACTTTACATTCTAGACAAAACATTTAGTCTCACACAGAAATTAAATCTTTGATAAATTTTAAAGTTTACTATTAATAGTTATAACTTGACATACATTCAAATTTTACCCTGTGCTGCTACATAACTCCTAAGCATTTTATTTTTATTTATTTTTTAATGCTTTATGAAAACATTCAATTTACTACTTTTATTTTCATATAAGCCTCGTTCATCAATTTCTATTAAACACCCAAAGTTAAAAGGTTACATGACACCCACTGAGACAATCCAATAAAATAAATATACATGTTAATGCATACTTTTTCTCGTACCCTAAAACTAATTCATAATTCTGAATTATCTTAAATAATAATTCTTATACAAAGATAAATAACAAATAAAAAAAATACATTACTTATAACACATATTCCAAAGCAATTGCAGTTTTATATCACTTCCAATATAACTTCAAGTGATTGTCGTAGTATTTCTTTTAGGTGTTGTCTCATCTTGTTTTGTTAACAAAAAATAAAATCGCATACTAAGAACAAGAATTATTTAATTTGAACATAATATGCAAGACCCAATTAATAAAAGATGAACCTTCATTAACATAACTCTTAGTTTAAAGAACATATATAAATCTTCATCTCTTTACAAAAAAAAAAAAAAAAAAAAAAAAACAGTCAACTCTGAATAATTTGTTAAAAATTACATCTTATCAATGATAGCTTTAAATGTGACAATCCTGCTTATACCTGGAATCAGCAAATTCATCAAAATTTACCAAACCGATTCTCATAAGCTCACACCACTATGTGATATGTCATATTCATACTACTAGTTCTGGAATAATCTACCACATTATAAATTAAATTGTTAAATTTATAACTTATAGCACTAATAGCACTTTCGGCATCATTTTAATAATAATAGAAAATGAGTCTTCTAACATTACCAATATAGTAGAATTATTCTTATTCATAACATATTAACTGCTTAGTTTTATTTTTATAATCTTAGTTTACTATAATTAGAAATATCGCATATTATACAAATCACAATGCTCACACAAACCAATAATCACTTATTAAATATTTTACAGAATATATAATATAATTCACCTTAAATAACATTGTTACTAATAAAAACAAAACAATTACGCAACAGTATTCATAACTGAATAACCACTCCTCAAATCTTTACCAATTCTAACTTAATTTATTCCATAGATACTAAACGCGAAAGCGCATCTGCATCCTGGTTGGTGACACCTGGTTTGTAGTTAATAACCGTATCATAACTTTGAAGGGCCAACAACCCTCTTTGCAATTTTGCATTTCTCGGTGCACTTTGCGTTAAGTATTTTAATGGATTATGGTCAGTATACAAGTAGACTTTCGCCCCAAATATCCAAGTTTCGAATTTCTTTAAAGCCCAAATTACCGCAAATGTCTCTCTTTCAATAGCTGCCCATCGGTTTTGCGTCTCCGACAATTTTTGGCTAGCAAAAGTAACTGGCATTATTTTCCTCCTTTCGTCATATTGGCCTAAAGATGCCCCGATTCCCACTTCTGAAGCGTCGCACGCAATCACAAATGGTTTTGCGATATCTGGAGTATTCGACGCAACTGCTTTGCATAATTTCAATTTTAAATTTAAAAGTGCCTCCTCTTCCTTTTCCGTCCACGGTATATCATTAGGGACATTTTTCTTTGTAAATGCGGTCAATGGTATAGCAGTCTGAGCAAAATTTTGGCGATATTCTCGGTAATAATTAAATAGTCCCAGGGCAGATTTTAGTTGTTTTTTATTTTTAGAAATTGGGAGAGTTTCAATAACTCTTAATTTTTCTGGGTCAGGCCCATGCTCTCCGGATCCGCTACATGTCCTAAATACATAACTTTTCTCTGTACAAAATGGCATTTCTTAATGTTCGCAGTAAAATTCAGCTCAGAAAGAGTACCTACAACTGCTTTTAAATGTTCTAGATGTTCCTCCCACGTTTTTGAAAAGATAATTATATCGTCGATATAGCTGTCTGCATACTCTAAGTGTTTAATTAAAGTATATTTATAGTTTTCTGAAACGTTCCCGCACTACCATTCAATCCATACGGCATTATCTACCATTGATATTGTCCCTTTGGGCCTATAAAATAAGTTAATTCTTTACTCTTTTCCTCCATTGGAATAGTCCAATAACCTTTTAAAATATACAAAGTCGTAATGTATTTAGCCGCCCCGGCTTTATATCTAAGCTTTGTAGCATCCTGCATTGGGAACGGAGTGTTTTAACGCATAATCTGATGCTCGCATCCTTTTTTGCTACACAAACTATAGGGTACGCTATCTCTGCTTCTGACGGTTCTATCAATCCCTTTGATCACAATTCCTGCATTTGTTCCTCAACCGCAGCCTTAAGTACCTCTGGCACCCTATAAATGTGAGGGCGTGATTTTCTTCTTATTATTATTCTCCTGGCCCTAATCGATGATGACTCGAGGCAGATCTCTCACCGGCATATCGGGATGTCGACTGCGCCAATGTCACAGACTGCATTTCCTGTGTTGTCGGTTCCCGATAACAAATTTTGTGCACCAGTGTGAGTTGATGAAAATCATGCCTCCATATAACAAACAACTTTATTAAAAAAACATAGATAATAAACTATAGTATACAAATGGAACTATTTCAATATAAAGCATACTGCTTCTGACTCCGTTTCTTGCTCCTGCGAGAGAGCATCGGTAAAGAAAACAAGTGGGTAAGTGTGATCGAAGATCGCTCAAAGGGTTTCGTTTAATAATCCTTTCAAAACAATTTATCATTTCTTTAATAAATACAAATAAATTTCATTTAGCAACCAAAAAAAAGTCATGTTTTTTATCATGTAAAAATTTTTCGGTCTATTTTTTTTTTCAAATATCTAAACCAGCCCGATAGCGGGCGAAGCCCGCTATTATATTCTGTCATAATAACATCTGTCATGTGGACTAAATGCGATATTTAAAAAAAATTCAAAATTAACATCTTGTACACCTTCAAAATGTTAAAATATGCGAATATTTCCGTAATCGGGTTTTTATCATGATTCAATACGTTCCTCAAACTCATATATTTACTACATTAAAGACGTGAGTATAAAACATCACAAATTTACTGAATGGTGTATACACCATTCAGTTTCATGTTTTGTACTCACCATCATGTTTGGTATACACCATTCAGTAAATTTGTGATGTTTTATACTCACGTCTTTAATGTAGTTCATGTTGTTAATGTTTCATGGTGTAATCGTGCAGCATTTATATCATATATTTACTATTCTCTATTACTCATATTGATACTTGCTTTGTATTATTCTGAAACATTTAAAAAATCCGTTAAACTTCTGATATGACGTCAGATTTTCTTTTTAATTCTCTAATGACGTGATATTAATCTGATTTGTGCACATACACATACTCCTTGTATTATTGAGAAATCTTTCCGTTTTATTACCACTATAACGTCAATCAATTTTATTTCATATTAATTTTTTTTTTCAATTTAATAAACTTTTTATTTCATTTTCATTTTTACGTGGAATTCGTCTGATAGAAAATTAATCATTGTAAAAAGAATTTCATCGTGGATTTTTAATTTTTGGCATCTGCTATAACGAAAAATGTTTAAATTTAATAGGAAAAGGCTGTTAGAATTTTGGTTTTTTAGCTCTATTTATTAAAATAATACGAATTTTTCAAATTTTAATATTTTGAGCTCTTTATAGCTAGTATTCGGGTATATACACAAAGTTTCAACTCTATAAGTTACGTAATTTTTGAGAATGGCTCTGTGACAGACAGACAACGCAGCGGGAGTAATAGGGTTTCGTGAAGTGAACGAAACCCTAAAAATGTCAACAAAGAAACCAGCGAACGGCAAAACATCCGCTCTGAACTTCATCTTTCTGCTCTCTCCTCCTCTTTCGAAGCATCCTATCCCCGACCCCCGACCATAATCGGAGAGTTCATTATGAGATTCGAGAGGTACTCTGAGGGGAGGGGGTTATGCGTGAGGGTTCTGGACAACGCAAGTTGACAATAATTATTAATATTTACAATTCGAATATTTGAAAAGTATTTTCATAGCAATTATTCAAGTGCTTTTGATATAATTAACTGAGATATTACTGATAATTATTTATATATCTAAAAAAAAATTATGTTTAATTTGATAATTTTTATTTAATTCAATGAAAGCACCAGGTGCTCATAAAAAATGTTTGTCGATATATGAATTTCTAGTAACCGTACTGTTCAAGGACCGAATAGAATTTGAAAATCAGATAGTCAATTTATGGTCTCAAAAAAAAAAAAGGTGAAAAACAACAATCGAACTCTCACAATTACGCTTATAGTGACAAAATTTCAAAAATTTCAAACGGCAATTACCTATATTTTTCATTGCAAAATGATCTTCATAGTGAATTAAATAGTATTGAAACGGTATCGGCAGCACTAAAAATGGCGAATTTTAAATAAATGAAAAGAAGAACAGTACGAGAAAAAAACGAATGCAAATAGAAGAGAAAAACAAAACATTTTCATTGGAATACGAAATTTTAAATTGTTTACTTTAACAGACGATTACACATAGCATGTGGGAGTTTGAGAGAGACAATAAATCATAGCATAACGACTATATACAATTTCACGTTTAATGTTTTCTTTTTCTTTCCATGTCAGACGAACTTAACGGTATGAGATGCATATTTTGGAATTCTAATTACCTAAAGACAAAAAACCATTGTGTATGTTCCAGTGACCACTGGAAACGCGAAACTGTGGTAGATGTCATTGTCACTAATCTTTTAGCAGCACACTGTTCCTATTTGTCTCATGTCATCATTTATATGAATTGAACTCATTAATAACTTTCAACTGATTAATAAATTTTGCTGAAATATACATGACTGTTTCTTTTCTTTCTTTCTTTTTTTAATATATAAAAAAAAATTCATTAATTTTGTTCCTCTGAAAACTACATTTAATCTAGGATCAATAGTTTTATAAATAAAAAGTGATTTTAAGTAATGATCTACTTTTCAAATCGAACAAGAAATTTAATTATTATTTTTAATTCACTCGCATTTAGGTTTAGTTAATTTATAATATTTTAACTGAATATCAAAATTTGGCATTGAAATAAACATAATGGTAAAGGAAAATTCAGGTAGCGCCATATACGGCACAAGGAATGTTAAATTTTAAAGCTATCTTATTCGAAATGATTATTTTACAGCTTGGGCGCACGATTTCAGGGAAATAATTAACCAAAATTAATGCTAGAATTTTAACGAAATTTAAGCAACATATATGTTTAATTAATGTACAATACTAGAAAAAAGTATACGCTCCCCCCCCCAAAAAAAAAATGCAAAATACAAAATACAAAAACGGTTAGCATATATTGTCTCGAAATGAATTAAGTGTAACTAATAACTTTTTTAACAGAAATCTATTTGTATAAGCTTCAAATATGAGAATCCAAAATCACAGCTCATTCTGCTAAGCAGTTTTTAAATTGTACTTAAAAAACTACCCATATTGCAACTTATTTTGCAATATCTGAAAATGAATTTAACAATAAGAATTCCAAGCTTTAAGCTGCTAAACTACTGCACCGAATGTCTTTCCGTTTTGTACCCGAAGGTAAATTTTATCGAAGATTACACATTTGATCACAAAATTAGATGTTAATATTGAAATTTGTAATGTTTGTTACAATTTTAATATGTAGACAACCCTTGAAGCATAATTTGTGTTCAGCATGATTTAGTAGACGTTATTATTAATCGGTTGATACCAGTCACATTTTTCTACATATTTATTTGCGTCAGAATTTGTCGGGGTAGTGATAAACGGTATACGTTTTCTTCCACGTCTACGCATCAAATGACCCAAAATATAGGAGATCATAAAGACTTTCCCAGATTTAAAAACAATATTACGAAATAACCATTGAATGTATTACTATAAAATTTTTATCCTGCAATAGTCATGTTCTTAAATTTTCTTTTCATCTAGATGAATGATCCCCTAGACATACAGCTTGATCAATCCAAGGCCCTTTTGAAAAGCAAACTGTACATAATTTACACAAAAATCCTTCACCTGACACACTGTAATAAATCCCATTATTAAGTTTTTCATATTTTTGAATATTCAGCAGATATCCACCGAAGGTCAGGATCACAGATGATGTGTCTAGTGTGACAGCCAAAATGTTGGGCTGTTGGGCTGTTGGGCTGTTGGTTATTTCTCCTATATTATGATATCCTATATATCTTATATTTCTCCTATATTACGTGGCGAGAAATGAACTACCGCCATGACATTCTTCGAGCTGCTAAGGATGCTTACATCTAAATTTACTGAATTAAGTACTTGTATTAAAAACTTCAGAAATGTCTTTACAGTACATTGAAACAAGCATATGCCTAATTAGATTAATTTTTCTGCAATAAATTATTGTAATCAGGGAAAGACTTTATGACCACCCTGTAATTTGGATCTACCGAGTGTCCCAAAAATGACTGATGGATTTTAAAATTCAATAACTTGCAAACGTTGACAGATATTAAAAAAATTCTTGCAGGAGAATTATGTATGATGTCAGGAGTTTTCTTACTGTGATTATTGATTTTAGTTCGACTTTCAAACAATAGATGACGCTGACAGCGATTGGCGCTCCGTCGAGGCCAAAACTGACGCCTCTCAGCATTGATGCACCGCCCCCTGAATAAGAGGGCTGCTTTTTTTTAGCGTTTGAATGGTCCCTCGAACTTCGACACCAATAATTTCTAAAAGTTTTCTTCGCCTAGTTTTTCTGAGATCAAATAGTAAGTCAGAGAAAACTTTTAGATATTATTGGTGTTGAAGTTCGAGGGACCGCACAAACTTTGAAAAAAAAAATCAGCCTGCGACAGCCGTTATTTTTGTCTGCGCGCAGGCCTAGTATTTAGGGGCGGTGCATCAATGCTGAGGGGCGTCAGTTTTGGCCTCGACTGAACGCTGTCAGCGCTATCTATTGTTTGTAATTAGAACTAAAATCTAGAATCACAGTAAGAAAACTTCTGACATCATACATAACCCTCCTGCAAGAATTTTTTGAATACCTGTCATTGTTTGCAAGTTATTGAATTTTAAAATCCATCAGTTATTTTTGGGACACCAAGTATATGTTTGTATTATACAAATACCGAGTGATCTAAAATTATTGAGCATATTACATCATTGAATAAAAAAGAACAAAATGAGGTACGCACATGTCTATTGTTTTCTTAGAAAGGCAATTTAAGAAAGTTTTACACAACAACATTATAAACATTAAATAAGTTCCACATGAGCGTGCATCCTTATGCGGCATGCAAAATATCCAGCCGATATTCAATTTCATACCAAGTTTGTTGCAGCATTTCAGCAGGTATTCCTCTAATGACTTCAGTTATTCGTCGTTATACAGTTGTAACTGATTTGCTTTCATGGAACCGCAAAACGCACATTGCTTTTCCTGTACGATAACTATTTGCAGACTGACGCAATCAGTAAATTTTCCCCTCACAATGTCGTCGCGCCATCTTAAACTTATTTATTGCTTAAAATGTTGATATGTAAAACACTTTTTCATTGTCTTTCCAAGAGAGCAATAAACATGTACGTACCTCATTTTGTTCTTTTTTTTCAGACATGAAATGCGCTCAATAATTTTTTACCACCTATATCTGCGATATCCCCACCCACGATATCTGCATGTGTTTTTAAAATTTTTAAAATTTTTCGAGTTTTATGAAATATTTATTTTGTTTTATTCAAAGAATAAAAATTACGTTTTTAAATGTATTTTCCTTTAAATTAGAAACTATTTGTCTAAATATTACACTGAATAGCTCATATAGCTGACTTTTATGATTGTTATATTTGCCAGAAGTGAATTAATTCATGGAAAGTATTCATCTATTTATAACTTACAGTTTAAGATAAATTAAATATACTTAACTTCTTCAAAAGTATAGTTCAAAAGAGTAAGCTGTTATTATATTTCTAAGTTTTGTACATATAAATTTAATATTTTTTAAGATTACAAGATTTAAATATTTCGATCACGTTTCTCATTTTAAAGGTACCCGACGTCATAATCTTTAGATAGAGATCTTTACCAACAAAAAGTAATTCTAAGGTTGTTGTTTTTTTTTTTTAACTGCTTGCATTATTTTTTTTTTTTCATTTTTACAAGATATAATAAGAAAAATATTTGAGGAATAACTCATTCAGTTTTGGTTTACAAATAAACATAAATGTACCAACAAGTCGCAGTGCTGTTTTATAATAAATTATTGTGAATATTTTTTTCTGGCTTCTGCTTACGAATATTGGATTAAGAGAAAGTAACAAAAGTTACTGACTGCAGGTCGAGAAAGTAGGTGAAGGTTAAAACCGAAGTATTCTGGAAAATCAATCTTCATCATTTCAACCTTATTTAGAAACATGTTATTATGTTTTTACGACAAAACTACACGAAAATTCATCAAATATGACAAAGAAAGGGGAAATTTGGGAAACTATGTTAAATAAATTATTTTTTCTTTAAAACCTGCTGAAAAAGACAAGGAAAGTATCAAATACAAAGGATAAAAATATTGTAATAAATAAATTTTTGAGAACATTTTATGTGATATATATTTTGAAGACAGGAAAAGTTTTTCTTTAAGATTCCAGCGACCGTACAAGAAACTTTACCGAGAATAAATAAATATTTTTAGATCCAGAAATTTCTTAATAAAATATAATTCAAATATCTAGCATACAAAAGTAATTGACTCGAATAATAATTTAAAAAAAATCTTTTGTAATATACTTTTATATGACTTGAGTAACATTTGCCCAGGCGACCGTTGTACATACTGAGGGTTTCCACTGGCAACTATTTTTTTATTATATTTGGGAGCTGTTCTCCATACGAGTTATGCTCGTCAACCCCCATTCAGATCCCGCACACTCTACAAAGGCACTAATTTGCTCTGTTTAAAAAAAATTATCCGTTTATGGAAGATTTAATCATATTATCACGACCAGTGGCGATCCTCTATAATCGTGTTGCCTTTCATGTTCCCTTGACTGGGGAATTTTTCGGTTCCCAACGTCGCATTCACTGCTGTCGCAACAGCTGAAGATTTTTTTTTGTGATTAAGTAATATCAGTTACACATTTGAAAATCTGATTGCATAAAATAGTTTAGTAAAAAATTTCGGTGTCCCCCGGGCTTTTATAACATCTAGAGAAAAAGTTTTTTTTTAGACTCCTTAGAAATTAATTCTAAATATGCCATTTAAAATATGTCGTTTTAAGTATGACGTACATTTACCAATTAAATCATTTTGCCGTGTAACAATTTAATTACTTTGAAGTCTTCTTTCTTTTTTAATATTCTCACGTGAATATATTTTTCAATTGTAAAATGTTTGGAAATATTATTATTTGGGCTTTTTCAAATCTGGCAACAGTTGACAAAAAACGGCTTTTTTTTCAAATTCTAAAATAAATAAATCTCTATTCAAATAATTAAATGTTGAATAATAATAATAATAATAATAATAATAACAATAATAATAATAATAATAATAAAACTTAGACACATTTAAAAAAGATTGGATAGTGCATACCACAATCTCGTCAAGTATATGCCTGCAAAAGAGGGTTATACTGCTTAGCATAATTTCGGATACACTAAAACGTATACTACGGAACTATTTCGACCGATTTCAACATTAAAAACACCTAAGCGAAAACATTTGTCATTGATTAAAACTAAAATATTACTAAACAATTATTTTAACAAAATAGGTTACTTAGGTATTACTTTGAAAGACAAAAAATATATATCTATTAAAGAGAAGAAATTTTTTTCAACTATATAAATCATATTCCAGTTTTGAGTAGCATAGATGAGGTTTATTCCAACCTCATCCTCATGTTAGTGAATTTAATGCATGATGTTAGAGTATGCCAGTTACACTCTAATATATCGTATGTGTCCCAACAGACCTAATTTTATTATATGCAGTACATTTATGTATTAAATGTATTGTAGGAATATTAAACGAAACCCTTTGAGCGATCTTCGATCACACTTACCCACTTGTTTTATTAAACAAAGGCGATTTTAAGAGATATCGTAATGTAATAAACCGCCTTTTATATGTCTCCATTATCAGGAGTTCAGCATAATCAGATTAAGTTCAGACCACATTAGTCCGGATAATTGGAGTCCTTACTATACAACGTTTTAACGATAGCACGTTATAACGAGCAAATCTTCGGAGCACTTTCGATTTCGTTATAAGGTGCTTCGACTGTAATACATTTTTAAGTTTTGTACAAGGGAATTTAATATTTTTTAAGATTACAAGATTTAAATATTTCGATCACGTTTCTCATTTTAAAGTTATGTGTATTATAACTTTATCATTCTCTATTACCCATTCATGATCCACAAGATTTGGGGTCATTGATTGAGGAGTGCAATCTTGATTCAAATTTATAACCTGGTTGTTAACTGTCTTCATTGCATGTATACATGAACCCCTTTTTGTTGGAAAATTTTCCCATCTCGTTTGTTTCTCTGACAACATATATCACCGCAATACTTGTAGGTTACAAATGTTTGTTTTCGGATGGTATGTTTCACATGTAAATACTTCTAGGGCTCTCATAATTTCATTTGAAATAGAATCTTAAGTTTCTAATATACTAAAGGCCAATAGCATATCCTACGATGCTGTACTGGATGCTTTCCAGTATGATAATTTTATTTTAAATATTACGGACAGATTAAAACAAAATCTGCTACGTTTGATTGTTTGATACAGGCTCAGTGACGAGTACATTTACGAAAAAGAGTTTGTTATAAATCTGTGTGCCGTCAGTGATGTTCTACATATCACGTCTTCTTGCAAAATAACATTTAAGTGACAGGATTCTTCACAAGCTATACCTTATTCATAGATATTAAATGATGCACGGCTAGCAGTGCATCGCAAAATATTGGGGACATTTTCATATAGCTATACCATTGTTATATGATAAATCATATGCGCGAGAATATTTGGAATTAATACATTCAATTAATTTCAATATCAAGTTGGTGCAGCTACTATTTTTGGATATTACTGTATTGTCTTCTTTGCTGCTTCTTCAGAGGAAAAATTAAATAATAGACGCCTTCTCGCTCCAGACGGACCACAAACAAGTCTGAAACTGTGCATTCGTATCGTGCGATCGTGTAAGGAAAAAATCTGAATTAGTCACTGAGCTTTAGGAAGCTACTTCGTTTTCTATTCTCTGTTTTTTTTTTTTTTTTTTTTTTTATTATTATTTGTAATTTTTTGAGATAAACTTTATGGATGCATTTCTTATAAAAGGACAGATGCCGCCGGATATTAAATTGGATTATGTTCTTTGCAGCATTACTTCCCAAGAATTTTTCCATACGCTTGTCTTGTCATTCATTCCTAATACTTACTGCCTTCTTCAGTGTTAAACGAAACCTTCCTTTAGTTGACGTTGACACAGTAAACACAAATAAAAATCTATCCCATATAGATGTTTTCGTTTAGGTATGGCCATTTCATATTATTGCAGTGACTCTTCCATACTGTTAGTAGATTGGGATATCTGAAAGTTAAAGAATAAAAAGTATCTTAAATTTCATATTTTTGCAATATTTTAAATTTGTTTTGCATAAAATGAAACAATTACTTAAAAACCATCAATTAGAGTAAATTGCGTGATAACCTAATTTTTGGGAATTAAATATAATTATCCTTAAAATGAGATATAAAAGGAAGCAATCGAGCGACATTAATCATGCTTGCCAAGATCTTTGTGGGAGAAAAAGTAGGAGAAAAACTGACAGGTAGATGACAGATCATGTCACAAGTACTTATGGTCCGAATTTCTTATAGTAGAGCTCAATGTAAAGGAGATTGAAATTATTATATAAAAAGTTATTAGAATTTACTCTTAAACTGCTAGCGATGTAATTATTTTAGTTTATTACATAAACATTGCTCATTATTTTAATAAATATAAATATTACTTCAAATTTTCAATTTTAGCGTAAAATGTCTAGTCTTCAAAATTTCAATTTTAGAGTAAAATGTCTAGTAACATTTTAAACAGAAATTTAATTATCTTTAGAATAAGCTATAACACTAGGGAATCTGAAAATAAATGCTTTAGATATGACCAGTTTTCTCAGTACTGTTGGTGGCCATCCTGATGACGTCATTAGCACTGCACCGAGGCTAGCGAAAAAGAAAGGCTACCGCGGTGCTTTACGCGTATCTTTTTTTACAGACCGCGGGAATCACGTGAGGCTCGAATCCACCAATGCAGGTGTACGAAAAGAGCATCACGTCACTCTAGCGGTCTGTAAAAAAAGATAAGTGGAACGCACCGCGGTAGCCTGTCTTTTTCGTTAGCCTCGACTGCAGGCCACACATTAGAGATTGACACAATCGAAATTATTCATTAGATGAACGCTCTAAATAAAAACAAATATCTCTCCCATCGAATCTTCACGAAATCCGCCACGGGATGTTAAATGCTTGTTATACAAAAAACATCATACCAAAATTTTTAATACAAACATCTTTATGAAATAATGAATTATTGATTCTTTTCGATGTGCCTCCGTATAATCCATACTTAATGAGTAGCCAATGAGAATCAAACATAACATTTAAATTATTCCCTCTGGATATTTTTGGGTACACTCTATTATTAAAATTTTCCTGTTTGATAAAAAGAGGAATACCATGTTTACCAGATATAACCGGGTCACACCCATCACAAAGCTTTCTCTTGAGTCATAACATTCAGTTGTGTACAGTCCTGATTCCTAATCCACTAAAGTAAATCAAGTATATGATCTCAGCCTTATCTATGATTACTGATGTTTTTTTTTTTTATTTTGCTTTTAATCTCGATTCCTCATATTGAAAATTAATGATGATAAAAAAGAGAGAGGTGATCGCGGAACTCCTGTCGAAAAATACGGTAATAACTTATTTATGATATTAAATAATTATTAATTAAAATATTTAATTAAAATTTATAAATTTAAATATATCTAAGTTATTAAAAATAATTTAATATAATCTGATGTACTAAATATAAAATAAATCTTATAATTTGTAATATAAGCTTAAAAATAAATGTGCAACGTTAAATTAGCACAACATTACCTTTTTGGCACTGAAGATGGAGCTTAAGGGCTCTGAAACAGCTGTTTGCCATTGGAAATGATTTTAATTTGTGCTAATTTAACGTTGCACATTTATTTTTAATATAACGGCACAAAGTTTTAATCCACCTTTTAGATAATATAAGCTTATCTTATAAAAAATCAATCCGATGCGATAGAATTCACCTTTTTTTTTTATAAAAACCTATTAAGTTATTGTAGTGCCAAAATCACTCATGAGATGGCGCCTTTGACTTTCTCGGTACGTAATCATGATTGTTATCCTATGAGGTTGCTCCGTGTATTACATAAACTGAAATTTAATCCTGAGGTAGTCCTTAAAGTCTTTTCGTCAGGAAATTCTGATCTTGTCATTTTAGCTACAGGAGGAATATCGAATGATTTGCAGTATCCGAGGAGGATTTGGTGCCATATGCGTAATTATTATATGCGTAATTATTATTGCAAACTGAGCTGAAGAAATTTTAAAACATTAGACACTTTTAAAGATTTAAACTTCATGTGCAGCGCGTGTGTGTGCGGGGGGAAGGGGGAGCACAAAGGGAGATAAGCAGACATGTTTAAGGGGTAGGGGATAATTTAGATGATAGATTATTTATTTATTATTACTATAGATATAGAGTAACAAAGGTGTCAGACAAGAAATTAAATGAAAGAATTTTTATAGGTTTAACTTTGTGTATCTGGTACTTAAAGGGAGTAAAGAGGAAAAATGGTAATTTAAAAGGGGGGGGGGGATTAGATGACTGTTTCTTGAAAAGATAAAGTAGCAAAATAAGGAAAAACAAGTAATTTTAAAAATATTAAATTTTATGTTCTGGGGGGAGATAGACAATCCGAGTAAACAATAAGGCGAGGAAGGAGTATTTAAATTACTTTTTAAGCGGAAATCCGCAAAAATAAGGAAGATTGTCACGCCCTATATTAATACTTTTCACTTTTAAATTAATATCAAATCAGTTTTGTCGAATTATTTTCTTGTTTCTTCTTCTTCGATTCCATCGTGCATTGTTGAATTATATCAATACATTCAACACAATAAACCATGATTGATTGTAAAGTATTTTTATCTGACTCTTAAGTCTTGGGTCCAATTAACCCAGTTTACCATTTATTTATTAGGCAGTAGCAAGAGTTTTTATAAAGATACACAAAAATCAATAGAAACCATTATTTAAAAAATATTTTATTTAAAATGTTATTTAAACATATTAATATAGCCTTTTATATATCAGAAGTCTTTTAAAGAAGAATATTGAAATGAAAAAAATCTCTTTACCGTACCATTGAGATTTCTAAAGAAGCGACCACATTAAAAGCATTAACCTACAAGATCTACCTTAAGAATCATGCAAAAGACAATTCATTCGAAAATTTAGAATTATATTTCTTAAGATAAAATATAAAAAGCGAATTCACTTCCCTGGAAAACGGATGTTTAGATTATTACAATAATACCATAAACCTCAGTAAACATACTCCAAATTCAGGAAAATAAATCTTATTTTAGAAGTTTATCATAAGAGATGTATAGGCGAATGTGACTTGCTGTAATAGACACCGTGAAATGCCCGTACATAAAAAAATAGCTCATAAAACTCTTAAATTTACTTTTATTTACGTGTGATACTATACGTAATTGAGATATTCATCTGCATAAGAAAATTAAGAATTCAGGTGGAATACATAGCTTGAACAAAGTAATTTAGAAATAGCAACATTCATGTCAATACGGCTAAGTGCATTGTTTTCCTACATGGGTATTCAAGTACATGAAGAGCATATCGCCTAAAATTTACACATTACATTTTCTTTTTAATGAATTCAGGTTGTTGATTACATTTATAAATACACTAAAAATACATAAAAATTGAAGAAATCAAAATTTTCAAAAATATATTTTACAAAAAAATATTCTCACAAAAGTGTATACTTTACAACATATTTGAAATGTGTTTAGGAATTGGATTTGACTGTTTGTCAGTATGGCCTTGCTCCCACTCTCGGAAAAATACTTAGATTACCGTGTAATTTTTTAATGTTATTGAAGTTTACACTAGAGTGTTTGACATTGAAAATGAAGCGTGTAGTGTTTATAATTCGTTTACAGAGACATACAAAAGAATTCCGTTACAATATGGACTATGGAAAAATATCGTTTTCGGTGCATTTCATTGATGTTACGATATTTCAAACAAAATGAGATTGATAGGCATCGCTGAGGTAGACTATAACATGCTTTTCAGGAGTATAGAATAACTACTATTTATAGATCGTTTACAGGGACGCACGAAAAATTTCATTGCATTAATATTTAAAGAGGAAAATCATCTGCGGTGTATTTTAATGTTGTTATTATTACTTCAAACATAATGAAATATATGTATAGTATATTTAAAATGTCCAATGAGCTGCACTACAGCATGGTTTACATAGATTATGTAGTGCGCAGTAATTATCGTTCATTTACAGAGATTCACAAAATAATTCACTTACAGGACTGACTATGATCGATAATTGCTCGAAGTGCATTTTGTTGTCTTATGCAATTTAAAGCCTATCTGATTTTTAGTATAATACCTGATCTGTATAAAATCTATAGATCATATTCAGGGCTGCACAAAAAAATTCACATTTATTACCAGATGAAGACAGAAACTGCTGAAAATGGGTTTTCACTGCGTTTTGTGTTTTTTAAATTGCTTATTTAGATATATCATTTAATTGTATGAAACAAAATGCAATTTATTGATAATATTCTGGTAGTGTTGGTACTACTAGTGTTTCATAAACTATGTCTCATGTATGTTTTTTCTTTCTTAGTATTTCTAGCTGAGACAAAAGTTTGGTTAAAAAATTTAACAGTATATTGTGCCTTAGGATTTCAAACCACAATGTTATAAGAAAAGCTGAACTTAAATGTCTGATATCCAGACTGCTCTATTCATAAATTTATTTATACATGGAGCTTTAGTTGAATTTGTATTGCTATATTCTAGGCATGCTGTACAAAATGTAGTGTTGTACAAGAACATCCTGTTGTACAATAACATCATACAGGAAATCAAGTGGTTAATTAAAAAATGAGACGAAATATTTGGAATCAAACTATTAATTCTCTGATTTATTTGCAGCAGCAAAAAATTACACTTTGGAAAATTGTGAAAACATTTTTAAATGAAGGAAACAGAAATTTGGAATGAGTAGCAGATAACGTAACAAATGTCATATATGTACACAAATAGCATAGCTGTAATATTGCATTACAAGCAACGGAAAGACAAAAAAAAAGCGTGATGTGATCAACACAATGATTTATTTTCATTTACATACTCTTGAATATATTACATTTGTATTTTTGAAATTATTTGTTTATACATATCATACGTATTGATGCACAAAATAATTCACATACAATACTTGATATGGACAGCAATTGCTGAAATTGTATTTTTAAGGGCATTATGTGCTTTTTAAATTATCTCATTTCAATATATGAATAAAACAAATTTTTTAACAATATTCTGATATAGTGTTAAGGGAATGTTACATAATCTACTCATTATGCACAATTTCTCGTTCTTGTTTTCATTTAATTTGCGTAAGAAAACCTATGGAGATTAGTTTTTAGATGATGAAAAACATCTGTAGAACACAGCATTCATATCCTACCAAATGTATATTAAAATTTTCCATTATGTGTATTTGACGCCGATATTCTTGCTTCACACCAAGCTTTCCATAGTTTTGCGTACTTAGGGTATAAGAGGCGAGTCGACGACTTAAATCCTTATAATAGTGATTAAGATGATTTTATCCCACTTGCTACTAATTTACACTACTTTCTACTATCTCCAATTTCTCAGAAAAATAAGAATGCTTATTAAAACAGATTTTACGTTGTTCTGACATTTGTTTCTGAACGTTTAGACTAAATAAAAAAATCAGATAAAAGTCATTTTTCTATGAGCATGTGTTTTGGTATCTGACTGGACAATTAGCATTTCAAATAAAATATTTTGAACTATAATTTTTTCTTACTTGTTACGACGTTACCGTATAGAGACGCAAATTCAGAACATCGAACTAGTTTGTGCCAGAACAATCCTGCCTTATGGAATCCCATCCGTTCTTTTTATACGACATTTCTGTATCAGTAAGTTTAAAAACTTCTTATAAAGTCCGTCTTACCTTCACGTAATGTTAGATGTTCAGATTTCTTGCCAGAATTTAGGCTTTTGTCAGTTCCATATTTTTTTTCATTAATAATTTATCATATTTATTGTACATAAAGTTATTAAAATAAGAAAAAAAATATTATTTTATGATCATTTTTATGCGAAAGTTAACTAAACATTTTTATAAATTTTATTATGTGTACATGCAACGGTAACAGAGACAAGAAATACATTTTCTCCATAATAAAGTAAATAAGTTGTATATACATTTGACTACAATATGCTCGAAATAATATATGAACATTTTCCTGTGCATAATAGAAGTAGCCGATGATGAATAGAGAGGAACATATTTCATGCTTGAGATATCAAGATACATCCCGTGTTATAAAATAGACGAACATTTTGAAATAGCTATATCGATACCACAATGAAAAATGTCTATTTTATGATAGATATGCGTTACAGCGAAAGAAAATAACACTACTATGATTAATTCCTCATATGGTGTGCAAAAGACTGTGTGAAATAAATTTTTATATAAAGTGTGATGCACGTATATAGCAAATATTTGTTTATTCATTCAACTGCACTCACTAAACAGCTGCGAATCATTATAAAGAATGAAACTTATCCATCACTCGTGTATTATTTCTTGTTTCGTATCACTAAAAACATATACAGTGAAACGCAGTTCCAATTTATGTGCTTTTTAATTTATGCCTTTTGAGTTAAGTTCTAAATTTGCTATATTTTTTTAATCATAAAAAGTTTTGTTTATAAGAAAAAATGCATCTTAACAATTCAATTCTATATTTTTCATCTACATTTTTTATTATTAAATTTATTCTTGAAATAGAAATGTTGTATTTTCCTTGACCCTTTTTAGAACTATACGTCAATATTTCTAATCATTCCTCATTTATATTAAATGTTAGATGCATATTTAATCAATATATAAAATGTTACTTTTAATCATTATGTAATCGAAAAGGTTTTTTTTTTTTAAATTAAGACAGAACTTTATGAGCACGAAGTATATTTAAATCCCTTCTTAAAATATTTATCTTAACTTGCTTAAATTATTTTATAATTTCAGTTAAAGGTCTTAATCTTTCAAAAAATCTTTATCAAAAAAGTAGAATTTTATTGCTGTACAAAATCTTATTTCCACATGTTCGATAACAGGATGGCTCTATAACGGAAAACCACTGTTATTGTTTCTGCTTCCACATCGTGCATTTTCTGAACTACAACGCACGATTATGGTACTTTAGATTTAAAAATATGTATAAATATAACGCCGCTTTGTAAAAAACAATGTTACATTTTTGGAATAGTGATAGTGATAGTTTTTTCTAACAAAGGAACCACTTTTGGTGGAGCGCTCACCAAGCATCGAAACCTGGTGTATTTTGTAGCCCTATATATAAAAGTTAGAGAACCGATAAAATTTCTCAGTTAAAATCATATTTTTTTATTTATTTTCTTTTTTTGTTTTTGAATTTTGAATTGTAAATTTTACGCCAAAAGTGAATTAAGTCACCAAATATGGCGCTACAAATTTTTTGCCCACTTTGTTCCTGGAGTATGCATACGGAACGTGTTAGAATTAAATCAGTAAAAACTCTACGGAGGAAAAAAAAAATGCAACTTTTTTACTGCCAAAACGTAAATATAATGTCGTAATTTTTCAAAATCAAATTCATAGGTTCTTGAAGGAATGCTTAAACATTTTTCAATTTTTTATACTTATTATTGACTAATTTGTATTTTTAACTGCTTTCTAATGGTTGGAGTATCAAAATTGAGATTTATTCCAAGAGAGCGAAAATAAAGAGGCCAGGACTCGAACCTGGGTACCTTGGCTTGCCATGCCAATGCTCTTTTTACTGAGCTATCCTAACGACAACAGGCATTTTTCGCTCTGTTGGAATAAATATCATCTGTGGTACTCCAACGATTGAATATGATTAACCTAGTTGAAAAAACATTCCTCTGTTCATTAGGACCTAATTACATATAATACAGGAGTTTCCGTGTTATATCACACTTTCATCATGTAAAATGCTATAGTTATAGCTCGGATGAATGAAATTAGCGCTGCAGTTCGCAGTCATGCAAAATAAATAAGAGTGAATTATACTAGCCAAGATGAGTTAGCTCAGTAGGAAGAGCATTGGCCCGGCAAGCCCAGGTACCCAGGTTCGAGTCATGGTGCGGGCATTTTTAGCTCAATTAGAATAAATCTCAACTATGATACTCCAACCATTGACTATTAGAGAGTTTTTTAACGCATGCATTTTGCTTAAAATAAATATTGTGTCTCCATTCTATAAAAATGGGAATTGTTAAAATTTATAGGTACATCAAGTAATAGGTACATCAAAGAATGCACACATTCTAGGGTTGTATATCTTTCAAGCATTTTATACAACTTTGTAAAAAACCATTTAATCAGTGGTAAATTAATGACCCTGATAGCACTATTAGTTTGTGCAGATTCGATTTTTATCCAAGAATTTGTCTTTCTAGTTGGAAATATATTTAATGTGTGAGTCTTGGTTTTTCTATTGTATATAAAGCCACCATATCATACAAGTTCATGGAATACAATAATAACCACAAACTGCTCTCCTAGCAGTACATTTCGATGTAATGTAAAGTGCCTAGATGATCCATTTTTAAGAGTGACATGTGTTTTTTGAAGGATTTTACTCCATTTTGAGAATTTGAAAGTAAGATTCATTGTTTATAAATGAGGTCAAGTGGGTCAAATGATCCGTTTATCCTAATCCGCCATCCCGTCATTTATAGAAATGGTAAAAAAATAAACATTGTTAACCGTTACACGAGGGGTTCAGACAGCATCTGTCCGGCTTTAGCATCTATTCTTGAACGGGCCCCTGTCAAAAGGTTAAAAAAAAGTAAAGAATGTATATATTGTAGCGTGTGTTGCAGTAGCTCTTTATTTAGCTAATATAAAATATTTTTACATAATAGTTATATGTTTAACCATAAAATGTTTTTCATCCAACATATCTAAATACATATAATGCTGGTACAAGATAAAATGGGAATGTTTTTGTTGTGTTCTTAAAATTAAAATTTTGAATTAATCAAAAGCAAGCCGTAAGTAAGCATTAGACCGAGAGCAGATAAAATAATACTTCGAGTTACGTAAAACAAGCGACAGACAGAGATGTGTACAATACCTTCGTTCTCGATTCGTGTCAATAAAAATAAATTTTGTTGCGAAATTATGTGACTGTAACCGGAACTGTTTAGAAAGTCTCTGACTGTTGTTTTAACTTCTTCTAAACTTTCCGGAATCATGGAACTGCAAATCGTAAATGTAACAAACATAATAGCACAGAAAGAACCATAATAAACGAGAAAAATTCTACTCGTAATATTCCCCCTGGATATACTACCTTCTGATAATTTTAGCAGGAGTACGAAAATTCCGTGCAAAGTGTAAAGATTTATAAAGAATGAAAGAGAAGAAAACACCTTATTCATTTTGCGCAATAATTTCACAAAAAGAAAGAACGTGGGAAAAATAGTGATATTCTTTTCAGCCGTTGAATGTAACTGAATTCTAAGACGTATGTTATATCTTGACAATACTTCAGAACTTCTATAAAATAAGACACACACATTTATTGTTAAATAAAATGCAAATCCACAATTCACAAACTTTCCAAAGTTTTGACAAAGTAGAAGTAATCTTTTCGAGATCTTGCTTTGCATTTTATATCCACATGTCCAAAATGTAAGATCTAGTGCTTCAAAATCCAACAGAATTTGCTCAAGAAGGCAAGTAGTGCCAATAAATAGCACTGTGACAGTTGTGTAAATGATAATTATGTGATGCATTATTTTTCTTGTAGTACCGTGAAAGTTTCGGTTACAGTATACAACCAATATTATTTTGGAAATATTTTCCCTCTCGTAATAAGCACAAAACCACATAAATATTGGATACATAGGCATTAGGAAAAATGATAGTGTCTCACTAAAGCGTTGTGTTGATATATGCCACAAATTGACTGTTGTAAAATATGACGCTGAAATTCCATAAGAAACCATGAAAAATATTCTAAAGCATTTTGTTAAAGGGCAAAATTTATAGTTAATAAAATTTAGCCCAATAATAGCTAAAATAAACCACAAAATATCATCAGTTTTGGTCATGGCGTATTTTATGTCTGGATGGTAGAGGAAAAATTAATAAAATGAGCGTCTGGTGTTTACGAAAGCTCTCCAGTTAAGTGGTATTGTGGAGATATGGGACATTTTATTGTAAATTAATCAATAAACAATTCGCCTAATGCAACATATTCCAAAGTGTGTTGATTTGAATGCAATTTAGATACTGTTTTGGTGTTTTATCTCGCAGTTGTTAATGGATTTTATACATTTTATTTAAAAAAATATTTTATAGAATTAAATTATTATATTATTAAAAGTAGTTTATCGACTCTTTTATTTAATAACTTAAAAGCACAAATTTTTTATTTGAAATTGAAACATGTTATATTAATAAATGAAATTGTTTTTCAAAAGAACGACTTTCAAAAATGTACAGGTACCAGATTGCAATAACCATAACTTTTGGCGTATAATCCGAAACTCATGTAACCGTCTTTAGCTTCATTAATATGAACCGAAATCTAGGAAATTGCATTTTATTACCACATTCTCGACCTGATGGAGGTTGAAATCGGACGCAACAGCTGTCTTAGGAATGTGTCATACCATTTACAACTCCACCTAGTGGCTCGCGCCGCCATACATTCTATGACGAAATATGTTCGTATAGCTGAGTTCTATCACCCTGTAAAGTTTGGCCCATTTTTTCAGATACACCCTGTAAAACCATTGGGGCATATGATTCCCCTCCAAAACTGGACATTATCGGCAATGCACAAACCTGAAACCTAACCATCATGACAGTAATCCAAACCATGGGAACTCGAGGGGCCGGACCAGGTTCTGTTCCCTTAAAGAAGACCAAAACATCATCATCCCCGGTTTTTCCTGGAAGTTCATAGGAACGACCAGTGTCCAGAGTCTAGCCATGGGTTCCCTCCAGAGATTTGCTATACCCCCTGTAGGCAGCACTGTAAATAATTATTTCGTGCATCTCTTTAAATGAACGGTGAATGGTACGAACTCCAAAATCTTGCTACAGTGCACCTCACTGATCTTTTTTAGTTGCATTATGTTTGAAATATCGTTACATCAATGAAATGAACCGCAAACAATGTTTCCGTATAGACCATGTCGTAACGGAATTATTTTGTGTGTCCTATAATTATAGATGCTACTCACTTCATTTTCAATAGCGAACATTCTACACTAAACCTCAATAACATATAAAACTCACATGCCAATCTAATTTATTTACGTGACGTGGAGCAGAGACAGACAGGCAGACAAACCGAATTCATAAACACTTTTCAACTATAAATGAAACACTAGCGAAAAACTGGTGATAAATCACAATTAAATATTAAAACTTTGTATAAATCACCATAAAGAAAGAAAAAAAAAAAAAAAAAAAAAAAAACAGGACGCGTTTCGGATTGGAAAATTTTAACTTCCCATTATCAGCCAAAGTAAACACGTGTCCGTTAGGGAACAAGGAATGTAATGACCTTATATGTTAAATTAATGACCTGATAGCATTATTACGTTGTGCAAATTCGATATTTATGCAAGAGTTCGTCCTCCTACTTAGAAATATATTTCATGTGTGAGTCTTGCTTTTTCTATTGTATATGAAGACACCACATCATAAAAGTGCATGGAATACAAGAATAACCACAAACTGCGCTACCAGTAAGTAGCATATTTCACTGTAATCAAAAATGACTAGGTGTCCGATTTTTTAGAGCGGTGTGTCTTTTTTGAAAGAATTTTTATTCAATTTTGAGAAATCAAAAATAAGATTCATTGTTTAAAAATAGTTTAAGTGGACCAGATGATCCGATTATCCTAATCAGCCACCCGTCATTTATAGACATGGTTAAAATATGAACATTGTTTAAAAGAAAATAAAAAGTTGGAAATTGTACGTCAAACGTTACAAACGGGGTGCGTTCGTACTATAGCTAGTTATATAAATATTCAGATATTGATGATTTTTAATTCTGTGAAATGAATTCTATCGTCTGCAGATTAATTTCAGTCATAAAATAAGTATCTCGGTCGCTTGACGATTAAACTTCGAAAGCTCCTATAAAAAGAAAGCTCCGATTAAAAAAAAAAAATCAAAATTCTTAATAAATGTTTTTATTCATATTTTTTAAAGTTTTGATTCGATTTTTAAAAAAATTGAAATGTCTCGACAAAATTCTGCAAAGATAATATATCTTAAATTTCAAACCATTCGGTTGGGTAGTTTTTGCTTTGTTATATGCGGACGGACGGACAGACGGACGGAACAGACGACGACAATAGGTGCTACGTATTTATATAATTTACAAACGCACCTAAAAAGAGTACAGGGTAACTGCATTGTAGCGTCTGTTAGAGGTCTGCACGGGCCGAAATTTCCAGGCCCGAGCCCGGCCCGACCCATACAAAAAAAAATTGGCCCGGCCCGGCCCGATACAAAAATTAAAAGTTCAGCCCGAGCCCGGCCCGGCCCGGCCCGAACAAAAAAAATATTGGCCCGGCCCGGCCCGATTTAAAAGTTAAAAGTTCGGCCCGAGCCCGGCCCGGCCCGAAAAAAAGTTAAAATCTCGGCCCGAACCCGGCCCGAGTAAATTTCTACAAAACATAATTTTTACGTCGATTTGATTAAAAATTTGCCTCGTAGGAGGAGATCTAACGAAAAATTTCTATCTTAGCCTTTTTTTTTTCATGTTTATAATCTTCATTTTTATCGAGGTGCCGCAAGCTGGAATGTTTATTTTTTTAATAAATCTCTAATTGTTGTATGTATGTGTTTAAGTTATCATCAATATTGTTAATCCATATTCCATTTATTGAAGTGTTAAAAATCAGAAAAATGCTATGCAGTAAAATCTTCTAAAATGGAATTGCATAGGGAAGAAAAAAATGAGTTATAGACAATTTGCCTTCTTATCAGGTGTAAATGTATTATATATTCTTTTCTTACGTATTAGTATATTCATTTTTAATGGATCAACATATTTTTCAATTTAAGACAGGATTCCGTCATAAGCAGGTTCTTTTTCACACGTTTTACTATATTTTAATTTAGCCATATTTTAATAAGTGTATAATCTACTATTCTTTAAAAAGAATAAATTTTAATGTTTAATTATAAAATAATGGCGATTTAAAAATGTATGCATATTTTGCAATGATTTTTATGCCAGATCTTATTTTACTGACCTTCGAAAGGACCAGGCACGTCGAGATAATGACTTTCATACGGATCAAAACCAGGACTAAAAATTTTGAGGCGTGAAGACTAGGAAAAATAAACCAGTCCCGGCTCCGTACGGAAAAAATAACTTAAGGCACGGCCTTATACTTCAAGAAAAAAGTAAGGCCCGGCCCGGCCCGTAAAGAGTAATCACTCGGCCCGGCCCGGCCCGAGTATTCAGAAAAAAATATGGCCCGGGCCCGGCCCGGCCCGAGTGCCGTGAACAAAAATAGGCCCGAGCCCGGCCCGCGGGCCGGGCCGAGTACGGGCTTCGGGCCTTGGCCCGGCCCGTGCAGATCTCTAGCGTGTGTTGCCGATGTTTTTCATTTAGCTAATATAAAACATTTCTACATAATATTTATATCTCTAACCACAAAATGTTTATCGTCCAATATATCGAATATATCTAAATATATGTAATGCTGATACAAGATAAAATGGGAATGTTTTTCTTGTGTTCTTAAAATTAAAAGTTTGAATTAATCAAAAGCAAGCCGTAAGTAAGCATTAGACCCAGAGCAGATAAAATAATGCTTCGAGTTACGTAAAACAAGCGACAGACAGAGATATGTACAATGCCTTCGTTTTCTATTCTTTTCAGAAAAAATAAATTTTGTTGCGAAATTGTGTGATTGTAACCGGATCTGTTTAGAAAGTCGCTGACTGTTGTTTTTAGTTCTTCTAAACTTTCTGGAATCATGGAACTGCAAATCGTAAATGTGACAAACATAATAGCACAGTAAGTACCATAATAAACGACAAAAAATCTATTTTTAAAATTCCCACTGAATATACTACCTTCAGATACTTTTAGCAGGAGTACGAAAATTCCGTGCAATGTGTAAAGATTTATAAACAATGTAAGAGAAGAAAACACCTTATTCATTTTGCGCAATATTTTCACAAAAAGAAAGAACGTGGGGAAAATAGTGATTTTCTTTTCAGCTGTTGAATGTAACTGCATTCTAAGAAGTATGTTATATCTTGACAATACTTCGGAACTTCTATAAAATATGACACACACATATATTGTAAAATAAAATGAAAATCCACAAACCACAAACTTTCCAAAGTTTTGACAAAATAGAAATAACCTTTTCGAAATCTTGCTTTGCATTTCATATCCACATGTCCAATATGTAAGATCTAGCGCTTCAAAATCCAACATAATTTGGTCAATAAGGCAAGTAGTACAAATAAATAGCACTGTGACAGTTGTGTAAATGATAATGATGCGATGCATTATTTTCCTTGTAGTACCGTGAAAGTTTCGGTTACAGTATACGACCAATATTATTTTGGAAATATTTTCCCTCTCGTAATAAGCACAAAACCACATAAATATTGGATATACAGGTATTAGAAAAAAGGATAGTGTCTCACTAAAGCGTTGTGTTGATATATGCCACAAATTGACTGTTGTAAAATATGACACTGTAATTCCATAAGAAACCATGAAAAATATTCTAAAGCATTTTGTTAAAGGGCATAATTTATAGTTAATAAAATTTAGTCCAATAATAGCTAAAATAAACCACAAAATATCATCAGTTTTGGTCATGGCATATTTTATGTCTGGATGGTAGAGGAAAAATTAATAAAATGAGCGTCTGGTGTTTAACAAAGCTCTCAAGTTAAGTGGTATTGTGGAGATATGGGACATTTCATTGTAAATTAATCAATAAACAATTCGCTTAATGCAACACATTCCAAAGTGTGTTCATTTGTATGCAATATAGATACTATTTTAGTGTTTTATCTCGCAGTTGTTATTGGATTTTATACATTTTCTTTAAAATATATGTAAGTAGTTTATCGACACTTTTATTTAATAACTTAAAAGCACAATTTTTTATTTGAAATTGAAACTTGTTATATTAGTAAATGAAATTTTTTTTCAAAAGAACGACTCAAAAATGTACAGGTACCAGATTGCAATCACCATAACTTTTGGCGTATAATCCGAAATTCATGTAACCGTCTTTAGCTTCATTAATATGAACCGAAATCTAGGAAATTGCATTTTATTACCACATTATCGACCTGATGGAGGTTGAAATCGGACGCAACAGCTCTCTTGGGATTGTGTCATACCATTTACAACTCCACCTAGTGGCTCGCGCCGCCATACATTCTATGACGAAATATGTCGTATAGCTGCGTTCTATCACACCGTAATGTTTGTCCCACTTTTTCAGATACACCCTGTAAAACCATTGGGTCATACGATTCCCATCCAAAACTGGACATTATCGGCCATGCACACACCTGAAACCTAACCGTCATAACAGTAACCCAAACCATGGGTACTCGATGGGCCGGAACAGGTTCGGTTCCCTTAAAGAAGACCATAACATCATCATCCCTGGGTTTTCCTGGAAGTTCATAGGAACGAACATTGACCAGAGACTAGCCAGTGGCTCCCTCCAGTGATTTGCTATTTCCCCGGTTGAAATACCCCCTGTAGGCAGCATTGTAAGTAATTATTTTGTGCCTCTCTTTAAATGAACGATGAATGGTACGAACTCCAAAATCTATAGAAAACTGGCTGTAGTGCACCTCACTGATCTTCTTTAATTGCATTATGTTTGAAATATCGTTACATCAATGAAATGGACCGCAAACAATGTTTCCCTATAGACCATGTCGTAACGGAATTATTTTGTGTGTCCTATAACTATAGATGCTACTCACTTCATTTTCAATAGCGAACATTCCACACTAAACCTCAATAACATATAAAACTCACATGCCAATCAAATTTATTTACGTGACGTAGAGCAGAAACAGACAGGCAGACAAACCGAATTCATAAACACTTTTCAACTATAAATGAAACAGTTACGAAAAACTGACGATAAATCACAATTAAATATTAAAACTTTGTATAAATCACCATAAAGAAAGAAAACAAAACAGAAAAAAACAGGACGCGTTTCTGGTTGGAAATTTTTAACTGCCCATTATCAGACAAAGTAAACACGTATCCGTAAGGGGACAAGGTCACAAAAAATATTGTATTATATTTTTGTGACAATGTCCCATTACGGACATGTGTTTCTTTTGGCTGATGACTGGCTGTTAAAAATTTTCACCCCGAAACGCGTCCTGTGTGTTCTTTTCTTTTTATGGTGATTCATACAAAGTTTTAATATTTAACTTGTCAACTACGTTGGATAAGTGTTTAAAAACAGGATTTTGCATGAAAATGATGTTAGGTAATCAGCTGCCCATTATTTCCCAGGAATGTTCCTTAATTCTTTTACACCGTAATCCTAATTGTGGGAACTGTCTCCTGGATGAGAAATGGTATTCAAGAAGTTACACGCAGAAAAAGGAATTGATTAAAACTACAAAACATCTTTTGTTGAGTACATTTTGGTTGTTTTAGCAAAATTCAAGTAAAATTGAACCATTTTACTTGAATTAACAAAACATTTTTTGCTGACGATACAATTTTTTTTTTTTTGGAATTGCAAAAAAAAAAAAAAAAAAAAAAAAAAAAAAAAAAAATTTTTATTGACCTATATTTAAACAAAAAGTTTTGTTGGGTCAATCAAATTTTTGTTGATTCAACAAAACTTTTTTTCTGGGTGTACGAAAGTGGTATGAGAATTTCATTAGAGAATATTGATTGAGAGCTTGCTCAATACGCTAATTAATGTAATAGAATAAAAGTCTCATAAAGATTGCATTTCTAAATGTAAAATTAAGATCTTATTTCTGTATATTAAAAGAAAGTATTGTGTCAAAAGAATACGGAGATAAATATCTTTAACACTAATAATAATAAAATATAAGTAAAATTTTCATTTTGTATAAAATTTCATTTATTTCCACTATTTTATGAAAAAAAATATTACGATCCGACTGGCGAAGGATTGGCGAAAATTGTCCCATTATTCCTTTCCTATGCCTCCGAGAGTCACATCCTACAAAATTTCAAGGATTTTCAATCTCCCTCTCCAGGAGTTAGGTGAATTATTTAAAAAAAATCTTGATTAGCACTGATTAAACTCAGATTAGCAATCTTAATATTATCCTTTTACCCAGTGCATATATTTTATTTCCAATAACTTTTCTTTTGAGATAAAGCTATTTCTCATAAAGCATTTTTTCAAAAACTTATTTTATTTACTTATCTATTTTATTTTATTTTATTTTATTTTATTTTATTTTATTTTATTTTTATTTGCAACGCTTTTTTTAAGCGTTTTTTTTTAAAATCTTTTCTCTGTGAAAAAATATAAAATATTTTAGTCCAAAATTAATCTCACCAAGTTTTGAAATTTTGATCAGATATAGAATGATTCTTTTGGAATCTTGAAAATAAATTATTATTAAAAAATTGTCATTAGATGCGTGAATTCTAGAAATTTATTTTAAATTTAGGAAAAAGAAAGATTTTGCTATTTGCACAGCATCACTGAGGAGAATGACGTCATGAAATAGAAAGATTTCACTAAGTGAAATTTCATTTCTTCATTTTGCGAAAGATGATTCCGGATATTTTTTATTGTTGTTTCTTTGGGTGCCATAATTTTTTACTGTGATAGATTTTTAAAAATCCATCAAAAAATCACCTAATGGATATCTGTTTTTAAATACTTTTCTGTAAGTCGCAAAAGAACCGCTGGAGATATGATCCTCATTTAAAATTTAGATGACAATAATTTAAGACAGGAATCGCTTGATAAAAACTGTCTTGTTTTTGCATAGAAAACAGGCATGTAAAAAAAGATATTAAAACCAGGAAATAATGTTTCTACATTGTGTAAAAGCAGTGAAATCAGAGCATTTTTCTTACTATCACTATAATGTCGTACGAAACTAAAGCATAAACAAATCTATAAAGCATAAAACAATAAAAAAAATAGGCGCACATAGATCTGTCTAATTTCTTCTAGAAAAAAGTTCAAACATCTACATGCAATAGATTTCAACGACTATAGCGCAGACATGCACGAACACAAAAACTTTATTTATAAAATATATTTACTGAAACGCAAAATCAAAACTACGATTGTTGCACGTGACATTCCGATAAAGCCCCATTTTGAAGTCGGATGCATGAACTGCGTGTTACGCTAAATAGCTTACAAATTATTTTCTCTCACATTTTTGCGTGCAAAAACGCGACAAACAGACCTGTGTGCGCAGAATTTGGATTGCATCAATAAGTACTTAATGAACTATCCGACTAGAAGTAACAATATGTTAAAAACGTTTGATTCCAAGGCTCCAATTAATGTTACACAGTTAAAAGAGTTTATCAACTTTAAAAATATTATAACATATATTATTACTTTAAAACTATTTGAGAATGAAATCGTTACCATAGACATGAATTTTAATTTAAAGAAAAAACTATTAGACAGTTCATAATGAATACAGGAACGTTTTTTCAATTAGGTTAATCATATTCAATGGTTGGAGTATCAAAGTTGAGATTTATTGCAACAGAGCGAAAAATACCGGGGACAGGACTCGAAGCTGAGTACCTTGGCTTGGCCGTGCCATTGCTCTTCCTACTGAGCTACCCCAACGATATCCTGGCTGGTGTAATTCACTCTTATTTGTTGAGCATGGCCGCGAACTGCATCGCTAATTTAATTCATCTGCGCTATAACTATAGCATTTTACATGATGAAAGTGCGATATAACACGGAAATTCCTGTATACATGTAATTCGGTCATAATGAATAGAGGAAAGTTTTTTTTACTAGGTTAATCATATTTAATGGTTGGAGTATCATAGTTGAGATTTATTCCAACAGAGCGATAAATGCCGGTGCCAGGACTCGAACCTGGTATCTTGGCTTGACATACCAATGTTCTTCCTACTGAGCTACCCCAACGACTTCCTTCTGTACTATCAATCTCAACTATGATACTCCAACCATTGAATATGATACTCCAATCATTGAATATGATACACCAATCATCGAATATGATTAACGTAGTTGAAAAAAATTTCCTGTATTTATTATGACGTAATTACATGTTATACAGGAGTTTCCATGTTATATCACACTTTCATCATGTAAAATGCTATAGTTTAGATGAATGAAATTAGCGCTGCAGATTTCATCCATTTCCATCAAATAAGAGTGATTTATACCAGCCAGGATATCGTTGGGGTAGCTCAGTAGGAAGAGCATTGCCACGGCAAGCCAAAGTTCCCAGGTTCGAGTCCTGACCCCGGTATTTTTCTCTCTGTTGGAATAAATCTCAACTATGATCTCAACTCTACTCCAACCATTGAATATTAGACAGTTTTTAACACATGCGTTTTGCAGAAAATAAATATTATGTGACTATTCTATAAAACTGGGAATTGCTAAAAGTTATACATAATACAAACAGATACTTCAAAGAACGCACACATTCTAGGCTTGTATATCTTTCAACCATTTTATACAACTTTGTAAAAGCCATTTAATATGTGTTAAATTAATGACCTGATAGCATTATTACGTTGTGCAAATTCGATATTTATCCAAGAGTTTGTCCTCCTACTTGGAAATATATTTAATGTGCGAGTCTTGGTTTTTCTATTGTATATGAAGACACAACATCATAAAAGTGCATGGAATACAAGAATAACCACAAACTGCGCTACCAGTAAGTAAAACACTTCACTGTAATCTAAAGTGACTAGGTGTCTAATTTTTTAGAGCTGTGTGCCTTTTTTGAAGGAATTTTATTCAATTGTGAAAAATCAAAATTAAGATTCAATGCTTAAAAATAGGTTAAGTGGATCATCTGATCTGCTTATCTTAATCAGCCACCCGTCATTTATAGACTTGGTTAAAAAATTAACACTGTTTAAAAAGAAAAAATAACAGTACAGAGTAAATGCATTGCAGCGTGTGGTACTTTTCATTTACCTAATATAAAACATTTTTACATAATATTTATATCTATAACCATAAAATGTTTATCGTCCAATAGATCTAATGTATCTAAATATATGTAATGCTGATACAAGATAAAATGGTAATGTTTGTCTTGTGTTCTTAAAATTAAAAGTTTGAATTAATCAAAAGCAAGCCGTAAGTAAGCATTAGACCCAGAGCAGATAAAATAATACTTCGAGTTACGTAAAACAAGCGACAGACAGAGATGTGTACCATGCTTTCGTTCTCTATTCTTTTCAGAAAATATAAATTTTGTTGCGAAATTTTGTGACTGCAACCGGACCTGTTTAGAAAGTCTCTGACTGTTGTTTTTACTTCTTCTAAACTTTCTGGAATCATGGAACTGCAAATCGTAAATGTGACAAACATAATAGCACAGTATGTACCATAATAAACATCAAAAACTCTATTTTTAAAATTCGCACTGAATATACTACCTTCAGATAATTTTAGCAGGATTACGAAAATTCCGTGCAATGTGTAAAGATTTATAAACAATGAAAGAGAAGAAAACACCTTATTCATTTTGCGCAATAATTTCACAAAAAGAATGAACGTGGGAAAAATAGTGATTTTCTTTTCAGCTGTTGAATGTAACTGCAGTCTAAGAAGTATGTTATATCTTGACAATACTTCGGAACTTCTATAAAATAAGACACACACATATATTGTACAATAAAGTGAAAATCCACAAACCACAAACTTTCCAAAGTTTTGATAACATAGAAATAACCTTTTCGAGATCTTGCTTTGCATTTTATACCCACATGTCCAATATGTAAGATCTAGCGCTTCAAAATCCAACATAATTTGCTCAAGAAGGCAAGTAGTACAAATATATAGCACTGTAACAGTTGTGTAAATGATAATGATGCGATGCATTATTTTCCTTGTACTACCGCGAAAATTTCGGTTAGAGTATACGACCAATATTATTTTGGAAATATTTTCCCTCTCGTAATAAGCACAAAACCACAGAAATATTGGATATATAGGTATTAGAAAAAAGGATAGTGTCTCACTAAAGCGTTGTGTTGATATATGCCACAAATTGACTGTTGTAAAATATGACACTGTAATTCCGTAAGAAATTATGAAAAATATTCTAAAGCATTTTGTTAAAGGGCATAATTTATAGTTAATAAAATTTAGCCCAATAATAGCTAAAATACACCACAAAATATGATCAGTTTTGGTCATGCTGTATTTTATGTGTCAATGGTAAAGGAAAAATTAACAAAATGCGTGTCTGGCGTTTACCAAAGCTCTCAAGTTAGGTGGTATTGTGGAGATATGGAACATTTCATTGTAAATTAATCAATAAACAATCCGCTTAATGCAACACATTCCAAAGTGTGTTTTTGATTTGTATGCAATTTTGATACTGTTTTAATGTTTTTACCACACAATTGTTATTCGATTTTATACATTTCCTTTAAAAAATATGTAAGTAGTTTATCGATTCTTTTATTTAATAACTTAAAAGCACATAGTTTTTATTTGAAATTGAATTTATTTGTAAATGAAATTATCTTTTCAAAAGAACGACTTTAAAAAATGTACAGGTACCAGATTCCAATCACCATAATTTTTGGCATATAATCCGCGCCTCAAGTAACAATGTTTAGCCTCATTAATATGAACCGAAAGTTACATTTTATTACTTAAAATGTCTCGATGAAAACCTGTTTGTTTGATCCGAGGCGCCGGAAAATACGGCAATTTTAAAAGTTATAAAATTACTTATCAAATTAAAAATCAAAACAATATTTTTCATAGAGAAAATGGTTTCAAGCATATTCAATAAATTCAGTGTTAGATAAATTCAGGTCATTGCACAAAATTACGACAAATATGACTTGCGTGACCAGTTTTGATTTCCCTCATATTGTTATGTGGAAACTTGCAGAAAAAAAAATAAAATTCATTTGCAAAAATATTCTATATTAAAAATCATTTTAATTAAAATGGGATTAAATATGCGATTTTGCAAGTTTTTATAAAATTTTGTTATATTTTCTGAACCAATAGCGATATACAAAAAATTTAAAACTATCGTAAATCTGCTCACTTGCTGGTACAAAATCACGTAACTTGTGTTGTTTTACCTGTATTTTCGAAAATATGTGAGTGCTTTAATAATATCGAAATATGTTTAAAAATGTCAGTTTTTCAAAATTAAACTCATGGTAGAATAGTGATAATAGCATGAAAATTTCATGCGTGTTATTATTACTTCCAAATATGTCCTGAAAAAAATTTAGCTGTTATTTATTTTCTCTCCATAATTATAACGATTTAAATAAAGAGAATAATAATCATTTTTGGAAATTTGTAACGGAAACGAATAAAGTGGTATTCATATGACATTTTAGAAAGATAAAAAAATCTCTGGAAAGATCTCTCCATATAACGTCTATGACCCGTAAATCTTATTATAATATTCTAATTGACTAGCTGATCCATCCGGCGTTGCCCGAAAATCAGCAACATTCTTTTTCGATTTCGATAAAAATAGTCATTTCGGACGCGCAATCTTATCTAAACAAACATCTTTCCGAACGAAACTCCGGCACTCGTCCCCGCTGCCTACGGCATTATATAGCAGGCGTGTACGCACGCGCTGTAATATCTTTTAGTTTCAATTTCCACCGCTAGGAGGCGCGAAATCATCTTACTTAGTTATCTATATCTTAATTAGTTCATGTTAAGTTGAGTGAACCAAATCCTGTTTAAGAAGATTTCAAACATATTTTAGAACACTTTGATCGAAATATGAAAATGCCTTAGGCCGACCATTTTCAACCACCCTATCTCCTACACCCAAACAGTTACAGATATGCAGCAACCACTATAGTGCATGGCGGGAGACACGAGGCTACTATCACACACAAACACCAGTGGTCGGTGCTGAGTTGTGGCTGCAAAGTGAAATATAGGAACACACACGTCAATATGCAAAATCCTTAGGTCGACCACTTTCAACCCCCCTATCTCTCACACACCGACAGCTACCGACATGCAACCACCATAGTGCTTGTTGAGAGACTTGAGGTTACTACCACACACAATCCCCAGTGGTCTGCGCTGGGTAGTTGTTGCTGCAAAGTGAAATAAAAGGGGACACACCTGTATATGTAAATGCCCTAGGTCAACCACTTTCAACCACCATATCTCCGACGACCCCACAGCAACCGACATGCAACCACAATTGTGCACGATGGGAGATTCGAGGCTACTATCACACACAAACACCAGTTGTTGGTGCTGCGTTGTGGCTGCAAAGTGAAATATAGGGATACACACGTCTATATGAAAATGTCCTAGGTCGACCACTTTTAACCACCATATATATGTATATTTATTTATTTATTTCAAAGATAGAAAACAGTTTTTCTTCTATTTCATTAATTACTAGCCGGTCTTCGCCCGTCTAGCCGGTCGCTTCTGAGTGGGGCCCAAATACATTCTGCAGCGTACTGTCTTGACATCCCTTGGGGGCCAGAAATTGCATTTTACATGCAAACAGAGAAATTTAAATTAAAAACTTTATTTTAAACTATACGAAAATAACTAAATAATAAATATATAAAAGCACGTAAATAAATATTTCGTGACATTACTAATATTTCTTCCATAACCCCTCTGACAAAATACTGCTGAACCTGTGCGTATTTATCTAAGATGAGCGGAGAGCTTTCAGATGAAATAAATAAAAATGGATTGCCTAACATAAATGGGGATGATTGTAAATGGGTACTGTCACGCCCATAAATTATTAATGAGGTGATCAAAATAACGGGGCACTGTGTATTTCTCAGCCAGACATCGTTAAACCAGCGATGACTATAAAGTGGTTAAGTTATTTTGCGTGCATAAATCATTAAAAGGAAATAATTTCAACAGGACACATTTGGTTGCACGCTTGTAATCTGACTATACGGTAATCACTATAAGGCATACTTGTGCATGCCCTAGGCCATAAATATGGCAATCAGTATTTAAATCGAAATTTTTTACTTTCAAAAAATGTATTTTGAAAAAAGGTGGAAGCGTAATATTTTGTTTAATTTTTTTAATCTGATCGCTAAAAGACGAAAATCGAAAAAAAAGTTATAAAAAGGCAAATAAAAATATATATTCCTTGGAAAAAATGTCACACAAAATATATAATAAAAAATCAGCAATAGTTCTCTTTTTCTTCTAATCTTCCGCAATCGGGTTCACAGCCGATGTTGCCCACAAACTCGCTAGCTCTAAAATTGCTCAGATACATGATTTACTACTTTTTTTTGTAGATTTGTGAAGCGGAGTTTCACATTCTTCCTTAAAACTGTTCCTGAGATATGGCACAATTACCTAAAACTTTCGACACACAGTTTGACCCCCTTGATGTATTATTATCTAAAATTGTTGATATACACATTTAAATATGTTTTAGTACCTTTGTTATCCTAAATTTCACGCTCCTACCTATTACTTTGATATGGAAAAATGACATAAAAAATTCGACGTTCATTTAACTGAATTTTTAAAGTCACGGAAATACACGTTTAACTATTTTTTAGTAGATTTGTTATCCTGAATCTGTGATCTCAAGCTCCTAACTAAAAATGCTGCTGAAGTATGGCGAACATTCAAAATGACCTCCAATTTCGACCCCCATTTTATCCCCCTTAATGGGTTAATTTCTAAAATCGCTGAAATATGTGTTTAATTATTTTTATAGCAGATTTCTTATCCTGAATTTCACGATCTTATCCAAAAGTACTGATGGGATATGGTGAAAAGGTGAAATCATCGAAAATTATCGACCTCCCATTTAACCCCCTTAATATTTGTATTTCTAATATCGCCTAAGATACATGTTTAACTATTCTTTAGTAGATTTGTTATCCCGACTTTCACGCTCCTAACTATAACTTCTACTAAGATATATTAAGTGGCGTAAAACATTCGACCCCCATTTAACCCCCCTTAGTGTCTGAATTTCTAAAATCGCTGATATACGTGTTTAACTATTTTTTAAGTAGATTTTTTATCCTTAGTTTCATGATTCTAGCTATAATTTCTACTGAGATATGGCAAAATGACCTAAAATATTTGACCTCCTATTTAACCCCCTTAGTTGCTGAATTTCAAAAATTGCTGAAATACATGATTATCTATATTTGTTGTAGATTTGTTATCCCGAATTCCGAGCTCCTAACTAAAAATGCTGCTGAGAACAGGCAAAATGACCTAAAACTTTCGACCCCTCATCTAACCCCCTTAATGGATGAATTTCTAAAATCGCTGAAATATGTATTTAATTATTTTTTTAGTAGATTTGTTATCCTGAATTTCACGTACCTACCTAAAACTGTTGCTGCGATATGGCGAAAACGCGAAATGACTATAAACCGTCGACCCCATTTAACCCCCTTAGAAGTTGAATTTTTGAAATCGCTTAAATATGTGTTTAATTAACTTTTAGTACATTTGTTATCCTGAATTTCGCGCTTTTAAATAAAACTGTTCTTGAGATATGGCGAAAAGGCAAAATGACCCAAGACTTTAAACCCCAATTTAACCCCCTTAGTGGATGAATTTCTAAAATTTTTCTGAAATACGTGTTTAATTATTTTTTTAGTATATTTGTTATCCTGAATTTCACGCTCTTACACAAAACTGCTGATGAGATATGGTGAAAATATGAAATCACCGAAAATTTTCGACCCCCCATTTAACCCACTTAGTGATTGAATTTCGAAAATTGCCTGAAATGCACGTTCGACTATTCTATAGTAGAATTGTTATTCTGAATTTCACGCTCCTACTTAAAACTCCTGCTCAGATATGCCGAAAAGACGAAATTATCTAAAACTTTCTATCCCCAATTTCCCCCCCTCAGGGTGTGAATTTTCAAATATCCTTTTTTTAGTGGGCGCCTACATTTTGTACAGATTTCATTGTTCTAGGAAAAACGGTTGAGGCTCGGCGTTGATTATGAGAAAATCAAGCTACTTCTTTATAAGTATAGATTTATGACATACCAGAAATGAAATTCAGCCACTAAGAAAAATAACATTCAGGAACAAGATAAACGTTTTATTAAATAAATTTTCTGGGTTTATTTAAAGAAATATTACTGAAATGGACTTTATTTTTTTGTTAGATTCAAGAAGCATAATAATTATTTGACAACAGATTTTATTCCTGGATTAGAATGTTGAATACGCGAGATTAACTTAGTTATATATATACATTCCTTATGTTCATACTGTAAGAGTCCATGGAAAATAAATTGTTTTTTCTTTAATGATTTTTGTGCGAATCACGCATTTAGAAAGGGAGATTGCACGAACTTCGTACGATATGGGTAAGTGTAAAGAAAATGGCACAAAAACTTGAAAGATGCCAGGTTTGATCACCTGTATCATATATTCTAATACGAGCAAATCTTGTGTGTGGTTATATATATATATATATATATAATATATATATATATATATATATATATATATATATATGCAAATTTTATCTTAAAAACGGCTCTAACGATTTTGACGAAATTTTGTATCCTACCGTTTTGGGGCACCAGAAAACCATCGGGCTAGGTCACATGTTCGAGAAAATTCGATTAGTGGGTAATTTTGGGTAATTTTGGGTCAAGGTCAAGCTAATTGTATCTAAAAAACGGTTCAAACGATTTTGACGAAATTTTGTAACCGACCATTTTCGGGCACGAGAAGACTATTGGGCTGGGTCACATGTTCGAGAACTTTCGATTAGTGGGTCATTTGTGGGTCAACGCGGGTAAAATTAATTTTATCTAAAAAACGGCTCTAACGATTTTGATTAAATTTTGTGTTCTACGAGTTTCGAACACGATAAAATCCTTGGGCTAGGTCACATGTCCGAGAAAATTCGATTAGTGGGTCATTTCTGGGTCATTGTGGGTCAAGATCTAAAAAGCGGCTCGATTTACACAAAATTTTGCATCCAATGGTTTTCGAGCACGAGAAGACTGTTGGGATAGGTCACATGTTCGAGAAAATTGAATTAGTGGGTCATTTTGGTTATGGGTCATTGTGGGTCAAGATCTAAAAAGCGGCTCAATTTACACTAAATTTTGCATCCAATGGTTTTCGAGCACGAGAAGACTGTTGGGCTAGGTCACATGTTCGAGAAAATTCATTTAGTGGGTCATTTTGGTCATGAGTCATTATGGGTCAAGCTATTTTATCTAAAAAACGGCTCAGACTATTTACACTAAATTTTGCATCCTATGGTTTTCGGGCACGAGAAGACTGTTGGGCTAAGTCACATGTTCAAGAAAATTCAATTAGTAGGTCATTTTGGTCATGGGTCATGATATTTGAACTCAAATTTAATTTTGAGGGTCAAATTTAATTTCAGGTTCTTCCCTGCTCGTATATCTATAATCCAGAAATATTCATATGAACCTATGTAACCAAAAAAGTTGTCCAAAGTGGTCTGTTACTGCCGTTTCTTTACGATTTGTCTAAATTGGGGCAAGACATCATTAAACAAGTTACTTAAAAGAAACTTTCTTTGGTTCCATGATGAAGCAGTAGCAATCAAATAAAAAAGCACAAAAATACACAGGAAATAAATGAAATCCAAAGACACCAACGAAAACCGAAATAATTTTTTTGCGGAGAAAATTGACGATAACCGAAACCGATGATAACCGAAGTCGACAAAAACCGAGGTATAACTGTAGCAACAAATATCGCTATCCTGTATGATTTTTTAAAAACCTTATTCAAATCTGTTTATGAAGAGTAAAAAATGAATAAAAAACGACACAATGAACGTGGATGCTGGTGAATATTATGTCAAAAATTGTGTTTTCCATGGTAGTGGATTCTTGAATGACTGGATTTACGAGGAGAGTGCCAAACTTGGTAATCACAGATTTTGATTATTTTTTTATATGTTGTAGGGTAGAAGCCCCTTTAGTGTCAGGTTCAACGGATTTTATACAACGCTCCTCAGTTCTCGAGAAAAAGGGGGTCGAATATTATAACACAACTCAAATACTAATTTTGTAACGAAATTGCTGTGTTGGTCGTAGCTCAGTTATTATGGTGTCTATTGTTGAACAGCGCGCTCGGGTTTGAGATTGGAATGCGCTATATTTGTTTTGCTCTTTTTTTTATATAAATATACTTATAATTATAATTTAATAATCTCACAATTGAAAATTATAATATTGTGCATTAATTACAATGTTAACCTATTTTCTTTTTAATTAGTAACTAAATCGTTGTATAAAACATCACTAATTTTTTTATCGCTTTTAAAATGTATTTAATATATCCTTTATCGATGCAATGATATTGAACAATTGCGTCAGTTCGTGATTTTAAAGAAACATCATTTATATATTGCCTTAACGAGGGAAGACAATGCGTGGATAATAAGTGGACAATGCGTGGAGGACAATGCTCTGTTTTTAAAGTCAGAAGTATAATTATATTGAAAATTATCATAAGAATTAAATTGAAACATATTTTTTTTTTGCATATTAAAGATTTTAAAATTTTTAATACGTATTCCTGTGCTTTCAATTATTTTGCTTTCTCATTTATCTTCTTTCTGTATTTATTTTTATATTATTAGTATTCGTATTTATTTAGAGTATTCGGCTACCTAAATGTTTCCTAAAAATGTTTAGGAATGGCTAATAATCTATAAATATCTGGATCAATAGGCTTTATATCTCTGCCAAGTTTGAACTTTTCACATTCCATAGTTTTCGACAAAAATGCCTGTGATAGATAGACAGGACACACGAGTGATCTTATAATGATTCCGTTTATACTTTTTAAGTACGGAACCCTAAAGAAGTCTTTGATAGTGGTGTAATTGGCAGACACCGCTAACAGAACTTCGTTTGAACAAATCAGTCCAAAATGAAAAGAATTGCTCCCGCTCAGAGTAAAACGACTCCGTATATTCTGAGGACATGTGATCGAAAATTCGGAATTGGTTTTTACAACGTTGAATGGGATAAAGCATTATAGTATAAAAATGAACTACTAACCGCCACAGGGTCCAGTTTGGTATCCCTTAAATGTATGCTAAGCATTGTAAAATGTTACTTTTATTCATAATTTAATTTATTTGCTTAATCCATCGCAAAATCGGAAGATTCGGATTGAGAAGTCAAGTACGCTTTACGATCATGGCAGCATATCCTATATATATATTTTAATCTATTATTTCATCTTTCTTGACAGAAACCGCGAAACCGCTTAACTCACTGAGACGATTATGCTTACGTTCGTTTAATTATCATTTGGAAAACGTTCGCTAATGCGGAGATTTAATAACATATTAACAAATCTTCCGTAATTTGGTCAGCTGCCAATTGGAGTATTTTAGCTAATATGATTTGGTGGAAAGAAGTGAAAAGCCTTTAATGATATCCACATTTACATTAAGTTATATTGTTGCTAATATTTTTTTGTTTCTCTCTAACCTTGGCTGTAGGCTCGATTACGGAAGATTAGAAAATCTATCATTATTCTTATCTAATCGTCTTGGGGAATGTGTTATAATCAGGCTTCATACTAATTGACGTATTTTAGGGAATATCGTTTGGTGAAACATAGAACTTTTGGAAGGCACTTATGATAATCACTTTCTCTTTAATTCATATTCGCTGTCAGTATCGCCTATTTTTGACACTTTGGGTACAATCTGATTAAGATTCATCGACTTTTTCCTGAAGGCCGACTTCTGTTCGATTTTGCTTCTCTTTGCTCTCCTTTCTTAGCCATTCAGGAATTTTCATGAGTGCGTAACTCGCTGATTTCGGCATTTATGTTTAACGTCTACTTTCTTGTAAGATCCGTGCTAGGTAAATACACTGCACCAAGAATGGTAAATTATATACATTATACAATACCAATTACAGTAACTCTTTTTTTCTTTCTATATTGTAACTCTATAGTTAAAATTATGTAGTAGAAATATCAAAATAAAATGCAGAAACGTTTATGTATAACTGTATAATGTAATATAATACAGATATGCATACAGATATAGATTTATTTACTATATTTATAAATATATTATGTGATTAGAATATATACCCCATATTTATTCAGGCGTATATAACATACAGCCAAAAATAAAACTACCATCGTAAATATTTTAATTAAAAGCCGTCAACCTGATGTTATGTGTTTAATGAATGTATACTAAATTATTTGTTTGTATAATGACGGGTGATTAACATTAAAAAAGAAATAATGAATGCGATAAAAGAAAATACTCAATTTATTGAAAAACTCAATTCTACAAATTATAGTTCATGGAAGTTCAAGATGCAGATGTTCCTGATTAAGGAGGAACTCGATGATATTATAGCACAAGATCCACCGAATCCACCCGACCCCGCATGGCACAAAAAAGATCGCAAGACTAGGGCTCTAATAAACTTAAGCATCGATGATTCTCAAATCGTAAATGTAAAAAACTTAGATACTGCCAAATGAACGTGGGAAGCTCTGAAAAATATACATGAGAGAAGCAATTTATCTAGTAAGCTTTACCTGTTACGGAAATTATACAGTACTAAATTAGCTGAGGGTGCAAACATGATCATGCATATCACTAATATCTTGCAAATTATAGATAAACTTAATGCCATTGGAGAAAATATTAGCGATTCACATATTTCCGCGCTATTTCTGTGTTCTCTTCCCCCAAGTTACAATACTTTGATAACTGCATTGGAGGCGACACCGTAAAATGAGCTCAACCCTGATTTTATCAAAAACAAATTAACAGACGAATATAATCGTAGACATGAAATGTCAGAACAATCACATAGCGGATATAACAACAATGAGAGAGCATTTAAAACAAATAGGAGATATACACACACTGAAAATAGAAGAGAACAAAAATATTGCAACAACTGTAAAATGAAAAATCATTCCACTTACGAATGCTGGCACTACAAGAGAAAAAACACGGTACAATCCGGAAATCCTCGTAACAATCAGTTCAAAAATAAAAAGAATTTCTCATCTTCATTATGTTATGAAAAGACCGAAACTCAGAGAGAAAATAAAATTCCAAACGAAAGAAAATACGCAAATGATCAGACGCAAGATAAAGCATTAATCACCGAAAAAGTAGGCAAAAATAACTGGATTCTCGATTCAGGATCTAATTCGCACATTTGTAACGATAAAAGCCTATTTAGTAAATTTATTGATTATAATAAAACTTCAGTAACGATTGCGAATGGTAATAAACTGACAGCGTTAGGTTCAGGAGAAGTTTTTATAAAAACATTAACCCCGAAGGAAAAGAAAAACAAACGAAATTACGCGAAGTGCTTTATGTCCCAGATTTAGAGTCGAACCTAATTTTGGTTAGTAAAGCCGCTAAAAACGGGTGTAAACTAATCTTCGACGATAATAAATGCGATTTGATCTTTGATGAAAAAATATATATCAGGGCGAAAAATGTGAAAAATTTATACATTATTGAGGAAATGGACGATGTGGAAGAACCACAAAATTATGTAAACATAACGTATAACTGTGACAGCAAACAATGCATAGATCTCTGGCATCGCAGACTCTCGGTCACAGAGATTATGACGCGATTAAATCAATAATAACAAATCAACTTGCGGACGGAATAAAGATAGGAAATTGTAAACATCAAAATAAAACATGCGTAACTTGTATCGAGACTAAATTAACTAACATGCCGTATCCTAAATCAGCAACAAACCGAGCTACTAATACCGTGGATTTGATCCACAGTGACGTATGTGGCCCTTTAGATACACCGACTTTAGGCGGAAAAATTTATTTTATGACTCTTATTGATGATTATTCCCGATATACTACGATATATTTATTATCTAAAAAGAGCGAAGTTGCTGAAAAGATAAAAGAGTATATAACGATGATATACAATCAGGTTGGTAAAAAACCTAAGGAAATTAGATCGGATAACGGTCGTGAATAAGTAAATCAAGAGATAGATGAATACTTAAAACAGAACGGAATTTTACACCAATTGACTGTCCCACATAATCCGAGCCAGAATGGAGTTGCGGCGAGAAAAAATAAAAGTTTATTAGATATGACTAGAAGTATGCTATCACAAGCAAAATTAAGCAAACATTTTTGGGGTGAAGCCATAAACACCGCAACATACTTACAAAACCGACTCCCAACCAAAGCAAATAACAATAGAACACCTTACGAATTATGGAAAGGAGTTAAACCGAATTTAAAACAATTAAGAACATTCGGTTGTAAAGCGCTATTTTACGTCGATAAAGTAAATAGAGGAAAACTTGATAACAGGGCTCAAACCGGAACGTTCGTAGGTTATGACACACGATCGACTGGCTATAGAATTCACACACAAGAAAAACAAATTATTATTGCGAGAACGGTGAAATTTCTTGAAAATGAAAATGTACACTCAGATAACATTGAGGAGATACAAAACACCACAAAAACATCCGATGACAATACACAATTACCGGATAGACATGAAAATCACTTAGAAATAAAACTTGACAGTGAAGAGACACCATCCGAGCCCAAACAGCAACCAATTGAACCAAGAAGGTCTAATAGGACAAATAGAGGCGTTCCTCCTGACAGATATGTCTGTCTCATAAATAGTTCATCTGAAAACATTCCCGAAAATTGGGAAGATATAAAAAAAATGGAAAATACTAATGATAAACAAAACTGGATAAAAGCAACACAAAATGAAATCCAATGCCTAAGAAAAAATAACACTTGGACTTTAACAGATCCACCACCCGGAACAAAAATTATCGGTTCCAAATGGACTTTTAAAATAAAAAAGGACAATTTAGGAAATATTCAAAGCTATAAAGCGCGTTTAGTAGCACAAGGATATAGTCAAAGATTCGGGATTGACTATGATCAAACCTTCGCACCTGTAGTTTCGCACGCTACAATACGTGCATTTGTCATCTCCGCATTGTACAAAAATTTGAACGTGAAACATGTTGACATCACCACAGCATTCTTGCATGGTGAATTAACTGAAACTGTTTAAATGAGTCAACCAGACGGGTATATTATACCCGGCGATGAAAGAAAAGTTTGTAAACTTCTACGGTCTTAAGCAAACCGCAAAGGCCTGGTACACCAAAAATCGGAAACACTCACAAACAATAATTTCACACAGAGGAAAAATGATCCATGTCTGTACTTTAAATCAAATCAAGAAAATCCGATATATATCATCATCTACGTAGATGATATCCTAATAGCAGGAAAGGACAGTGATATCGAAGAAACAATAAATCAACTTGAGAAAGAATATGAACTGAAAAACTTAGGAGAAGTGAATAATTACCTAGGCATAAACATTAATAAAATCAACGATACATATTACCTAAATCAAAACAATAAAATACACGAACTAGTGAAAAAACTGAATCTGAACGACATGAAACCTCATTACACATCCATGATTGCTGGATTCAACAGACTTGAGGACGATGATAATCTTTTACCTAATAACACGAAATATCCACAAGCCACAGGCACATTACTGTACATATCAACAATCACGCGTCCTGACATATCTGCAGCAGTCAACATATTATGTCGTAAAAACGAAACACCACGCCAAAAGGACTGGTCAGTAGTGAAAAGAATCATTTCATACCTTAAAACTACAGAAAATTTGAATTTAACCCTTAGCTCAAACAGCAAGCCCATCTTAGCAGCATACGCCGATGCAGACTGGGCTGGTAACTTGAAAACACGTAAATCAACGTCAGGAAATCTATTCATGCTAGGAAAATCGCCGATTTACTGGATTACAAAAAGGCAGAATTGCATTGCACATTCGTCAGCCGAAGCTGAATACGTTTCAGCTAACAACGCAGCACAAGAACTAAGTTGGATAACAAACTTGCTTAGCGACCTCAACATTCCACAAAAACTACCCATCACGATATTTGAGGATAATATGTCCTGTATAAAAATGACTGAAAATGATAAAGATACTAAGGGACCCAAACACATCGATATACGTTTCCACAACATCAAACTTATGAAAGAAGAAGGAAAAATTGATTTACAATACTGCCTCACTGAAGAAATGATAGCCGACACCTTCACCAAACCCAATCCCAAACTACGAAAAACACAGTAAGCAACTGAACCTTCAACCATTCCCCACACAGGAGATTACGGGGGAGTGACGGAGAAACTATTTTATGCCGTTAGTAATCTCCACGTGTTGTGAACGATCGAAAGAACACTTAGAACATATTAAAAACCAGACCCCAATTAACTGTAAGTACCTCAAGTGATAAACGCAGCTGCGAACCAAAGTGAATAAAACCAGACCTCACATCGAAACTAATCAACTAAGAAATACGCCAGCCCGCCCCACTTCAACCTTCAACCGATATCCCGTGCGCGAGAACTCAATAACAATCTCTAAGTATCTAAACTGTAACCGAACAGTAAAGACGCTCATGTAAATATGATGTAAATACCTCAAATTTAATGTAAAATTGGAGCACTTTGAACCATTTAACGTTCATTGGTTTCCCCACGAAACCACAAAACTTTAATTACGAAACTCAACAATGACAGCAGAATTTTAATAGAAATGTTTTTCATTTATTGTATATGAGAAACATCGCTTTTTTCTTATATAAAAATAAATTTGTTCATAATTTCCGGTGTCCATCATTTATTTCAACATCTTAGCAATTGAAGTGCTTTATCCGTTAAAGGGTTAAGCAGACTCCAAACGCGATACAAATGTATATATAAAGCCAAGAGTTACAATAATATTATATTCAAAGGAAAATGGATCTACTTACTTCACGCAATTTATTATTTTCTACTAATACTGTTTATTACTCCAAAACAGTGATACGTCAATGAATCGATAGGATAAATATCGGTGTAATACTGCGGATTACTCTAAGCGCAAAAGGCAATTTTCAGGTAAGCTGAACTAAACTTTTCTACCATTATCAAAAGATGAAAAGTAAATTAAAATATGAAGACTGACATAACAATTTATAAAGATAGAAAATTTATTATGCTACCGACGGTTCTTTAACAATTTCAAATCTTTTTTGCAAACCTGGCAAGTAACAAAGTTACCACTCTCTGTTTTTTTTTTAAGTAATTGCAAACTTCTGATTTTTTGCTGCCTGGTTTCATTTGTTTACGTATTATAATAACTTGAACAGAATAAATAAACTTTTTAATTAAACATAACTTAGAATAAGATAACATTTACGATTTAAATTTCTAAAGAAATTTTCAACATTCAAACAATTTGCAAAAAACAAAGCATTATGACAGTCGTAATATTTATATCAAAACTCAAAATGATTAAATAGGAAAGAGATATTCTCAGAGCTGTGAATTATAACACGGCATCATTAACAAAAGTACGGAAGTTTGTACGGAAAATAAACATTTGATTGGCTAAAAGAGGTGAAACTCATCCTGTTCTAACAGACTTGTGTAAATCTGACAAGTGAACATAGAAAAAAAAAGAAAAGCGATTGATTTTACGTAGAATAAACATTCGAAGAGTGAAACAGACGAAACATCGCCTCACATTTAGTTTGAACGAAGTCTGGAGAGCAGGTCTCAGTGCTACAACATTTGAATACAAAGAATTGATTCTGATTTCGATTCTGAAAAGTTTTTGAAAACTAAGGTATCGACTCTTAAAAGATCTCGAATCGGCCCATCACCATACCAAATACCAAGCATTTGGTACAAACTGCTCCAAGCTACGTGAAAGTATGGTCTCCCGACAGTGTCATGCTTTGTATTTCTCCCTCACCAACAATGGGTTCATCCGCCGGCGCATGTCCGTAATGAGTTCTGTCATTTTTAGTTCTGGTCTTGAACAACATCTGTGCAGTGGTCTTCGCTGGTCGAAGGTCCTTGATAATGGCTTAGTTTGAAGCCGAAAGCGCTAGGAGTGTTATGTACTCTTAAGATTTTGTATTTTAAAGTTTTTGAGACATTTTGTACATTTATTTTATCTTACGTCTATTTTAGTAACATTGATTAAAATCTTTTTTCATGAAAAGATGTTTTCTTATACTAAAAAAACAAAGGCGAATCTCTCGTTTCGAACTTCCTTTTATTGTAAAGTTATTTTTGGTGATCATATTATTTTGAGACACACAGTTATTTGAAAAAGTTATATAATTATTATCCTTCAATAAATAAAACAGTATATGTAGGAACAGTACAAATATTTAAAAAGTTAATGAACTAAGTCATTATTTAACTTTAATTGTATTAAATACCTATAATTAATAAATAATAACGTACATAATTGATAAATAATTTCAACATTGATTTATAATTGTTATTTCTATATCTAAATTAATTTAATTTAATGGTAATTGAATTGCACAATTCCTTTGTAGCATCTAATTTTCCTGAATAATGATTATAAAAAGAAAATTTAAATTATTTAAGTTTTAATACTATATAATTATCCGTTTATTATTAATGACCACTCATAAAACAATAATACTAAATATATATATATATTTTTTGGATTAATAAGTTATTTATTGAAATTACATAGCAATGGCTACATTACTTAATTTATTTTATTTTATTTTTATTTTTTAATTAATATATATATAAATAAAAATATATATAAGTCAATATCCTCGATCCCATCCTCCTGTAATCTTTATAAACACCAAAGTTTTATTTAATTAGGATATCATGTAATTAGGATATCCATTTAGTTTTGCTAGATTACAGATAAATTTAACATTTTTGTTTTATTCATGTTTAATCATAATTATTTTATTCTGTGTAAAATATTTTTATAAACTGATTTATGTAAGAGTGAAGCATAATTCGTAATAATATTTATACTAGGACTTCCCTCAAAGGGATTAGTCTGAGTGATATTGCTGAGAACATAGGGTTAACAATTACAATATAAAGAAAAAGAGCAAATTAAATGATAGAATTACAAAATATCATATATAAATTCATATACACTGTTAAAAAAATAGAAAAGAAGTACCGTTCATCAGATGTGTTGTCATAATTTTTTTTAACATGTGGCAAAGCATCTCATTTTCTTAAGCGCGTATTGCGCAAAACTTGAAAAAAAAAAAACGCCGGATCTTTTAAAACGCCAAGCTTTTTAAAGTTACGTAATTGAATTTGCAGCCAATAGATTATTCTATCAAGCGTGGCTTAACGCAAATTTAATTTCATTGTTGCACCTTTTTTGTGTGTGAATTTAAAATTTTTCTTCCTTGATTATATATCTATTATTTGTATAACTGTTTATAAAAACTCTTACACTTCAAACCACATTGATAGCATGTTTTGCTACAAACCAGATTGCAAAACTATAGTCTAAATTACTATTAAAGTATAGAAAAAATCTTTCGATGACTTCTGTAAAATAACTTTTACATTAAATCTCCATATCGGCAAAATTGAAAATTATATATATTACAAAGTTAAGCTTAACAGATACTTCTTGATTATTCTATAGGAGGCTCTGCCCCCTGCGCCTTTAATGCGCCTTTACAGCGCCAATCCGCAGATTTTTCTTTTGCCTGTCTGTCTGTCTCTCCACAATCTATCTGTTTCCCTATCCGTTTTTCTGCCCGTCTCTCTAACTGATTGTCTATCTCTCTACACGTCTCGCTACCTGTCTCTATATTTCTCTACCGGTCTCTCTACCCGTCTCTATATTCCTCTACCAGTCTCGCTACCCGCCAATCTATTTCTCTAACCGTCTGTCTATCCGTCTAACTACTTGTATGTCTAGCCGTGTCTCTATCCACTTCGCTACCCATTTGTCTATCTGTCTCTCTACCCATCTTCTTACCCATCTCCGTACCCTTCTACTGTCTCTCTACTCGTCTGTATACCCGTCTCACTATCCGTCTGTTTTTGTACCCGACTCTTCACCCGTCTCGCTATCAATCTCATTACCCGTCAGTCAACTCGTCTCTGTACTCATCTCTCTACTCGTCTCTTTATCTACCACGCTACGCGTCTCACAACCTTTCTCGCTACATTCCAGTCTACCGGTGTCGCTACCCGTCTCGTGACCCATCTCGCTACCCCACTGTCAACCCTCTTTTTACCTTTCTCTCTAGCCGTCTGTCTATTCGTTTCGCTACCCGTCAGCCTACCTATGTCGGTACTCGTCTCTCTACCCATCTCACTACCCGTCTGTCTACCCGTTTGTTTACTCGTCTTTCTACCTCTCGCCACCTCTTCCCAATATTTAAACAGTTCATTTATTATACAGAAGCCGTTTATCAGTTATTAAATGCAAACAGAAGTAATTTATCTAATAAGTGTAATCAGATGCATTTTTTTAAAATACATACATAAACCTGAATAATAATTCATCAGTTTTGTGTTCATAGTTGTTTATATCATTTGACAGTAAATCTCAACTTCTTAAACCTGAATTGTCTCAAGCTTTTTAAAAAAACCACAAGGTCTGTATAACTGCAAAGTACCCTGAGGGCTATATTAGCTACATGTTATTAAGTTTCGTTATCGCGTTTGCAGCCAATTGCTTATGTCAGAAAGCGTGGCTTAACGCCATTTTAAATTCAATACTGTAACTTTCTTTTCTTTTCTTTTCTTTTTTTGGGGGGGAGGGGGGGTAGGGGGAAGGGTTTCAAATATATACATTTAAATTAAAACTTTTGCCTCCATGCCATTAGTGGTGTTTGTATTATTAACTAATACCTTGTAGACCGAGCTTCATTTGAAACAAATGTAAAAGACTTCTTCTACAGTTTTTTTGTAGGAGAAACTTTCGTAATTGGGCCCAAAGCCAATCGGAGTATTTAATATCATTATTGTAACTCTTATAGAGTTAAAACAATATTGTTGCTAGCTTTACTCTTGTTTGAGACCAACCTTGCATGTGTATCTGAATGGGAAAAAGTTTCGTATCCTATGTCGGTTGGCGAAAAAAATTTTAAATGGTGCCAAAAGGTAGTTTTAGCAACTTACAAAATTTTTCAAGAGAGCGGTAAAACATGTTTTTCAAATATTTACAAACATACGTTTATTAAAGCATGTTTTTGCGCAATCTTAAAAATTTAAGCACGATGCTAAAATGAAATTTTATCGCCATATTCGAAATTTTAATAAGTAATGAAAACACATAAACAAACTTATATAACAAACCTAAGAGACATTTTTGTGATAAATAATTGTTATTGTCAGGGGGTTAAATTGTAAACAATTAATAAACGGCTAGTAAATAATAAATAGCATTTAAAATCTAAGGTACTTTTCGGTTAGCCGAGCGCCAGTGAAATGTATATATCTATATATACATATATATATATGTATACATACACACATATATGTATGTGTATATATATATATGTATATATACATACATTAATATTACAAAATTTAAATTTTTTCCGCAATTATTCTATAAAATTTGTCCATTCAATAATATTCGGTATATAACCCAGCTTATTAAAATAATTCTCATTCTTAAAATAGCCTTTTACTATCCATATGTAAAGCCAATTATTCCTAATCCACTTAATAATATTTATTCGAATGTAGTTATTCTAAAAATGGCGATAGCTTTTTTAATTTATTCTTTAAATAGAACATCTTTATTTTAATCCATTATTAAAATTCATTAGTATTATTCCCGTGTGGTCAAATTGCTATAACTTCTTTATTTAAATGCTAAAATATCGTATCTCTTAAAATATTCCGCTCAAAAAACCTTATTTCATAAAGTTATCCTATTATTAAATATCAAATGTCTATTAAAATATTTCCGAAAAACTTTAATTCTTTCTTTTTTTTTTTCCCTTTTATAAAGATTCATTTTCTTTTCTTATTATTATTTTTATTACGTATTAAATTCGAAGTTTAGCTACAGCCTCAAAAACAGATAAGCTGGTTTGTTGATATGACAGGCATCTGGTACGAGATTATGGAATATTCTGGATGCGCGTAGAAAGTTTTTGCATTTTACAACAAAATAAATCCACCGGAAATATTGATAAAGTTCCAAAAGAGACCTTTTGATTCGATAGAAGTGGGTCACGTGACGTATTCTGTATTATTACGCAAGCTAGTTTAAAAAACACGATCATCCTGATTCGGAGAGGATTTTTCGACGCTGGTGTTTGCTAAAAGAATCGGGACGGATTCTAGAAAATAATGTAACGTTGTATTTTTTTTCGTTTAGCGTTGGCTAATGAGCATTTTCCCTGAAGAGATGTCTTAAACTGGAAATAAAAGGTTCTTCGACAAAAATATGGACTGACATTTCTTGTTGTTGATGATACCACCCGGCCGCCTGATGCGAACTAAAAGGGAAACCAATAACATCGCTAACACTATTTATCACGAGCACGACTGCCTTTTTCCCGGATTTGAACTTGGAAACACGACATTAATATAATAAGTCGACAGGATGAACCTGTGCGGGGAAACCCCAATGGATTCAGGATGCTGTGATCAACAGAAAGTTTGTGTAGTTAAACGTGAAATTTGCCGATTAGAAGAATATGTTACGAGGACGTCTACGCCATTACAGCACGTTTACGTCTGGTGTTTTATTATTTTGTAGTTTTATAATAAATTAAAAATGGTCAAGCCTAAAAGAGAAAAGAAGAGGAAAAGTTGGCATAAGTGAAGTTGTTGCTAGAGAATATACTATTCATCTTCATAAGCGTCTTCATGGTGTTGGTTTTAAAGCATTGCGAAAAAGCAGAACTTTTGTGTTATCAAGAAAATTAAAGATTTTTAGATGTGTGAGACTTTCCTGTGAAATATGCTCAAGAGTAACTGTAAGTTGGTATTTTTATTTATTGGTATATTTATATGTTGATATTTATTAGTTTATGTTATATTTAAAATGTTTTATTTATTTAATAGTCTACTTTGAAATTTAAAGGTTTTATATACTATATTATACTGATTAATTTTTTTTTAAATTTATTTCTGTTGCAAATATTTAAGTGTTGTTAAGGTTAATTAATTTATTTGATTTCGTGTGATACGTCATTGTAATATATAGACAGCGGTATAATTTATATTTTCATGTTTTAAGAACAGATATTCTTAAAAGAAAAATTCTATTATTTTTAATATGTTACTAAGATCTGATCTGTATTTTATAAAGAGACAATTTTTATCCTAAGGGAACATTCCTGGCACCATGCCAAACCTAAGCTACAAAACAGCTATTATGAGGAGAAAAAAAAAAATCTGTATGTTGAATAATAAGTGACTGGTGGTTTGAATTGTAGTAAATTAATGAGCCACTGAAAGATTATTTATGATGTAAATATGTAAATAGAGTGTTAGTATTTTATTGCTTATTTAAACTGTGAATATATAAAATTAAATTTAGTATGTTATTGTTTATTTTCATTTAATGTAGGATTTATGATGCATTTACCAACTTGCTAAAATATTTAATATAGAAACTTTGAAAATTTTTGATGGTGTTATAATATTAATAAAGTGTATAAATAAAATGCTAGGTCAGGTAGAAATTAGATTACTGGAACATGTAGACATTTAGCACTATGTTAACCTAGCTGAATTGCGCTATTAGGTAATTTGAATTTTAATAATCTTAAGCTCACCAATGGGGAATTTTTTTTACACCTCATTTGTCCATAGCTTAGGTAAAAATAAGTTCATTAGTTACCAAGTCCTCAGCAGTAATAAATTTACTAGAATTGAATAATCAGAATAATTATGATGTGATGATAGAATTAATACGTGATGACGATCAATATGAAGATAAAGTCATGTTTTCCTTGATGACAAATAATAAAAATATTTAGAAGAGAAATTGGAAAATGTAGGTAAGTTGCATTCAAAAAATTCATAGGGTATGTAATAAAATTTTGTTGATGATGTTGCTCTTCTTGTTCTTTTTGCTGATGATACAATTGTTATTATTATTATTACTATGATAAAAAAATTTATTCTAAGGTAGTTAATGCAACATATTAAATTTAAATTTAGCAAAAATAATAAATAAAATTTAGGAGATTTTTATGTATTTTATTGAATAAATGTTCTGGTTAATGCTTAATTTGGATTCACAAATTCTCATAATTCTTAAAAATTCAATAGGAAAGGTTTGAATTCAGTTATGTTTCTGTCAGAAGGGTATATAGGGTCTTAATTTGGGGACATGGAACAATTCGCAACCTATTTTTCACCAGATAACTTCAGACTATTTCATGAGCAACCCAAACAACAATCAAAATCACCACAGACATCACAATCACCATCACAAAATCAAACTAAAGTAAAAACAATAGAATAAATTCTAATTCTTTAAATATCTCTTATTACTCTAGTTTCAACATTATCAGGTATATCTTTGGTGTACAACAGAGATATTACCCATTTTTGAAAGTTTAATATTTTAAAATTTAAAATAAATGTCACAGCTTTTATTTCAACATTGTGGTTATATTTTAGCCTGATCAACTAAAATATTTACTTGTTTTTGAGAGTTTTTGAGGTTGAGTAGACACCTTATGCAGGCATAAGATGTGTATTTTGATTTTAGGAATTGTCAAATTGATGTTGAAAAATGAAATTAAATGTTTTAATTCTATATCAAAATAAACTATTTTTACTTTATTTACTTTTTCTTAAACCAAATGTTTCAAAAATTTAATATTATGTTATTTACTTCAATAGATAATCAAATAGTAACCGTTTATAAGTATTTCTATAATTATATAAATGATTGGATAGTGATGATGTGATTTTACAGTGATTGTTTTGGTGTGACAATAGAAAATTAAGTATCTAAACTAATTGCCTTTGTATTCCATTTCTCAGCTAAAATTAACATCTTTTATTTGTTATTTATTGTCTTTATTTATTCTAAGTTTGCCAAAAAACAACTCTCTGCATTTAGGATATGAATACTTATAACTTAACAGTATAATTTTGTAAAAGGGTATCAGAGGAAAAAATTATTGTAAGGAACTAATGGTTGAGAGTTCAATTTCTAAATATTTAGATTTAAATTTATTTGGATTTTGAAATTATTATATATTTTTTTTTGTATACTTTCGACTGACAAAAATACTTTCTTATATAATTAAAAAAATAAGAAATTTATTTATTTGCTATGTAATTATTTTATCCTCAACCAATATTTTTCCTAACAATAAATAAACAAACTGGGATATTTTCTTAAATTATACTGATGTTATTATATTATTATTTCTACTATTGAATTATATTATGAATTACTACATATGTTGAGAAGTATTAGTTATATTGAAAGTTATTATTGTTATGTTTATGAATTGAATTTTATTATAGCATTTATTTATATTATTGAAGAGTTATATTATTTATTAGTGAAAAAATGTTTGACAAATATTAGTTAAAGATGGTGGGATCCCAACAGAAATATAACAAATCCCACAGGAATATAACAAAGATAACATATTCCAAGTACAATAAACGACCAAGAGATAATTTGACTTGTTTATTATGTGAGAAAATTAATGTGATATTTAAGAGAAGATGTTGTGACAAGTGCTAGCATTATAAGGTCATTATAAAGTATTGGTAAGAATGACTACAGTTTTAAAATTTTGATGGAGTAATGTCTTTATTTTCAGCCTTTACATAAAAACTGTATTTTTAAGAAAGGGACTGCAGTAACCATTTTTTTAAAAAAACAAAATGAGGACTTATCACGATCCAAGAAAGAGACTGAAATAAAACAGTTGGATCTAATGAACTCAAATTTGAATTAAGTCGAATTTTTTTTTAAAAACTTTGTTTTAACAATTTGCTAGTGACTACTTATTCTAAAGCTTGTGAACCTGGTAAAAGCAAAATTCTGTTACTATTATTATCCTGTTTTTCTTGTTTATTAATATTTATTATTTATTGTTATTGTATTTTTCTTGTGCACTTACAAATGGTAAGTGAGATTGTAACCATTTCTTGTATTATTTTACAGGGAAAATGCTCGTAGCTTTATTTTTATTTATCTATTAATTTTAATTGATTACTATTATTTTATTTTTGTTTTTGTTTTTGTCTTCCAGTTCTTCAGAAATTCCCCATCTCCTTGCTGGCAGTCTCTAAATTTATACTAGCCAAAATTCAAATTTCTAAAGTATTAAATTTATATTGTCTGAATTTATAGTTACTTAACTATTAACTTCATCCAAAATCTTTAGGGAGGGGGGATAATATTACAAAATTTAAATTTTTTCCGCAATTATTCTATAAAATTTGTCCATTCAATAATATTGGGTATATAACCCAGCTTATTAAAATAATTCTCATTCTTAAAATAGCCTTTTACTATCCATATGTAAAGCCAATTATTCCTAATCCACTTAATAATATTTATTCGAATGTAGTTATTCTAAAAATGGCGATAGCTTTTTAAATTTATTCTTTAAATAGAACATCTTTATTTTAATCCATTATTAAAATTCATTAGTATTATTCCCGTGTGGTCAAATTGCTATAACTTCTTTATTTAAATGCTAAAATATCGTATCTCTTAAAATATTCCGCTCAAAAAACCTTATTTCATAAAGTTATCCTATTATTAAATATCAAATGTCTATTAAAATATTTCCGAAAAACTTTAGTTCTTTCTTTTTTTTTTCCCCTTTTATAAAGATTCATTTTCTTTTCTTCTTATTATTTTTATTACGTATTAAATTCGAAGTTTAGCTACAGCCTCAAAAACAGATAAGCTGGTTTGTTGATATGACAGGCATCTGGTACGAGATTATGGAATATTCTGGATGGGCGTAGAAAGTTTTTGCATTTTACAACAAAATAAATCCACCGGAAATATTGATAAAGTTCCAAAAGAGACCTTTTGATTCGATAGAAGTGGGTCACGTGACGTATTCTGTATTATTACGCAAGCTAGTTTAAAAAACACGATCATCCTGATTCGGAGAGGATTTTTCGACGCTGGTGTTTGCTAAAAGAATCGGGACGGATTCTAGAAAATAATGTAACGTTGTATTTTTTTTCGTTTAGCGTTGGCTAATGAGCATTTTCCCTGAAGAGATGTCTTAAACTGGAAATAAAAGGTTCTTCGACAAAAATATGGACTGACATTTCTTGTTGTTGATGATACCACCCGGCCGCCTGATGCGAACTAAAAGGGAAACCAATAACATCGCTAACCCTATTTATCACGAGCACGACTGCCTTTTTCCCGGATTTGAACTTGGAAACACGACATGCATATATAAATGTGTGTATGTATAGATATATGTATATATATGTATACATAAATATATAAATTTCACTGGCGCCCGGCTAACCGAAAAGTACCAAATCTAAAAATGGAGAAGTGGTCCGTATAAAAATTAAGCGCTTGATATATGTAAATCTTTTTTTATTTTTTAATATTTCCGAATGCACAGATAAAAAGGTAAAAATCTCTTTTCCAAATGCCAAATAGAAAATATACAAAATAGAAAAATATCTGCTAAAAAATATATTTACATAATACTACATCTGCAAAAAAATAAGATTTAGAAAAAGTAAGCCAAATCCTTCAAATCCCAACAATCACATCGAAAAACTTATCACCAAAAAAGAACTCGCCAAATCTTACGCGCAGGAGATGGATTTTTCCCTCTGAATGCAGAATATTAGTTTTTTTCTTGTGCGATGGGTGATTATAACTGTTTCATTTCACATACTACATACCGTTTGATATATTGATACTTTTATGTTATCCTGGCGCAGTTGATAAATCGCCAAATATTGTTCCTATAACATTTTCATATTGAATTCATTTCATTTAAATATAAACCTTTCACTCATTTAATTTAAAATACATGCCTTTCATTAATCCCATTTAAAATGCTAAAAAGAGAAAAAAAAAAGAAATAATGCCATAAATCGAAACCTTTGATTTAAACACCAAAGATTTTTGTTTTATTATTTACACATGAGAAATAAAAAAAGCTGCCATTGCTGAGATTTGCGCCAAATCTCTAATACCAAGTCTACTAAGTTATTGCGGGGTTTTTCTTTCAAATAGAAAAAAATCCAGATTAATTTTCGATTTCTACTCAATTGAAATATATTTTATTGTGCTGAATATTAGTGCGTGCATATTTTTTTTTGCTCCTTGTACTCCATGAACTTTTCAATTCCGATTGTCTACGAAAATCTCGCGCCGGTGAAAATGACGTACCACAAAATTTCGTGACGTATGTACTTTAATTGTGCTTTTTTATCTATTTTTTTAATATAATTTCCAAGCGGTTTAGCATTTATTCTTGGTAATAAATAGACGTCGTTGTCACCTTTATAGGTACCTGCTGTAAAAATTTGAACGAAATCCGTTAAATATTTTTTGAGTTATGCTTGACGAAAGGTTTTAATATCCATCGTAGCTATATATGGGGCAAAGTAATACTGCGCTGTGTATGAGTCTTCGTTGCACTCAGACAATTAAATGGAAAGTCAAATCTTTTATCGTAAATGTCAAATGTAATATTATTCAGAGTAATTTTTGAAGAGTTCATTATTATTAAGAGTAATTTTTAAGTCAAGAACGTTTATTAGATTATTAATCATATCATTTATGTTTAATGTGAGCTGATTGGGATAGATTTTAAGTCACGATGTGGTATTAGAGTTATTCAAATAAAAAATAACAATATCATCTATATATCGATAGAAAAGTAATCATTTTTATAAACTAATGAATTTTTTTCATAATAATATAAAAACAGATTAGAAAGAATGTTTGACGTCTTGGGGAATTCCGTGGCATTGTTTATAAATTGTATTATTATAAATGATCTAAATATGATGCAAGGTAAAGTTTAATAAAGTGATAAAAAAACCTAAACGGATATATAATCTTTTAAATTTAAATGAGATTTGTATTCTTTAAAAAGTATATACATAGTTTTGTGTAAAAAAATCATTAAAATCAAATGTTTTTATGAGTTTTAAAGAATTTATATTTTGTATTTTATTAAAAAACTGGAAACTATATTTTAAACAATATTCTCATGTATAATCGTTATATGTATGTGTGTGTGTATTATGTTTTTATATAAGTTTGAACCCCTTGAAAAGCGGTGGGATATTACATATCCCACTTAATATAACTACCCAAACGCTACAATGGCACCAGAATTTCGAAATAAAATTTTGCTTTTATACTGTGCGTAAAAAAAAAAAAAAAAAAAAAAAAAGCTTTTATTTATTTTCAAATAAATTTGTTATTAAATCCTTATGTTATTAAATCCTGATGTTATTGAATCCTTGATCATTTCAACTATATAGCAACCAAAGTACTTTGCCCCTGAAAGGATTAAAAACTTGGTAATCACACTCTGGCTTTTCTATCGCTTCTGCTTTTGAAAGCTCCTTTGTCGGATATAAGTCAACACCATCCTATAGATAATTCCCAAGAACTGAGTTTTGACGTCACCACCAACTGGTTGATAAACAAATCAATGTTGAACCGATTAGAAACCAATTTGTCTTGCAACTTTCGTAGTTGTGTTTTCGTACTATTGATATAACATTTTAAGAAAAGTTGTTCCCTTTTTTCAGAACTTAACATTTTAAGAAGTAAGTTGTTTGTCACTTCGAACTGTGTATTAAACTGATGTAAAACAAGCCAAATTCTGAAGCATAATCCAATCTATTTTTCCGCGTAGATTGATATATATTTGCAATGCAGATCATATGTATTTTATAACAAAAAAAAAATTCTATGGACAGAAAAATGCAAACTTGAATATTTGAAGTCTTAAAACTAAATTATTCTGGTTATAACATTTCTTATTTATCTTACAAAATTATAAGAAATTTTATCTTTTTTTCACCCCCACTTGAAATTTCATACTTAATCTATACTAATCAAAGAAAGTTTCGCTCTGTGTGTGTGTGTGTGTGTGTCTGTCTGCAATGGCTAGGAAAATTTAGCGCACCTAGAAGTCTGTAAATTTAGATTTAGGTAGTCCAAACCCTCTCCTGGTATACCTGAGTCTCAGAATTTTAATATTTTTATAATTACTCTAGATATTAATTAGAATATCATTAAACATCGGATCGAAAATGCCATCTTTTAAATCAAAATGGCTAAAGAAAAGAACTGTTATTGTGGATTTGCAAACGAAAATGAACGAATTCGAAATTATTTTACTAATTAGCGAATTTTAAGAAAACTAATTAAGATATCAATTTGAAAATTGCTGAGCATGTGTAAAAAAAAGTTTTGCATCCGTCTATCCAATATTTGAAATTCTTTCGGCCGGTAATTTTTTTTATTTATGCAAAAAAACTGCTAAAAATCTGCTGGCGCCATAGTGAAAAAATCCGAAAAAGTTTCAGACAGGGATCTGATTTTATTAAAAACTGAACTACAAAGAGATCTGTTTCTCTGGCCGATCCCTCCATTTAGTTTGCGAAAATGAAAGGAAATAATTGCGAATTTTTACTAATGAACAAAAATTTAGATAACTAATTAAGATATAGATCTGAAATTAAGGATGGGAGGTGTTGTCATCTGCCGGCTATTTTAGCGTAGCGTCTTCGTTATGTTCTATTTATCAGAAAAATTACATTTTTTTTAATGATCGCGTTAATGTAGGTCAAGGTGGTTTTCTTGAACAAATTATTCGTTATATTTGCGGGTATGGGGCGGGAGGGGGTTGACGCCTTGCACTGAGATTGTTATTATCTCGGGCCCGGGCAACGCCGGGCGGGTAGCTAGTAAATTAAATAAAGCTACGTCGTAAAGTCTAGCATTGCACGTCCCAAGGCTTTATATATGTATATAGGATAGTGCTTAAGCCAATGCTGTTAAATATACGTCAACAAAAGACGAAAAACAATTGTAAACAGATTTTTAGCTGAATGCTGAATCTTTAATTTCATGTCACAATAACATAGCACAATAAAAGTAGAGAAGACCCTTCGAGGTAACTAATTTTGACATTTCAATCTTTATCTGCAAAAAAAGTTCCAAAACCCATTTTTTTATTATGAATAATAACTAAACTATTTGACTATTAGATAAACTATTAGATAAACTATTTGACTACAATATGCTCAAAATAATATATGCAGATTTTTTCTTTTTCATTCATCTGAACACGCTATAGAATTATTAAAAATGATACCATCACTCCTGTATTATTGCTTTTTCCGTATAATACTAGCGTAAATAGCGAAATTATTTATGCCTTTTCAGTTTAATTTTCTCTAACAAGAAAAAGTTTGTTTTATACGGCAAAATAAATTATTAATTGATTTATATTTTTTATCTACATTTTTTTTAATGTATTTTCTGAATAGAAATGTTTTATTTGCTTAGACATTTTTTTAGAACTGTACGATGAACATTGCTGATAATTCTTTATTGTTATTATTAAATAAAATACATTATTTAATCAAGATATAAAATTTCACTTTTAATAGTTATACGGGGGTATTTTTAAAGTGAGGTCCTTTACAAAATATCTATTTAAATCTGGAGTGCTTGCTGCAAAGCTCATGCACGAATACTCCCGGCATCTCTTGCACTACAGCAGACGCCAGTTGTGCACCTACTGTCAATGTGTTGCTTCAGAGTGAGCGGTAAACATGTTCAAGTTGATTGATCATCCCGCGGACTCTGAAATAGATCAGTAATCCGGTTTTAGATAGCAAGAAACAGGATAGCAGTGGACATGGGAGCGGTATGGTCCCAATGCACTGAGTGCTCACACACTGCTTCTCAAACTCAATATGTCATCGAATCTTTTGGGTAAAAATTTTGGGCCCTCTTCTATACAGTCCTGCCTTTCACTTAGGGACTATCACCCCTTCCGATACCTGAAATCGTTTCTCGGAGGCCAGCGATGCAACACTGACGAATAAGTGGAAACGGCGGTTAAGTTGTGGCTTTCCTAACAGGCGGCGACATTCTACATTCTACGAGGAAGGGTTACAAAACCTCGTGGTGCGTTACGACAAATGTTTCAGCAGACATGAAAACTATGTGGAAAAGTAGAATAATGTATGGAGAATCTTGTAAAAAATAAATATTCTAAATGTGCGTAAAATTTATTATAATTGCAAGTAGGAACTTACTTTAAAAATAACCCTCGTATAATCGAGTTTTTTTTTCTTTTTTTTCTCATTAAAAGCGTGAAAACCCCTTCTTAAAAGATTTCTCTTAAATTTCTGAAATTATTTTATAATTAAATTTAAAAGATCATTATCTTTTAAAAAGGTTTATCATCAAAAAACATTATTTGAATTTTATTGCAATAAAATGTTTTATGTCCAGATAACAGAAATGATCTGTAATTGAATACTGCATGATTTTTACTTATTTCACCTGGAATTTTAATACACTCAACGTACGGATATGATACTTCAGGATTATTAAAGTATAAATATTACGCAGCTTTAAGAAAAAAGAATGTTAAAATTTTGGAATAGTAATAGATCTATCTAACAAGGAGACCGCCAAACATGGTGCGTACAGATTTGATGATTTTAAGGTATGTTATAGAAGTCAAACCCCTAACTATCCTGGTCAAAGGTTTCCTTCAAATGGCCCTTAGTTTTTGAGAAATTCGAGGTTAAAGTTCAGCATACGTTTATAATACCCAATAGATTGCTACTTCGAGCGAGGTCTCTGTGGTGCAGCGCTAGCATGCGGGATTTCTGACCGCAATGCAAGGTTCTGTCCCCTCCTATGCCTTTTTTTTTTTTTTTTTTAATTTTTGGCGCATTGTACGTTTCAAGCAGAAGTGGGAATTCTACGTTGAACTTTTTTATATATATTATATATATATATATATTTTTTTCCTAATAAATTATAGAATGTTTCATAAAATCTTATAGCTTTTCTGCAATTATTAAACTAATATTCTATTTACGAAACTCCAAGCTAATTAATGTATAGATTTATTTATTTATTTATTATTATTTACTTTTTTATATTTTAAGCACAGTTCTGAAAAAATACTTTTTTTTTCTTTTTCTTTTTTTTTTTTTTTTTTTTTTAATGTTATACAATTTTATTTTGTATAACTTATACAAAATAATTTTCACTTCGAATCTCCCAAACGTATGTGAGATTAGATATTTTCAAAGAAATAATAAAATTTTAAAGCAGTAACACTTATATTTAAGTTTTTTCCAGTTGTATAAATATTTAGTGCACTCTAAATACATTTATCATTAAAGTTCAAAATCAATATCATTTTTCAATCGCACAAAAAAATGACAGATTACATTTCAGATTTGTTTTCAATCTAACAAGTAAAAACACTGCCAATATCACGCATAAAAATTTAACTGGAAAAGCAAAAATCGTCTGTAAATGAGAGATAAAATTTGCAATACATACAAAAATATATATATATATTTTAAATCGTCTGCTGCGACTTTCATGGAAATATCAGAATGAAATTATTTTCCTTGGCATAAGCTTTTTTTGCAGCCAGTTGCAATGTTTGGAATAATGCTGTATATAGGAAAATTCTCTAGATTGTAATATAATGGAAAGAATAAGCACTGATATGGACAATTCTGGCTTGGAAGAAAAACTAAAATATGAAGTAACGAATGCTCTAAAATATTGCAAGACATTGTTAGAAAATGATAATCTCTTTACACATTCGCCATCTGTTAATATTTCTAGTGCTTCTATAGCAATGGCTGAAGAATTCCATAGCTCAATTTTAGACATATTGGACAGTCGGCAAATTATTTATTCAGATGAATTGATAATGATGAATGAAGAAGATGAACATAACGAATTTACAGAGGTATGTTTTGTTACTTTACCAAAAATATTCATTATATTTATTGCTCAATAAAAAAAATCGAAATCAAATAATTTAATTTTAATTATTTATTTATGTAGTGTCCGGGATTTCACGAAGATGAAGCGAATTTTGTGGCTGAGGAATTTTCACCCGAACCACGTGACTATGGTACAAAAAGAATGCGGTTGCTTTAGCTGAAGCCCATCCAAAATGGAGTTTAAAATCATTGCAAGCTAATGGAGCAAGTCACTTAAAACAAAAGCATCTCTTACGTAGATGGAAAGATGATGTAAATCGTGGAGGTACTTATTTTGACAAATGGAAAAGCATCGATTATGAAACGTATGAAAGATTTGTTGAAGCTCGAAATAATATGGAACAGGTAAAACAAAACGAAATTTTTCAATTACTGATGTAACTGCAAAAAAAATTGAAAACTATTATGTTAATTTATTAACTCATTTTTTATTACTAATATACAGGTCACGACACGGACTTTACAACACTGGGCAATGAGTGCGGCTGCTTGTTTTCAGTCGGATGATTTCCATTTCTTTGCAAGTCCCAGATGGGTAGAAAGATTTAAAAAGAACCATCGGATAAGACAACGTAAAGTGACGAAATTTGTCAGTCACAAAGAAATTACACCGATTGAAGAAATAATCGAAGCGGCTGAAAGATTCCGTGTACAAACAAAAGTGCTAATTAGTAAATTTGACTTGGATTACGTAATTAATACGGATCAAATTGGATGCCAGTACCAAACAACCTACAACAGATCACTTGCTGAGCGAGGAGCTAAATCAGTGTTTGTCAAAAAAAAAAAAATTGAATAAATTAATGCATTTTTACACAGCACAGTACTCTCTTACAGCATCTGGAATTGTTTTACCATTCGTGTTCATTTGCTTACGTGAACAATCTGGAACATTTGGTCCAATTGTTCAAAAGAAGGTAAGTGAATTGAGCGCCACGTTTAAGAACGTAATCGTTACGTGTTCAAAATCCGGTAAGTTGACAAAGCAAACCTATGCAGAATATTTAAAAACTTGCCGTCTTCCCTACGTTAAGAAAAATACTTTTCTTTTGATAATTGATTCGTGGGGAGGTCAGACAGATTCGACAATCTATGATGAGATTTTCGAAAATGAAAATGGGGAGGTATCATGCATAAAAAAAAAATAATTCCACCAAAATGTACCCCTGTTTGCCAGCCATGTGATGTCAATTTTTTCGCCAAGTAAAAAATTTCATGAAAAGGTTACAAAATGCAACAAGTTTGCTAGAAAACCAGAGGGAAATATCTTCACGAGAAGATATTATAAAAATACATTCAATTATATTACATCAATTTAGCTCCCCTCACTTCCGCCCTATGATAAGATACGCATGGTCTGCATCAAAATTAATAGATAGCAGAGAAATTTCCATAAATCTAAACGATTTATGCTTTCCAACAACATTGTTAAAAAAATCATGTTCGTGTAAAAAAGTTGCTTTTATAAATTGTGCTGTTTGTAATGTAATTTTATGTTTTGAATGTTTTTACGATAAGTATCATCCAACTAACTGTGTATTTCCTAGTGATGATTAAGCATTTTTGTTTCTCATCTTTTAACGTATTTTTGACGTATTTACCGCAAATTAAGTTTTAAAAAGCATACATACTATATTCATTTACCCTTTTTTAATGTATTTATCGTAAATCAAGTACTAATATATACATATATATTAAATTTATTTATGCTTTTCTCCAACAATGTTAAAAACATTCATGATCATGCAAAAACGTCGCTTTTTATAAACTGTGCTGTTTTTAATGTCATTTTATGTTTTAAAGGTTTTTACAATAAGTATTCTTTATTAAATGTGTATTTATTTGGACTTATACGGGTGATAATTAGCATTTCTTTTCCAACTTTTAATGCATTTTTAATATATATAAAAGTAGAGTATTTAAAAAATATATATTATGTTAATTAAGGCATTCTTCCAACATTGTTAAAAAAATTTCATCTTACGAAATTCTTTTTATGGCGATTTTTAATGCCATTTTATGTTTTGAATACTTTTGCGATATGTATCACCCAATTAATTCTATATTTATTTAATTAAAAATGTCAATGACGGTAATGATAAACATTTTTGTATCTCATCAGTTAAGATGTTGCAAGATGTTTAGAACGAATCAAATAATATTAAAAGGATATATTATTTTGTAAATGTTTTCCTCATCAATTACTTTTAAAAAAAAATAGAAAATGCAAGTAAAAAAATTATGTATTATTTTATAACTATGATAAATAAATAAATAAATAAATAAACATAAATGCCAACAATAATAGTAAGTTAAAAAAAAAAGACGGGACTTCTAGACTTTTATTATCTTGGATTTTCGTCGACACAAATATCAGTTTAATAATTGCAGAAAAACTATAAATTTTTATGAAACATTCGAAAATGTAAATATAATTTATTAGGAAATTATAAAAAAGTTCAAAGATGCAGAATTCCCACTTCTGCTTAAAACGTACAATGCGCCAAAAATTAAAAAAAAAAAAAAGGCATAGGATGGGACAGAACCCTTGCATTGCGCTCAGGAATCCCGCATGCCAGCGCTGCACCACAGAGACCTCGTTCGAAGTGGCAATCTATTGGGTATTTCAAACGTATGCTGAATTTTAACCCCGAATTTCTCAAAAACTAAGGGAAATTTGAAGGAAAACTTTGACCAGGATAGTTAGGGGTTTGACCTCTATAACATACCTTAAAATCATCAAAATCTGTGCGCACCATGTTTGGCGGTCTCCTTGCAAGACTTTTCACAAAAATTCACTGTTTAATGTACAGTATGGATCAATTGTTAGGTCATGAGCAGATTAGTGAAAGTTTTTAGAATAAATTCGTGGACGTCAACAGTATTTTCAGAAGAGAAATATCATTATGAGTTCAATTTACTTAATGAAAAGGCAGAAGTGAATCAGTATATTAGGGGTACTACATTTGGAAACAGCATTAATGAAAATTTAATAATCCTAGTGACGAAATAAAAACGCACTGATCTTCTATCAGTTCGCAAACGGAAAACGCCTGTAGTATCCACTGTAAAATAATAATAATAATAATAATAATAAAATATAAAACTCCAAGAACGTTTCAGGAAAATAATAAATAGTTGCCCAAAACTTTAAAGCAATGTTTCTTAAAATCTTCAGAAAAGCTGGAGGAAGATAAGTCCCCTCGAGACAGAATTTTTTTTTTAAAGATATTTTGCTTTAAAAATAAAGTGTACACTAAAAAAAAAAAAATGTTGATTTTACAGTATCATATTGGCACCCCATCTGTCAGTATTATACCGTAAAATTAACAGTAATAAACAGTAAAATAAGCAGTACACTGCCGCTCATGCATATAATACTGGCAACTGGGATGCCAGTATTATACTGTAAAATCAACAATTTTTTTTCTTTTTTTTTTTTTTGCATTGTAATTACTGCTTAAAGTAATGAAAATATAACACAGCAGGCTTAAAAATATATTTTAATATATAGATGACATATGTTTCATGCACTCAAATGGCGACTTCTTCAAGATCAAAATGATAAATAAAATATTCTCGCAAAGTTCTGCTTGTTTTAATATAATTTAGGATTTGTACTTACTCTTTCTCCTATCGATTATTGTTTGAAGATAGTTTAAATATGTTATACATGATCAGACACATCGATTTACTTAGCAAATTCAAATGTATTTCAATTATATCAATTTGATTTTTTAACACTTTCCAACATAGTTGAAAAGTGTTTAGGAATTCGGATTGTCTGTCTGGGCCCATCTGTCTAACGGGCTCTAACTCTCTTAAATATATTCGAATTCCCGTGTATTTTTTATATGTTAATAAAATTCACTATAGAATGTTTATTTTTGAAAATGAAGTGTGCAGCATTTTTAGTTCGTTTACATGGCACACAAATAATTCCAATCCATTATGATATATAGAAAGAAAAATATTTGCGGTACATTATAATGATGTTATGCTACATCAAACACAATGAAATTAAAAATTATCAATGAGGTGCACTACAACATGTTTTCTACAGATTAAGTTATGGGTGGCATTTATCATTCATTTACAGGGATCCGAAAAAAATTCGGTGACAGGACTGACTGTGATCAGTAAATACTGGAAGAGCGTTCTCTGTTCTGTTATGCATTTTTTTATTATATATTTTTTAGTGTATTACATAATTGTGTACAAATTGTATAGATCATATACAAGGCTACACGAAACAATTCGCACTCATTACAGGATATAGACATCAATTTCTGAAAATAGATTTTTAATATGAGTTATGCGTTTTTTTAAATGTTCTTTTAGATCATTTTAACACTGATTATTAAAAAAAGAGAAATAAATTTTTACTTTTGTATTAGGTTCAAAATTGATTTATAATCCAAAATAATGTATATTTCGGAATCATCGGAGTTTCGATTATAAATACAATGTTGTAAAATAATAAAACTTAAGGTTATCACAAATGTTCCGTTACTTCTTTTCACGAAGGAAATCGGAAAAAAAAATATATATATCTTTGGACGACATAAAAAAAAAATTCTGGTAGTTTTTTAGAGTTCTTAAAAAGTTATTTAATGAATATTTTTTTAATTACTTTTTTTCAATTTCCAGGAGAAACATTACGTATATGATCCAAATTTATAGTCTAGATGAGAATAATTTCAGACTGAAATCACTTAATGTGGACAGTCTTGTCTTTGAGAAAAGAAAATGTTAGAAAAAAATCCTAAAAAATTTAAAAATCACTTTATTACTTAGAAATAAAGGTTATTGAAAAGAGAAGTAAATTTTTACTTTGTGTATAAGGATTGAAATCATATAATTTTTCTTACCGTCTGTACAACGTCGTAAGAAACTTAAGTGTAAATATATATATATAAAAAGCATTAAAAAAAAATGCGCACATGTCTCTGTCTAATTTTTTCTATTAAAAAAATGCAGACTTCTTCGTGTGATAGATTACCCCTATTATCGGGCTCACACATTCACGCATACAAATACTTTATATATAAAAAAGATTTAAGATAGACTGTGAAATCAAAATACGAATTTTGCACGTGACATTTTAATTAAGATATATTTTTAATCCTGATGCACGAACTGTTATATTAGATATCTTACGATATATTTTCTTTAATATAATTGTGAAATAAATCACTACAAATAGACGCGTGTGTACGCATACCTACGAACTACATTAATAAATATTTTAATAAACTATCCAACCAGAAGTTTCAACGGATTAAAAACATTTGACAAAAGTTCGTATAATATTAAACATTTAAAGAACTTATCACATTTTCTAAGTATTATAAATACATATAACTAAACGTGATTCTAAAAGGATTCGAAATGAAATCGATACCATATACAGAAATTTCAGTTCAAAGAAAGAAAATATTGCACGGTACTTCTAACACATACGTTTTGCAGAAAATAAGTATTATGTCATTATTATTGGAAAAACAGGAATTGTTAAAAATTATACAATAATACATATGGTTATTTCAAAGAATGCACATTCTAGGGTTTCGCAGCTTTCAAATATTTTACGCAACCTCATAAGAGTACATTTAACCAATGATAAAATAATGACTATGATATCACTATTATTATATGCAAATTCGACATTTATCCAGGAGTTTGATTTCCTACTATGAAATATTTTTAAGGTGCGAGTCTTGATTTTTCTTTTGTATATAAAGACATCAGAATATACAAGTGCATGGGATGCAACAATAATCGTAAAGTGTTATAAAGGCAGTAGATGTCACTGTAATTTAAAGAGAATAGGAGTTCTATTTTTTAGAGCTGTGTGTTCATTTTAAAGGAATTTTACTCAGTATTGAAAAATCGAAATTAGGATACATTGGTTTAAATTAGGATAAGCTGACCAGTTGATCAGCTTATCCTATTAGCTACCCCGTCAGATATAGACATGCCTTAAAAAATAACACTATCCTTTAAAAAAAAGAAAAAAAAAAGGAGTACAGCTTCTCTCAACTTTATAATAACGTGTTTTGCCGTTACTTTTCATTCAGCCCATCTGAAACATTTTTAGACAATATTTATATGTCTAATATTAAAACTTTTTTTTTATCCAATATATCAATTATCGAAATACAGGGTGTTTCACAAAGGACCCCTAACTTTAAAAATCAATAACCCGGAAACGGTGATAGATAGAAACATGAAACCAGTGGTATGTTTATTAAAAAAGTCGTGAGAATCTTATACATAAATCTCAAAATTTAGTTAAAAATAGCGCCAATAGATGGCGTTGCGATAAATAGGCGCATCGCATAAAAAGTGATTCAATAAGTGCACCTTTTGCACAACAGACATGTCGCAAACGCAGAATGAAATAGTCAGTGACTCTCTGTAGTGTGTCACCAGAAATTGACACACAAGCTTGACAAATAGCCTCTTCGAGCTCGCCGATCAGATTTCAATGGCGAAATCTTGGACGGCTTCTCTTTCTATGCTTCTGAACTAGCTTTAGAAAGATTCTTAACGCTCTCAGCGCCATCTATCGGTGCTATTTTTAACTAAATTTTGAGATTTATGTATAAGATTCTTACGATTTTTTTAATAAACATACCATTGGTTTCATGTTTCTATCTATCAACGTTACTGGGTTATTGATTTTTAAAGTTAGGAGTCCTTTGTGAAACACCCTGTATAAGTAATGCTGGCAGAAGCAAAAAAGGGAAATTCTTTCGTTTGTTCTTAAAATTAAAAATCTGAATTAATCAAAAGCAACCCGTAAGTTGGCATTAGACCCGAAACAGAAAAAATATAACTTCGTGTTATGTAAAACAACCGACAGACAGAAATGTATACATTGTCTTCGTTCTCTGTTTTTTTTTCAGAAAAAATAAATTTTGTTGCGAAATTGTGTGGCTGTAACCGGAGCTGTTTATTGTATGTAAAAATTCCATGCAAAGTGTAAATATTTATAACGAATGAAAGATAAGAAAACGCCTTTCGTTTGTTCTTAAAGTTAAAAACTTGAATTAATCAAAATCAATTCGTAAGTTAGCATTAGACCCAAAGCAGATAAAATATAACTTCGTGTTATGTAAAGCAACCGGCAGACAGAAATGTGTACAATGCCTTCGTTTTCTATTCTTTTCAGAAAAAATAAATTTTGTTTCAAAATTGTGTGACTGTAACCGGAACTGTTTATAAATTCTCTAACTGTTGTTTTTATTTCTTCTACACTTTCCGGAATCATGGAACTGCAAATCGTAAATGTGACAAACCTAACAGCACAGTAAGTACCATAATGAACGAGGTAAAGTCAATTTCCAATATCCCCCTTCAACAGACTATCTTGAGATAATTTTAGAAGAAATAAAAAACTTCCATGCAAAGTGTAAAGATTTATAAAGAATGAAAGAGAAGAAAAAATCTTATTCATTTTACGCAACAATTTCAAGAACTGAAAGAAATTGGGAAAAATAATTATATTCTCTTCAGCCTTTGAACGTAACTGAATTCTAAGAAGTATGTTATATCTTGACAATACTTCAGAACTTCTATAAAATAAGACACACACGTGCATTGTCAAATAATATGAAAATCCAGCATTCATAAGCTTTCCAAAGGTTTGACAAAATAGAAGAAATCTTTTCGAGATCTTGTTTTGCATTTTGTACCCACATGTCCAATATGTAAGATTTAGTGTTTCAAAATCCGACATAATTTGCTCAAGAAGGCCCATAGTACAAAAAAATAACATTGTGACGGTTGTGTAAATGATAATGATGCGATGCATTATTTTCCTTGTACTACCGTGAAAGCTTCGGTTACAGTATAAAACCAATATTATTTTCGAAATGTCTTTCCTCTTGTAATAAGCACAGACCCACATAAATAGTGGATATGCAGGCATTAGAAGAAGGATAGCGACTCACTCATGCGTGTTTTTGATATATTACACAGATTGTTTACTGTAAAATACAATAGTGCAATTCCATAAGAAACCATGCAAAATGTTCCGAAGCATTTTGTTATAGGGCCTAATTTATAGTTAATAAAATTGAGTCCAGTAGTAGCTAAAATATACCACAAAATATCATCATTTTTCGTCATCGTGTATCTTGTGTTTCTGTTGTAAAAAGAAAAGTTAATAAAGTGTGCGGCTTATGTTTACCAAAGTTGTCTATTGAAGTGGTATTGTGGATATATAGAATGGCATTTACTTATTGATTAAATAATCAATAAGTAATTCCCCTAATGTAACACAATTCACAGCATGTTTTTGATTTCAATGTAATTTAGATACAGTTTTAATATTTGCCACACAAAGGGTATTTGATTTTAGACAATTTCCTTTAAAAAATATTTAATCAAATATTTAAATATCTTTTAAATATTTTATCGACTCTGTTATTTAATAACTTGAAAACATGTTGTTGTTTTTATTTGAAATTGAAACTTTTTATGTTTAGAATTGAAACTATTTTTTTCAAAAGAATGATTTTCTTAAGTGTCCAGATATCAGATTACAATGACCATAATTTCCGACGCATAATTTACAGCTGAAAGAAGCATGTTTAGAACCAGAAAAAACAATCGAAGTGCAGTAAGTTACATTTTATAAAATAAAACTTCTCGACCTAAACATGTTTGTTTCATCTGAGACGCCTTCATATGCGCTAATTTTTAAATTTATCAAATGACATACCAAGTTAGAATTCAAAATAATATTTATCACAGAAAAAAGGTTTCAAAGTTGATTAAATAAATTCAACGTTCGATACAGGATCATTGTACGAAATTACAATAAACATGTGTTGCGGGAGCAATTTTCATTTTCCCATATTTTTGTTTGGAAACTTGCATAAAAATTTAAAATTCATTTGCAAAAATATTCTATCTTAAAAATATTTTTAATTACAGGGAGTTGAAAAATGCTATTTTGCACCTTTTTACAAAATTCAAAAGTTTGTAAATCCTTACATATTTTCTGAACTATAATAGAGATTTAAAAAAATAATCTCAAAACGAACTAAACTACACAATTGCTTGTGGTACAAGATCATGTAGTTTGTGTAGATGTATCTGTATTTTCAAAAAAATGACCGTACAGTAGAACTCCAATTATCCGAATCAATTGGGACCGGACCCTATTCGGATAATCAAAAGTTCGGATAGTTGGATTTTTTCCGAAAAAAAGGTCTATTTTATTTAATTACTGTATGTATGTTGAAAATGTGAGAAAAAAACTATTTTTAAAGAAAAAGATCTTTTAATTAATTAAATGAAAAGGCAACACTTTTACATGTTAAGCGTACATACAAGTGTTGTACAGTATGTACGTACCGTACTGTAAATGAAAGTCATTGCTTGCTGAACATCTCGGTCAAAGTAAGCTGTTTGACAGTCTTCATCCGTTTTCGGGCAGCCAAGTTACGCATCTACTTGACAGTGAGAAGTTGCATGTGGTCACACTCAGGATGACACTCCATCCACTTCAACGCAATTTCAAGGACGGCAAATGCTTCGCTAGCTGATGGTCCCGTGTCTGCTTCAATTTCGACATTAAGTTCATCTTCTTCCTCGACACTTTCTTCGCTCACACTTTCAATAAGTTCATCATCATTTAGAATTTGAAACCCAGGTGGGCCGGGTCGGCCACCTGTCGACGGACGACAGTCAATAATCGAACAGCTCTATGAGACGTGACTCATCATCCCAATAATGTTCGCGCTGCGCCTACACTAGATTCGCGGAGGGAAGGACAATAGCGCGCGTAGACAGAATCATTATTTTGCGAATCGCAGTCCGTTTTCGTCTTAATTTTTTTTTCTGATATTCTGAAAGCGATTAGGATAATCAGCGATTCGGATAGTCGGAGTTCGGATAATTGGAGTTCTACTGTACTTAAAATAATAGCTTTTAAAATGTTAGTTTAATATATATATATATATATCTATATATCTAATAGAGGAATAGCGATATCAGCACGGAATTTTATTGCATTTTATTATTAGTTCCAAAAATATCATAAACAAACTCAGCCTATTATTTATTTTCCCCCCATGATTATACTAATTTAAATTAAAAAAAATAAATAAATTTACAAGGAAATGCCTCTCAATATAACAATTATTCCATAACCTGTAAGTCTTCTTGTGTTATTCCAACTGTTTCACGAGATACGAGAAATGACAGTCAGCCACGAAGAAAAGAACCTACAGAAACAAGACAAATTTTATTAAACAAATTTTATTAAATAAAGTTGATTTAGATAAATATTACTGAAATTGCAAATTAGTTTTTTGTTATAGTCAATAGGCATAATAAATTGTTTTCAGCAGATTTTATTCCAGTATTAGAATACTGAACTCGTGATGTTAACACAGTAATATCCCTTATGTTCATATTGTAAGTCTGTGCAATAAAAAAAAATCTGAAGGGATTTTTGTGGCGATAAATCGTTTAGAAAAAGAGATTGGAGGAATACTTGTATAATATGGCTGCATGTAAAATTGCGTAGAACTTGAAAAAATCCAAAATATAAAAGGTAAAAGGTTAAAAGTTAAATGTATTACTGCTTATTGACAGCTGGGATGCCAGTATTATACTGTAAAATCAACAATTTTTTTTTGTAGTGTATATCCTGAGAGATAGCAGGTAATTTGGAGCATCATTAAAAATATTTTTAGATATAATTTTCAGCGCATTTTGTCTTTTTTCTACACAAGTTTTCTAGTAATTTACATTTTATGGTGATGGATATGGTTTCACACTTGATTCAATAAATGCAATGTTAGCTACAGGGTCGTTTCATATAATTCCGACAAACATGGGTTGTAGAACCATTTTTGATTTCCCCCATATACACCACAAAAAAAATTGTTGATTTTACAGTATAATACTGGCATCCAGTATTACAGCTTCCAGTATTACACCGTAAAATTAACAGTAATAAACAGTAAAATAATCAGTAATACACTGCCGAGCATCGCGGTATTGTATCACTGCTTATTTTACTTTTTATTACTGTTACTTTTACGGTATAATACTGGAAGCTGGGATGCCAGTATTATACTGTAAAATCAACATTTTTTTTTCTGGCAGTGTATAGCCTGAGAAATAGCAGGTAATTTGTAGCAGGTACTTGAGAAAACTTATCTGTGGCCCGCCAAGCCTTTTGCATTTTCACTATGTTTGGTGCAGAAAGCATATTTTCACTAATCGTAGCCACAGTATGTACACAGTATGCCACAGATAATTTTTTTATTTATAAAATCTACCACTATTTCAAAACGGTATTATTAGATTTATTTAACGACAGAAATTTCATGAATTAAAAAGGGAAAATTACTAGTCGAAAAAAATTATAGTCGTTTTGAATTTTAAAAAAGTCCTTCCGGCCTGTACCGGGAGGAAAAGGTAGCTTTCCTATATCTTCGTTTTAAAATTTTAGCTAATGTTACACGAAAACAGCAACTTAAAATGCAAATAAAACGTTTACAAAAGATTCGTTAATACTGAATTTGAATAAGAAATTCGCAAAATTATTGAGCAATAGCCAAATTGGCTTCATTTATGAAGACTTATTTTGGTCGCCAAATTTGGCGATATTTCGCCAAATGTTGCCAAGTTTGGCGAGAATTTGGCGCTAACGGATATGAATATATAGTTTTATGCGTTTGATTGGGAAAATTATTACAACAATGAAAATTTTTGTAATGTGCTGTCTTGTTTCAAAATGTCAGCCACCCTAGAATTTCAAACTGCTCTATCTCAGCCGTTTTTTAAGATAGAGGTAAAACAAAAAATGCTCTGGAATCCTCGTTTCAAGGCCTAACACTGAATTAAAAAATAAATTTGAAATTTTAACTTTTTTGTACATTTATTTTAGTTTTAAATTTTTAATTGGCCGCCATCTTGAAACAAAATGGCGGACCAAGCTGGCCAACGAACTCGGTCGAGATATTGGTGAGCTTAATACACACAATTAGTTTCATCAAAATTGATTTATAAATACGCGCGCTATCGTATGACATAGGTCAGATATATTACATAGCGTATATACATAGAAACATGTGAAATAGGTTTAAAAATTGCGAAAACGGATACAAGGAACATCAATATGTAAAAACATAACAGAATATATATTTAATTTGGATTTGCGATACCAATTGCGAAAACGGATACAAGGAACATCAATATGTAAAAACATAACAGAATATCCAGAATCTGGTTTTTATCATGGTTACAATATTTTCCTTAACCTGCATGTGGTCGGAAAGTACAAAGGAACAAGAAGAAAAATCATGCATCTGGCATAGATAATGAAACACTTTCCAACGCTAACAGAATGTTATTAAGATATTTAATTTTTGCTTACGATGAAATGAGATATCTAATTAAGCATTTAAAAAAAATATGTTATTCAGTAAAAATCCATTTTCAGCAATTACTGCCCGTATTCGAAGTCTTTCGTGCAGCCCTGTATATTATCTACAGAATTAGTAAACAACACTTAATACACTAAAAATTACATTAAAATTGTATATCACAGCGGAAAGAGCACTTATAAAAATCTAAGAGCTGTTTAATCATCATTCTTTTGGCTTTCATCTTTAAAATAATTTTAAATATTTGCTTTATACAAAAATCGTCTGAATTAATAGAAAATTTCCAAACGTTGAAATGGAGAAATAAATTGTTTTACCTAATGATTAAAATTAATTCTTTTTTTGGAGTGTAACAGTATTTAGTAGCGACCCTGTGTTAATATAATAGATTATTGCTAATAGCGAAGTCGGCAGAACAAATTTGAAACGGGGCAGAGTGAGTTTTGTTAAACCGGGGGGAGAAGATTTGTAACAAACTGATGCCGTCCTATAACAAATAGCATTTTTGTATGCTTAATTTTATTAAAGTTCTTTGATTTTTAAATCATCAACGATACAGTAAAGAGAGTTAAAATGTCTAAATCTGTAGAGTTAGGCATGCCTACTCAACCTCATCATCAGCACTTGTGACTGCTATAAAAATTTCTTCATTGAACTAAATTATTTCGAAATACGCAAAATATAACAGATAATACAAAAAATCTTATAGTGTATTGGCTGCTCTGATAACTATAAGAGACAGGTTTTGTGTCCGGGTGTAAAACTTTTTCAGGCCTTAAATTTTATTTAAATCAAGAAGGAAAAATCATGCATCAAACATAGATTATGAGACACTTTCCAACGCATTCAGAATACTGTAACAAAACTTCACAGTTTAATAAAGTGATGATGTCTAAGTAAAGAATTCGGAAAATGCATAACGCATTTGAAAACTCAATGACAGCAATTTCCGTCAATAGTCAGAATAGTATCCTAATTCTTTTGGACAACTTTTTATGCGATCTCTAGATTTGTATATACCGGGTGGTTATAATATAAGTATCACTATTTGGAGCTGTCTTTAGCTTGAAGGAATAACCCGAATGAAACCAAAATCGGTACACTTTACTATTCGAGAAGGGGGAAGAAGAATGGAACAATAAAAAATAATTGCGATAATCACCGACAGATGGCACTATTGAGTGTGAAATGTAGTGTTTAATTCAAGAACAAAGAATTAAACCGTAAAACCAGATGGCATACCTAATTTATTGGAAAATGTCACATTGAATGCGATATGCGATTACGCTTTCACATGGCGATGCCGATCATGTTCAGGTTCCACATGGCCATTGTGCTGGAAAGCACAATCTAGGCAATGCACGACGTGCTCAACTTCGGAATGTAACGGATCAGGAGTGATGTTTCCACATGTTGTGATATGCGGTAAAGTTATTGAGGTTTGCGACACCTCCACGGTACACAATATTACACATTACATATCACACTCAAAAGCGCCATCTGTCGGAGATAATTGCAAATAAAATTTTTATTGTCCCATTCTTCTTCCGCCTTCTCGAATAGTAAGTGTACCGATTTTGGTTTCATTCCGGTTATTCCTTCAAGCTACAGACAGCTCCAAATAGAGATACTTATATTATAACCACCCTGTATAATAAATAGTACTCTAATATTTAATTCAGTTAGAAAACGCATAGCACAGTTGAAATTTCTCCTACCCCAAATTCCGCCAATCAACGGAAATGCACTCGAGATCTTTTCTGCAGCCTTGTGTAGGATATATAGAGTTTATATATGACAGCAAGCAACTCATGAATAATAAAATAAAGAAATACAAATATCTGACTTTATAAACATGCGATGGCAGAGCAGATGCATATTTCTGAGTCCAGAAAGAGTGTATAGAGGAAGCTGTTACATACATTCCTACAAGGTTATCGACTGAAAATGTTTTGATCATTTTAATATTTAATATTTAAAAATTTTATTTTAATGCACTTTAAGAGAACGTAGGCGTGAATGGTGGTTCGATAACATTGTTGATGTGGTTGTGATATCTTTCATTGTTATCGATTCACTTTTTTGCTCTAATTCCGATTTTAATAAAATAAGAAGTTTTGACTTGTTTTTCTAGGAGAAATAAAATGGATAATCATAAAAGTGTTATGTAAATATTTTTATTTTGTTAAGCATGTACTCTAATGCTAAAATTTTTCAGCCATTGGGTTTTTCTCTTTTTTTTAGATTTCATAAATTCTGTAATTTTTGCAGTTTAAAGATGGGGTACTTTATAAGATTATTTTACATTACTTTCTAGATTTATATTACTGCAAGATTATTTTATATTATTTTCTAGTGTATGTCTGCACTGGATTATAGAAAATTACGAAAAATTCTATTTAATATCAAAATATTGTAATAAAAATTATATTTATTTTTATTAATTTAACGTTTATTAAATTAAATAATGTTTGATTAATTTAATGTGTATTTTATCAAAAATTAAATTAACATGGGTTATGTTTTAATTTCAGCTTAATGATGAATACTTTCTTTCGTGTAGTTGCTGGTTTGTTAAGGGGATGATAGAATTTTAAATAAAGCAAAAATTAACAAAAAGTATCAATTTCTGTTTTTGTGTTACTAATATTGACATATATTACTGCTGTTAAGAATATCAATTTACTATCATATATTTAAAAGTATGTTTGCATACATCTTAAAGGTAAGTATTAAAAATAAAAATGGTATTAACATATAATAATATACAGTTCAAATGAAATTTCCTCAAAAGAAATTTTTCGTTGTATATTCATCTTTAAAATGCTCTTTGTGATTTATTTTTTGTTCAGAATTTTTAATATCTGTAAGGTATGATCTTGATACAGAACTAAAATAAATCAGTACATTCGTATTAGAATGATGGTATATTAAAGCCCTGAAATTAGAAAACATTATGTTAACATGTAAATTTTGAATAAAATTATGTTTAGTTCTAGTTTTCTTATTTTTTAAATAATTTTCGTAGGATTAACATATAGATGAACAATTTTTTTAACAAAGACATTTGAAGTAGAAAATGGAAAAAAAAGGAGAAATTGATACCCACGAAACATTTTAAAATATTTTTCAAAAGCTAATTAACAGATTTAGAAATTTTTAACTTTTCAGTATGATATATTTTTTCAATTACGTTTTGAATGTATGGTACACGTATCGGATCATGTGACCAAATTTTATACAAAGCTTACTCGACTTCATTGAGCCGGTTGTTTTTTCATCTGTATAGAATCTTTCATCGAGTCGAGTAACCAGATTTTACGAAAATCAGACCTGGGTCATGTTCGTTTAAAATCTGGATACCCGATCCAATACAAAATTCTAATCATAATACTATCTACAGCCCAAATGAAAAAAAAAAGAAACCAACCGACACAATAAGGTAGCTTCGGGTTCTGGTAAAATCTGAACACCCAATCATTAGGTAGGATTACAATCCGAATCCGGCTTGCAGAAAAAAAAAACCAACCCAATAAGGTCTGTTCAGGTTCTGCTATAATCTGGTCACCCGGCCCGATGCAGAATCGTCACAAATGTCACACGGTTTGGTCAAAATGTGGTATCTGAAAGTGGTGACAGTGTGACTTCACAGAAGTGCTTAAAACTGCCATAACGGCTTCACATCCATGTCACTGTAACTTTAGATCGACGTCACGTAACGCTACATCTACGGTCACAATGTGACGTAATTGGGAAATTGCCGTGACTACACAATGCTATACGGAAAATGAGATCAAACAAATTACGATGTTCTTCTCGAAGGGCTTAGCTGAGAAACACAACGGGTATAATTCAAATTTCTTCTAAGCTGACTGATTCACTTTAAAATGTAATGAAAAATCTTCAAAATGTAGTTTATCAAGTTTCTCAATAAATGAAATAATTTTAAATGAAATAAGGCAACCGCGATGTTGCAACTGATACTTCGAAAGAATCTGATCAGAAATAGGTTACACATAAACTAGGCGCGTTAAAGAGAAATCCAATTACGATAACGGGATAATCCCTCTTTTAACAAGTTACTTCAATCCGATTACGAAGGGCTTAGCTGAGAAAAAGAACGGGTATAATTCTAATTTTTACTAAAGTGATTCACTTCAAAATGTAATAAAAAATCTTCACTGAAACAGTAGTTAGTAACCGTCTCTATCCAGACAAAATTAAAAGAGCTTTCTTTTGCGTTCTTTCTAAACTCCCATAAAATTAAAAATCTAAAATTTTTACATATTGAAAATCGATAATTTAAGAACTAAACATTGTTATAAAATTCCATTGTATGTAGAGTGTAATCAAGGGGAATAAGTTGATTTTAACTCAAGGTTACCCAACAAAAAATATTTTTTCAGTTAAGGGTGTATTCAAATCCAAACTGCTTATTTTGAGACACATTTGTAAATTCATTTTTGCTCTAAAATGCATCCAATTGGCAGGTTCTCTTACTCAGAAACTTCATAATGTCCGTATTGACATTTTGAATTTCCCAAAGCGATAGCGCTGGAAGCAAAAAAAATAAAAAAACGATCGTACTATGACAATAATTGTCTGTAAATCAATTTCTAATTAATTGAACGAAAAATAAAAACATGGGGCCCTTATAAATGTCTTTATAAATCACGCCGCCAAGTTTCCTGTTGTTACTTTTAAAAATGAGTCTGAGAATGTGTCTCAAAATTTTGAATTGTTGAGCGTGGAAAAATATTTTTTTTGAATACCGCCTTAATCGGTTTTACTTATTTTTAATCTTAAAGTAATAAAATTTTTAGAAAAAAGTAAAGGATATCAATTAAAAATTCATAATCAAAAAGCGGAGAAAGTGATAAACACCTTTGAACTCCTTTTAAAATAGATAAAGAAACAAAGGGCTATTATTTTTTATTAATATAGTTTTAGAAAAAATCAAGGCACCATTTTCAAAATTAAACATTGGAATATTTATTAAAGTTAAATAGTCTTTTCCATAATTAATGGTGGAAGGTTTATTTATTATTATTGTTACATATTACTTGTTAATTCTGGAATAAATAATAGGCATTTCTTCACAATAAAGTGTATTTGATGAGTCTCTAAAAGGTGAGTACAGAAAGTTTCATATTTGAAGGTTTTCAGTAAAATTTCATTTCAGGAGATAATTGCGTATAATATTTCATGCCAAGTTTTTTTTTATTGTTTATTGTACAACGAATAATATATACAATGTTTCGTCTCATTAAATATTATTGTGTTAATGAACGCATATAATTGATGACTTTGTGTACGTACTTCCTAATAGTTAAAAAGAAAATCAAAATCAAAGATTCGATGAATAAAACAATTTCGATTACTATATTTATTATTTATAATTGTTATTTTTATTTATTATTTGTAATTACTTCCATATTGTTGTCGTGGCAATTTTTTTAATATACCGTTATCCGGGGTGACTTTGTCCACCCTGAGGTGACTTTGTCCCATCCCGCGGAAAAAGACAAACCGTGTAATAAATAAAATTTGTTACAATAAAACTAATTAGGAATACTGAATTCTTATAAATTAAAGCATTTTATTTATTATATTTAACTTTTCTGAAAATATAATCATAAAAGTAAATATTTACTGCAAATATAAACGGTGTATTAGTATATACTTATTATTATTATTATTATTATTATTGCAGGTGCTGATGTAATAATGCCTCGTACGTACAAAACTCCTGTAGTTGGTCGTAATTATAAGAATTATACTGATACCCGCTGCAGAAAGTGGTAGATATTGTTCTAAAATATGTATTAAGCATTAAGCCAAAGGAAAGTAGCTGAAAAATATTCAATTTCAATCACTACTTTAAAGAATAAGCTAAATGATAATAAGAATAAGGGTTAATAAAACAATTAAACCTACAAGACCTATTTCTACTGAAAGAAATGTTTTTTCAGTGACTGAAATAAACAAATATATCCAAAATTTTATTCCTGAAAAACATTAGTCTTACCATGTCTTATTGGTCCACTACGAGAGGGAACCGTGACTACCTCTGTAGGTTTTCACACCCCTCGAGTTGTGGTAGTGCAAGTACGGATTGGAACATCCCGACTTAAGGCCTAGGGCCTGGTTCCCTTTTGGGTTTCCAGCTCCGAAGCTGTTGGGGGATGCCGGCCAGAGCGTGGCCGGCGTCCCCCATCAAAAATCAGCATGAAAAAGAAAGTAATACATGAGATATGAATGAAAATTTTATAAATTGATTTAACATTAGAAGGTTAAAACTTGGTATTTTTAGAAGTGTTAAACTTTTTGAACAAATGGTTTCCCCTTCGGCAATCCAAAGTTAAAATTTACTCTAGACTCGAAATAAAAAATCAAATTTGGATCTAAGCATTTAAAAACTGAAAGGTTTGTTAGAGGAAAGGGTGGTACCTGAATGTAATATAGCTCTACAGTTACTTAATAGAGAAGAAAATCATCCTATCGATTATGGCAGGAATAATTACATCTCCAGGACCACAAAACAGGTAAGATCAGACGGTCAATCATCATTCATGCTTAATACTGTAGATAGTAAGGTGTTAGTAAGGTAGATAGTAAGGTGTTCATGATTACAACGCCTTGAAAAGTTTTGCAAGATAAGAAATTATTTTGTTTCTTTTTCATATTTGTATTGTTGGATCTGCGTTTTGGGATTATGAAACTTCAACAAGACGTCTCAAGCTGTAAATTTCGTAATTGTAGTATAACTCTCTTCCAGGCTCGCAAAGTGTATGTGTGGGGTGATACAAAGTACAAAAATAAAGAGATTAACAAGTCAAAATAGGATAAGAGTGATATCAACATAAATTAACAAGATAAAGATTAACAAGGTAAAGGATTAACAAGTCAAAATTGGAGTTGTATAAATTGTGCACGCGTATATTATTATATTGCAGAAAAAAAACAGAAATTAAAACAAAAATTTCCATCTACATCACCAATGAACCCAAATTTCACAAAGCCTACATGTTAACCAAAAATGGGCACATGCGCGCGAGGCTTATGATAGCTTACGCCTCGTATAGTTTGTTAATTTAGTTATGTTTAAATTTTAAACAAATGTTTATTACTTCTTAAAAAGTAAATAATCCATAAGTTTATTTTCTAGTGCCATACTTTAGGGCCCACATTTGAAACCCTATCGGGGCCTGCGGCCTCTCTCTGCGGTACTACTTTTTTCAGTACTTGAATAATAATTTTTTTTTATTATACACAATGAATGGGTTCATATTACCCTCATTTTTCCATCGGAGGAGTTTTCACTTCTCATATAAAAGTCTTTGTACTTACTCAAAGAAACAGTCCCTTCAGACATTATAAAGGACAAGCTGCTGATTATATCCTTACCTAAAATGCACTAAAAATACCGAATTTTGAATGGGAATTTGGCTCAAAAGAAAACTAGGTATATATTACCACACCTTTATCTGCTATTTCAATATGAAGGCAGCTTCACACATTTTTTAATATACAAATTATAAAGAAGACCTATGCGAAAATTTGGCAGTAAAAATATGTGGGGTATTCCTTTTTTTTACTTTTTTACAGATCGCATTTGTAATTATATTCATTTTTGGCCAGTATGAAAACTTCTTAGTAAATCACCCGCGTAGCGTAATAACGCCTCGTATATTTGCTCGCCCCAATTTTGTATTTTTATAGGACTAATTAATTTCAGTTGTTAAATTTCGTTTCCTTTCAACAATATATTTTTTTGTATTATTAAAATTTAAGCTTTTCGACTATTTATTCATTAATAGTTTTATTTAAATGGCTAAAAAACATACGTTTTAAAATGTGACTTTTTATCCCGCCCAGTTTCATCGTAAAACTAACAAAAAGCGTGGATTTATTCATTTAAAATTTTCCTGTTTGCATCTGTTACTTTCGTTTCAGCTTTATTTATGACAATTTATAGTAGGAAGCGATTTGCAAGAAATCCATACAAAAATGATTTTTAGGGACGCAAGAAATGAATTGGAATATATTACGGTTTATGGGCCATAATTGTTTGCAATACACTATAATGTAATATGTTTATAATTTATCATGTTTAATGGGAATAATTAAACACATTTTATTGAATTGCTTTTAATAATTTTGAAAAAAAAAATGCTTTTTAATTCATCTGCTTTGAATACTTTCTCTTCGAATTTTCTTTATTATTACTAATATCTAGCTATTATTTTCAGTTCGTTGAACATTAATTTGTATGTGTGCATAAGGCTGGAAAGATGTCTATAATCTAAGGGAAAATGTGTTTATATTCTTGTGTTGTTTTAATCATTTTTTTTAAATATTATCCTTGATTTTTTATACACAAATATAAAAAAAAAAATCATAAAAGCTTTTACGTCAAACTTAATTTTGATTCAATTTTAAAAATTAAAACAACGCAAATGTTATTTTATTTTAATAAACTTGAAATATTTTCTTACAAAATATAAAAAAGATAATTTTGTAGTTTTCAGATAAATGCGGTTGAGTTTTTTTTTATTATTTTTTTAAACGAAAAAATATTTTTTCTAGCAGTTGAAATAAATTCAATTCAAGCGAAGGAAGTTCCTACTTACATGGTACATCACAGTTTCAATAGAAATATGAAATTTTGTCCCATATTTTGCTGAATCGAACAGATTTTCTGTTTATTGAATATTTTGTTGTTGTTTTGTATTTCTAGTTTCGGTAATTTTTAAGGTATATTTTATTATTTGGTTCTTGTTACTTTCTTTTCCTGCGCTATACGTCAAATTAAATGATATCGGGTAAAATGAGGAGATGACGATTGTTTAAGAACTGCAAAAAAAAAAAAAAAAAAAAAAAAAAAAAAATTGATTTTACAGTATAATACTGGCACCCCAGCTGCCAGTATTATACCGTAAAATTACCAGTAATAAACAGTAAAATATGCAGTAATACGCTACCGTGCTGCAAGTATTATACTGTAAAATCAACATTATTATTATTATTATTTTTTTTTTTCAGTGAGGCGGTTCTGAAAAAAATCTTTGATACATTTTCTGACTCATTTTTAAACATAAGAGCATGATACTTGGAGGCATTATTGAAGTGATTTGAAATCGAAGAGTGGCTTTACATGTTCTGATAAATAAATTACACCTTTAGTTTTAAACGATTGTTGTTTCAGGACGGCAGTTTTTTTCTTTCCTGCACTGTCGCATTCGGATATTCTGTTCCAAACGCCAACTTTGACAGCATTCTCTGAAAATTCTTCTGTCTTTACCAAAAAACGGAACAAATAATTCGATTGCAGGATTTCTGTATATGATAGAACCTGCCAATTTAACACGTTTGCAAACAAAAATGAATTAAAAATGTGCCAGAAAGTAGCAAGTTTGGATTTCAAAACAGCCTTCAATATTATACTTATAACATAGTTTTACTGATATCATTTAACAATTTGAGTTTTGAATTGTAGTTATAATTTAGATTTATTTTAAAATATGGCCTTTTAGAATTATATCCTGTTTCATCTTATTTTATTAATAGAATTGCTAATTACTTTGCATCTTAGGAAAAATTTTATGTAATTTTGAATAAAATATCTCAGTTATATATATAAAAAAATCTCCTTGGTGAAGCATATTTCACACTACAAAAATTCTCATGCAAATACTTCAGAAGGGCGGGGGGGGAGAGAAAATGTATATATATTTTTTTTAATCGATTTACATGTTTTAAGATTCCAATTTGGAAGGAATTGATTCTATAGAGTAAATCAATGAAATGTTGATTTCTCAGTTTACCTATATACTGGGCTCCCCCTATCAATGAATGGAGCATCTACAGAGTCCATCTACCATACTTTGGATTCCAAGAGTAAATAAAATTATCAGGGAATTAATATGAAATGCTATTTTTATAATGGCATTTCATATAAATTTAAAATATATATATAAACGAAAACAATAAACAAATTAATTAATTCACTATGTCAAGCATTGCATTTTCAATGTTTTTGGAAGATTTCAAGGTTAGTGAACTTATATATTTCATGAAAAATGTGCCTTAGTGAGCATTAGTAAATTTTTTTCAAGCAAAATCACTTGTATTTAGCCTTAATTACCACATAACCTTAACTCATTTAATTAACCTAATAAAAAATACCCTATCATAGAATAAATTTTGATTTATGCCTAAATCATGTTTATGGCATGACTGTGGCCGGCATTAGGCTAGTTTACTTCTATAATAAATTTTAATAGTATTTATAGCAAGTTTTAGCTGTTTTTCATTTACAATAACCGTTAGGGGCATGGTTGTGGGAATCTCCATGTATTTATTGCCAAGTGTTATGCGACCTCATTGTGATTGGCGTGACACATTTTTGACGAAGTCGTTACGGCCAATGATAGTGGGCCCCTATCAAGCACTTTGGGCCAAGGCTAACGTAGCCGTCAGTGCTTCAAAAGCTCTGTCTTTGTTTGGGCAGAAGTGATAGAAGGAAATAATTATTTAGCTGAGAACACGTGGTCGAAATTGAAGTTTTAAGTTGCTACAAAATGCATTCTATTTGTGGAAAGATGTTTGTTTTCTTTGCAATATTATGCACATTACAGCCAGTCTTCTTTTTATAAAGTATTTCTGCTAACATATGCTAATAGGGAAGACATTTACGAAAAAGAATTAAAAAAATATATAAAATAATTTTATTAACTTCTAAAAGAGATGAAAAAGATAGTTTTTTGCATCAATTACTTTTCATATTTTTGACAGAAACCTAACTTCAAGAAGAAATTATCAAAACGATAACACTCGAATTCTCTTTTCGTTTTAAACATTCAAATGAATCAACACATTTTACCCACTCATTAAAAAAACTCATATAATTCGAATGTGCCTTATGGCGCATTTTTTTTAGTTTCGATCACAGATTCTTCGGTAAAAAATATTTATTTAGAGGAACTCTATCACACTCTATAGTTTGCTCTGTTACACAATGCTATTGTTTTTTTATTTTTTTTGTTTGATTTCGATTTAATTTAAAATAAACAGTTACTTATACGACACGGTGAAGTAAACATGTCTTACATCTGCAAATAGACAGCGCCTTATTGTTTTAATGTTATAGTTTTGATCATAGATTCTTTGGAAAATAAATGCCTGTTTAGGTGAATACTATCATACTAGTTTCCTACTGCATGCGAAACACACCTAGTTTCAGTTTATCTGAAGCCATAAAGTTACTAAACCTACGCTGTCAATTTTGCTATGCTAGAATTATTTACATAATTTCTTTCAAATTTTAGGTAGATTTCGTAAGAAATACTACCTATTACATTCTCACCTAAGTTGGAAATTTTGAAAAATTTTTGCAGATCTACGCCGATCATGACTCCCAGAACCCAAAACCACCCCCAGTTCAAAACTTTATCTATCTATCTATCTATCTATCTATGTCACTTTTTTCTGACCACGATAACTGGAAAAATTCTGCATAAATCTCTTCCAAACTGATACATAAAATCAAGGGTCATAAAATCTCGGTCAAGTTCGTTAATGGGCAAAATCGAACCAAAGGGGGGGGGGGAAATGGGGGGACTTTTTGTGAAAACAGAAAAATCCTCATAATTTCTTTATTATTATACGTATCGAATCCGTTTAAAGTTATTATTACTTCTAGGAAAAGGGCCAAAAATGTATGTATGACAGATTTTTGATATAATTAAAAATGGCCCCAAGGGGGGGAAAAAAGGGGGGTTTTAGAAGAAAAAAATCATAGCTTCGTCAATTCACAAGATATCAAATCCGCGTAAATTTATTATTAATCCTCTTAGTATTATCTAAAACTTTTATATTGACAAGTTTTTTATAGGACCAACCGTTATAGCAAAAAAAAAAAAAAAAAAAAAAATTAAAAACAAAAAAAATCCCTGCCGGCTCCGCCTGCAAACAAGTTATTTTTCGAAGTAGGCGGTTCCAACTCCCGCATCTTTTCGAAACTGATACATAAAATCAAGGGACATAAAATCTCGGTCAAGTTCGTTAATGGGCAAAATCAAACCAGGGGGGGGGGGGGCTTTTTGTGAAAACAGAAAAAAAACCCATAATTTCTTAATTATGATACGTATCGAATCCGTTTAAAGTTATTATTACTTCTAGAAACAGGGCCAAAAACTTATGTATGACAGATTTTTGATATAATGAAAAATTGCCTTAAGGGGGGGAGGGAAGTGGGGTTTTAGAAGAAAAAAATTCATAACCTCGTCAATTCTCAAGATTTCAAATCCGCTTAAATTTATTATAAATCTTCTTAATATTATTTAAAACTTTTATATTGACAAGTTTTTTATAGGACTAACCGTTATAGCAAAAACAAATTAAAAACAAAAAAATCCCTGCCGGCTCCGCCTGCAAACAAGTTATTTTTCGAAGTAGGCGGTTCCAACTCCCGCATCTTTTCGAAACTGATACATAAAATCAAGTGGCGTAAAATCTTGGTCAAGTTCGTTAATGGGCAAAATCGAACCAAGGAGGGGATTGGGGGGGACTTTTTGTGAAAACAGAAAAAAAAACATAATTTCTTAATTATGATACGTATCGAATCCGTTTGAAGTTATTATTACTTCTAGGAGAAGGGCCGAAAATTTATGTATGACAGATTTTTGATATAATTAAAAATTGCCTTAAGAGGAGGGGGGGGAAGGGGGGTTTTAGAAGAAAAAAATTCATAACTTCGTCAATTCGCAAGATTTCAAATCCGCTTAAATTTATTATAAATCCTCTTAATATTATCTAAAACTTTTATATTGACATGTTTTTTATAGGACCAACTCTTATAGCAAAAAAAAAAAAAAAAAAAAAAAAAAAATCCTTGCTGTTTCCGCCTGCAAACAAGTTTCGTTTCGAAGTAGGCGGTTCCAACTGCAGCATCATCACAAAAAGGTCATTTCTTCCGCAATTCCCGACAAACAGGCACCCCACGTTCTGCGTCTTCGAAATCTACCTGTGCCTGTAGGCCGAGCCGTCAGGGATTTTTTTTTAAATCAAAGTATGGAAAGGTGGAATAATCAGAGATGGGCCAAAAGAAAAGCATCCTCAATATGGATTTAAAAATATAACGCAAAGGTTAAATTATAGTTTTTACCTTTAAGTTATTATCATCTGCCCAATTAAAAATTATCATGATATATATATATATATATATATATATGTGTGTGTGTGTGTGTGTGTGTTTGAAATACACCTTCACTATGAACTACTATAGTAATTCAAACCCTTTTTCAAAGTAAAAGTACCCTTTTTAAGTTAAAAATTTAAGTATAACTCATAGACAGATTTTGACTAAAAAACTACAAATGTAAATTATTAAAAGCTTTTACATACATTTGCCCACGTCTCTTATAACCGCAATTTTAAAATTCGGTTCTTTTTTCAGAATTCTGTAGTTTGTAGTGATGAACAATATCATTTGAAGCTATTTTAATAACTGAAATATTTTGTACCTCAAAGTTGGTTGATTGTCTGGTTTGTTAATTACATTATTACTCTTTTTTTTTTTTAAGTGGTAATACCATTTAATAAATATCAGTTCTTCGGGGCACTAAAATATTTCTTTTTACTAAAATTTAAAATTTGGTTTATATATTTTCTAATCATATGCAAAAAATAGCAGAATATTAAATATTTAATATTTTTATGTACAGAAAACCATAATTTAAATCAAATTTAAGCTGAAGTGTTTTCTGTAATTGGTTCTTCTGTAGTTATAGATACTGGGTGTCCCAAAAATGACCGACGATTTGAAAACTCAACTAAAGAAAAACTGAAGGCGATAAAAATGTACGGTTTGCTGTTTTCTGCTTATGTAACCAGGTAATTTATTCTTACCAATTTTCAAAATTAGTTACAAAGTTCGTCAACAGATGGTGCTGCTGACTAGGAAAAACAATAGAACAATGTTTTCAAAATAACCACCGTTCGCAGCAAGAACGTGGAGCAGTCTGATGACAAAATTCGCAGATTTGATGCCCTAAACAGCTTAATTCAAACGGGAATAAAAGGCAAAATTAACTCAGAAGATACTATTTTTGTACTAAACATTATGTACAAGATATTTATAATCAAAATTCACCTATTCAGAAGTTTCTTGCGATAGTGCATAGGTTCCAAATGAAACAAAAATTCACTAGTGTCTGTAATTAAACTTAAAATTATAAGTTAAACTGCGAAAATTGAAAATAGCAGTGGTCTGGGAAACCGCTAACAGCAGTTAAAAGTTGAACATAATTTATTAACCTTTCGAAAAAACGACTATTCACTAAAAATTTCCTGTTTAAATATATATACTAGTGACACTTTGTTTCGTTTGGAGTCTTCGAACTACCGCTAGAATCAGTTGAATGGTAAATTTAAATTATAATAGGTCTGTACAAAAAGTTTAGTATCCTACAAGTTAATCGAGACTTTCATTCATATTTCAATAAAGCGATCGCATAGACCACTCACAGTAGTTAAGCAACAATTTTTGTCACAGCAGTTGAGGGTTAAGGGCCCTCAGACTCAGGGGTGAGAATGTCCTTTTCAGTCTATTTTTCCTTTTTAATTATTGAATTTCAACCACCCTAAAATTTTGTCTTCCCCCTCCTAGCGGTGTATAAATTTTAAACCATTATATGTTTTTCAATTTGTTAAGCAAAATGTGCCCCTTTTTTTACTTTGTATTAATAATAAATAACGCATACACCCCCCCCCCCTCCAGTTAAAATATTTTGCTCCCTTCAAAAAAAAAATTAATTTATATATTTTCGAAAACAGAAATGAATTGTAACGTAAAACTTTCCTAACAGAAATAGATTTCTAGAATTGTCAAATATGCGAACCCAAAATTAAAGCTCATTCCGCCAAATAGTTTTTAAGTTATGCTTAAAAAAGCACTTGTAATCTGTTTTGCGAAGATCGAACATTTATTTAACATTAGGAGGTGCAAACATAAACCCTGCGTAATTTCTAAACTACTTTAACGAAGGACTTTCAGTTTGATACACGAAGGTAAAATTTAACGAAAAATATGATGTCGAAATTAGGGCTTAGTACTAAAAGTTTTAGAATATGTTACAATTGCTATACGTAACTTCCTCCCCCCCCCCCCCCCCCAGCAAAACTTATGTACAGCATTATTATTAGATGTTATTACTAATCTATTGTTACTTGTGACATTTTTATACAGTGATTTGCGGCAGATTTAGTAGAGGGTATTACTAGAGAGGGTAGTTAGAGAGGGTATTTAGTAGAGGGTACATTTTGCTAGTTTATTGTTCAGAATGCACAAATTTATGGTTCAATCTAAAACAAAATTATGGTTCAATATTGTACCATTCCAAGATTCATATAAACAAACAAAACATGGTAAAAATTTTCATCATCTTATTATTGCAAGTATTACAACACAAAAATTGGGTTCCATCTAGTATAAAAATTTTAACAGCGTAGTTAACAATGCAGAGTTCCCATACAAGTGATTAACACAGTAAAAGCAATAAAATTTGATTTGTTGAAAGAATTTTGAACAAAATAAAACAAAGCTAGTCTTGGTTATAGTGTGTAGAAGATATAGCGTGGTAATCGGTCAGAACCTAAAAGTGTTAAAAAATTGTATGCCATAAATGTTGAACGTGTTCATAAACGATATAGGTCGATTGCAGCGACATCTGATAGTTCAAACGTAAACATTGCATAAGGATTCAACTGAGAAAGCTTTTCGGCCAGTGAAGAGCTAGCAGATGTCGCTGCGATGGACATTTGTCATTCAGAATCATTCAACATTTATGAGATTAAACTTTTAGGACATTTTAAAGCATTTTTGGAATAGCCGGTTGCCACACTATATCGTCTAGACGCTATACCTTTGTGATGATATGATGTTTGTCATTACCGCCAAACTAATGTTGGTTTTCGCTGTTTCTTCAATTAAATATTTTAAAGACTAGAGCCAATAAGACTATCACAGTGGACGATTAAAATTGAACATAAAAGTTTCGTCTAAGTTTTTTAATCATAATTTTTGTTACTGTTTATTATAGTTATTCAATATTATATAATATTTAGGTTGACTATAATTATAAAATAAATATATTTTGCATTCCAAAATTGACCATTTTTTGCAGTTTTGCTATTTTTTTCATTAATTTTCACAATTTATCTATTTGTTTCTCACAGAGAAAATGTGAAGGTAAAATTTTAAAAGTGATTAGATAAACCCCAATATCATTCTTCTTAACTTTGTGTTTCCTCTTTTGTATGGATAAACCTTGAAATTCCTTATTTCGATGTATGTATGTGATATAAATTTCGAGGATGTCTTCTAGAACGGAGACCATGGCACGGATTTAATCAAAGATAGCAATTTATTTATAACAGTAAACGGGAAATTAGCACTGGAGCGGTTTTATTTAATGGAGACAAACAGAAATAAGCTCACTTTAAGAAATATTTTGAGGGGGGAACTCCTTTCCCAAAACTTATTTAATTTAATTCACTTAACTCGGCTCCAAATAACTTCACCACTTGTTCTACAGGAATCTAAGAAATTCATTTTAGCAGATATATGGAATCCCGTGGATTCATATGGCTCTTTATTCAAGTAAAAAGCTCAATTTCTTACCAAATTGGTGAAAACTCAAGCCGAAGTGTCTATCCAAACTGCTAATCGGAAACATCACTTGAAATCAACACGTGACTCGGATTTCACGAGTAAACGAACAAATTCGAATGCGAGATGCGTACCAAATTCCCTGATTCGATCTACTACGGCACTATATTTAGCTACTACACAGTCACAATTGCCTAATTAACATATCATTGCAAAAATAACCTGACATACATACGCATTTTGCAAAATTTAAAGAAATGACCGAAATAGGTCTTATTAACGCACAAATGTTAGGATTCAGAATACAACGATCGCACGTAAAATCTCAAAATCCAATCGTTCCTTAAAGTACTCTTATTATAAAAGAGTAGCTAAGTATCCTGACACATATTTATGTTATAGGTATCAGAATTTATAAAACACTGTAGTATCAATTTATATTAAGATATTTTTAACTCCTATAATATATTATTTAATCAGTGTTTTTTAAATAGTTTTGATTGTACATTATTATATAATAACTATTATATGATACACTTTTAAATTTCCATGAATATCGCAGCATCCACATTATTGATTTATCGATCTTTCCATTGTGCTTGTGTTTCTTTCCATTGTGCTTTTATTGAAAAAAAAAATCGGTAAATCGCGAGTGACTAGTTTATTAGTAATAATTTATTCTTTATATTCACTTAGATTGCAAAAATAATATTTATTATGTTTGAAAGTAATCTTTCGCTACGAAAGAAAACTAACTGTTACAACATTATACCAATACTTTTCATATTACTTTATTGAAAAGAAAAATTATCTTAAATTTGTCATTTTTTCTCCTTATTATAAAATATATTCCTACTCTATTGAAATTCAAAAGATTACTCATTTCTATATAGCTTTAATACGAAATGTAATGTTTTCTTTATTTATAAAAAGGATCATTAATGTGTCCTAATCATCCGAGTAATTTCAAAGCAATCATTTTTGACATAGAGCAATATCTTTATTTATGCTGAAATTAATTTATAAATGTTAGAAAGCTGAGATTGGTAAAAGTATTTTAATTAGTGTGCAGAGTACTTTTTTCTCTTTTCTTTATTCATTCACTGTACGATCTCATTAATTTGAACAATATTTCATTGAAAACTGGATGATAATACTCTTTTGTAAATGTTCTGTTCTACACAGAAAACTCAGGGAATCTTTTGCGTATTAATATTAGAACCATACTTAGGCTAATTAAAGCACTTATTGCACTTCTATTTTGAGGGATACAAATGAGCATATTAATGAATAGTTTGTATAACTTTAATAGTGAATGTATAAAAAAGGGAATTTGAAATATATAAAAGATTGTAAGGTTACTTACAGAGTTAAAATTGATTCTTTAAAAGTTAAATGAAAGAATCGACTTTTATTAGGTATGCGTTGATAATAATTAACGAGATGTCCATTCTTATCTTAATGTTTAATTACAATGGGCGTTCTTTAAAAACTAAGAGTAAAATTACAAAAATATATAAAATAGTATTAAATATTAAATATTAAAATATAAAATATAAAATATAAAAATATAAAATATAAAATACAGAAATATAAAATATAAAATATAAAATATAAAATATAAAATATAAAATATAAAATTATAAAATATAAATATATAAAATATAAAAATATTTTCTCCTATCTAAATACCTTCTCTCAAATGATATACAATGAACTAATCCTTCAGTTTAATTTTTAAAGCAAATAACCAAACATTTTATAGAAGCCCTTTCATGATTATTAATAAATTCATAATAAAAATTTATAAATTATGACTTAGATTAATTTTTAAATAAAAAATATCAGTGTAGTCAAAAATATGGTTATGTGCTTTTACATTCATTCCTTATAATTCGCTTTGAAGATATGCAGAAATTTTAATTTTTGACTGTCTAAGGGGATCGTTCCCCGTTAGCATTTGTATCCAGAAAACGGAAAATCTTAGAAAGTAACAGGAAAATTTTTATAAAATTTTCTTTTTTAAATAAACACTTTATTTTATATTTAGAATTTTTTTCTGTTACTAATTGTAAAAGTTTAAAAAGTACATACTTTACCAGACTGCTTTGATCCAAGGAACTGAAGGAATGTGACAGAAGGGGGTGTAACAATTTGAAAAATGAAATTTGGTACAATTTTTAAAATGTGGAAGATTCCTTATGAGAAAGTAAACAACATAGAATTGTAAAGAGTTTTGTACGAATTAAAATGTTACTTACCTTTTGCAATTATTAGAACTGAAATTATACTCATCTTTCGGATTATTTTTTTTTTCGTGTGATAAATTTTTACTTTTATCATTTAATTTCAAAGCTTTTGTGAAACATTTTGCTGATTCATCAGAAAAAAAAAGCCACAACGTCAGTTCATTGATTTCAAAACCTTTCTTTTCTGATAACATTTATCTTCAGTTCCAAGACCTCCACATACACACACATAAAGCAAACTCCATTTATTATTTTAGGTATATTATTCCATAATAAATACTTTGTAGTGTTATCGGAACTTCATTTTCTTTTTAAAACTTTTAAAAGGTACCCATTTAATACTTTGCTGCTATGATAAGAATTTTAAGTATCTTCCATTCACGAGAATTATACAGTGAAAACTTATTTCATGGTATTATTCTTTCTCTTTAAGGGGAATAGATTAAAATTTAATTTTAATTAGTTATTTTATTTAACATGAAATACTTCAAAGAGAAGAGAGTATTTTGAATTAATTAGTAATTTGAAAAACAAAATAAATTTATTGAACATATAATTATTATAAAGCTATTTGTTTTATAAAGCACTAGCTGTTACCCGTGACTTCGTTCACGTAACATTAATAAAAGAATAAATGCATTAATTTAGCAAAGCATTTCATTCGATAGTTAAAAACATATATAGTTAACCAAATCTTTATCACATTTTATAGGGACAATACGGTATTTCTTTGCTATAGGGACCTTAACGTAACCCAGTCTTAAAAAAGTGAAATTTCAAGCCAAATAATATATACAATCGCGAAAAGGAAACTGCAACCAATGAAAAAAGAAGGGCGCAGTAAAATCGTGAAAATCGACGAATTCCTCTTCGTAAAACGAAAAATAACACTGACAGAATTCTTCTATACAACAGTGCATTTTAGGTGGTATTTGGTGCGAAATTTCTATGTGTATTCATTTCTAAATGGGCATTATTATATTGTTTATTTGTATAGACATGTGTTATATATTTCTTACTATGCTATTATTTTATGTCTTGTTTATATATATATTAAATAAAGTGCTTCTCGCTAAGTGGTGTAAATATTGAACAAACTGCTTGTGGATTTTATACATTGATAGATACTTCATAAAGATATAACAATCTGATGTGATTCTTAAATGTAAATAAAGGTTGCTAGAAAGTATTTTAAATTCTGCTCAATTTTACCTCGATATTTTTTCTATCGCGTCAAGGACACTCTAAACAAATAACTGCCGACAACACCAATCTGAGGATATAAATTTACATATTTTTGTTTTGTTAGTATATATAGGATTATTTTATTTCGTGCGCTTGAAATTTTTTACGCTTTTTCTAGGGTTAGGTGTCGAATAAATGTACATTCTTGTTATTTTATTTTGCCATTTCTATTTATTCTAGTTTCCATTCATTCCATTTATGGATATTGATTTAATTTACATATTTGTTTCAAAGACTATTGTTTAAAGTTATTATTAGAATTAGGATAGGATACGATTAGGGTTAGGATTAAGATTATAAACTGGACGACAATGGTATGATTAATTCAGGCTTAAAGGATGAACCAGGATGTCTATTTACATCATGAAGTAATAAGAAAATTAGAAATTATCGTCTGATTTTTTTAATGTGTTTTACAGTTATAGTTGACATCAAAGGTGAGCTAGGAAATGATCATCTAAAATACCATTAAGTGTTTACCACGCAAAAACAAATCTGGTTACTACAATGTATTAATTTTGCGCCAAATTTCACTTGATAAATAAAGCAAATTGTCTATGGACCCGATTACAGATCCCTAACCTTCCTATTCTCGGAAATTTTCTACCTATATGTGAAAACCTTTTCTACTATTTACAACGCGCTTTCACGTTTAGAATATTATGACTTGGCAGATCGGCTCGTTCTAGTTTACATAATTTGGCTGGAAGAAAAGTTTCATTACTTTTTGATTTCTTCTTTGCTTTTGCATTACGAGAATTCGTCGGTAAAATTGATTTTGGTTTAGATAACATTGTTGTTAAGTTTTTAAAAATATTGTAATTTTACTTAAACATTGGTTTAAAATCTATGCCATTTTTCTCAACCTACAAGACTTTACAAAAATCTATTATGAAACAGAACTGTAAAAAAAAAATCTATATTTAAAAATGACAACAAAGTTTTTACTATTTTAAAGCTAAAAGAAATGTAACATTAAATTTGGGTTCGAAACGATCATTTACAAATGTGTTTTGATTGTAGGAAAATGATAGAGGAAAAATGCTATTACTTCGACGCAATCATATTAAATCTTTAGTTTTTATGAAAAAATGCAACTTTCTTTTAAAAAATCAAGTTATTTTTATTAAGATTTTCTGATTTTTTATACGGATAATTTTATAATATTATATATTATATATTAATATATTAATATATATTAATAATTATATATTATTATGTACTAATAATATTGACATTTGCCGTCCAATATATTTTCAAAGTCTTTTTTTTTCCTTACTTTTTAACATTTTCCAACCTAGTTGAAAAGTGTTTATGACTTCGGTTTGTCTGGCCGTCTGCCGTGCTCTAACTCCCGTAAATATGCTCGTATTGAGCTGCAATTTTTGTATGTTATTGTTGTTATCTATAGCGGTTCCCTATTTCAACTGAAGTGTGTAGCACTTATAGTTTTTTTACAGGGACACTCAAAAGAATTCCCTTACATTACGGTCTATGGGGGAAAATCATTTGCGGTTTATGTTAATGATGTTACACAATTTCAAATACATTGTAATTTATATATATCACTAAGGTGCATTACAAGAAGCTTAATATGGAATAGGGTGTGCATAACACTTATAGTTACTTTACAGGGACAGTCAAAAGAATTCCTTTACATTACGTCTATGGAGAAAAATCGTTTGCGGTTTAATTAAATAATGCTTCACAATTTTAAACGCATTGAAATTTTTATATATCACTAAGGTGCATTACAAGAGGCTTACTACAGAATAATGTGTGTATAGCAGTCATCGTTCATTTACAGGGGCAGACAAAATAATTCTCTACTGTCTGTTAACAATAATTCCTGGAAGTGCGTTTTAAGTTACTGAACGCGATTTTAAATTTAATTTACTTTTTGTCTATTACTTGGTGTGTATAAATTCTGTATTTCATATACTGGGCAGCACAAAAGTTCGCGAACACATTTCCGTTTATTGACAGAAACGCCAGAAGGAGATTTTAAAACTGTACAACGCGTTTCCTAACTAAACTAAAATTTAGCATCCTATGTAGTATATATACAAATTTATAGATCATACACAGGGCTGAATAAAAGTATTCGGATATTTGTAAGAAAATTGTATATGTTGGAAATATATATTGGAAATTCCTGGAATTAAGTTTTTAAATATGTTATGCGTTTTCCAAACTGTTTACTTAGATGTTATCTTTCAGCTTATTAAATGGTAATGATTTGTAAAATTTAGAAGCGTTGGAAAGTGTTACATAATCTATGCTTGACGCATAGTTTTTCGTTCTTGTTAAAATTTAAATTAAAAATATGGTACCTTTATGTTAGCCGTCTGCAGACGATAAACCGTATTGTATCAATATAAATCGTATTGAATTCGTATTAAAATATAAATTTTTCACTCATTTCATTTAAAACACAGAACTTTAATTTACAATACATACATTTAAAATAATTCATTTCATGTGAAATAGAAAATGAACAAAAATAGAGAAATTAAACACAAATAATTTGATAACCCACGATAATTTTATTTCAACATCAAAGCAAATCTGTTTTATTTTCGATATATGACATCATATTCGCTTGCTTTCCATATTTACTCGTATTTATGCACCTTGTATTATAATCAAATATTTGAAAACTCAAGTTTTATTTCTAATAAGACGTCATTTCATATTCTGTTTCTTAAATAATTAATTTCATTTTCATTTTTCACGTGGAAATTTTTCATTTAAGAATAAATTGTTGAGTAAAAATTTTTATTCCGATTTTGGATTTAGTTTTGGCAACGATGAAGTATTAGCAACGGTAAAGTAAATTTAACCATTTTAAAATATTATACGAAAAAATGTCTATTTACTCTCTATGAAAATAATGAAATTTTGAATTATTAAGAAAAATATTTGAATAAAATAAACAAAAACCAGCCTATGTTCATTTATGGATTACAATCAACTTATATGCAGAGATACATGATTATTAAATTCTCCATTTTGACGCTGGCTTCAGTCTAATATTTGCACACAATCAGATTTATAATATTACTAGCTGTTACCCGTGACTTCGTTCACGTAACATTAAAAAAAGAATAAATGCATTAATTTAGCAAAACATTTCACTTGATAATTAACAACATATATAATTAACCAAAGCTTTATCACATTTTATAGGAGACCATACGGTATTTCTTTGCTATAGTGGCCTTGACGTAACCCAGTCTTTAAAAAGTGAGATTTCATGCCAAATAATATATACAATCGCGAAAATGAAACTGCAACTAATGAAAAAAGGAGGACCCAGTAAAATCGTGAAAATCGAGGAATTCCTTTTCGTAAAACGAAAAACAACACTGCCAGGATTCTTCTATACAACAGTGCATTTTAGGTGGTATTTGGTGTACAATTTGTATATGTGCGCATTGCTAAATGGGCATTATTATATTGTTTATTTGCATAGACATATGTTACATATTTCTTACTACATTATCTTGTTTATATATATATTAAATTAAGTGCTTCACGCTAAGTGGTGTAAATAGTGAACAAACTGCTTGTGGATTTTATACATTGATAGATATTTCACAAAGATATAACAATCTGATGCGATTCTAAAATGTAAATAATGGTTGCTAGAAAGTACTTTAAATTCTTCCCACTTTAACCTCGATCTTTTCTCTATCGCGTCAAGAACACTATTAGCAAATAAATACCGACGACACAAATTTGATTATCTAAATTCACATATTTTTGTTAGTATATATAGGGTTATTTTAATTTATTTCATGCGCTTGAAATTTTTTACGCTTTCTCTAGGGTTAGCTGTCGAATAAATTTTATTTGGCCATTTCTATTTATTCTATTTTCCATTCATTCCATTTATGGATATTGATTTAATTTACATATTCGTGTCAAAGAATATTCTTTAAAGTTATTATCAGGATTAGGATAGGATACGATTAGGGTTAGGATTAGGAATAAAAATTGAACGACAATGGCATGACCGATTCAGGTTTAAAGTATGAACCATCATGAAGCAATAAGAAAATTAGAAAATTATCGGCTAATGGTTTTTAATATGTTTTACAGTCATAGTTGGCATCAAAGGTGAGCGGGGAAATGATCATCTAAAATACCATTAAGTGTTTACCACGCAAAAAACAAATCTGGTTACAACAATGTATTTAATTTTGCGCCAAATTTCACTTGATAAAAAAAAAAGCAAATTGACTATGGACTTAACTACAGACCCCTAATATTGTTATTCTTGGAAATTTTCTACCTATATGTAAAAAATATTCTACTATATAGAACGCGCTTTCACGCTTATAATGTTATGAAATGGCACGATCGGCTTGTTCAAGTTTACAAAATTCGGCTGGAAGAAAATATTCATTACTTTTTGACTTCTTCTTTGCTTTTGCATTACACGAATTTGTTGGTAAAATCGATTTTTTTTCGATAACATTGTTGTTTTTTAAGTTTAAAAAATATTGTAATTTTACTTAAACATTGCTTTAAAATCTATGCAATTTTTCTTATCCTACAAGACTTTACAAAAATCTATTATGAAACAACTTTAAAAAAAGCTATATTTAAGAGCGACAACAAAGTTTTTCCTATTTTAAAACTAAAAGAAATGTAAAATTAAATTCCGGTTCGAAACGACGATTTACAAATGTGTTTCGATTGTGGGAAAATGATAGAGGAAAAATGCTGTTACTTCGACACAATCATATTAAATCTTTAGCTTTTATGAGAAAAGCAACTTTCTTTTAAAAAATATAGTTATTTTTATTAAGATTTTCTGATTTTCGATACGGATAATTTTGCGATGCATATCATTGACATTTGCCATCCAATATTTTTATTTATTTATTTATTTTATTTTATTTTTACTTTTAAAATTTAAATTAAAAATATGGTATCTTTATGTTACCGTGTGCAGACGATAAATCGCCAACCTATCCCATCATTCGCATTGAATTCATTAAAAATAAAAATCTTTCACTCATTTCATTTAAAACACAGAACTTTAATTTACAACACATACATTTAAAATACATATATTCGTACATTTAAAATAATTCCTTTTATGTCAAAAAGAAAAAGAAAAAAAAAGAGAAATTAATCACAAATAATTTGATAACCCAATATCATTTTATTTCAACATCAAAACAAATCTGTTTTATTTTTGTATATATGACATCATATTCGCTTGCTTTCCATACTTACTCGTATTTATGCACTTTGTATTATTATCAAATATTTGAAAACGCACGTTTTGTTTCTAATATGACATCATTTCATATTCTGTTTAATTCTTAAATAATTCATTTCCTTTTCATTTTCACGTGGAAATTTTTCACTTGAAAATAAATTGTCGAATAAAAATTATTACTCAGGGGTTTTAATTTATATTGGCAACGATAAAGTATTAGCAACGGTAAAATAAATTTAACCATTTTAAAAAAAGCTGCAAAACCTGGACCTTTGGGCCAAACCAACCAAACCTACCAACCATTTTTAAATATACGAAAAAATGTCCATTTATTCTGTATGAAAATAACGAAATTTTGAATTATTATGAAAAATATTGAAATAAAATAAACAAAAACCATTCTATGTTCATTTGAAGGTTATAATCAACTTATATGCAAAGATACAGGATAATTAAATGCTTCATTTTGACGCTGGCTTCAGCCTAACATTTGCACACAATCAGATTTATAATATTACTAGCTGTTACCCGTGACTTCGTTCACGTAACATTAAAAAAAGAATAAATGCATTAATTTAGCAAAACATTTTACTTGATAAATAACAACATATATAATTAACCAAAGCTTTATCACATTTTATAGGAGACCATATGGTATTTGTTTGCTATACGGGCCTTGACATAACCCAGTCTTAAAAAAGTGAAATTTCATGCCAAATAATATATACAATCGCGAAAATGAAACTGCAACTAATGAAAAAAGGAGGACCCAGTAAAATCGTGAAAATCGAGAAATTCCTTTTCGTCAAACGGAAAACAACACTGGCAGAATTCTTCTACACAACAGTGCATTTTAGGTGGTATTTGGTGTACAATTTGTATATGTGTGCATTGCTAAATGGGCATTATTATATTTTTTTTTTTGCATAGACATATGTTATATATTTCTTACTACAATATCTTGTTTCTGTATATATTAAATTAAGTGTTTCACGCTAAGTGGTGTAAATAGTGAACAAACTGCTTGTGGATTTAATACATTGATAGATATTTCACAAAGATATAACAATCTGATGCGATTCTAAAATGTAAATAAAGGTTGCTAGAAAGTACTTTAAATTCTGCCCAATTTAACCTCGATATTTTCTCTATCGCGTCAAGAACACTATTAGCAAATAAATACCGACGACACAAATCTGATTATCTAAATTTACATATTTCTGTTAGTATATATAGGATTATTTTAATTTATTTCATGCGCTTGAAATTTTTTACGCTTTCTCTAGGGTTAGGTGTCGAATAAATGTACTTTCTTGTTATTTTATTTTGCCATTTCTATTTATTCTATTTTCCATTCATTCCATTTTTTGATATTGATTTAATTTACATATTCGTGTCAAAGAATATTCTTTAAATTTATTATCAGGATTAGGATAGGATACGATTAGGATTAGGATTAGGAATAAAAATTGAACGACAATGGCATGACCGATTCAGGTTTAAAGTATGAACCATCATGAAGCAATAAGAAAATTAGAAAATTATCGGCTAATAGTTTTTAATATGTTTTACAGTCATAGTTGGCATCAAAGGTGAGTGGGAAAATGATCATCTAAAATACCATTAAGTGTTTACCACGCAAAAAACAAATCTGGTTACAACAATGTATTTAATTTTGCGCAAATTTCACTTGATAAAAAAAAAAAAAGCAAATTGACTATGGACTTAATTACAGACCCCTAAACTTGTTATTCTCGAAAATTTTATACCTATATGTAAAAAAAATTCTACTATATAGAACGCGCTTTCACGTTTATAATGTTATGAATTGGCACGATCGGCTTGTTCAAGTTTACACAATTCAGCTGGAAGAAAAGATTCATTACTTTTTGATTTTTTCTTTGCTTTTGCATTACGCGAATTTGTTGGTAAAATCAATTTTCTTTTCGATAACATTGTTGTTTTTTAAGTTTAAAAAATATTGTAATTTTACTTAAACATTGCTTTAAAATCTATGCAATTTTTCTTATGCTACAAGACTTTACAAAAATCTATTATGAAACAACTTTAAAAAAAGCTATATTTAAAAACAACAACAAAATTTTTCCTATTTTAAAACTAAAAGAAATGTAAAATTAAATTCCGGTTCGAAACGACGATTTACAAATGTGTTTCGATTGTGGGAAAATGGTGGAGGGAAAATGCTGTTACTTCGACACAATCATATTAAATCTTTAGCTTTTATGAGAAAAGAAATTTTCTTTTAAAAAATAGTTATTTTTATTAAGATTTTCTGATTTTCGATACGGATAATTTTGCGATGCATATCATTGACATTTGCCATCCAATATATATATATATATATATATATATATTTACTTTTTAAAATTTAAATTAAAAATACGGTATCTTTATGTTAGCCGTGTGCAGACGATAAATCGCCAAACTTTCCCATCATTCGTATTGAATTCATTAAAAATATAAATCTTTCACTCATTTCAATTAAAACACAGAACTTTAATTTACAACACATACATTTAAAATACATATATTACGTGCATTTAAAATAATTTCTTTCATGTCAAAAAGAAAAAAAAAAGAGAAATTAATCACAAATAATTTGATAACCCAAGATAATTTTATTTCAACATAAAAACAAATCTGTTTTTTTTTTCTATATATGACATCATAGTCGCTTGCTTTCCAACTTACTCGTATTTATGCACTTTGTATTATTATCAAATATTTGAAAACGCACGTTTTGTTTCTAATATGACATCATTTCATATTCTGTTTAATTCTTAAATAATTCATTTCCTTTTCATTTTTCACGTGGAATTTTTCACTTGAAAATAAATTGTGGATTAAAAATTATTACTCTGGGGTTTTATTTTATATTGGCAACGATAAAGTATTAGCAACGGTAAAATAAATTTAACCATTTTAGAAAAAGCTGCAAAACCGGGCCCTTTGGGCCAAACCAACCAAACCAACCAACCATTTTAAAATATACGAAAAAAATGTCCATTTATTCTCTATGAAAATAATGAAATTTTGAATTGTTAAGAAAAATATTGAAATAAAATATACAAAAACCATTCTATGTTCATTTGAGGGTTATAATCAACTTATATGCAAAGATACAGGATAATTAAATGCTTCATTTTGACGCTGGCTTCAGCCTAACATTTGCACACAATCAGATTTATAATATTATTAGGATTAGGATTAGGATTAGGATTTAAAAATACCTCTTGAGTTTTAACTTTAAAAATTACTTTCTTCCTTTTTTTTTCATTTTGTTACTTAAAAAAGATATATCTAAAAAAGAATGTGCATCCATTTTTTAAATCTGAAGGACAGTTATTTAAAAGAAACTGAGACGAAAGTGGATTTTCATTAAAAATTAGCAAGTCAACTATTTTTTTTCTAATTTGAGAGCATTTAATAAACCAACTTAACAGTAGCACAGTAGAGTTCTGCATGAGTCGGGTGCTACCCGGTTGAGTTTGAATCGGGTTGACACGAATTTTGTTCGTTATGGGCCGGGTTCATGTCGGTTTGAGTTTAAATGTTTCGCTTTTAGGTCGGTTTACGTTTAGGTTTTTACTCTTCCGTAACAGATTCGGGTTGCTCCGATTTTTCAAAAGAAAGTCCTGAATATTTTGCAAATGAAAAAGAAAACTATAAATTTGAATTATAATGGTTATATATGTGTGTTCATTTTTATACATAAAATATAAAGGTGATATTAGAGATGTAATTGTAAACAATTTTTACATAATTGTATTAAAATATGGATTAATTTTCTTTCAGTTTTGATTCGTGTTTGGGTTGATGTGTAATGAATTCGGGTTGAATTTAAGCAGAAATTTCAGGTTCAGGTAGGGTACAACCCGACTTGTACAGGATTCTAATGTACAGATGTGTTGTAGTGTGCACCAAGATTTTTTTGTAAGAAAATCTTAGAGAATCATCTATCTTAGATTGTTTTCTTCTCACTGGTGAATTTGCAACAAAAATTAAAACTCATGGAATATTTCAAAGATGTATAGACTGCGAAAAATACATTTACAATACATTATAATTTGTTCATTTTATTATTCTTTTCTTTTCTTTTTCTTAGTTTAAGAAGTAAGAAAACACATTTTCTGTCAAGTTTATGGTCAAGTATAAAGTCTTCGGATAATACCACACAAACTTTTCAGAATGTTAATCGACATTCAGAGTACATGAAAGTGACCAAATAACCATATCTCTATAACATAAAGTTTTTGAGAAAAATGAGAAAGAAAAAGTATGCTATCATATTCGGTGCACCGAAAATAAGCTCTGTTAAACTCGTGAAATTTCAAACCGGAGGAGTAACAATATTTAAAATAAATAATTGGATTTTGAAGAATAAAAAATGTACTTCATAGGCCAAGGTGAAATAAAAAATAACAAAAAAAGATATAGACAGTAGGCGTGTCTCTAATATGCAAATGAACAGCCGCCGTTCGGCTCGCTTTCAAAGGTGGCAAATTAGAACTATCGTCAATCTTCCCAGAGTTATAATATATTCCCTCCGTGAGTACTGGCAATATATATGTTACCATGAAAGACTGAAATTGAAGAACGTAGACTTTCTCTAGTGAATGTCAACACATACCACAATACGTTGGTGAAAGACCGAATATTTGGTTATATTCTTATACATTCGGACCATCACCGGTGTATGTCGACAAGCACAGATATGCTCTAGTGGAGATGGAAACGAGAAGCCGAGAAGCCGATGTCGACAGAGAGGCGATCATAAATTTTATTTTTTTATCAGATACCCTAATTTATATTGAACAGATACTGCAGTGAACCGTAATCATCTTTTTTTTTTCTTTTATTTGAAAAGTTGCGTGGATTAATTGCGTGTAAACGAGGAGACAATTGTTGTTATTTTTCTCAAAAAAAGTACTCTAAAATACTTTCTGAAGTGATCCTAATAATATTATAAATCTGATTGTGTGCAAATGTTAGGCTGAAGTCAGCGTCAAAATGAAGCATTTAATGATCCTGTATCTTTGCATATATGTCAATTATAACCCTCATTTGAACATAGGCTGGTTTTTGTTTATTTTATATCAATATTTTTCTTAAAAATTTAAAATTTCGTTATTTTCATACAGTATAAATGGACATTTTTTCGTATATTTTAAAATGGTTGGTTTGGCCCAAAGGGCCCGGTTTTGCAGCTTTTTTTAAAATGGTTAAATTTATTTTACCGTTGCTAATACTTTATCGTTGCCAATATAAAATAAACCCCTGAGTAATAATTTTTAATCAACAATTTATTTTCAAGTGAAAATTTTCCACGTGAAAAATGAAAAGGAAATGAATTATTTAAGAATTAAACAGAATATGAAATGATGTCATATTAGACATAAAACGTGTGTTTTCAAATATTTGATAATAATACAAAGTGCATAAATACGAGTAAGTATGGAAAGCAAGCGAATATGATGTCATACATAGAAAAATAAAACAGATTTGTTTTGATGTTGAAATAAAATGATCTTGGGTTATCAAATTATTTGTGATTAATTTCTCTTTTTTTTTCTTTTTCTTTTTCACATGACAGGAATTATTTTAAATGTACGTAATATATGTATTTTAAATGTATGTGTTGTAAATTAAAGTTCTGTGTTTTAAATGAAATGAGTGAAAGATTTATATTTTTAATGAATTCAATACGAATGATGGGATAGGTTGGCGATTTATCGTCTGCACACGGCTAACATAAAGATACCATATTTTTAATTTAAATTTGAAAAAGTAAATATATATATATATATATATATATATATATATATTGGATGGCAAATGTCAATGATATGCATCGCAAAATTATCCGTATTGAAAATCAGAAAATCTTAATAAAAATAACTATATTTTTTAAAAGAAAGTTGCTTTTCTCATAAAAGCTATAGATTTAATATGATTGTGTCGAAGTAACAACATTTTTCCTCTATCATTTTCCCACAATCGAAACACATTTGTAAATCGTCGTTTCGAACCGGAATTTAATTTTACATTTCTTTTAGTTTTAAATTAGGAAAAACTTTGTTGTCTTTTTTAAATATAGCTGTTTTTAAAGTTGTTTCATAATAGATTTTTGTAAAGTCTTGTAGGATAAGAAAAATTGCATAGATTTTAAACCAATGTTTAAGTAAAATTACAATATTTTTTAAACTTAAAAAACAACAATGTTATCGAAAAGAAAATCTATTTTACCAACAAATTCGCGTAATGCAAAAGCAAAGAAGAAATCAAAAAGTAATGAATATTTTCTTCCAGCCGAATTGTGTAAACTTGAACAAGCCAATCATGCCAATTCATAACATTATAAACGTGAAAGCGCGTTCTATATAGTAGATTTTTTTTTACATATAGGTAGAACATTTCCGAGAATAGGAAGGTTAGGGGTCTGTAATTAGGTCCATAGTCAATTTGCTTCTTTTTTTATTTATTTTATTTATTATTATTTTTTTTTTATCAAGTGAAATTTGGCGCAAAATTAAATACATTGTTGTAACCAGATTTGTTTTTTGCGTGGTAAACACTTAATGGTATTTTAGATGATCATTTCCCCGCTCACCTTTGATGCCAACTATGACTGTAAAACATATTAAAAAATATCAGACGATAATTTTCTAATTTTCTTATTGCTTCATGATGTAAATAGACTTCCTGGATCATACTTTAAACCTGAATTGGTCATGCCATTGTCGTTCAATTTTTATTCCTAATCGTAACCCTAATCGTATCCTACCTTAATCCTGATAATAACTTTAAAGAATATTCTTTGACACGAATATGTAAATTAAATCAGTATCCATAAATGGAATGAATGGAAAATATAATAAATAGAAATGGCAAAATAAAATAACAAGAAAGTACATTTATTCGACACCTAACCCTAGAGAAAGCATAAAAAATTTCAAGCGAATGAAATAAATCAAAATAATCCTATATATACTAACAAAAATGTGTAAATTTAGATCATCAGATTTGTGTCGTCGGTATTTATTTGCTTATAGTGTTCTTGACGCGATAGAGAAAATATCGAGGTTAAATTGGGCAGAATTTAAAGTACTTTCTAGCAACCTTTATTTACATTTTAGAATCACCTCAGATTGTTATATCTTTGTGAAATATCTATCAATGTATAAAATCCACAAGCAGTTTGTTCACTATTTACACCACTTAGCGTGAAGCACTTAATTTAATATATATATAAACAAGATAATGTAGTAAGAAATATATAACATATGTCTATGCAAATAAACAATATAATAATGCCCATTTAGCAATGCACACATATACAAATTGTAAACCAAATACCACCTAAAATGCTCTGTTGTATAGAAGAATTCTGCCAGTGTTGTTTTTCGTTTTACGAAGAGGATTTCCCCGATTTTCATTATTTTACTTGGTCCTCGTTTTTCATTAGTTGCAGTTTCATTTTCGCGATTGTATATTATTTGGCATGAAATTTCACTTTTTTAAGACTTGGTTATGTCAAGGCCCCTATAGCAAAGAAATACCGTATGGTCTCCTGTAAAATGTGATAAAGCTTTGGTTAATTATATATGTTGTTAATTATCAAGTGAACTGTTTTACTAAAATAATGCATTTATTCTTTTTTTAATGTTACGTGAACGAAGTCACGGGTAACAGCTAGTTTCTGCTATAATTAAGTGCAGCACACCTTTGAATTACAGACGATTATAAAGGTTTAGACGTTTTATTAAATGATGATGAAGATAAATTAATTGTACCATTAAAACCAGGAGAAACGAATATACAGTATTATATTACCAATGATGAATTATTCTGTATACTATCTGAAACTCACACCAGAGCAGGCCATGGAGGAAGAACAAGCATGCTTAAAGAATTGCAAGTTAAATACAAAAATATTACATATGAAGTTGTAATGTTGAATTTAATTTTTGTGAACAATGTCAAATGAAACATAGTGCATCAAAAAAAGGGTATTGTTGTGAAACCAATGATCAGTTCGGTGTTAAACTCAAGATGTGAAGTCGATCTGATAGACCTGCAGTCACACAAGGATGGCGTATATAAGTTAATAATGTGTATCAAGATTATTTAACGAAGTTTGTCCAGCTACGACCTTTGAAAACTAAGACAGCTGAAGAAGTAGCATAACACATTCTTCCAATATTTTTAACATTTGGTGCCCCAACTATATTGAAATCATATAATGGTAGGGAATTCCATAATAAAGTCATATCCGAACTATGTGCTATGTGGAAAGATGTTTAGATAGTTCATGGAAAGCCTCGTCCTAGTCAAACACAAGGCTGAGTTGAAAGGGCCAATCAGGATATACAGAATATGTTAACTGCATGAATGAACGATAACGATACAAATAAATGGTCAGATGGTTTCTTCTTTATTCAATTGGCCAAGAACACTATACATACCACGAAAGATTACGCAACGCTTGAAAAAAAGTTAAAAACCGCATAATTTAAAAAGAAATCTAATAAAAAAAAAACCAAAATCGGGCTTCGAGGTCCAAAAATGCATACATAGAGGTACCCTGATTCCAAATTTTGTAGCTCTGCTGCAGCGGTCTTTTTAGAGCACAGCCGACAGACACACAAACAGACTGACAAACTTTTTTCTTTATTATTATAGATATATAATTTATATATATATATATATATGTTTTGTCTGAGATATACACTATATTTCCAATGATGACCGGTCACTTGCGATTTTAGATGTTTTGTTAAATATCTAGAAAGATACATGAGGAATTATCCTGAAACTTCAGGAGAGTAAACAACATGATAGACGTCATATATTTCCGCGAGGATTTTTTTCTCGAAACCCCATAAGGGGCCGTCAACAAATTGAAGAATAACGAATATCTTTTGGATAACCCTGTAAAAACTAATATTGCAAAAGCATTCAAACTGTAGATTATGATTAAGTGGCTTATTGTAATAATTTGGGTTCATTTTTATGAAGATAGCATGTATACTCGAAGACAAATTCAGGTTTTTATAAAAACAGTCCCAAATTTTACCAAGTTTTTTGCTTATAATTTGCAGATTTTTTAATATAAAAACAAGTTATTTTCAGAAAATATGATAAACAAAATTGTACACAATACCCTGCAATCAGAATTAAAAAATAGTAAAAATTGTATGAAAAATTAGCAGGTTCACTAAATATTGTTTCACCGCGCATGCGCGAATTCAATCAAAATGTACTGTGCATAATATATTAGCTAAATGTATAGACCAACTTTTATGAAAGTCTCAAAAACATAGCTTGAAAATTCTGATAGTAATCGTCGATAGAATAAGCTCGAATTTCGCTGTTCCCAAAAGGAAGCAAAAAGATGAGGGGTTGTATCCAAATATATTAGCTTATGAAAGTTGACATAATAAGAATGAAGTGTCTCTCATTCTACATTTGATACAACCCCTCATCTTTTTGCTTCCTTTTGGGAACAGCGAATTTCGAGCTTATTCTATCGACGATTCCTATCAGAATTTTCAAGCTATGTTTTTGAGACTTTCATAAAAGTTGGTCTATATATTTAGCTAATATATTATGCACAGTATATTTTGATTGAATTCGCGCATGCGCAGTAAAACAATATTTAGTAAACCTGCTCATTTTTCATACAATTTTTATTATTAGGTAGCTTTCAATACAAAAAAGTATAAAGCTACCTATTGCAGCCGTTCGGAGGAAAGCAGTTCCGTAAAATTTCGATATATTTTCACCGATCATGACCCCCAGACCCCAAAACCACCCTCCGTTCAAATGTTGATTTATATATATATATATATATATATATATATATATATATCCATATATATATATATATATATCTGACCTATGTCATACGATAACGCTCGTATTTATAAATCAATTTTGATGAAACTAATTGTGTGTATTAAGCTCACCAATGTCTCGACCGAGTTCGTAGGCCAACTTGGTCCGCCATTTTGTTTCAAGATGGCGGCCAATTAAAAATTTAAAACTAAAATAAATGTACAAAAAAGTTAAAAATTCAAATTTATTTTTTAATTCAGTATTAGGCCTTGAAACGAGGATTCCAGAGCATTTTTTGTTTTACCTCTATCTTAAAAAACAGCTGAGATACAGCAGTTTGAAATTCTAGAATGGCTGATATTTTGAAACAAGACAGCACATTACAAAAATTTTCATTGTTGTAATAATTTTCCCAATCAAACGCATAAAACTATATATTCATATCCGTTAGCGCCAAATTCTCGCCAAACTTGGCGACATTTGGCGAAATATCGCCAAATTTGGCGACCAAAATTAGTCTTCATAAATGAAGCCAATTAGGCTATTGCTCAATAATTTGGCAAATTTCTTATTCAAATTCAGTATTAACGAATCTTTTGTAAACGTTTTATTTGCATTTTAAGTTGCTGTTTTCGTGTAACATTAGCTAAAATTTTAAAACGAAGATATAGGAAAGCTACCTTTTCCTCCCGGTACAGGCCGGAAGGACTTTTTTTAATTCTGATTGCAGGGTATTGTGTACAATTTTATTTGTCATATTTTCTGAAAATAACTTGTTTTTATATTAAAAACTCTGCAAATTATAAGCAAAAAACTTGATAAAATTTGGGACTGTTTTTATAAAAACCTGAATTTCTGTTCGAGTATACATGCTATCTTCATAAAAATGAACCCAAATTATTACAATAAGCCACTTAATCATAATCTACAGTTTGAATGCTTTTGCAATATTAGTTTTTACAGGGTTATCCAAAAGATATTCGTTATTCTTCAATTTGTTGACGGCCCCTTATGGGGTTTCGGGAAAAAAATCTTCGCGGAAATATATGACGTCTATCATGTTGTTTGCACTCCTGAAGTTTCAGGATAATTCCTCATGTATCTTTCCAAATATTTAACAAAACGTCTAAAATCGCAAGTGACCGGTCATCATTGGAAATATAGTGTATATACAGGGTGTCTGAAAAGTCTGAAAATGGTCAAATAACTCGAGAAATATACATCAGTTAAAAAACGGCAAAATGCATGTTCAATATTTTTGAAAAATCTATTTAGGGATAACAAAGTTGCCCCTCCTCCAACTCTACCCGAGGGGTAAAGAGGGGCAACTTTGAAATCTTAAATGATAAGCCCCATTTTTTTATTGCTCATTCGGATTCTACGGGGAAAAATACGTAACTTTTGTACTGAACATTTTCTTCGAAACATCGTATATGGCGCTGTAGTCGAGTGCAATGCAGTGATAATCGTTTCCATTGAAAAGTGTGGAAACGGTCGAATAATTCTTGAAACATACAAAATCTATTTAGGGATATCAAAGTTGCCCCCCAATCTGCCCTCCAGGGGGAAAAGGGGGAAAACTTTGAAATCGTAAATGATAACCCCCTTTTTTATTGCAGATTCGGATTCTATGGAAAAAGTTACGTAGCTTTTGTACTTAACGTTTTCTTCGAAACATCGTATATAACGCTGTAATTGAGAAAATGCAGTGAGAATCGTTACCATTGTAATGTCTGGAAACGCTCGAATAACTCGAGAAATATACATCAGAGTGAAAAACAAAAAAAAAATACGTGTTTAATATTTTAGAAAAATGGCAACTTTGATATCCCTAAATAGATTTTTCAAAACTATTGAACATGCATTTTTCCGTTTCTCAGTTATTCGAGCGTTTCCAGACATTGCAATGGTAACGATTCTCACTGCATTTTACTCGATTACAGCGCCATCAACTATGTTTCGAAAAAATTGTTAAATACAAAAGTAGAGTATTTTTTTCCGTAGAATCCGAATCTGCAATAAAAAAGGATGGGGGGGGTTATCATTTAAGATTTCAAAGTCCCCCCCCTTTTCCCTCCAAGGGGGGGCAGAGTTGGGAGGCAACTTTGACTTCCCTCAGTAGATTTTTCAAAACTATTGAACATGCAGTTTTCCGTATTTCAATCCAATGTATATTTCTCGAGTTATTCGACCGTTTCCAGACTTTTGAATGGAAACAATTCTCACTGCATTGCACTCGATTATAGCGAAATCTATAATTTTCTGAAGAAAATGATCAGTACAACAGTTACGTATTTTTTCCCATAGAATCCGAATCTGCAATAAAAAATGCGGGTTATCATTTAAAATTTCAAAGTTGCACCCCTTCCCCTCAGGGAGGCAGAGTTGAGGGGGAGGGGCAACTTTGATATCCCTAAATAGATTTTTCAAAAATATTGAACATGCATTCTGCCGTTTTTCAATCCGGTGTATATTTTTCGAGTTATTCGACCGTTACCAGACTTTTCGGACACCCTGTATATATATATATATATATATATATATATATATATATATATACTAATTTAATTTAATCGTTTAAAATTAAAAAAAAACCAAAAATCGAGTTATTGGTCGATTTTTAGTCATTTCAAAGTCCTACATCTCCTTAAGCAATATTTTTCTCATAATTAGTATTTTTTGTTTCTTTATTTTTAGTTTTTGAAGCAGTTTTAGAGCGGATTAGAAATTAAAAAACATATGGAATGGACTCTTCTAATCACTTTCGAACAATCGTATTAATTGAATAGTCCAGGAGACAGCATCACATTTTTGCAACCAATTTTAATGTCGATGATTTTGTTATATGTAATATATTAGATAATATAGATAACGGAATTACCAGTCAGCTGGCGCCCAAGCGGGAGATGTTGCCATAGGAACATCGCATAGATTGCTGCAATGTGAAGTAAAGGGTAACCCATTTACTGATATTACACCTTCTCGGGAGCATCAGTAGTTATCGGATTGACATTCTATATTGCAGAGTAATGTACAATGCTGCTATGGCAACACACCCACTGATGCGCCAGCTCACTGTCATTTTCCTTATAAACACCATCTAATCTCTCATATATACCAAAATTATCTACTCTTAAATTCATTGCAAAAATGTGACGCTGCCTCTCGGACTAGAAAAATAATATTATCAAAAATATTTAAATATTTATTAGAATAATTAATCGTTGATACCCATTTTTTATAGCATAAGTATAAAACTATAATTCTAATTAATTTCGTAATATTAAATCAACAAATTAACTAGTAATTAATAGTTTAACAATAGTTTTTAAATTTGTTGCTGTAAACTTTAACTATCATATTAACTATCATATTATAGTATTACGATCATAAAACCAGAAAAATGAAATGGAATTTATGATGATAGTACACAAATTGAGTACTAGCATGTGAATATTATTTTATGCCAAGTAATCCGTTGCTGAAATTTACTTTATGAGGAAATATTTTTTCCCTTTTTATTTCAAAAATTTCGTGAAACATTTTCTTGATTCAGCAGGAAAAAATCTGCAAAGTCAGTTCATTGTTTTAAAAATCTTTCTTTTCTGTCAAAACCTAAATTTAGTCACAGGACATAAAAGAAAACCCAAACTTATTACTCTTTCAAACTTATTATTGTTTAATAACGGAACTTTTTTTCTTTCTGTTCTTCTTTCTTGAACTTCTAAAAGAACTTATTTAATATTTTACAGCTATAATAAAAATTTCAAGTATCTTCCATTCAAGAAAATTTTATAATGAAAACTTATTTGATGGTATTATTCTTTTTTTTTAAGAAATATATTTTTCATGATTAGTATTTTTCGTTCTTTATTTTCTGCTTTTAAAGGAGTTTTTGTTCCGATTCAGGCATGTATGTTTGCAGTCAGTCAGTTTCTGCTTTAAACGGAAGCCCTTATCTGTTTAATCCTCGTGTGCAGAAGATGACCCTGCAAGCTAACCATTCAGTAAAATTTTAAAATATGTGTGTATATACTCCTAATTATATTTAAACACGATTTAAATTTAATATGACTATATTTAAAAAAAAAAATCTGACTTTGTTTACATAATTTGTCTGAGCCTATACGATTGACAGAAATTCAAAGTATTTTTAACCCTTTCCGGCGCGGAGTAAGTCTGTTTGTAAAATGATGAAATAATGTACTGACACCAGAAATAACAAACAAATTCATTAAAAAATATAAATTTGCTTATTTTCCAGTACTTAACAAAAGGAAAATTTTAATTAAATATTCTTGGTGCCGTTTGTCAGTTTTGGAATTAAAATTAGGTGTCCTTTTTTGTGACCACCGCCCGTTAAAGGGTTAAGGATAAAATGAAATGTTAACATAAAACGAAAATAAGAAAATATATTTTTTTTGTAAATCCCTTATCATTAACAAATGCGACGCATGAAATGGATAAATGAAATTAAAATAAGCATAATAACAAGTGCCGCTTAGGAATAACAAATACAACAAAAAGAAACGATGAGTAAAAAAAAAAACGAAAAAAATCTTGCTAATTGTATATATATATAATTCACACTTTATTCCGTATAATTTTTGCGTTTCTGAATTAGTGACATTTTTTCTTTTTAACCGGCATCCAACAATGATTGTACAATTAACATATATATATGTATGTGTTTGCAAATACTACATACATACACAAACACTATGTACACTACTACATACATACTACAAACATAAATTGCTGATGATTTTTTTTTTTTTAAATAAAGCACAAAGTATCGAAATTTTTTCAAATATGAAAAAAGATGGGAAAAAGGTGAAAACATTTCATCCACATTAGATAAACATGAATAACATTTCCTAGATGAACTAGTCGAATGTGCCAATCCCAAAACTTTTTTTCTATCTCATACAAGTTAATACTTCAAAATTCGCTATCGCGCCGTCAATAAAACTAATATTTTTCGTCATTTTGTTGTACGTCAGCTGCTTGCGAATCGTCGGATACCTGGATGCGAGCACCCTTCGTTGCACTAACATACGATATACAACACAACTACGAAAATTCCTTCTGGCTTGTTCAGGCAGGAATAGATAGCCTCTCTATTCCTTACTTTTTATTTTCGCTAATTTTACTGGAAAATATGAAGGTTAAATGAGTGGAACCCGATTACAGAAGATCCATTCCCAGTTCTTATCAATATTGAATTTGAATGAGAATGGTGCTAAATTACTCAGTTATAGCCTATTTGACTTCATTTATGGCAACCTATTTTTGTCGCCAAATTTGGCGACACGTAGTGAAATAATTCTCTCCAAACTTGGCAAGAAATTGACTCTGGCAAATATGAAAGTGTTAAACATACGAGTTGGAACGATTGTTACAACAATGGACGAAAATTTGCGAGAAAGTTCACTATAACTCATAAATGCATTTTATGGAGAATTCCTGTTATCTTGTTTCAAAATGTCAGCCACCCTAAAATTTCAAACTGCTATATATAAGCTATTTTTAAGATAGAGGCAAAACAAAAATTGCTCTGGAATCCCTGGATCAAGGCCGAACATTTAACGAAAAAAACTTTTAGGATTTCAAATTTTTTGTACATCTTTTTGAATTTGAAGTATTTAAATGACTATCACAATGCCCCCTTCTGGCGGAATATTCCCAAATTTAACTGGGACTTGCAGGCCTAGTTAAATAATAGAAAAAAATTGGTTCCATCCTCTACATAACTTCATATACGTTTCGATGATACAGTAATGAAAATGGAACGCATTTTAATATTGCAGCGCCCCCTTCCGGCGGAATGTTCCCATATTCAAGAAGGATCTGCTGGCCATAGCCAAAAAATTTGGTTCAATTCTAGGCATAACGTCATACACTTTTCGATGATACAATAAGGACAGACAGACATTTTGTAAAAACATGTCTTTCGGAATCCCTAACCACTAAAACGTGTAAATCAGTCGAAAACTTGAAGTCGAAAAAAATTTCGATCACAATACTTTCTTCTATTATAGATAGAAGAAACTGAAAATTAGACATTTATTGAAAAGAAATTCTACTGAAAAAAATCAAGAGGGATAATGAAGTTCTCAAACGACTGAAATCCTTAAAATTTTAGCTGATAAGAACTTCGAATGCTAAATTACACAAAGAATAAATATTGGTTAACCTCCTCAGACCCAACATAAAAATAACAATTGTTGTTGTTTTTTCAGAAATATTTGTAGCTTGCCATTTCCATCATTGTAAATTGAAAAAAATCAGTTTTACTTTTCTTTGTTAGTGGCCTTGGAAAGGGATTTGGGCAGAAGCATCAGATGTGATACTTAAGAATACAAGAATTATGTTTAAATTACATTTTATTTTTACAATTCACATAATTTTTTATACATGAGTGAGTTCTTTATTTTTCATGAAATTGTTTAAAGCAGTTTCTTGACCCATTGAAGAACAGAAATACCTGACAGCTGGAACCATGGACTGTAGTTACAGCATTACATTTTAGTCTTCTACATTTAATCTATGTACCCCATCGCCAATAATTTCTGGCGTAATCCTCACATTTTTTTCTCTTGAAGAACCATGTGGCATACAAGACGATATCCTTACTTTAGCTGCAGGTTCGGGGTCATCAATGGATTCATCAAGCTAATAGAGAAAATTCATCTTTATGAGATTGTTTCAGCTGAAAAAGCGTACAAAACAAGGTGTCCCTGAAATCCTGTACATTTATGAGAAATAATTTCTAAATCCATTTTTATAGAATACATTCAACACAACAACGCATAGCTATTGTATGCGCTTGTCTAATGGGATCAACGTATGAATAAGTGCCAAAGAATTTCAACCGCAAATACAGAATAAGTGAGAAATTGTACGTTAAACGGGAAATTTTTGAATTATTTTTCTACACCAAACAGCGTTGCAAAATTCACCATGGAGATCTTGCTTTGCGAATGATTACCTCCATGGTTTAAATATTTTTATGACTCATAATGAACGAATCTCCTATGTTTATTTACTCTAATGGATTGAGATATTCGGCTGTTAACCTACTTTCCACTGAAGTTATCTCAGAATCTATACAATTTTTAATGTAACTCATCTATCTCTGAAGCAAACAATTTTTTTGAACAATCTTTCTAAAAATGTAATTTTTATGCAATTTTATTTTAAAAAATAATTTTGAAAAAATAATTTTCCCCTTATGGGATTCCGGCAACGGAGCCGTCGGATCACTTCTGCATCAGCCCAAGTGTTGTGTGGTGGTATCCTCTGAGTTTGTGCTTCACCGCATGTTGCAACGACCTCTGTCGTCATTTCATTTGGGAAAGGGTAGTAGAGATGCAAGAGGCTCACGCCCCCGCCTCTTCCCCAGGCCGAAGAGCACCACGTTGGAGGTCACCGGGTAAACCGGCCCTCTTTGGTCGTTACCTCGTATGGATTCACGAGAATCTGGAATCGGCGGTGAAGTACGACTGCCTTCGGCAGCCGTAGCTTGTCATTATCCCTAAATATAGTCTATATTCTTAAATTAAACTGTAATTTGCAAATTAAATAGTTATAAAACACTTATTTTGATGGCAGGAAGAAATCGTATTTACCGATGCAGGATAAAATGTGAAATGGGACCTGTACTAAGATCTTTCAGTGAACTAAAAATATTGACACAATAAACACAATATTTTGAATTATACCACATGTGATACTACTACTTCTCATGATTTTCTTCTATTGGGCATTTCACAAAATTCGGAAACATCAATATCACATGTAATACTTATGAACCAATGAAGTTTTAATAATGTAGATTCAGAAAAAAATGAATTAAATTATACACAATTATTACATATATTTTTCAATCTATACGCATAAATTTTAATACCGATGGCCCTATGCCAATCCACTCTCACATACATATGCCAACTAGTGTGCAATAATTAAATATGTGTGCAATAGGGTGAAAAACAATGTTTTGAAATAATCTTACTTTGTTTTTTATTAAAAATTACCTGTTGAGTATATATTTTTATAAGACATTTATTTTTAATTCAGCCTGAAAAAAATATTGTAACTAAAATATTCATAAGGTTTATCTATTAATATTCCCTTTAATTAGATTTGGAAACAATCTTTTATTTTAACTTACACAGTAAACAAAGATTGATGTTTCTTAATTTAGGAAAATGTAATATACCCTACGTGCGAAAATATACCATAACACTTTTGAGTTACCCACGATTCCGAAAAGTGTTCTTTATTTTTAGAAAGCTCAGAAACCAATATATTGTCGAGACTTAAAGAAGCCTTTATAAAACACAGTTTCTTTTGCTGCCACTGATTTTTGGAAATGCTTCAGAATAGTTTCTTTAGTGTATTAGCTAATCCGTCCGGCGTTGCCCGGAAATCAGCAACTTTCTTTTGCGGTTTTGTTAAAAATAGTCGTTTTCGGCGCGCATTCTCTTCTAAACAAACCTCTTTCCGAAGAAACTCTAGTGCTCGTCCCCGCTGCCTACGGCATTGTATAGCAGGTGTGCACGCACTGCAATATCATTTAGTTTCAATTTCCACCGCTAGGGGGAGCGAAATCATCTTACTTAGTTATCTATATCTTAATTAGTTCTTTTTAAGTTGAATGAACCAATTGTCGTTGAAGAAGATTCCAAACAATTTTTAGAACCCTTTGGTCGAAATATGAAAATGCCCTACGTCGCGACCACTTTTACCTGTCATATCTCCCACACCCCAACAACTACCGACATGCAACCACCATACTGCACGGTGGGAGACTCGAGGCTACTAAACACACCAACACCAGTGGTATGTGCTGGATAGTTGTGGCTGTAAAGTGAAATATAGGAAGACACACGTCTATTTATAAATATATACAGGGTGCATAGGAAAATAAATCCCTTTAACCTGAAAATACTTGCGAACGGTGAGAGTCGCTACAGCTATGCAAGTGAGGTAACGGTATAGTAAAGCGACTACGCCCGACCTAATGCAAATGACAGAAGCGCCCCCTAGTGGCGAAATTTGGAAGATAGTCATTGCAAATCGAAAACGAAAAGAGATAGAGCAAAATGTCCAATTAGAAAGTTTTAGAGCATCAATTAATTAGTACGAAAAGATATTTGGTTCACACGGATAAGATAAATCGTCATCTGTATACCCAAAAATGTCCAAAATTGATGCACTCTATTTTGTGTAAACGTTTGAAAGGAATAGCCAGAAGTATGAAGAAATATGCACAATCTATTGCATTAATACCTACTTACGTCAATACATTTTGATAACATCACACACACACACACACACACACACACACACACACAAAGACAAACTGTCTCACAGTGATAAAAAGTTAATGTTCAGTATGTTCGAAAATTTCGCCATTGCTCACGATACACGTTTGTATTCGTGAGAGTAATTCTGCATGCACGTTTCTCAGCATCACACTATTGCAAGCATCTTCAATACGACGACGTAGATCCAGCAGACTTGTAGGTGGAGTTGCATAAACCTTATCGTTTATGCAACCCCATAGGAAGAAAGCCAACGGAGTGAGGTCCGGCGATTGTGGAGGCAATTCAACACTACCACCATACCCGAAAATAAAAGTTTTAAAATAAAACCGCTAGCACATTCGGATTCAAATTATCGTCTGCCATAAGTTTATGCTATGAGATTATACTGTTTGTATCAAGCGAGCGACAACACCTTTTAAACTAAAATTTTAAATGCATTGGAAATGAAAGTTTTACAGACGTTACAGTACAGTGCAACGTCACAATCTGCAGTTGCGCGCTGCTACATTTCCGAAATGTGAATATGCAGAGTAGAATCGTCGCGCATCTATTTTGGAGATTTTGGGGTATACAGGCGACATTTTACCTTATCCGTGTAAACCAAATGTCGTTTTGTACTAATTAATTGATGCTCTAAAACTTTCGAATTGGAAATTTTGCTCTATCTCTTTTCGTTTTCGATTTGCAATGGTTATCTCCAAATTTCGCCACTAGGGGGCGCTGATGTCGTTTGCATTATGTCAGGCGTAGTCGCTTTACTATATCATTATCTCACTTGCATAGCTTTAACGCTCGCCGTTCGCAAGTATTTTCAGGTTAAAGGGACTTTCCTATGCACTCTGTATATAGATTAATCAGTTTTCTCAACCCGGAATATAGGTGTTTTGGATGCTATTACTTCTCAAGCATTCTCATGTTCAACAAACATGTTTTACAGACAAACATGATAAATTATCAGCGTTAACATTAACATTAAAATAACATGATTTTGTTACTCTTGGATATAAATTCAATTACGCAGCTAAAAATGTCTAACTGAGAATTGATAGCGAAGAAAACGATATTCCGATTTCAGAGAATTGATTAATACCCTATACAATCTGCTCGAAAACGTTTTCTAAATACAGGGGCAGCAAAAGAAATTTTGATTTTATAAATTATTCTTGAAATCTCGAAAATATATTGATTTCTGAGATTTCTAATAATAAAAAAAGCTTTTGGGAATCATGGGTAACTCGGAAGTGATTATCGTGTAATTTCGTTATTGGTTAGATTATATTTTCAAGATTTTAAAATTAAACGCTTTGGAAATGTAACTATATTACTGGATGTTGATTGTCTTCTTTATTATTCTTTTTTAAATTCTTTTTTTCTTTCTAAATGTTAAAAATGTATCTTTTTCATTAAATTGTACTGAAAAAAAAATCAATTTTGAAAATATTTAAAAGCAGATTTTTTTTTTAATTTCAACTCTTCTCAATATTCTTGTCAATTATACATTTTAAATTGTAACCGTCATTGCAATTCAAAACAATTTATTGCATTTTTTTCTCGTGTATTCCTTGCACCGTGGAACATGAGAAGCTTGTTCTGTAATACCTGATTTGAGGGGGGGGGGGGAAATCGGATATAAAGTAGGAGAAAAACATTCCAAACAGATTAGAATATACTAAAATCTAACAATAGTAAACTTGCAGAGTATATATAATATTTTGTTTTATGGTTTAGTAAATTTAAATACAAAATTACCGTGCAACGATTTTATGTAGTGACCAATGGCCATATAATACAGTAGCCATTCAAGCCCCAAATACTCATGTATGACGGATACTCCGATTTTTAATTAAAGTTTGAGGAAAACACCTCGCGGCATATACGTAAAATTACGGTAGTTTACATAATAAGAATATTTAAAAAAAATGTAAAAATTAAGAGTATTACACAAAAATTTATTTTTATTTACTAATTCATTTTTCTTTTTAGATATTATTAAAAAATATTTATACACATATATAATTCAGTGTTGGAAGTTCTTTTATTTTAAAATTTTACATATTGAATATTTTTCTTGCATTTATTCTGCAGCATTTTTTTTTTTTTTCAGAAAGCGTTTTAATTTTTTATTTATGAAATGTCATTCAAAGAATAAAACTCCAGAGAGATTGCGAAAAGTTTGGAAAACTTTTCTATGCTTTATAAATTCCTTTGAAAAAATACATCAGCAAATTATGTTTGATCAGTATAATTTTATGCAATATTCGGAGATCAAATAATCCTGTGATAAAACATACTTACCAAAGATATTTCTGTTTCATTTTTATTTATTAATTTATTTATTTTTGGTTTTATGTTTTACTTCAAAGCGTCCATTAAAAATTTCCGTTAATTCAGTGGGAAAAGAGTCACCATGTCCTTTCATTAACTTAAAATATTCCTTTCCTGACAAAATTCTTTGCAAAATATGTGAAAGAACATCATTTCATATTTGAGAGAATTTAATCATTAATAAAAATTCTGCTACATTTTTTCTTCTTTTTATCGACTCAAAAGAAGAGATTCTCTGTATGGTGGAATAAATTAATTTGTGTATCTCGTCTCACGCATATCTTAATGAGCTAATTAATTTCCAATTATATATTCATATGTTTTTGAAAAATTAATTCTAAATTACGTATTTTTCGAAATTTAATTTCGAAAAAAATATGAACTTAACCTATGATTTTTTTAACAAAAAATAAATTTCTAGAAGCTTTAAATATGCGAATATAAGATTTCAGCTCATTACGCCAACTTGTTTCTGAATTATGCTTAAAGAACTTAAAGGCGGGTCTTTTTTTCACGACATTTCTTTTTTTGAACACTACTTCCCACCTCTGTATGGTGGAATAAATTAATTTGTGTATCTCGTCTCACGCGTATCTTAATGAGCTAATTAATTTCCAATAATATATTCATATGTTTTTGAAAAATTATTTCCAAATTACGTATTTTTCGAAATTTAATTTCGAAAAAAATATGAACTTAACCTATGATTTTTTTTTTAACAAAAAATAAATTTCTAGAAGCTTTAAATATGCGAATACAAGATTTCAGTTCATTACGCCAACTTGTTTCTGAATTATGCTTAAAGAACTTAAAGGCGGGTCTTTTTATCACGACATTTCTTTTTTTGAACACTACTTCCCACCTCTGTATGGTGGAATAAATTAATTTGTGTATCTCGTCTCACGCATATCTTAATGAGCTAATTAATTTCCAATTAAATATTCATATGTTTTTGAAAAATTAATTCCAAATTACGTATTTTTCGAAATTTAATTTCGAAAAAAATATGAACTTAACCTATGATTTTTTTTTTTCACAAAAAATAAATTTCTAGAAGCTTTAAATATGCGAATACACGGTTTCAGCTCATTACGCCAACTTGTTTCTGAATTATGCTTAAAGAACTTAAAGGCGGGTCTTTTTTTCACGACATTTCTTTTTTTGAACACTACTTCCCACCTCTGTATGGTGGAATAAATTAATTTGTGTATCTCGTCTCACGCATATCTTAATGAGCTAATTAATTTCCAATTAAATATTCATATGTTTTTGAAAAATTAATTCCAAATTACGTATTTTTCGAAATTTAATTTCGAAAAAAATATGAACTTAACCTATGATTTTTTTTTTCACAAAAAATAAATTTCTAGAAGCTTTAAATATGCGAATACAAGATTTCAGCTCATTACGCCAACTTGTTTCTGAATTATGCTTAAAGAACTTAAAGGCGGGTCTTTTTTTCACGACATTTCTTTTTTTGAACACTACTTCACCCCTCTGTTTGGAGGAATAAATTAATTTGTGTATCTCGTCTCACGCATATCTTAATGCGCTAATTAATTTCCAATTATATATTCATATGTTTTTGAAAAATTAATTCCAAATTACGTATTTTTCGAAATTTAATTTCGAAAAAAATATGAACTTAACCTATGATTTTTTTTTTAACAAAAAATAAATTTCTAGAAGCTTTAAATATGCGAATACAAGATTTCAGCTCATTACGCCAACTTGTTTCTGAATTATGCTTAAAGAACTTAAAGGCGGGTCTTTTTTTCACGACATTTCTTTTTTTGAACACTACTTCACCCCTCTGTTTGGAGGAATAAATTAATTTGTGTATCTCGTCTCACGCATATCTTAATGCGCTAATTAATTTCCAATTATATATTCATATGTTTTTGAAAAATTAATTCCAAATTACGTATTTTTCGAAATTTAATTTCGAAAAAAATATGAACTTAACCTATCATTTTTTTTTAACAAAAAATAAATTTCTAGAAGCTTTAAATATGCGAATACAAGATTTCAGCTCATTACGCCAACTTGTTTCTGAATTATGCTTAAAGAACTGCAATCTGTTTTGCAGCGATTAAAAAGGAAGTAAACATGAAGAATTCCAAATTTTAAACCTACATAGTTCCTAAACTGCTTCACCGAATGTCTTCCCGTTTGGTATTCGAAGATAAAATGTATCAAGGAATCCAAATACAATGTCAAAATTAGATGTTAATATTGAAACATTTTAATGTTTGTTACAATTTCAACATGTACACGATTCCCGAAGCATAATATAAGACAAAGCACTATTTTTTAGACGTTATTACTAATCGTTACATACTACACACATTTTTATACGATGATTTGCAGCAAAGTTTGAAGGAAAGCGGCGGGTCTTTTTTTCACGACATTTCTTTTTTTGAACACTACTTCCCACCTTGTATGCCAAGATCACAATATACTACCTTCTCGATGCCTTTTTGTATGAACTTACGCATTCTATGTTGTATTCTCCACATTTTCTTTGTCATACATAGGATACAGCAGGTGTATTAGTTAAAACTAAAAGTCAAGGGGTAAACGATCCTAGAAACTCGACTGAATTTCTCGCCAAGCACAAGAAACAACGAACAAAGAAGGAAATGATTTTCCGCTAATTGTTTCCAAAGGATTTTTCAGGATTAAATAGTATTCATTTTGCGGACTGAACAAAATGGGGTTTTGATCCTCTATAGCTCCGTTCTATTTGTCATAGAAACAAATTTCTTATTTTTCTGGAATGGGGCATGCCAATTTATGACGTACTCAAAAGTGTTTTGGAATTCGACGAATAGAGTTTTATTAAATGTCCTTTTAAAAGAGCACTTTTTCACATTTTTTAAATTTTGTGCTTCATGTTCATTTTTTGATGGGACACTGACACTTGTAGCAAGCGTGGCGGCAGTGACGTCACTGTAACCCATGCTGGTCACTCACAATTGTGTCAAAAAGGCCATCACTCAGTGACGTCACATTGGGACTAAAATGTGAACTTCTCCGAATAGTTAAAAAAAAGACTACTTGAAAACATGTTATTCATTGTGAAATTTATCGTTCTGACATTTTTTTTAATTTTATGAAGTCACTGTGATGTCAAAATAAGTCACGTATGTCACATGAGGACTGTGATAAAAAACCACCATATTGTGAAGTCCCATTGTAAAAAATAGAAAAATAAATATTGTGAAGTCTCTTTGTGACCAAAGTGTGAATTGTAAAAATCTTTGAAAATGAGAAGAAACATTAAAACTAGTAAGATGTGCCAATCTCAAAACTTTCTTCGATCTCAGACAGATTTCGCATACATTAAAAAGAATCAGCACCAATTTATATCAAGGTCTAACTGAATCTAAAGTTTTATTAAATTCCGTGCATTAATTCTTGAGATATGCCTATTGCTAAAATCGTGTGAATCCCGCAAAATGCAGCGTAGCAGCGCCACCTGTTGGGATATTTAGACCAAAACCTAATCAACAACAACTCATGTCAACATCTTTCTGAATCTGAAGTTTGATGAAAATCTGTGCATTAGTTCTTAAGACATAGTTATCGCGATAATAATAAAAAAAGTAGCATAGCAGCGCCACCTGTTGGGAAATTTACACCAAGACGTAAGCAGCATCTATTTATGTCAAGGTTTTACAGAATCTGTAGTTTCATGAAATTCCGCGCATTAGTTCTTGAGATAGAGCGCCCACAAAATTTTTGTCACATAAAGACAGACACACAGACAGAGTCACAGACTCACAGACAGACATTTTCTAAAAATGGTCAAATCGTGTTCAGGACCTTCTAAAACGTATAAATCCGTCGAAAACTGGAAATCGAAAATTTTCATGAATTCGTACTTTCTTTTTGTAAAGATAGAAGAAATTAAAAAGGGCCGTCTTAATGAGCCATCAGTACAGGACTGCCTCTTTTTAATTTATCTAATGATAGAAAATTTAACTTTAAATAGATCAATTTTAATTAAAATGTAATTGGAAATTATGACTCAAACACAATTCTACATGTACTTCTAGAGAAAATGTTTTATTTTAAATTAAGGTAGTTTTTCATTTCCGTTTCATTTTTTATGAAAATTAATATTTTTTGTTAATAACTTTAACAATTTTATAAATTATAAATTACTGCTACGACCGATCCGGCAGAATATGGAGAGGGATTGTTTGATTACTTTAAAAAATTGAAGATTTTTTTTTCTTTTTCCAAAATCATCAAAGATTAAAACAACAAAATTTAAATGTCAAAATTCAGGTGCCGGTATGCCCTCCGCTAATTTCGAAATTAAACAGAATTTGCTATCTACGGAATAAATGAATCCACATTATCCAAATGGCAGGATTTCCTGTCAAAAAGTGTTGTCAGTTGGGCGGGCTTTTAAAAAAAAAAAATTAGATTGCTTGATTGCAGAATCTTTTTGAATTAGTAATATTCGTCTTATTTAATACCAGATTAAACAAGGCGAATATTACTATTTCATAAAAGTGATAGCATTCAAGCAATTTTGATTTAAAAAACAAGAATCTCGGAATAAATGAATTAATATAGAATCGCTTACAGTAACATAAAGTTATTTTATATATCCATGCAGTCATTATCATCATTAAAAGGACTCTACTGTACTCATTAAAATTAATGTAAAAATATGCGTCTGTTACTGAAAAAGCATCAGTTGTGAGATGCACATATACAAGGTGGCCATAATTAAACTGACGGTACTCAGAGTGTTCTGTAGCGCGATCTAATTGCAAGAATGGCGCCAAATTTTGTAGGAAGATTAAACAAGACGGGGGACGAAGGATTCCGCGAAAAGAAACTTAGTTACAAAAGTCACCGCCAGGGGAATATGTGGCGCTGTGTATTCGAAAAAGAGAGTTTCAAAAAATGAAGAATCAATACTGAAATAAAATTACCATTTATTTAACGAATTGAGCTATTTAATCCAAGCTGAAAATGGTAACAGTTTATAAGAAGCTAAAAATTTACATAAACACAGCTAAAGTTTCTTTATCTGCAATTCCGCTTACAGAGCCCCAAAGACAGCAACAGCAGAATAAGAAGTTCTTTATTCAAATTTCGCGTTACATCTTTTGGCCCAGTGTCAGCTTGTTCGGCTTTAAAAGGTAATGTGCTACTGTTAGAAGCAATTTAATTGAAAGTTGTCTTTCTTAATGTCTCCTTCTTTAGTTGAGCGAGCTCTATTAGTCAAATTCTTTTACCTCAACCAGTGCAATGCGCCAGCCGCTCTTCGTGCTTTTAGAAACCACAAAAAAAATGCGTAAAGGTAACGGTCCTTTGTCAGTTAATGGTTTAAAAGCAATGGTTGAGAAGTTTGAAAAAACAGGTTCTCTAAATGTTCAGTCAGGCAGAGGACGAAATCCCGTATCACAGGATACAATCGAAGAAGTGGCAACGGGGATTGTCGACAGAGCACCAGACAATATCGCCACCACTTTCAGTGCTCGTGGGATAGCTCGGAATCTGGATATGCCTTATTGTATGGTATGGAAAATCCTACGAAAGATTATCCACTTCTATCCGTACAAAATCACCCGTGTACAAGAGTTACGTCACACCGACCAGGATAAGCGATTGACTTTTGCTCTTACTTTTCTTGCCAGAATGGAGTTGGATGATGCTTGGCCCTGGAAAATCTTATGGGGAGACGAGGCCCACTTTTACCTGAATGGAACTGTAAATACCCAGAACTGCCGAATTTGGGATAACAAGTCACCAAAAGCATTCAAGGAAATCCCTTTACATTCACCAAAGATAATTGTTTGGTGTGCCCCACTAAAAAAAATCTGAAGATTATCTTAAAAAAATATCTGTAGAAAATCTGTAGGTATTTGGCCCACTTTTTTTTTTAAATCTTCAAAATATCTGCGAAATGTCTTAAAAAATTCTGCAGATATTTTAAAGGTAAAGTTAAGTCTGCAAAATGTCTTCAGATTTCTGTAGAATTTCTGAAGAAAGTGGCAATTTTTTAAGATAATCTTCAGATTATTTTTAGTGGGGTGGTTTCACAGCAGATATGATCATAGGTCCATTCTTCTATGAGAACATTACTCCGACAGGACCTGTAAATTGTTCTGTTACCGGAGACAAATATCGCCAAATGCTAAACAACTTTGTTATTCCGGCACTTCAGCAAAGACAGTGCTTGAAGAAAATCATTTTCATGCAAGATGAAGCCCCTCCACATATTGCTTTGCGGGTACAGCAGCTGCTACGACAGAAATGCACAACAGAAAGAGTCATTAGCCGCTGTTTTCCAACCGCATGACCACCTCGGTCCCCTGATCTTACACCCTGCGACTTTTGGCTATGGGGTTACCAAGTCCAAGGTCTATCACGGAGGTGTCCAGGACCTGGCTACGTTGAAGGATAACATATCGCGAAATGTACGCGAGATTCCTGCAGACATGATATTCTCTAATCGTTATATCTAATCGTCTGCGCAAGTAAACTCTTTAACAAAAAAAAAAAAAAAAAAAAAAAAAAAAATTGCCACTGTCAAAAAACCGTCATTATTCTTTTAACAAGATACAGAACGCCAGCAAAAATATCTAAAATTTTATTTTAATCTAATTTCATGTAGTAATATTCAAATGGTAGTTGGATAACTTTGGCAAGGTACTTTTGATAATTCCTTGACTGTCATCTGGTCACTTTTTCGCTAATATTTTATTAATTAATTGTTCTTCAGTTGAAATTTTATTCTACCTACGATTGCTGTTTCTCGGATGGAAAAGTTTGGATATAAAATAACAAGGTATGTAAGTATTTTAATATAATTAAAGAACTTTTAAATCAATAATTGGCGTAAACATTTTTAACAAATCAGTTTAGTTCTTCACTGAGCTATAAGTTTTTAACTTCAACAATTTAATATTACGAAACTTGCATTCTGTTTAAAAGTGTTATTATTATTATTGTTATTATTAAAAAATATGATACAATTCGGAATTTAGTTTATTATACTGGCCACTTTTTCTGTAACAATAAATACTTTTCTTCTAATTCAAATTTCTTTCAGCTATAACAAATTGAGATAATGTTCTATTTGTGTGTGTTATGAAATTTTTATCATAAATGTATAATTATTTATGCTAAATTATAGTAATCTTTTTAAAACAGTAAAGTTTTCGTAGTAAAATCTTAATTATTGTCTGAGTTCTAGAGGAGTTAAAAGTAGCTTGCTGATTTGTTCATGTGAATGCATATTATGCACACTGTAAAAAGTATTCGTAAAAATACGGAACATTTGCCTTAAAATTTTCCGAAATAGTTTCATTTTTCTGAAAAACAGTACAATTTTCGTAACTGACATTTAGAGAATACAAATCCGTAAATTTAATGGAATATTTCCGCCTTTCTTTCAAAGCAGTACAACGTTAGTATTTCTTTCAAAATAATGCAATTTCCGTAAATGAAGTTTAGAGGTTTGCGTACAAAAATTGCTTAACAGATTGTTGTATATACTAGAGATCTTCACGGACACAGGCCTCGCCGGCCCGACCCGAGGGCCAATTTTCTGTCATTAGACTCGGGCAGAGCCTAGAGCTCATTCTAACCAAGACCGTTTCTGGACGGTAATGTTTGGTGAAAATAATAGTGATTTTTATATTCTCTAATGCAATCTTTAGAAATTTATTTTAGTTTAATAGATCACTGATTTTTTTTATCTACTTTTTTTTCCTTTATAGTGCTTCAAAATTATGATTTTTGTTACTAACTTTTTAAAATTTTATTACAACTTTTTTAACGTGGGGCAATATTTTGTGTTATTTAAGGTTTGATAAAATAATATCTCTGAAAATTATCGACATGTAAATTGGTATTAAACAAAACTAATTTAGCTTATAAATTTATGAATTAAACTAAAATTTATTATTTTATAAAACATAAGTTTACAAAGCTTATAATTTTTTCTTTGAATTTATAAAAATAGTTAATAATTTTTCTTTACTTTTATAAAAAATAAGCTTATAATTATTTCTTTACTTTATTATTTTATAAATTAAATTGAATTTATTTAAACTAAATAAAAAGTTCAAATTTAAATTATCTATCACAAGGTCATTTATTTCAAAATTGTCTCTAAATATATATATATTTTTTTGTTTTAATATTTTTTAAACTATTCAGTTTAATAGAACCGCACAAAAAACACTCAGTATAGATCAAATATAATAATTTAATTTATTATAAAATTGTTGTTTATTTACATAAGTTTTTTTAAATAAACGATAAAGAAAATTTATTTTAATAGCATGTAGTAAACTTCTGCTTTTATACTTTAATTAATTTTATACTTCTGCTTCAGATGATTTTATCTTTATTGGAGTTGATAAGAACATTAGACTAATAATTTTAAAAAGTATACGTTCGTAAACAGAAAATATTGTTACACATAATAAAAAGAAGCAATCATTACACTTAATTAAAAATTTTACGCATATAGTACTTAAAAAAATAATAATTATTTTTTATAAGGCATCAAATAATAAAGTAAATTATTTAAAATTATAGAAAGAAAATATGAAAACATTAAAACTCTGATCGAAAAATTCCATCTGCCGATGAAGTCTTCAAGTTTTTGCATCATAGAAAGCCTCTAAGATGAGAAACAACATTTGACAAAGCAGCGTATCTAATTGGCGCATAGTGGTCAAGACAACGGCGTCGTAAACAGATTGTTCCTAGTTCTGATTTCTTTGAGGTAGTGTTGGTTATTTACTGAAAACTGACTGAAGAAAAAAGTATATCCTTTCTCTCGATATGTTGTAAAGTTGTACTTGAGAAGTAACTTTTTTTTTTTTTTTTTTTTTTTTGTTTTGTCCTATAAAGGTGCTACGGAACGAAAATTTCTTAACAATACGGAATATATGTTATAAAACAAAAATTTAAAAGATATTTCAGAAATCAAGGAAAATTTCCTGAAAATTACGGATTTTTTTCCGTTAATCCGTTAAAATATGGAAATAGTATAGGATTTTTTTTTTTTTTTTTTTTTTTATTGCGCATGTTTATGAATACTCAACAGAATTATGAACTTTCACGTATTAAAATTCAAAAGACGTATATGCATATATATATATATTTTTTTTAATAACTGCACTGATTTATGAATTTGGATATTAAATTTAACTCATTTAGTGAAAATATTCACAAAAAAACTTCCAATTACTTTTATATGAAATGAAAAATGTAACTTAAAACTTTTATTATTATTTTTATTCTTTTGACTTTTAAAGTTGTATATGTAGCTTATTTTGCAAAATAAAATCCATAAGTGGGAGTGTTGAAATAATAATAATAATAACAGTTATAAGTTGGTTCATACATTCAGAGAAACAGAATGTAAGGGTATAAAATATTTTTCTCTCCTATTAAAAATAACTCAACAATCTGAAAAAAAAAAGAGTTACATATTGAAAGTATTACAATATTTTAAAATGTGCACTTATTCATATATGAAAAATATTAATATGGTTGTATATTTGAAGTATGTCGGTTTTTTAAAAGGAATTCAATTAGTTTTATTAGCCAAAAAAATTTGAAATCTTAATATTTTGAAATCTTAAAGAGGCATAGAACTGTTTAATCTTCAAAAATTCGATTTTTCAAAAAAAAAAAAAAATATATAATAATAACAAATAAATAAATAAATAAATAACTATAGAAAGAACAACACCGTTTGAACATTTTAAGACAACCTGTATTAAAAAAAAAATTATAATTACACTACTTACGGCTGTCTCACTGTAATCAATGATTAAAAAGATACTTTAAAGTGGTGAAAGTCCAGAAAAGTAAAAACGTAGCGAAATATTTCTATTAAATGAGCTAATGTTTTTACCTGCAATCTTTTCTAATTTATCATCTGAAGTCTGAACCTAATATATATTTTAGCTTTTTGTAGTATATATTTTTCTATTTAAGCAATAAAGTTCAACGGATTGCATATTTACGGATTACCTTTTTTTTTTTTTTTTTTTTTTTTTTTTTTTTGTCTTGAATTATAAACAAATTTTGGCCCAGTCTTAAGATATAGATATAATCGTAAACCCGTAAAACTTATATGTAAAAAAAATAAAGTAGTTTAATAGAAATCTCCCGCTCATTTTTTTTTAAAAAGGACATTTTTGCGATAAACCAATTTATATTATTATGTATCCACTTTAAAGTATTATATATTATTTTGTATCATTTTAATCATTTTTACAGTAAGAACAACTGACACAATTTTATTCAAAATTACTGAAATTGTGAGATATTTTTGAGTGGTTTGTTTTAAAATGGTCCGCTTATAATTGCTCTTTAATGGGAACGTTTTTTCGAAAATTCTAATTCTTTTTTAAAGAAAAAAGTCAGTTTATATTTAAAAGTCATATGCTTCTAAGGGCCAACGCTAATGACGCAAAGACACTTGCCAGATAATATTAAATCAATGACAACGTTCTTTACAAATTTCTCCTTTCCTTTTCAATTTTTTTTTTTCGCATAGGATATTTTAGGTGTTACCGGTGTCTTCATACATTTTCGATTTTGGGTTCAGTTACATATTTTTATGATGACACTTTTAGTTTCAGAACCGGTTCCAAAATTGAAAGTACTCCCAGAAAAAAAAAAATATTGAAATGCAAACGCGAAATAAAGAACTCCGCCATTGGTTTAACATTAGTTCGCAAGTTCGTCCACGTTACTAGCTTAGATTCTTAATATCTTGAAATATAGTAAAAATGTGTAGTGTGTAGTAATAAATATGTTTTAGAAAGATGTTGCGATAAAAAAAAACACTTTTTAAAGCTGTTCTTAAAAAATATAAATATTCCAAACACACATTCCGATTCTGCATTGGATCAGTTGATTAAATTTTATCGAACCCCACCCAAAGTTATTGGGTCTCTTTTTTAATTGTTCTAAGTTGGATTTTGATTATAATTGTTGCATAGAGTCGAGTAACCAGATTTTGTTAAACCGGACCCAGGTCAGGTTCATGTAAAACCTAGATTCCCGGGTTCTGATAAAAACTGGTAGCCTGACCAAATGCAGGATCCGATTCCTGCATATCGAAAAGGAACCAGCTGACTTAATGAGGTTGGGTTGGGTTCGAATTAAATGTGGTCCCCCAATCCAATGCAGAATCGTCAAAAATGTCATACTTTTCACCCACAAATTAACCCGCTGTGAACTTCACAAAGTGGTTACAGTGTGAGGTCACAGAAGGGAATAAAAACAGCTATAACGACTTTTTTTAAATGGAAATTAATAATTACAAGTTGTTAGATTAAATAAAAACAAAGGTAAAGTTTTTTTTTTCTGAACGAGTAAATCTGAAGATCATGGACCTCAACGTCAGCTCTGCATGGCATTGTTTTTAATCTCGTTTTGCATAATATTTAATACCCTACAATCTGAAATTTAAATTAAAGTTATATATATATATCAGATTTTCCGAAGCTTCCAGAAATTAGAAGCGTCACATGAAACACGGTTTTATGCAATGGTATTCTGATAAAATACTTAGTCTTGCAATTATTTTCAAAATGGATTTATTCAGGGAGGCTCTGCCCGTCGGGAAGCCTCGCATTTTCCTATTGATTATGATATATCATGATTGTTGTATACCTTACAAGGAGATCAACAAACATGGTGCATACAGATTTTGATGATTTTAAAGTATGTTGTAGGGGTCATACCCTAACTATTCTGGAGAAGCTTTTCTTCAAATGATCCTTAGTTTTTGAGAAATTGAGTGTTAAAAATTAGCATATTTTTCAACCTAGTAGTTTGAACTCCTGTATGTGGGCTTCGTGGCGCCGAGTTACATTGCGCGCTTGCTGCACAGGAGGAGGAGGGCTCGATACCACCTTGGAACTTTTTTCTTTTTTAATTAATATTATATTTTTGATACGTTACACGTTTTAACCACAATTATGAATTCTGTAGCTTTGAACTTTTTTATATTTCTTAAAAAATTAAATTCATGTTTATGAATTTTTCATGAAAATTTATATATTTTCTGAAAATTTTTCACTGATTTTTCTGTTGACGAATGTCCTAATTTATGCACTAATTTATGCCTAGGTGTATCATCTTTTTAAAACTTACTATTATTGTTTCGTTATATACTAGAGTAAATACTCGTCCTAGGCCGGTGGGTAGAAATCATGGTATTCAATTAAAATTTGAACTAATTGATAAAAATGTTCATATACTGCTCATCGACACTAACTATACTGAAACTTTAAGTTCAAGGCCTGATTAATCCATGTGCCTCTGAAGTTTTAACAAAAAACTTTTAATCTTATGTAAGTAGGATGACAGAATAATGGAGAAATTACAGATCTGTCTTAATTAGTAAAAGAAAACAGATATAGATTTTATGCAATATAAGTACAAATTGCTTTTGTTGAATTGTATTCTAAGAAATACAAAAATATTCATATAATATTCATATTTATGGTCTAATAAACGCATTATTAACATTTACAATGCTTCTGGATAAACCCCATTTTTTGTGAAACGTCGGCTGTCATGTAGTGGCTCTCTTTGTTTCTGAGTTGGATTTATAAATCATTTAAATTTGCTTTCATTTTTACACTTTGCTGCGAAAAACATACCATGACTAAAAGCAGGCTCTTCCAAGTAAATAACTACAGAGTCAAATGTTTGTCCTTGTAATTTGCATATTGTGATAATTGTCTTCGTTTAAGTATGAATGGAAGGGATGTCTCACTTGATGTCAAATCGATCATGGGAATAAATACTCATCTCCTTTGTTAGTTCCTGTCAAAACTATTACATCAAGAAAATGTGTGAGGAGGTAGTATCTCTCTGACAGCCACAAGATAGAGCATTCAATTACCCGCTCTGGTTGCCCGCACCAGTGTAAGTAATATATCTTCCATCAATATGTATGACAACCACAGCAATGTCAATTGCCCATCATTTTCTGCAGATTTTGCAAATACTTCTCAAACTCATCATATACTTTTGAAAATTACTTTGCTGCCATGATTTCGCAATAATCATCTCTTTTCACAGTAGATATATTCTCAAACAATGTCTTAACTTAATCTTGAAGAACTTCAACACATTGAATGCCTTGCCATTGAATGCAACATTGAATGCATCTTTATGTTGTTCACTATTAGACTGCAGAAGGTCATCCGAAAGTATTTTCATGAGTGTCTCGTACATCAGCTTGTGCATGCAAAGTACTCTGTTGTAGTTTTTCCCTTGAATAATGTTTGAGAAAGAGTCTTCCGCTACCACTCCTGCTTCTAATAAAAGGTCTTACAGTCCAGCGTCACAAAACCCCTTCCCAATGATATCCATGAAATTTCAAGTCAAATGGAAATCACCCATAAACAAAAAAATTGGTTGGAACTGTTCAACATATTCGCTTTTCACCTATAACGCTTTGCCAAATAGTGTTTGATCCATTGTGACTGCTATGGAATCAATTTTTATCTTGTTCTTTATTTCTAGTGAGTGACACATAATTTCATACAATAGAAAAAAAAATTATTTTACAAATATATATTTTTTAATCTTTGAAATTTGTCCCCTCATTTAGAAATTCTTACTTTTTAGTAAATCTGGCAACATTGTTGACTTTTGATAACTACAAAGCTGTAGCTTCTTATAACAATACTTGGGAGGTTTCTCTTTAAGATGCCAAATACAGTATGTTGATAGTTTTTCTACTTATTTATTTAATAGCATGCAAAACCAAGAAAATCTTTCCAATCACCCTGTTTATCGATGGCCATATTCCAATATGGCGTCCATTAGCTACTCTGGTTTTGGAAGTATCATGTATAATTGTCATGCTGATGTTTTGGTGAATCCAAAAATGTATTGCTTAGTAAATCCGCTAACATGAAACCACACGAATCCCTGGCTCCAAAAAATGTAGTACATTGTTCTTCAACTACACCAGTGTATATAATGTGAAGACCACACTCGTCATTCGGCTTTTCATAAGATTGCTGAGCTGAAACACTTTATTACGTTTTGAATATCTTACAATTAACTCTGTTGTTAATAATACTTTTCGAAGTACCTTTGAAAAATTTGTTGAATCATAGAAGGAAAATATAGAACATTTTCTTTTACGTCATAAAGCTTTTCTATGGCAATTCAGAAGATTTAAAAATTAAACCATTCATTGAACAGAAAATGGCTCATTTGTATAATTGATTTAAATGTTAAATTAGGAATACTAAAATTTCACATTGTGGGTATTAAATCATTTCAATTAATTTGAAATTTTGAAAATATATTTGTTAGAATTTTAGGATTAGGAGACATAAGATTAGGAGACCTACATCTGCTATTGCTATACAGTAGATTATTATGAACTATTTAAATAAGATCCTACATCTAAATATTATAAAATGACCACCAAAACTGTTTACCAACTTAAAAATTAATTACGGATTGTAAAATATTAAATATTATGCAAAGTGAGATGTTGAGGCTCTTGATCTGCAGATTTAAAAAATTGATAAAATTCATACAAATGTTCGAAAAAAATAAAATATTTGGTTTTATCACCTTACTTATTTGACACGATACATATTTGTTTTTCTCTCTTTTTCTTTTATCACTTTCCTACCAACTGTATTTCATAACCATAAAAAATCATTAAAAGAATCCCTATTACGAAAGATTATGCAGAAAGTTTAGATGAGAGAAATTAAACGCTAGCTAATATTTTGTTACTACTAAAGTTTGCGTCAAATATGAACTATGATAGTAGCATTACGGTTTAAATTGAATATCGATACTATTGAAAGGCTATCACAAAAATCACTTTATAACGCTAAATAATATTTGCTAAAATAGTCAATGGGCAGTGGACACGATTATGGATAATTACCCAATAGGAAAGTCTTCAAATATGACTATTTTTGAGTGATTTTATTATGCTATTGCTATAGAGTAGATTATTATGAACTATTTAAATAAGATTCTACATCTAAATATTATAAAATGACCACCAAAACTGTTTACCAAATTAAAAATTAATTGCGGATTGTAAAATATTAAATATTATGCAAAGTGAGATGTTGAGGATCTTGATCTGCAGATTTAAAAATTATAGGAATCCAATATCTTGACACATAACCACATGAATAAAGCGTTTATGATAAGAAGTTTGACAATGACAAAATCCGTATATTCTCCAAGAAAATTAAAAAACAATGAAACGAAATAATGCTTTTAAAAGTTAAAAATAATTTCCAGGAAACTTTTCAGATTGTAATTAAATAATTTATTTTGAAAAGCCTTGTATTATTTTTAATAAGAACTGAATTAACATCAATTTGTATACCAATTATTTAATAAAGTTTATTTCGCAAACATTTTACAAAAATTGAAATATGTCTGAATAAATTTAATTATGGTTTATTTCGAAGTTATTGGTGAAATTGCTAGCTTCTTTAACTTATATTCTAAATCTAATTGCATTTACTTTAATAAATATTAATTTCAAAATAATTTACAATACATGGTATAGATTTAAATATTCTAAAGTTTCTCTCCTTTATAATTGCGACATTAGCATTGAAAATTCATGCAGATACTCATTATCTGACTGAAATTTTAAAGCTACAAAAATCTTTTTCATCAAAATGAGCTTAATTTGTTGAATACATTTAAATTCGAATATCTAAGACCATCATTTTTAGACAGCTATTTTAATTATCATAAATCCGGAACTAATTCGTTAGCGACGAAAAAAGCAAAACATATAGATTTGTCAAATTTTAATGTGACAAACAATAGTCTAAACTCTTGACATTAAGTTTAATCTTCTTACATTACTCTGTTTTAATTTGATGTATTTTCAGATTAACTTTGATTGTATTTATAATTATACATTCATGCTTACTTTAAAGACAGAAAAAATAATTTTCACGGTTTCTGCTCCCTTAATTTTGTACTTCAGAGCCGCAAGGATTATTATGATAAATTATATTTATAATACTCTTTAAGTTAGTTTGGAAGTAAGTTTCAGTTTGATAAACATTATTTACAGATTAAGCAATGTAAAATATATTTTAAAAGCTCGAAGGCAAAACAAGTTAATTAACATAATGCAAGTTTTGAGACGTTCAAGATTCAAATTTTCCAAAGAAAACTACAACCAAAATTATTGTAATTGTTTTCTCTAAAACATTTGTTTTTTTAATATTGAGCCTTCAGTTAACTGACGTGGAACACTTTTCGTCTGACATATTTTACTTCATTTGACTTGTTGCAATGAGTCTTTGTTATTAAAATTTCTATCTAAAATTTACATTTTATTATAAGGGCATACGTTGACTAAAAAATAAACATTGTACTTTTAAAAGATTGTCAAGATGTAGTTACACAATTTTACATGAAAATTAGGAAAAATTCAAAAACTGGGATCAATCGGACTTAGTGTATTTAACTTTGTTTCTCAGAACTTCTGAACTTCAAAGCTTCTTGAGAGAAAATATATTTATCACATGTTTGAGCGTTATTTTAGAGGTAAATTTGAGATCAAGATTCGTTATAGTATTTAGATATATATATATATAGATAAATTTAAGCATAAATAGTAAGTATAAGCTAATCTAAAAAGATATAGTATACAAAACTTCTGGCAATAATTATTACTATGAAAACTAACTTTTAGTTTTCACTGTTTGAAATTTCATTTTCAACGTAACTCTTTAGTTTCAATACTTCGAAGTTTCAATGCTTCATGACTTATTTAAAATAATTGTGTTGATACATTCTACGGGTTATTTTTGAGGTAACTTTAAGTTCGGCATTCATTTTATGCTCATTTTAAGTAGTTTTTTAGTACAGATTATATAAGTAAAGCATAAACAGATATATATAAAAGTTCTGACAAGTATTACCATACATACTTTCATTGAAGGTTACAGATAAGCGACTTACATATGAATTCATGCTATAAAAGCTAATTATGTTTACCCAACTTTTGACGAAACAGGTTATATAATTTGTAAGTGTCTTTTTTTTTCTATGTATGACCATACATAACAATTCGATAGATGGTCCGATTTTCATACTTTTTTGTTAGAAAGGTATTGATGTGTCAGGTATCGATCAAGTTACCATATCATCAGGATTTTAAAGTGATATGTTTATCTGTCTGTATGTGTTCACCTTTTTTTACTATAGGCTTTAACTGTTGTAAAAATTGACCAATCGACTCGAAATTTTAATAGTCGTATCACGAAAAATTTTTATACATGAATATTTTTTAAATATATCACCCTGTTACAGCCACCCTCTTCGAGAAAAAAACATGCTGTTGGTGACTGTAACAACATACTGTCATATCGCAAGTTTTAATTTAAACACATTAATTTTTGCACACCTCAACAAATAAAAATCCACTGGATTCAATTAAATGAAATTGAAAATTATTTTATAAAACATATTTATGTACAGTTTTGTTGTGGATTACAATATTTAATCGTGATTTTCATAATCACAGCAGAATACACTTCTGCTTTCAATTAGCGTTCTTTGTTCCACCACCGGAACTCACTAAATCCGAAGTTGTTTAGAAAGAGACCTTCTTCCCTCACTGTCCACAAACAGTGCAAACCCGCTTCTCTACTTTCACACATTCCACTCGGGGTGAGGGCGGATGTGCACTTGGTCATTGCTCAAAAATGACCAGTCCGTCCCCCTTCCCCTGCTGCGAACATCCTCTAACTTTAGAAGGACGAATGTTTCTTTCGGAGAAATGCTCCAGCATCTTTAAGCCCGTTGTTACAATACCAAAATTACATTACCGTCACCGTTCTACAAACCTCACATTTAAGATAATTCGTATTATTTTGTGAGGCCATTTAAAATGCTATATATATTCTCTTAAAAAAAAAAAAAAAAAAAAAAACATGCTGTAGGTTATTGTAACAACATCTAAAATTACATTACTGTCAGGGTTCTATAAATCTCGCTTTTAACATATATTCGTATTCTTTTGTAAAATAAGTATAAATGCTATAAACATCCTCTTCATAAAAAACATGTGGTAGGTGACTGTGAAAACATACTAAAATTACATTACCGTCACCGTTCTACAAACATCGCATTTCTGATATATTCGTATTCTTTTGTGAGGCCCTGTAAAATAACTGTAAATGCTATATATGTCGTAGGCTCTTTGCAAAGAGCCAGATTAATTGGAGAATTACCTATCTTTTTCAAATCAGCCTGATATTTTTCAGGCTTATTGCAAAGAGCCTAGAGAGCGTTAGGCTAATTGGAATATGACCATTTATTTCTCAACTAATCATACTGATATTTTTTATCCTTATTGCAAAGAGTTTATAGATAACGTTTCGATAATCGAAAAATGACCACTTGTTTCTCAATCAGCCTGATTTTTTTCAAAGTTATTGGAATGAGTTTTTCCAGTTTTAGGTTGATTAGAAAATGACAATCTGTATGACCAAATTATTGCGTTGTACCCGATCCGAATCTGAAAATTCCATTTGAAGTAAACTCGCAACTCAATCCAAACTCGACAAAAAAAAAAAAAAAAAAAAAAAATTCTATCCAACCGCAACCCGATCTGAACACGACAAAATAATTTCCGGCGACACGCAATCCGACCCAAACCTATTTGAAATCACCCCACAACCCGACCCGAACACGACAAAAAAAATTCCATCGAACAGAAACACGATCCGAGCACGACAAAATACTTTCCATCGATACACTAACTGACCCGCACCTGAAAATTCCCTTTGAAGTCAATTCGCAACCCTGCTCGAACCTGAAAAAATTCTATCAAATCACCACCCGATCCGAACCTGACAAAATAATTTCCGTCGAAACGCAACCCGACCTAAACTCGACATATTTCAATCCGAATCCGAAGCGCTTCAACGCGAGCACTAAACGAAAAGAAATTAATTCTTCTTTTAATGCAAAAATGAAATGAAAATAAATAATGAAATAATTTAATGAAAAGTAGTCTACAATTATATCATTATACCAATTTTATCTTTTATACTGAAAAAATGAGCACATCTATGTTCTTTAATATTCAAATATAGTAAAATCTCTGAATAACGGACATCTCTGCATCGGGTCGGGTTGTTCTTTTTTTTCGGATCGGGGTGGCTGTAATTTTCTTTCTGTGCGTTAGGTTCACTCTAGAACAGCCGTACTCAACCTTTTTTTCTCGCGGGCCGCAAACATATATTTGCGACATTAGGCGGGCCGCAACACACTTGTAATTAATGTAAAAAAATATATATTTCTATTGCAAATGTCGTGAAGATTGTTCTTTTGAAATAGTGGTATAAAACGTTTTGCTACTAATTTTTTCTGCAACCAATATTTAACCATAATAAGCCTTATTAGCTATATGATAAGTATAAAACGTAACACTATAACAATGCAGCAATTCCAAATTCTCAAAAAAATATATATATCAAGAGATAATAAATCACTAATAAATCATTTTTTTCTCAATGCAAAAACTTTTTCTTTTAAATGTAGAAATATATAGTGCAAATTAAATTAATATGGAATAATGTTTGCTTAGTGTTCAGAATTAAGAAATGTATAGACTACTATAGCACAAGTAAAACTACATGTAAAAAGAACTTTGACTAAGGAAACGTCATTTATGATATTTTAAGGTAATTTTAAATTAGTAAGTTATAAATAACAGGAATTTGTCTTCCCATGGAAATATATAAAAAAGCAGTGAAAATATTAAAAACTTTTTATACTCATCTCAATTTTATAAATAGGGATTAATGATTATGTGTCTGGGGCCGCCCGCACATAAAAGGTCGCCGGGCTGCAGGTTGAGTATGTGCTGCTCTAGAACGTTTCTCTAGAATGCAGCTCAGATTTAGGTTTTTACAAGTCGGATTGTTGGGATTTTCACAAACAAATTAATGAAAATAAGCAGACTCGACACTATGTTTCACGTGAATTGAGTTTATTGTCTTGAGTTTTTAAACGTTTGGTATAATTAACGTTATAATTTTTTCATACATTTTATTAGATAATTTATTACCTTTTAAAAACTATATTTTTCTACTTTAAACAACAGGTTAAGTGCAACCGCTGAAGCATTAATATAATGTTACTAATTTATTTAATTTAAAAAGAAAATTTTCTTCAATTATATTTAAACGAACTATTAGTTCCATTTCATTTCGAGACGCGGTTCGGGTTCGCGTTGAAGTGGATCAGGTCCGTGTCGGGTTGCGTATCGAGGAAAATTATTTTGTTAGGTTCGCGTTGTGTGCGGGTTGACTTCAAATGGGTTTTCTGGTTTTGAGTCGAATACAACCCCACCCGTGTAGAATTCTACAATTAAATCATTTCTCTATTTGGAGGTGTTCACTAAACAGAATTAAAAGCGTACATATATGTGTTAGAAATTTTAAAAAAATGTTCGCTAAGTAGAGATGCCGCTATTTGGGAATGTCCGCTATGGAGGTTTTACTGATATAATTTTTTCATCTGAAAAATTGTTTGGACTTTCTTTTGTAAAATCAAATTAACCCCAACCCGACTCGCAAGAGTCAAAACCTAAAGTAAAACCGAACCAAACCAAAAATATGAATGTCAATCCGACCCGAAAGGAGAAAATGTAGCGCTAACACCACTCGCCCGGTCCGCAAGTCCGGTCGGTTTCAGTTTAAATCTGTTTACCCGATCCGATGAATGACTCAAATCCAGACTTATTGCAGAAGGTCAAGGTATTGAATGATTATGCATAATTTTAAAGTAAAATATAGGTAAGACAACTTAAAATGCTTATAAAAAATGTTGACCGATTTATTGTCTAATTGACAGATTTCAGTTACGCAACTGAGAGTCTAAGATTGGTGAATGCTTTATTTTTATTTTAAGGGTATATTTTTCGCAAATACCCCGTGCAGAAGCAAGAATAAAATCTGTACATAAGGTAGATTTTTAATGTTTTCCCTGCATTAAACAGCAAAGATGGGTTGCTAATGGAAATAATTATAAAAAACAGGTCAGAAAGTTTTTGTAATAATGAAATCTGCATATAAGAAGACTTTTAATGTTTTCCCAGCATTACGTAAAGAAGATGTGTTGCTGAATGGAAATAATTAAAGGGTATAACTCATCTGCAAATTTCACCGAAACATTTAGAATAGATAATTCAGAGAGATAAGAAAGTTTTCTAATTAAACTTATCAAAATTATATATTTCTGAAAAAAAAAGAATACTGTAAAAGCTGATAGTTGAGTGCTACAAAATATATAACTAATGAGGGAGGACATCGGTCAAATAGTATTAAAAAAATTGCCCATTTTCCTGTCGAAGTCAATCAAATAATTTTTCTGTTTAATTCTTAATAGTTTGTAACTTTGTAACATCTACTTATAATGAGACATCCTATGATAATTTTAGTTAAACGTTGTGACTAAGATGATTAACAAATGCTATTTTTGACAGAATTTGTAGACAAGTAATATTTTCGTAGTCGTAAACATATTGAATGTAAAGAGAAAAAAGAGGAAGAAGAAGAAGAAGAAGAAGAAAAATAAGTTATTTATATAAATAAGCCGGTATGAATATTAAAAATCGGTACGTGCTTATAAAATAAATCTCAATATGAAAAATAGCAGGACTAATTACGTTTGAGAATAACTCAAGGGTTATTATGTAATATTGCTAAAATAAACCATTCTCTCACGCTGGTATTACGTAATCGGAATAAGCAGCAGGCTGGGGGAAAGTTATTTTGATCCAACAATGTACGATAAGAATTTGTGAAGAAATAATAATAATAAAAAAACTTACTCTCCTAAAATGCAATGAATGTTTTTTTTTTTGTTTCCATTTACTGCATATGATGATTCAAACACATATAATTTTAAAATATTTTGAGTAAATAATGTCGTCACGTAATTAGAAATTCTTTCTCGCATTTCTACCGCCAAAATTCTCAGAAAAACTAGAAACCAAACCCTCTAATGAAAAATCTTTGTAAACAACCCAGTACCAGGCTTTTTATCTCCAAACCTGGGTGATGCTAAACTATTGTGCAATGTGTATGGCGCACAGTTTGTGCTCACTTTTAGGTCAATTTTTGTACAAAAAGAAGAAGAAAATCCACCACATTCAATACCTTGGTCGATAGATTAAAAAAAAAAAACTTCGTCTCCAATGGCGACCTGGCGACTGTATTTGTCAAGCCCTAGCTATAGGTGTCCTTCTTACAATTCTTGCATCAAATGTGCGCCCAATTTTTTCTTATAATTCTGCAATAAGCTGAAAGATGTTCTTCTATTTCTTACAGATTTCCGAATCAAAGTTCTATCTTCCAGTTTCTACATTACTTTATTTCGCCTAGTTCTATTTCTATTCTAGTGTGAACCTTTTTACTATCGACAAATCCAATTTCTTTTTCTATAGGCTTTTCTGACGTCGTCGAAAATCATAGTTCATTTTAGATTGAAAGCAAAAACCAGCAGCTATTTTTAGAAATGTATAACGATGTATCCAAATACCAGGGCTGTGGCTTTCGTTTTTCATTGCTATCACATCTCTTCTAAAATTTGCATCATTTTAATTTTTACATCACTGAAGGGAAAAAATATACTTTCAAAAGAATTTTGTTTGAAAGCTGTAGCTCAATTGAATGATTTTTATCGCTTTTTAAATAATTTCTAAACATTTTAAAAATCTCTCTGAACAATGAAAAATCGTTTGCTACAATAATGTAAAGCTAGTGAGAGAATTGGAATAGTTGCCAAATGGTTGCCCAGAACAAATTATTTTTTTCACAATAAATTTTCGCAATTGAACCCACTTGTTACACTTTCCTTTAAAGTGAATGTGAATACCACTAAATATTTTTAAAACTTTCTTGTGCTAAATCAAATTTGCTCAACTACGCCGTTTGACTATGGACTTGATTACGGAAGATTAAACGTAAGATCAGATAAACCATGAAATACAACACTTTGACAGTAAACAGAAGTCTGTCAACGTTAAGATAGATCTATATTATTTTTATGTATATTCTTTTAGTGTAATTATTTAATGATAATATTCCCTTATTTAAATCGTAATGCAATTTTAATCCTATCGCGTAATTTTATATTTTATATTCTGTTAGCAATTTACAATAAATTCGATAAGAATTTTTATTTTAAATAAAATATTACGAATTTCAATCGCCCGCATAATTTGTAGAAAAATTGTGTGGTATTTTATCACTTTTTTCTTTACTTTTCTGGTTCTTTAATCACTTGATGTGCGTTTTAGAAAGTACCTGTAGCATTCGGTATTTTTTGTTTAACTTGATTTCCTATTCTTTTTAGTCTTATATGGAAGTTTATAGTTTAATTCTTTTGTAGGTTTTACCATCTAGAAGCAATTTAATTCTAAACAGGACTTTATTTTTTAATTTTGAAAGGGACGGGTTTAGGATTCTCCGTATTGCAGCATTTTTTTCATACTCCAGTAACGAGTTCCCGCGAGTACAGAGATTGGTCTAGAGGTTTTACAGGAAACACTTTTTCGTAATCTTGTACTCCTACGCCGTGATCGTTATAAGCAAATGCACGGTTTCAGAGACCACTTTTTCGTGTGTTCCCTTCTCACTTGAAACAGCGCGACATCAGTGAATCTTGGAATATTTATTGATATATTGTAATTTGCTTTTATTCGTTTAATAATTTACTATTTCGGTTGCTACGAAGTTTAATATGAAATTTAACACGAAGATTTAAATTTAAGTTAGCAAGCAGTAATCTTCAGTTGTGTGGAGAATACTTCCTTCCAGACTGTGAACTTCACAATTCGCTAATAAAATGTACTAAACTCTGCTGACTGTTTCATCAGTGGGAAAATATAGATTGTATTTTTCATACCTATAGTCGTTACATTAGGATTTCATGACCGCACCATCAGTAGTCTAATACTGTATTTTGTCCCTTTTGCTGACATTATTCATCGTTGGTGTTTGTCAACTCTGATCTCTTGCTTACTAAGATCCTGACTTCCACATCACCATTTCACACCCTGCGAACAATTATTTACTTCATGAACAGAACCATCTTTTGACCAGATTTTTAGCAGGTCTCGTTTCAACTAGATTAAATCGTGACATGTATACACATGTGTGTGTATGTGTGTGCGCGATGTATGTATCTATGCACAATGTCTACAGTTTCCAAAAGGTCTACAGAAACAAAAATAACAGTTCACGACACAGGCAAAAGCTGCACACCATTAAATATCTGTACTCCTAAAGTTTGCATATGGTTACAGAGTGAAGTGACATAGGCTCAAGACGCCTTTGACATAACAGTTCAAACAAAATAGCAGTTTCTGTATAGGAAAAGCAGTTTTTTTATTTTGTGTATCGTTTTCCAATTGGATTGTGCATCACCAAGATGGTCATTCGAAGTGCGATATTTAATCCTCTCCAAATACTAATTGAACATGTCGCCAAATGCGACATGCCATTGGCCACACAGTCACTCCAAAATCTTAACTTAACAACTGGTAATTTTTCCTATGAGGGGCAAGATATTTACCCCCCCCTGCTTCCTTGACTTCCGGCAGGATGTGTATCGTGTGACGAAAGGCCCACACATAAAACACTTGTGACAGTCTCTAAAGAAAAGTTATACCTCAATAAACGTTACCCTTAAAATTTTGTTATAAATAACTTAAAATAACTAACATTGCTTTTGTTTTATATTGCATTAAACGTTGCAGTTACAATATTTGTAAATCACCTTGTATATGTATACTAATATCATGAAGAACAGACATTTGCGTATAGGTGGTAATCGCTGGAACTACCGAGTCAATTTAAAGAAAAGCCCTCCCGGCCTGTACCTGTAGGAGAAGGTAGCTTGTATATTCCTTGTTTTTAAAGATTCAACTAATTTTACTCAAACACGCGAAGCTAAAATGTTTGAAACCCGAATATATAGAAGATTCAATCCCAGTTTTTATTAATACTGAATTTAAATCAGAATTTCTCCGGAATCCTTGCACTATTGTCAAACACTAAACGGAAAAATAATTTTTAATTTCTAAAGTAAACTACAGTGTCTACATTTCTCAAGTAGAATACATTGCACCTGTTTTTGAAAGATGGTGGCTACAGATGGGGTGGAATGAAGATTTTCTCGTTAATTGAAGTATTTAATAAAATATTTTTATTCCTCACATTTTACAAGTATGAAAATTCCTCTAAATGTGACTTGATTAGTAATATTTAAATTATCCGTAACAGTATAATTTCCTTTTCATGTTAATAAGCACACAAATACACTTTCAAGAACAAAACCGTGGAGTATGTATATATGCTTAAATGTAAATATATAAGCAGTGTTTCATTGTATAATCATATTTTCATTAGTAATACCCAAGTAAATTTGGAAAAGCATGATTATTCATTATTCAACATCCATAATTTACTTGGTATTAAATATACACGCAAAAAAATATACCAGGTGGCCACAATTAAAACACCCCAAGTCTGACCTCCCTGTGTCTCGAACTACTCAGTGCAAAGGCTTCAAAATTTGTACGCACGCTATTCAAGACATAGGAAAACGGATTACGTGAAAAAATATTTAGTTCCAGAAACACCGATAGATGGCATTTTACAAGAGAAAATATGAAAGAAAGACTAAAATAAAACTAAAGAAACAAACACATGCGAAATGAAATTTTCCCTTTTTAATTTCTATTACCCTTATAATAGAAAGTAAATGAATATACATTTTCATTATGGAAAATTTAAAAAAAAAAGTAAGTATCTTAAACTGCCATTGTAACTACAATTTCTCACTGTAAGCACAAAAATTTGCAAAAACCCATGGTCCACAACTATGTTCTGGATATAAAAGAGGATTAAAACTGGGGAATGTCATTCTTATCAGCGATGGCTGTCACTCTGCCAGAACGTGTTTTGCTGGTGAAGCTCTTTTATGAAAACAAAGGAATGCTGCAACTGAAGAAAGAGCCATTTCTTCTACAAGCTCTGGAGAGAGTGATCGCTTGATTCGTGAAAACTGGACATCTTGGAGTTCAGCCGGGTCAAGGAAGCAAACTGGTTCGTTCAGATGTCGGTGAAGATGTTGCCACCGCTGTTGTTGAACAGTCAATGGATACTGTTGGAAGCTGTAGTAATACACGTGCAATGTAAGGACACTTGGATGTTCCCTATAGCACAGTGTGGAACATACTGAGAAAAATGTTGCACTGTTTCCAGTCAATAAAATCAGTCATAATCAACAGTTTCTGGTCATCGACAGGGAGAAGCGACTGACCTTTGCATTGACATTTAATGCTAGAGTTAAAGTGGATGCATCGTTGCCATGACATATTCTGTTGAGCAATGAAGCCGATTTCCACCTCAGTGGAACAGTTAACACCTCTAACTGTCGCACTTAGGACATGGAAAACCCAGGACCTTCCAAGAGATTCAACTCCACTCACCGAAATTCTGATGTGTATTCACAACCACATTCATCCTTAGGCCTTTCTTTTTCGAAGAGGCTACTCGCAATGGCCCTGTGATATGCACCGTGACAGCCAAAAGGTCAAAAAGATGTCCGAAATTTTTGTTCTACCCATTTGCAGTAGCGGTAATGTCTGAATTCAATTAACATTACTTTTATTCAAGATGGAGCGCTTCCACATATTAGACTCTGTCTACAGTAGTTTCTTCGGCAATGTTTCATTAATGACAGAATAATCAGTCACGCGTTTCCGACAACCTGGCCAGCTCATTCTCCGGATCTTAAACCGTGTGATTTTTGGCTGTGGGGACACTTCAAAGAATCTTTTTTATCGTCTTTTAGAACGTCTGGTAACCTTGACAGACTTGAAAGAAGGTATTGCTCTACATGTGAAAAGTATATCAGTCGACCAGTTACGACTCGCAGATGAAAAAGTTGTCCACAGACTACAGATTTTACATTTTCAAGAAGGGAATCATATTGAACAGCATTCCTTGCTTCGATAAAGTTCTTGTCACATGAATGTTTGGGTACAGTTATATAAAATGTGTTTAAAATGAGTTTTTGTGTATTTTCAGCATATGTACAGTTGTGCAGCGCCATCTATCAGTGATTTCTGAACTATTTTTTTTCTCGTAAGCCGTTTCTCCATGTTTTGAATAGTATTATTACAAAATTTGAAGCTTATCTACTGAGTAATTCAGTATACAGAAAGGTCGGAGTAGGGATGTTTTAATTCTGGCCAATAATATCACACCTAGAATGTGAAGCTTCAAAACATCCTTTACAAAAATATTTTTCAGTTAACTGAAAAAGAAATTAATATTTTTGATTGTTTTTCATCGTATTTGAACTTTTTTTTTTGAGTACTCACTTAGTATATATTCAATTAAATTCGAGAAGAATGCGAAGAGATTTTCTTGTTCCGAAATAAATGCTACTTAATTATATTTTGTTTCCAATTTCAATTTGCATAGTTTAATACGTTTTCCATTCATTTTTTCATTAAAAATATCTAAATCCACAAACGATATCACACGATTTCAATTAAATAAATCATTTATATTGAAATTCTCTGATAGAAGCAAATGTGTACCGGAGATACTATTTAAGAAGTTTCGTTGATTAGAAAGTTATAAATCAATTGTACTCACTGTATAGATTGCATTAATGAAAATTTATTTTCGACGATTACATGCTTGTTTTCAGCTAGAAAATCACAGAACTTTTCTAAATGAATCATTATACTTACAAGATCAGTACTAAATACACTGGAGGTTAAATGAAAATCCCGTTTAATATAATTAAGTCCCGACGCCTCAAACCACCCTAATTGATCATTTTGTTTAAGATATGGCTAAAATTAAAGTTATAAAAATACTTTAAAAAGGATTAGTGTTATTCGAATTATATTTCGTGAATAGTCGATGTCCCAAGCTATGAGACAGAAAATAGTAGCGTAACAAAATAAATAAGGGTATAAAGTGTTTCAGTAAGGAATTCAGAGGGTGGCCTGGTGGGAAATGCAGAAGTATCAAAATCCCCTCCCCCCAGTACATTTTGATCTTTATGCTTATTAATTGTCGGGAAATGCAAATTCTGCTCGTAATTACACTATTCCCTCATCCTTCTGAAGCTACAGAAATCTCTCTCAGATAAACATGCCTGCATTCTACACTGAATTGTTCAGATATTCAAGCCAAAAATTGCCAAGTCTTGAAATTTTTAATGAAATAAATCACAGTTTTATACGCGATATTCAGAGTTTGAAAATATGTACACTTTTGCATTTGTTACACGCCAACCATACACTTTTAACATTTTAACACGCATTAGATGCTCACATTATGTACCGTTATCAGTTTATTTTTAAGTTTGATCAGCCAATGCAGTACATATATCACAGGAAGCTTAAATCGCGGAATATTTTGAATCCTTGGCAATAGAATCCTTGGCAATTGTTTCCTTTCCAGACTTTCTTCATTAATACATACTTTCTTTTAACTTACATTTCTGTATGTATGTGGCAATCAAATCTTGTGACTCATTTTTCACCTCGCTTCCTGTTGACGTAGAGCTTTGAAATTTGGAATATACAGTGACCTCTCACTTATACGACTTTCAGTTATACGACTCTCTCAGTTATACGGCGAATTCTCTTGGTCCCGTTCACGTTTTATGTGAAATAATGCTAAACTTCTCTCAGTTATACGACTGTTTCTTTCACTTATACGACGCTTTAAACGGTTCAGGCAATTTTACATTTCTCACTCAAGAATTCATTTTAATAATCATTAAAATACAAATCATTATCGTTTTCTTACCTTTATCCTTTTGACTATTGTTAAAGTGTTTATCAATAATGAATAACATTTCTTATCTACCTTGTCGTGTTATTAACGATGAAATCTATGGCGGGAAAGTGGTTGTAAAGAATTTTCTTGTGCCTGCCGTTTAACAAAAGCGATTAACAAAAGCCAAATGACCACCTGCAGATCACGTCTCTATATAGTAATGAGTGAGAAATCAGGTTTATTGCAAAATGCACTTTCCTGTATCAATGTCCATCACATCCAGGTATAAAAGATCTACCATTTCTGCAACAAATTAAAGTTCGATTTTTGCCAGCAAATTCTACAAACAAATTAAAGCTATTAGATTTAGGGATTATAAAAATTTCAAATAAACTACAGAAGGCGTTTGATTTGTCGTTTTATTTTTGTTCGGGAAAACTAAAAGGAAATTAAAGCAATTTCCATTTTAGATGCCATGCACCTTACAGCATCTGCATGGAAAAATGTGACATCACAGACAGTTAAGAATTGTTTTAGGAAATGTGTTTTTTCACAAGACCAAACTGGTAGTTCAACGAATGAACCCGATTTTGAAAGCGTATGGGAATCCTTTAATGAGAAATCTTTGAGGATATCAATAATGAAGACGTGAGCAAGGAAGGTGACGAAGATGAGAACAATTTTACTGCTGTTGTAAATTTTTCAGAAGCAAGTGCCGCTTCAAATACTCTAAAGAATTATGTCCACCAAAGTGATTATTCCCAAAATAGCTTAAAAGCTTTAATAGACTTAGGCATTTCTCTCTTTTCGTCGACGACAGAGACAAACTAATATCACTTTATTTTTTGAGAAAATCTTATCTGTAAATCTTCAAAATATACATAGTGGTGAGTGAACTATTTTGTGAACTTTTTTTAAATATATTTTTATGTTTTATTTTTTAATATATTTTATAAATTTTGTTAAAATATCTTCTTAGTATTCAAAACTTATCATTTTTAATATAAGGGGAAGCTAGGAAAGTCTGCGCACAATTCAAAAGAATAACAATAAAAAATCTAAATATTAATTTACTATTCATGAATAATTTTTACTTCATTTGTTTTTTATGCATTTCCAATGATATTTTGTTGTTATGTTGTAAATTAATAGAACAGTTGTAATAAAACCAAGAAAGTGATTTTGCGCAATCTGTCCTTAGAGGGTTGGTGTGATTGCGCACATGGGTAGGAGAGATTGTTACTAATAATAACTACAATTAAATTGTTATCAACAATAACTACACTTAAATGACATTGTTGTAAGGTTTTTGTGAGAAAATATCATTGCATTAGGAGTGGATATTTTAACCTAATGATTAAAGAATCAGAAAAAGGAAATAATTTCAAAAACGATTAAAAATTCTTAATTAAAGGGGAAAAAATTAAAGAATCAGAAAAGCAAGTCCAGATAAGATTACAAAATAACATTAAGTTACTTGATAACACGTTTAACTTAAAATTAGTCCATTTTCATTTTTTTTTTTTTTTACGCAAATTTACCAATAAGCTGTATAATCTCTCCTAGCATGGAAACTAATTGGAACAATGCGCCATCTCTCCTAAGTAGCAGATGCGCAAACTCTCCAATTTCGGTAGGAAAGATTGCGCGGCATTTTCTTTAAACATGGCCGCTACTAAAACGAACCGTTGGTGTTCACACTGTTAGTCTAGATTAGTAGCTTATGAAAAATCGTTTAACTTTAAAATATTTTGTACTACTGTCTTTGTATAGAAATTCTGACAAATAGCTATGGAAATTCAAGCACTGACTTTGGGAAAACAAAACAAAATACCAATGCTTTATCTTAGACGCTCAAGACATTCAACGTGCACTTTGAAGTAGACACTCCACTACTGCTGTTGTACATCTACCTGCAGTCGCTGCGCACTCACTCTACTCCTTCCCCCCGAAACTCTATATGCGCAATCTCTCCGACCGCGCCATCTCTCCTGGCTTTACCTTAAGTAAAATTAATGCATATAAAGTTTGAAGGTTGTATAATAAGACGGTCTCTCACTTATACGACTCTCTCTGTTATACGACTTTTTTCTACGGTCCCCTGAAAGTCGTATAAGTGAAAGGTCACTGTATATGTATTCCTGAAAGCAATACATGAATTGGACATTTAAAAAAAATCGATCCCTAAGGGGGGGGGGGGTCAACGACGGCCCAAAACTTGCATTTTCCCCATAGAAATAACGTTGCGATTGTTTAATTGAAAAAATAGCTCCATTGTTGCAACAATGATCCAATTTCATCACATTGATGCCCGCATCATTATAACATCAACATTGAGGGACGCACACATTTGTGCTTTATAATATAAGTTGACTTTTTTTGTAAATTTTAATGAAAAAATGTTTATTTTTAATTACATTTGATTATTTCTTTAAATTTATGTTTTTAGAGCCATTATTTTTCGTGAAACACAGAGGTTTCGTGACACACGTTCTCAAACTGTTGTCGGGGGACTCTTGAGGATCCACAGTGCTTTTCAAGGGTGTCTTTGAAGGTATCGCATTCTATTTAAAATATTGCTTTTTATAGTCACTGAAAGAACTTTCACGAGGAAACAGAAATTCGCTTTAATACTTATACATGACATAATGTTACAATTTTTTTTATTTTCTTTGTTTGATTTTAACGTCTATCTTTTATCAGGTTGACTGCGGCATTCAGTATGTAATGACGGTAAGTAATCCTTTTCGCGAAAAATTATTATACAATAATTTTATCTTTATCAACACTGAGACACCATTGTTACGGATTTTAAAAGAAAATATAGCTTTAATTTTGACAACAAAATGTTTTCGAAAGTCAAATTATCACTGGGTCAAAATCCACTTTATGTTAAGTTCTTTTAATTTTTAAAAGACCAGTTAAGAAAATAAGACAGGCCTCGCAAAATGGACTGATATTCTTCGAAGTAACAAGAAAACAATTGGGACAGAAAGTTTGATTAATTCATTTTTGTAACAATTAGTTTACGCTCTTGAACTCCAAAATAAAAGATTACAATGGGTTTTAAAATCTTCCATCCCACTTAACTATTGAAAGCAGTGTAATTAATAAGGATAATGATATACAGGGTGAAACATATTATGGATTAATTTGATACAGTTCTATATCCTGAAATTGTCTTCAGCGCAACTATAATGCGGATTTTTAGGTCATCCAAAATTGTTACATAAGTTGGTACATAAGTTGCTTCTTTCACTATCACAAGAAAAAATAATCATGGTTTTACTAATTTCAAGAATGCAAAAATTCTTTTGCTGCATAGTAGCTTCGTTTCTCATACATGAAGCTATTGTGTCCTAGACAATTTTAAGCTCTCTAGCAGTAGTAACTGAAATTTCAGAACATTCTTTTTCAAAATGAACTGTAAGTCACATGCATGCAATGTTTGAAGGTATCTTTACGAAAGGACTTGAGCCGGATTAACAATACCAAATACAATTGCAGCTGCACGGCGTCACCTATTCATTTCCAATGAAGCATTCCTATGATAATACGATTAATATCGATGTACTCTACTTTCATTCAATGTCTGTACGCATAATTTTGCGGTATCCTGTATATTGGGATACTTAAGAGAGATAACCTTATAATATAATTAAAAACACCCAAATTGATTTTTATTTATCTATTTGGCACTAATATTGTTTGATAAGTAGAAATGCTCTATGATTTGCAGACGCATCACATATATGGCATTACATGTTATATGCAATTATACATGGGGATTATACGACACAATAGTTTCATCTATAAACAAGAACGAAAAATCATGCGTCAAGCATAGATTATGTAACACTTTCCAACGCTTCCAAAATAATTTTACAAATTATTACCGTTTAATAAGCTGAAAGATAACATCGAAGTAAACAATTTGGAAAACGCATAACATATTTAAAAACGTAATTTTATGAATTTCCTACATATATTTTCAACATATACAATATTCGGAAAAATATCCGAATACTTTTATTCAGCCAAGTACATGATGAGTGCATGGATTTGTATATATACTACATAGGATGCTAAATTTTAGTTTAGTTAGGAAACGCGTAGCACAGTTTAAAATTCTCCTTCTGGAGTTTCTGTAAATAAACGGAAATGTGTTCGCGAACTTTTTTGCTGCCCTGTATAGGATCTACAGAATTTATACACACCGAGTAATAGATAAAAAGTGAGTTACATTTAAAATCGCGTTTAACAACTTAAAACGCACTTCCAGGAATTATTGTTAACAAACAATAGAGAATTCTTTTGTGTGTCCCTGTAAATGAACGATGACTGCTATACACACAATATTCTGTAGTAAGCCTCTTGTAATGCACCTTAGTGATATACATAAATTTCAATATGCGTTTAAAATAGTGAAACATTATTTAATTAAACCGCAAACGATTTTTCTCCATAGACGTAATGTAACGGAATTCTTTTAACTGTCCCTTTAAAGTAACTATAAGTGCTATGCACACCCTATTCCATATTAAGCTTCTTGTAATACACCTTAGTGATATATATCAATTACAATGTGTTTTAAATTGTGTAACATCATTAAAATGAATCGCAAATGATTTTCCCCCATAGACCGTAATGTAATGGAACACTTTTGAGTTTCCCTGTAAAAAAACTATAGGTGCTACAAACTTCAGTTGAAATAGGGAACATGCTATAGATAACGACAATAACATATAAAAATTGCAGAGCAATCCGAGCATATTTAAGGGAGTTAGAGCACGGACAGACGGCCAGACGGCAGACGGCAGACAAACCGAAGTCATAAACACTTTTCAACTAGTTTGGAAAGTGTTAAAAATGAAGCTACTAAGCAGCACAGCGATTTTTGCATTCTTAAGTTTTGTAAAACCATGATTCTTTTTTCTTTTGAAAGTTAATATAAACCCAATAATATTTGTTCTTAATTTAATTTGTACACTGCATAATAAAGTTTCATACATGCCTAATTAAATACGTATTTATTTATTTTTTTCTCGTATAATTCTCTTTCTGCCAGATTAAATTGCAAATACACATAATGTAAATGGCACCGTTAACTGTCTTCGATGATATCATTAATTGAAAGAGGTTATATTTGTAATGGAAAAGTAAATGGAAAATCATAAAATTAATAAATGGAAAGGAGAATCCGGAGATAATTAATTTGTATTCCTATCAGGGGCCCAAAAAACCTTTTTCTTTATTAATCCTTTCAAATCTGTATCTGTATATAATTAAGTAATTTGTACATCTCAGGAAAATATTCAAAATGGATATAAAACAGGAGAAAAGTATTATTTCCAATTCAACTATTATAATACTACAAAGATATTTTGTTGTAATTAATAAGATGCTTCAGATATAAATGGCTAAGAGATTAGAGTAGGGGAAGTCGGGGTACAATGAAACAAAATTTACTATTTTTTTTCCTATCCACAATTTTGCATGCACAAAAATATAAGTAATGCATACTTTTAATCTTGTATTTTCCTCATCTATATAATTTTTTATTAGGTTCTAAACAATATATTTATGCTTGGAAAATAACAAAAAGTAAATGTCTTACAGTGTTTCATTGTACTCCGTATGCCGGGGTACAATGAAACACATACTGGGGTACAATGAAACACTTCAAATGATGCAAGCAATTTTCATCCAATATAGTTTATTTTATGAACAATGAGATGAAAACAAAAACAAAACTTAATTAATAAAATGCAAAAAATAAACTTGACTAAAATACAAAATATGAACAAGACAAAAAAAGAAAAAGACAAAAAAGACATTGACTATTAAAAGACAAAAAAGTTACTTGATATAAATATTATAGTCCTAGATGAAAAGTAAGAATATTCTATTTGTTTAAGAAATATCTTTCATTTTATATTAAATTGACTCGTGTCAGTTTCAAAATTCGCATTTCTGGTTTTCTTTCAGTTGCTCCCGAAGGGATAGGTGGTGAAAGTTTCAGCACAATCTGAGTTTTTTCAAAAATGTAAGTTTCTACAGAACGCACAAATTTAAAGCTATAGTTGAAGTATTTTTATATAAAGTACTTCACATTCGACTTCATTTAAATTTATGATTTCTCCAACAAAATATATTTCCTTATGTTTCAATTCACCTTCCTTGATTAAAACATAATCGTTTATACAGACATTGCTTATGTCACATATATTATGTGTGGATATCTCACTCTTAGTACTTTGATGATCAGCTGTATCTGGAAAATAATCTGGATCATTGTTATCTTCAGAGTCTAACAGGCAGAGTTTGTTTTGAACACAAGCCCTTCTTAGCTTGTTTCCCTCTTTTTACTTTTTAATTGCTTAACAAGAGCATTTTTTACTGGCGTTGGTTAGAACAAATTTCCTTTTTTTTCTGTTTTCCAACTCTTATTTCCTTCCTTGGACTAGCCTTGGGGTAATGTTTTATCTCTTGAGGAGAAATGTATTTCCTCACATGTTTAGAACTAGTGCATGGTGTATGAATAGTTGCTGAACAACCTGCAATGATATACTTAACTTATGGCAAGATTCACCGCTTCTGATTCTTGGGTTTTGTCAGTCTGGTATTCAGCTTCATTAGTCTGCTCTGCAACTTCAGTAGTGAGCTCTTCAGTTTCATTAATCTGACCATGGAAATAATTTTCAGAAGGACAAAGCCTATCTGACACATACTCTCACAAATAATCTTCTTCACAAAAGTTTTTTTCTTTTGAAAGGCCATATTCTAACATGTTTCATTGTACCCCGTCTGGAAGTGTTTCATTGTACCCCGCACCGAGGTTACTAAGTAAAAAAATATTTACAAACTTCTAATATTTATTTATTTTTATTTTGGTTTTGGAGGTATGAAAACAACAACCCAAAGATAACAATGTACAAAAAAAATAATTATTACTTATAACAGCAAGGAAAAAGAAACAAAATTACTTTTGGTAAAGAAACTTACTTTCACTGATGAAAAACAAATAATCTTCTATTGCTAATGTTGTAGAAGTGTGAATGTATCCAAATCACATCAGTACCTGGGACATATAGTTGTATAACATATATATAAATTGCAGCATTCTATGATAAATTTTACTGATTTTACAAGTAATATTTCATTGTACCCCTTGTTTCATTGTACCCCGTTTTCCTCTACTTATATATCTAAGGATATTTATGTCTTACCAGTGTACCCGTGCGATAATTTCACTCTGCAGTCTAATATTTTTTAGCAATACCTAATATTTTTTATATTCCGGTTTAAATTTGTAAAGAAAAATTAAAGAAAAAAATACCGGCAAAAAACATTAGTCAAGCCACAATATCATCTCATTTATTCCATCAAAGTTACAATAAAAACTGGTCGAAGGTAGCAAAAGGCACGCGCGAGAAAAAAAATAACAATCGTATTTTAACTTCATTAGAGCATGACATCATCCGCTTCGTAAAACTACGGGACAAAGAAAAATAAAATAAATACCCATAAAATACCACTTAACATAGCAAAGCTGTATATACATATATTTTGTACTGTTTATTTTTTTATAATCATTTTTTGAGTACGACATATAGCGGTATTTTATTTTTGTAGAAACATTGATTTTAGAAAAAACATTTCATTTTATGTATGAAAATAAGGATGATTTAATTTTTAATTAAGAACAATTTTTAATCAAGAAGTATGTTTTAACGAAATGTAAGTATACTATGTCAGAAGCCGGTTCAAAAACTTTTCGAATGATACCTCATTCGTTGTTGTGCTTTTCGTAACTTCATAGAAAAAAGGATGTTGACAACAGAAATAATATATATGACGATTGTACATTTTCTGTTTAATTCAATGGATGTATAAGGTAGGCATAAATAATCTTTTCCTATATATGAGCCCTGAATGAACGTGCTATTCAAGGAAATAGGATGAAATTGGGGAATCTGATATTTTAATGTATTTTCTGAAGAATGAGATGAGGAACAACAAAATAACACTCACAGTTACATTTAAACAGACGAAATTTCGTAAAGTTCAAAAGTCAGCACCTACTTTTCTACTTACCCATCATACGTATTATATGGTAAGTATTGTGATCGTTTTAAAAATAGAAAAAAAATTGACAGATTTACATGTTTCAGACACTGGAGATTCCGAAAACATATTTTTAGGGAAAAAAATGCCGTTCGTCTGTTGTCTGTGTGTCTGTAAACGCTCTATCTCCCGAACAAATTGAGATAGAGACTTTAAATTTAGTAAGTACTTAGTAAGTAATAATGAGAAGAAGTCTATTGAATTTCAGTAACCTCGATTATCCGGAAATATTTTTTGGACTCTCAAAATATTCGTTCTGATAAAAGGTATATAACAATTTTCGAAATTGTTTATTTTAAGAAGTGAATATAAAAGACAATAAAAAAACATAAATTTTGCATAAAGAATGAAGTCGATTGTATAATGAGTGAACTATTTTTTTTTTCGGACTCTCGAAATATTCGTTCTGATAAAAGGTATATAACAATTTTCGAAATTGTTTATTTTAAGGAGTGAATATAAACGACAATAAAAAAACATAAATTTTGCATAAAGAATGAAGTCGATTGTATAATGAGTGAACTATTTTTATTTTAGACTCTCGAAATATTCGTTCTGATAAAAGGTATATAACAATTTTCGAAATTGTTTATTTTAAGGAGTGAATATAAAAGACAATAAAAAAACATAAATTTTGCATAAAGAATGAAGTCGATTGTATAATGAGTGAACTATTTTTTTTTTCGGACTCTCGAAATATTCGTTCTGATAAAAGGTATATAACAATTTTCGAAATTGTTTATTTTAAGAAGTGAATATAAAAGACAATAAAAAAACATAAATTTTGCATAAAGAATGAAGTCGATTGTATAATGAGTGAACTATTTTTTTTTTCGGACTCTCGAAATATTCGTTCTGATAAAAGGTATATAACAATTTTCGAAATTGTTTATTTTAAGGAGTGAATATAAACGACAATAAAAAAACATAAATTTTGCATAAAGAATGAAGTCGATTGTATAATGAGTGAACTATTTTTATTTTAGACTCTCGAAATATTCGTTCTGATAAAAGGTATATAACAATTTTCGAAATTGTTTATTTTAAGGAGTGAATATAAAAGACAATAAAAAAACATAAATTTTGCATAAAGAATGAAGTCGATTGTATAATGAGTGAACTATTTTTATTTTAGACTCTCGAAATATTCGTTCTGATAAAAGGTATATAACAATTTTCGAAATTGTTTATTTTAAGGAGTGAATATAAAAGACAATAAAAAACATAAATTTTGCATAAAGAATGAAGTCGATTGTATAATGAGTGAACTATTTTTATTTTAGACTCTCGAAATATTCGTTCTGATAAAAGGTATATAACAATTTTCGAAATTGTTTATTTTAAGGAGTGAATATAAAAGACAATAAAAAAACATAAATTTTGCATAAAGAATGAAGTTGATTGGATAATGAGTTACCGAGATATTTGTAATTCTATTTACCACACTCTTCGATTTTTCATGACACCATATTTCATTCAAATTTCCATTCAAAGATATATTTTAATTGGAAATGAGGCACATAATCACACGCAGTAAACTGTTAGTTAATATGATTATCATTTTTGGAGTTATAAAGATGTTTCTGTTAAGCAATTCAGTAATCGAGCATTTAAAGCGAGGCTAACGAAAAAAACAGGCTAACGCGGTGCATTCCACTTATCTTTTTTTACAGACCGCTAGAGTGACGTGATGCTCTTTTCGTACACCTACATTGGTGCATTCTAGCATCACGTGACTCCCGCGATCTGTAAAAAAAGATTTGCGTAAAGCACCGCGGTAGCCTTTCTTTTTCGTTAGCCTCGATTTAAAGTTTATGACGTCATCAAGCCACGATTTTATTCGAATTGCAGTACATTTTATAAATAGTTTACACATGTTTTATTTTCATATTTTATGTTATGCATATCCATGATGGGTAAGTATTAAGGTGGCCCCCAATGACTAGTTCATCGCAAAAAGATCTTCACAGTGAAAATTTAAATAGTTTTAAATGATACCTTTGACACTAAAAATGGCGTGGTAAATAAAACAAAAGAAGAGAAGTGAAAATACAAATGAGCTCAAACAGGCAAGTAAAACAAAATTTTTTGTCTCATTACAAATATTGCTAGTGTCCATTTTCATAGAAGATGACGCATCGCATGTATTGTACGCAAAAATAAATCATTGTATCACAACTATTCAAGAATATCCCAGTTAATGCTGCTTCTCATGTCAGGCGCATTTGACGGTTTGGCCTGTATATCTTGAATTTCAAATACTCCAAGAGACAAAAAAACATTGGGGTGTGTTTTGGTGACCATAGCAACCACAGAAATGCAAAATTGTGGTAAATGACAATGTCACTAACGTACTTTTGCAGCGCACATGGAGCACACACTGCTCCTCTTTGTCATATGTCGTCATTTTTAAAAACTGATTTTATTTCAACTGATTAATAAACTTCACTGAAATTTACAGGACCGTTTTTGTTTTTATTTCTTTTTTGAAGAAAAGTTATTAATTTTATAACTCTAAAAAATACATTTATTTTAAGCTCAGACAAAAAGCAATTTTAAGAATTATATACAAATCTGGAAAAAAACGCACCACCTCATGCTATTTTAGCAAAATTAACCACATAGCTATGCGGGAATTACCGTTCTGAGATTCCTTATCTGAAATAGTGGTGTCATACTACTTGTAAATTCTAAGAAGATATACACATTTTGTTTATGAGTAATGTTAACTTTTGCATAAAACAAACCATAATCGTAAAAAAAAAAACATTGGCTGTTTAAGTTCACAGCTTATTCCAAACATTAGTTTTTGATATATACTTTTTTTTACTTTCCAACGGTCTAAGGGATCCAACCATCTTCAATTATCGTTGACATCTACAGAAAAGATCTTTGACAATCTTCGGGGGAAAAATGATTGATGTGTTTTCTTATATATTAATGTATAAGTATTTGTATATTAATATATTCAAAATTAATTTTTGAAAAAAAAAAGAAAGAAAGAAATGTAACCTGTAAATTTTTCTAACAGAAATCAATATTTAGAACCATCATTTACAGAAGTCCAAAATTGCAGCTTATTCCACTCTGTAGCTTTTGAGTTCTGCTTAAAAAATTATCCTCATTGCAATTTTATTTTTCAAGGATTAAAAATGACTTTGACATTAGGAGTTCCAAATTTTAAACCTGCATAATTTCTAAGATACTTAGAATGACTCCCCGTTTGGTATCATAAAGTAAAATTTACCACATAATACAATTGTGATGTCAAAATGACGCAGTAGTGTTGAAAATTTTCAAGTTCGGGATAATTTCGAAAAGCAGACGACCCCCCAACTACAATTTAAGTATAGCATTAATTAGTAGACGTTATTACTAATTTATTGGTACCAGTTACAGTTTTATATGAGGATTTGCGGAAGAATTAGTAAAGGGTGGTGCGCTTTTTTTTCCCCCCGGACTGTACATGAAATAACCTAAAACATTGTATTTATCAATTGATGTTGAAATACAAAGAATGTGAATTACCACTTTACTAAACAGCATACAACCATTAGAGTGAAAAAATGTCCAGACCGGGGTTCGATCCCGAATCCCTTGGTATAGCACACCAAGTGCTTTACCAATTAAGCTATCCAGACGACACCCAGTCTAGTATTATCTCATTCTTATATGCAAGCTATGGCATGCTATGGCATATATCTACAATCACGCAGCACAAGATGGAAAGTCAATCATGAGCACAACACCGTTGGCATGCATGAGATAAATTAAACCCAGTATCGGTTAATATTAATACACTAATTAATTTTTCTGCAGAGCTGAAATTACGCTGTAAATTAATGAAATACAAAGGATGTGAATTACCACTTTAATAAACAGCATACAACCATTAGAGTGAACTGGACATTTTTTCACTCTAATGGTTGTATGCTGTTTAGTAAAGTGGTAATTCACATCTTTTGTATTTCATTAAGTTACAGCGTAATTTCAGCTCTGCTGAAAATTTAATTAGTGGTATCAGTTAATGTTATTAATGTACAAAATCTCCTTGTGTTTTCAAAATTTACAACTTTTATGAAGTATTTATTTTATGCAATTGAAAGAATACAAATTTAATTTCAACTGTAGGTCTGTTTAATTAAACATTAATTGTTTAAATATTATTTTAAAAAGGAAATTGCTCATTCAACTGAGTTTCGTAAGTGTTTCGTTGCGATTAATGCATTCATGGAATTTATGACTTACAATTTATGACTTCCTATTTATGACTTACAATTAATTCCCACTAATTATATTTAACTTCTTCAAAATCAAAATTTAAAATGTTAAATATTTTTTTTTTACTTTTAAACAAGCAAGTCAATTAATTTTTGCGATAACAACCTATAAATTTTTCTTTTACGTTTCACATTTCATTCATATTAATTAAACCATGATCATACGTTGAGAAATCAATTTAGAAATCCTAAAAAGACCGTTTACATAATAATTTAATTTGTTTATTGTTGCCCTACTTTAAAAAAGAAACAGAGCGAAAATTATATATATATTTAATAAATGCACTAGCTTGAGCTTTGTACCACGTGTAAAAGAAAAGCGGTGAATTTTCCAATGTCGGGTTCGGTGCTCACGCCAAATTAACATATTATATCGTTTTTTTTTTGTTTGTTTTTTGTTTGTTTTTTTGTGGAAAGACCAGGAATTGCAGTCATTAAGTTAGGCTTGATATTCAAGATAAACATTGAATAATTATAAAAGAGTATACTTAAAAAAAAAATTACTTTCATATATTTTTTAATTTTTCATGCACTACCTTTTTAGAATAGATAATGGTAAAAGTAATTATTCATTCGGTTTTTGTTTACAAATAAATTTAGGTATACAAACATGTCGCAGTGCTGTTTGATAATAATTTAGTGTTAGTATTTTTTTGGCTTCCGCTTACAAATATTGGATTAAAACGAAGTAGTAAAAGTTACTGCGTACAGGTCAAAAAAGAAGGTGAGGGATAAAATTGAAGTAATCTGAATAATCAATCGTCATGATTTCAATGATATTTTGAAACATGTTGTCATGATTTTGCGATTTAACTACATGAAAGCCCGTCAAATACGATTAATAAAAAAAAAAAACTTGTAAAATAGTAGTTAAGTAACTATTTTTTCCCAATATATTTATTAGTTCAATTATATAATTCGATTCCGCATTCAATTTTGTATAGGAATCATGTGTTATATTTCATTATCACTATATTGCTACACTGCAAAAAATAATTGTTGTGCGCGGTAGCGTATTTCTGCTTGCACGGCAGCGTATTACTGCCTATTTTACTGTTTAATACTGTTAATTTTACGGTATAATACTGGCAGCTGGATGCCAGTTTTATACTGTAAAATCAACAATTATTTTTTGCAGTGTAACCAAGTTATCTGCAGTTGGAGTTATGAAATTCCAAATCGCACTAATGTGGAATGCGCGGGTTAATTATCAATAGATTTAACCGAAAACTACAAAATATTTTTAGGTGATTAAGAGTAAAATGTTATTAATTTTAACAAAATAAGTTTAAATAGATATTTGTTTATAAAACAGTTATTCTTTTAATATATCCTATTTAGAAGATCATACATAGAAGTGACTATTTTTTTCTAAACTGTATTAATGCTATAAAAAAAATCTTTTGAATTTTTCACAGAAACATTAACATCTTCATGAGTATACGTGCTACGCTTACGCAAATACACACAAATGTTGAACAGGGCCTACATAGTCATTTGCTACAGTGACAGACCATTTTTAGCAGTTTCTGTTACTTGGGTGATCGAAAATATTATTTTATTATTAAAATTATTATTGGACCCTAATTGTCCTCGAGACAAAATCTTCACTGAAAAACATGAACTCAAACAAGTTCTTTACATCCTCAAAGTTCAAGGGCATTTCGGGCATTTTCTCATGAGTTTCAGCAGATATTCGACGAAACGTCTGAAATTGGTCACTTTCCCTTAATTTCTAGACACCATTGTACATAGTTATATATATATATATACGTACGTAATTGGAGTATCTGACTGTAATTTGCAGAAAAACACCTATTCCTAAGTTCATTGGACTATTTAGGCGGCGTAGTCAAAAATAACATTGTCTGTCTGTAAGGAATATGGTCAGAACCGGTTGAATATCAAACACTATACTTATTAGGGACAGATAGAGAATGTTTCTGGCTACAATTTGTAGTTTGTTGCATTCCAATATCTAAAATAGTTTTGAGAAAACAAGGGAAAGCTGGAAGAATCATTCAATTAACCAATCGTTCAAAACTGAAAACTCGTGAACTAATGAACCAATTTTAAGGAATCTTACTGCTACTGAAAGGTCGAATTAAAATTTATAAATGATAATTCTGGCTATATATATATATGTGTGTGTGTAAGTTTATTTTTCTGAATAAAGTATAAATTTATATTAGAGATCGAATTATAGAGTATTTTTTCCATAATTGGATTAATATTCTATTATTTCGGATCAATTTCAGGTTGAAGTGCGTCAGGTTCGAGCCGAGTGTCGGGGTAACTTAAAGTATTTTTGGGTTAGGATAGGGTACAACCCGATGCATGCTACGATGTGGAAAACAATAAAGTGCAGGGCTGCCAACTACTACGCCTTTTTAAATCCAATATTCAGGTAAAATAAGTTGAAACTGGTGTGAAACACTAAGAACTAAAATAACTTCTTAAAACACCATAAAAACTTTAAAAATGCGCTAGGCCTTTCGAAAGATCTGAGTCTTTCTTCGTCAGGCGCAAAAAGACGTGCGTCTACTATGAAAGCAGCAGCAAGACTGCTGCTGCATCTTGCTGGAGCAGTCTTGCTGCTGCTTTCATAGTAGACGCACGTCTTTTTGCGCCTGACGAAGAAAGACTCAGATCTTTCGAAAGGCCTAGCGCATTTTTAAAGTTTTTATGGTGTTTTAAGAAGTTATTTTAGTTCCCAATATTCAGGTTTTGAACAAGAAAAATATTTAATAAATTGTATACTGAATTTATTTAATGATATGCAGTACTTTATACGTTATTGCGTTTGTTAAGTGAAATTTCCGGTTCTAAAAGAATTATTTCACTCAAAATAAGCGTAGAAGTTGGCAGCCATGAAAGTGTTGCCATAAAAATACGAAGGTAAAAAGCAATCTCTTGAAGTCAGTTTTATTTTTGTTCTTAAAAATTACTTGTATTGCATCGTATCACTTATATTACTTGTACATCATAATGTATATATTATTGTTTCATTTTTTTCACTTTTTATTATACGGACATCCTTCTTTTTGTTCCCATTCATGCGTGTGTCATGGGAGTTTTTTTCTTCTAAATTTATTGTGTTTTGAGAAGGTATTGGGATTAATAGAATTGGAAGAAAAGTGCCTCGCAAAAGTTCTTGCATCGGACATCGCTTTCGGGCTTTCGCTGAGGACTCTATCATCGCAGTTCAAAGAACATCCCGCAACTGTACGTTTTAATATTAAAAACAGTGCAATTTCTTTTCTCATATAGCAGTTAGGTTTATAAATATTTATTGTAACTTGGTATTTGACTCCGATTTCAGAAAACTTTCTGCTTATCTTTAACAGATTTTCGGCGTTTATGAAAAAGTTTCTGGAGTTAAAGAACCGTATTTGCTGTTCGTAAGTTTTAGAAATGACATTTCTACGAGTTTCGTAATACTATTAATTTCTGACTAGTGGTTCTGTGCGATGCTGTCGCGCTGCAGTCTTTAGGATTATTTGCTGATACGTTTTTCCTTAATTTTTAATAAGTGCAATTTTTCATCAAATAATATGTTCTAACGAAATGTGCGTGTACTATGTCGAAAGCCTGTTCAAAAACCTATCGTATGATGTCTCATTCATCGTTTTGCGTTTGTATGCGAACAGGGAAGGGAAATGTTGTCATCACAAATAATGTATATGATTGTTTTGGCTGTTTCATCTATTAAAAGATTATTAACATAAGAGATAGATATTTAGAATAGTAGGTAGCTTTGAGATTGCACTCAATTATAGCAAATATTTCTTCTTTATCAGAATTTGTATGAAGTATTAAGAGGACTGTTAAAGTATCTTAAAAATCTTCATTCCTTACAAATCGATGGCAGATATCTATACTAATAAAAGAAAGCTTCGCTCTGCCTGTGTATGCATCTGTGTATTTGTGTCTGTGTGTCGGCGATGGCTAGCGAAATCTACCTCAAATAGAAGTCTGAAAATTTGTGTGCGAATAGTTCAAGGCAAATCCTGATGCACCTGAGGCAGATATTTTTAATTTTTCTGATAATTAGCCGAAACATTAATTAAAAATTCGTCAAAAAAATTATATATATTTTTTCTTTTTCAAAAATCAGTAGATGCGCGCGCACATGCTCAGAACCTGATTTTCGAGCGAAATGAAAGAATATCCAAATGCTGGAGTATTTTGGTCTTGTGTTTTAACTTCCATCTGCCAAATATTTCTTGATGCGAAAAAAACGGAAGACATATTTTTAAAGATCGTACTTTTACGTCTTAAGTGGCACAATCTGTTTGAAAAAATATTGTTGTTAATTCTTTGAGAAAAAAATTCAAAAAGGGCCGTTTTCGCGGTTGACGTCTTTCTCTTTACAGAAACACTCCCCGAGGCCGCAATTTTAAAAGTACCAACAAATACAAAATATGCCTTTAAAGCTGAGACCCTCTTATTTTTAACGGTGTAATTGTTTTTTAAAAATACGAATTTTAACCCTTTTGAAAATATTGGCGACCGCAGGTCACTTCGTGCCTCCCTGAGACGATCGTTTATCTACGCTAAAAATAACTAAACGTCCTTATTTCGCACAATCTTTTTAGAACATCTCATCGGACCAGATTTACATCACCCACACAAATTTCAAACTTTCAAAGAGTAGAAATATTTTTTTTTAAAAATCTGAGAAATTTTCGGCAAAAACGGTAAAACAATGGGTGTTTTAGCACGTCTTCGGCTCATGTTTTCACTACTAAATATGCATACTATTTCACGAAATTTTAAAGAGAACTTGTATACATATTGTTATATTTATAACCGATTAAAATATCAGAGAGTTCGGAAGATGAAAGCTACTTTCTTTTTTGTTATTTTAAAAGACCCGACACGAAAGCAAACAACAACAACAAAAAAAAAATGCGAGAAGAAAACATATTCCTTTTACAACTAGATAACAATATTTTTTTGCAAAATTTTTACACGGGCTGTGAAATCGTTATATATATAACCGATAAAAATTTCAAAGAGTTCGGACAAGAACTATTTTTTTAAACTATGAAACGACTCTAAGTGAAAAAACAAGAAAATATCTACTTACGAGGGCTGTTATCACTAAATATCAGTATTTTTTCAAGAATTGTTCCCTTAAAAATATAAATTCATACAAAGTCAGATTAAAAACATAAAATCATATAAATTTGAGGTTTGTTTAAGGTTGTTATCAGGTGCCCGGGCAATGCCAAGCGCGGGTTACCTTGTTATAAAAATAAACTTTCGTACAAGCACAGTAAACAACTATTAGTATTATTAATAAAAGAAAAAGCTTATTTATAAAATAAATGTATTAATTATACTCTTTTCGAGTGTCGCATTTAGTTGCAATTAAAACTATAAAGACCATTTCCGTTACAAAACAAATGATATATGGAAGTATTTCCCTAATGGGTTTTAATTACGTCAGTTATTGGAATGAAATTTGAAAGCATTTATCTTCTTAAAAAACCTATCGTATTTAAAGTAAAATTAATTAGACTCAATGCAAAGTATCAATTCAATAGGAAAGCTTTCAAAATTCGATTAAAAGATTTTTCTTTTAAATTGATTTTGCAAAATTTCAAAAACCCTTATTTGTATATATGCCTGTCTAATTTTATTTTATAATGACCTCTCAACATGAGTTGCATCAAATTACATTGAAAAAGTGCATAACTTCTAAATTAAACCCCAAATATAATTTATAGAATTAATTAATATCGTTGTTAATTTATTTAAATGCTTATACCCGTATGGAGTTTCAATACAAAACAAATCAAACTAACACGGGAAGTGTTTTCGTTCGTCTAATACAGCCATACTCAACCTTTTTTTTCTCGCGGGCCGCAAACATATGTTTGGAACGTTAGGCGGGCCGCAACTCAATTATATTATAATGTAAAAAAAGGATAATTTAAATAGTAAGATTAAAAAAAGTAGTTTAACAAACCTATATAATAAAGTTAATATAATCAGTAGGATTGAACGCTTGTGACAAAATATATATTACCAAAAAATTTTAACACAACTATTTCCAAACAATAAACTTTGTGGTAGATTTCAATTGCAAATTATATAGAAATAGTGGTATAAAACATTTCGTTGCCAATATTGCCCGCGGTTAACGCTCAACCGTAATAAGCATTATTAATTAAACGTAATAATATAACAATGTAGCATTTCCAATTCTAAAGAAAAAAAATCAGGTAATTTGATTTAATAAATCAACCGTTTTCTCAATACAGAAACCTTTTTTATGTGAAGAAATGTATATTGCAAATGTAATAAATTTGGAATAATATTGGTTAAGTGTTGAAGATTAAGAAAATGCACCACTATAGAAAAGACACCACTATAGCACAAATGGAACTAAATGTAAAAAGAACTTTTGACTAAAGAAAAGGTATTTAAGATAATTTTAAATTGGTAATTTTAAATAACAGGGCAGATTTTGTCTTCCCATAAAAATATATAAAAGAACAGTGAAGGTCTTAAAAACTTTTATAATCTCAATTTATGTAATAAATAGAGGTTATTGATTATGTATCTCGAGCCGCACATAAAAGGTCTCCGGGCTACATGCGGCCCGCGGGCCGCAGGTTGAGTATGGCTGGCCTAATATATTCGTACACGACGCTGATACTGCATACGCTTCGAAGTCACTGTTAAATAAATAACTTGACAGCCCCGTTACCAAAATGCATTTCTTATTGTAATAATTGTCGTCACGTGTAATGAAAAATGATCCATATCAAATCACTGTGACAAGGATATATCCAATTTTGTGATAACTTGCAAATGTCTAAAAAAACTGGTTATGGCGACATGGTTGTGGAGTCAAGAAGGGACAGTTGTCTGAGACACATAATGTCACAGATTAAAGTTTTACCTTTCTATTGCAGTTGTGACTGTAAGTACATTTCACCACTCACTACGACGCCAAATTGACTAGAGGTGTAATTAGGATATCTATGAATGTACACTTGTGGAAATAGAATTATAAAACTATCTAACTATGGCGCAAATTATCTTCTAAAAATGATACTCCTTCCAGTCTTTATTTTTCTCTTTCCTTCATTTTGAAACTGTTTTATGGTCATTGTTTCATATATTCTATTAATGTTGTCTTTATATTGGAATACATACTTTTATTTTTATTTATTTATTTATTTATTGGGAAAGTGGGGGGACTAAAACAAAGAAGAAAGACAAGATCAATGTTGTATTATAAACATTAATGGCTCAACTATTGGCACACATTAGCACGTGAACCTCCAAAGAAAAATTAAAATATATATATTAGCAAGTTAAATAAAGTGATTAAAAAACACATTTCCATTTTTTCTCATTTGCAGAATGAACTGCTTTCACCTTCCCTGCCCCCCCCCCCCCCACCCGTCCTCTTAGACACTAGAAAGGCAAAATGTTATTGTAATGGAGCAAAATTTTAAAGTTTTCAACACAGAGCAACTGGTCTTTTCCTCGCTCGCACGTGAGAGGGAAGAAATTCTCTTCAAAATCACTTTATGTAGAGGACCGAAGCCGGAAGCGCATCATTCGTAGTCTTCCATTGGCAGAGTATGTAATGTGCAGGAGCTTGCTCATTTATTAGTTTCCTTTTTGTTCGTTCAATTTCATCCTTGGTTTGCAATGTTCGGTTAGTTTTTTTTTTCTTTTAACTAATTATTAATTTGTTAATATTTTGCTTTTTATATTTATAATTCTGTGTAAGAACTAGTTTTAACCAGTTAAAATAGCACATCATAAAATGAGTGTTTTGGAATTTTATTTGTATTTACATTTTTCAACATTGTCCCTGGAAAGTAAAAATTGAATTCTCATTACTAAAGAGGGTTGATCAATCAGATTTCAAATTCTCTTCACTGATGTTAAACTTATGGGGTGGAATGCATTCTTATTTTTAAAATATTTCATAAGGAAATTAATATTTTTGACTTCTATTTCGAATGTTTCTTTTTTTTCTAGAATATTCATTGTTTTGTCAAAATATTTCTAAAATACCTGGTAAATTTTATCTGAATGTTAAAATATTTCTCACAGCTCGTGCAATTTTAGCACATAAAATATTAAATTAAATATATATTTTAGAAATATTCTGACAACTAAGAAAACAAGAGACAGCCTATAAGAAATAAAAGAATTGGTTATAGAATTAATACACAGAGAAAATAAATAAAAAATATTATTTTTCTTTGGAGATACTTTAAAAATATGAGTGCATTCCACTCCCATAGGTTTAAAATTAACATACGGATTTTGAGATCTGACATTGAGACCTTTGCTAAAATTATCCAGGTGACGAAATCCAAATCTTGAAATTTCAAAGGGGGATTAAAACTCAATTTATATCTAAAATGTTCATGGATTAGTGGATGCGAATTAATTAACAGACTGTCTTGTTTTCTATGTCTCATATTTGCAAAATACAATGATGATCCAAGTCGGGTGAAGTACCGTGTAGCTGCTTTATCAAATTTAACTTTTAAAAAAATAAACAGGAATTCTCACGATCACATTTAAATTCCATATCAGAATTTAATTTTCTAAGAAAGGTGGGTATTCGCTAACAGCTCGACAGTGCATTTCGTTCGAATGTTAATAAACGGTACTTCTCCATTATCCCGTCTACCACTTTTCATAAAAAAAAAATTATCGTCAAACAGTAACGCCAAATAAACAAATGTAAGAATATTGCCATTGGAATATCAAAATAAATAAATAAATAAATAAAATAAAATGCATTGGTAAAAGCCCCACTCACCAAAGTGTCAACTATCAGTAAGTTTAAACACAAAAAAATTACAATATATTAATGAAAAAAGAAAAAAAAATCTTGGATATTTATTCATTTACATTATTTTTCTTAATTATCCAATTTCGTAATAAATGTTTATGACGTCAGTTGAAATTGATGTATTGCACTTAACTATGCAACGCAACATTTTTTCAATGCATTTTCTCTTATCATGGCACAGCCGCTTAACCCTTTCAGGGGCAAGCACTTGTGTTCCTGTAACGTTGAATTCTCACCAGAATTTAGGAAATAATTTAGTTCAAAATAAGGAAAAGCAATCTTTCAAATTTTTCCTTTCAAAGTTAAAAAAGTAAAATTTAATTAAAAGTTTCTGGTTCGAATCGGATTAAAATTAGGTGGGATATAATGTATCCCACCGCCCCTCAAAGGGTTAAGGATGCAATTGTTATTTTAATTAACTAAATAACAAATAAATCGGTAAAACATAATGAAAAATACAGGCAAATGTCGAATTAAAAACAGCTTCGTGACATAACAAGCATGTTTAATGCTTCTGACGCCAAGTGGATGGGACTGTATTATTGGCGTTAAATCCTTTAGTTTAGCGATAGTTTTTTTTTTTTTTTTTTTTTTTTTTTTTATGAAACCTGGTCGACGGGATAATGGAGAAGTACCTAATAATCCAATGGGTAAGTTACCAAAAACCGTTATGTAATTAAAAAAAAATATTGAATGTATGCTGTTTTGCGGCGCATTTGAGCTCGCCCTTTGAAGACATGTTGCACGCTAAGATTTAATAAAAACAGTGAGTTTTCAGCGGTTTTATAATATTTTAATGTAGAGCTTTTTCAGCAAAATAATATATAAATATGAAATGAATATTTAAAAAATATATTTTTTGTAACCTATAAAACTTTTAACAGAAATTGATATTAGAAACTTCAAATATGTTAATCCAAAATTTCAGGGTTTTTTCCGACAAGTAGAATTTGAGTTATGTTTAAAAAACTTCACGTATTTCAGTTTGTTTTGCAGCTATTAAAAATGAATTTAATATTGGAATTTAAAAATTTTACATCTGCATAATTACTAAACTAGTGCTTTGAATGACTTTCCATTGGGTATTTCAAAATAAATTTTTCCGATACTTCCAAATATGTAAAAACTATGTTTCGGTATTGAAAATTTGTTACAATTGTAACATGAAGACTGTCCTCTAAGCGTATTTTTTTAAATCCTAATTGAAAGATGACTGTTTTCCCAATCGAATGATTATTTATGTTTTACTCTGCAACAACTGCATATGATATAGATGGGGTATTCTCTTTTTTTTTCCTCCCGTACTCTACTTTCTTTTGTAGAAAGTAAAATGATTAGAATTTTTCTCCAATGTGGGCATGTTTATTTCTTATATTTGCAATTTTTTTTTTAATTTGTGACAATAGAAATGTGTTTTAACCTGTATTTTACGTCATACCTACATATTTTATTTTCGTAATTTTTTATTGTGATTGTGAACCCCCATTTTAATAACCCACGAGCCGTCACTAATTAGAAATCAATAAACTTCGAACTATCTGTTTAAAAGAATAATAAATTTTAGATATAAAAAATTTGGACTTGTTCAAACCTTATATACGCCAGTGAAATTGAAAATTTTCTGAACATCACTTTAATGTAGGTGCATTTGTATTATATAATCACAGCAAATTTCGAAATGAAGTTTAGTACTATTAACCCTATTACAAATTATACAAAAACATAATATAACACTTTATATACAAACAAAAACAATTTGCGAAACTTCTTTATGAAATAATTAATAATATTGATTCTGTTTATGGTATCTTCTGATAATCATTATAATATTTATGAGATGCAAATATAGCATTTAATCCATTCTCTCTTGATATTTTTGTATAAGATCTATTATTAAAATTTCCATGCCTGAAAAAATTTACTGGAAAAAAATGGGATCTTTCCTTGATATTACCCAGCCACACACATTGTAAGACTCAGTTATATATAATCCTGATTTCTAATTCACTAAAGTAAATCAACGAAATAATCTCAGCATTTCAGTAATTCATTTAATTTTTATGTAAGCTTCATTGCATAGTATGTGCCGGATGTCTTAATAAGTTCTTTAATATTTCAAAATTTACATAATAAAAATAAAAGGAATCTATCATAAAAATAAAAGGAATCTATATACTACGTTTTTCGGAACAATTATTCTAACGAAGAAGGATTTTATTTTTCAATACGATAAAAATAATTTTTTGAAATATTTTCTAAAAGGGACATTGTACTACTTAAAACCAGGCAATTCACTAGTAAACAAAGTTTGTTTTCATTTAGGTGTTAAACTTTATACGAATTTTACAATACTAAATGCTAAATGCTTTACAAAGAATTTCACTCAGCATTCAAGTGAGACCATTTTTAACAGAAGCATGTAGCTTACCTGGATTGATGCAGGAAAGATCGTAACGAAAAGCGTTCTTTCATGCGTATTTCTTGTGATGTTGGACACATTCAGTATTTAATGTTGCAAAAGTTTGTAAACTTTAACCTGAATCCAAGTAAATGGTGTTTGCAATAAAATTATCTGGTTTTAATTCGTAAAGCGATTTCTGTTGGAAAATTTTTCAACTAAAATTATTTTATCAAGCTAAAAAAAAAAAAAATCCTTTGCTTAAAATAAGTTTTTCGAAAACAGATTTACTTATAAAGATTCCTGCCATTTCTTTTAAAAATATTAACGAACTTATGGGATACCTAGTTTATAGATATACACACATGTAGAAACATAAGAATCAATGAATAGATATGACTATAGAAAGATACATTCATATATGCATTCAATGTACAAATAAACAGTATCCAGTTCAAAAGGATACATTTAAAGAAAAACGGCAAAAAATAAATATTAACAGTGTGAATATTTCGTTATCGTAAAACTGCCACCAAATGTCATTTTGTATAAAATTTTTCACGATACATCATTTACGATAAAAAGACGGCGATTGCGAACATGCTCAAATCAACACTTCTAAAATAAAAATAAAAATTGGCATCTCCTTAAGAAAAAACGTGAACTGTTTGTTTGGTTTGGTCAGTAATTTTAACGCACTAGATGTTCTTCAGTCGAAGAAAATGATACGCATCAGGATCAATTTCTGGCAAAAAAAGTATGTCTGGAGTGGTATAATGCATAATCAGATTATCAGTATTTTTCTGATAAAGGACATAAGCAGAAGAAATTTGACGAAGTAACAAAAGCTACAGTGTACATGTCGAAAAAACAGGGAAAGTTTAAAACTGAAGTAATCCAAATAATCAATTTTCATCATTTCAACAGTATTTTGAAACATAATTTTAAGATGTAACTACATGAAAGCCCGTCAAATACAACTGACGAAAAGAAAACTTGAAAAATAACTATTTTTCCTAATATATTTATTGAACAAGAAAGAAAAATCATGCATCAAGTATATATCATAAAACACTTTCCAGCCCTAACAGGATATTATTAAGAAATTTAATTTTTTCCTAGAATGTAATGAGATATTTAAGTAAGCAACGTAAAAAAAAACACACAACTCAGCAAATATTCCATTTTCAGCAATTGCTGTCCACATCCGGTAATGTGTGCGAAGTCTTTCATCTAGCCTTGTACAGGGTGTTCTAGAAAGGACTCCCCAACTTTGAAATGACATAACTTCGCAACAGTGAGAGATAGAAATGTGAAACAAGTTGAATGTTAGACAGATAGGTCTGGAATTTTTTATACGTCAATTTAAAAAAAAAAAATAGTTCCAATATTGGACACGAGAGGGCGCAGGAATCACAAAGCCGTGTCTTTGAAATAGTTCCTGAAAGTGAGCTGTTTGAACTGAGATAAAAATCACATTACAATGGTTTCGATATGATTACCTTTTTCAGCAACAACATGACGCAACCTACAGGTAAAGTTCGAAATCACTTGTTGCAATACTTCTATTGAAATGGATGCACATGCCTCACAGATGAATTGTTCAAGCTGTTCCAACGTTTTGGGATTCTTAGAATAAACAGCGTCCTTCAAGTAATCCCGCAAAAAGAAGTCGCATGGATTCAGATCCGGGGAATATGGTGGCCAATCCATACCAATACTTGTCACTTCGAGATAATTTAAAGCAATGACTCTCTCACTGAAGTATTCCTCGAGGAACTCAAACACTGCAGTAGTACGGTGCGGTCGGGCCCCATCCTGCATAAACCATGAAATCTCTGGTGCATCCTCTAGAGCTTGAAATGTTCCGATAAACAGCTGTAAAAATTTAATATATCGAGATGCGTTAATCGTTTCCCTCCTGAAAAAGGCTCCAATGATTCCTTTACTGGACAGTCCTGCCCACACTGTAATTTTTGTTGAGTGCAGTGGTTTTGAAAGACACACAAACGGATTTTCAGTACCCCATATTCGCCAGTTTTGTTTGTTCACATATCCCTCTAAATGAAAATGGGCCTCATCGGTGAACAATACATGACCGACATCAATTTTATTTTCATCATCATCTTCAGTAACTCATTTGCAAAAACTTCTCTTTGTTGAAGAGCTGTATTTGTGATCGCTTGATGGCACTATATTTTATAGGGAAACAGATTCAGGCCTTTTCGCATTATACTGTGCGTAGTGGTGTTTGACAATCCTCCTTCAGCAGCGACTCGCCTTATGGATTTTCGAGGACAACGTCTAACAATTTCTTCGACTGCTTGCACATTTTCAGGTGTCATGACTGATCGACTGCATCCCACATTTCCGCCTAAATCATTGGCCACACTGCCCGTCCATTCAAACTTGTTGAATAAATTACGAATTGTTTTCAAGTCTGGAACGTTTTTAACATTAATATTTTTTTGAAAACTTCGCTTTGTCATCGTCGGACTTCGATTTAATCGATGGTATTCAAGTACAATAAAAATTTGTTGTTCCAAGGAATACCGCATGATATTCTTGAATTGCGAATTATTCTCTAATTCTGTACAACTTTTTTACACGTGTCAGCAATGAAACAGACGCACGAATGAAATTTCTGTACTTCTGAGTACCATTTAAAGTTACATGTGCTTGTGCTGACACCTATTATCCAATATAGGAACTATTTTTTCAAATTCGTGTATAACAAATTCCAGACCTATCTGTTTAACATTCAACTTGTTTCACATTTCTATCTCTCACTGTTTCGAAGTTATGTCATTTCAAAGTTGGGGAGTCCTTTCTGGAACACCCTGTATGTGGTCTATAGAATTTATACACTGAAAATTAGATCAGTTTAAAAATGCATACCATAGAAGAAAACACACTTCCAGCAATTATCGATCTTTGTCAGTCCTATAACCGAACTCTTTTGTGTGTCTTCAGAAGACTTGGCTTGAACTTGACTATGATCTGGAACGTCCCCATGGTACCAAAGTATCGCATATACTAGAAGTGTATAGATGTTTTGTATTAAATGTGGTGAGTTTCTTGTTCGCATCATGTATGTCTTTTTCATTTACATGCGTAATATTTTTCCCATTCACACACTCAAATAAGATACTTTTAGATGGGACACCCCGTATATTCACGTGATGTACAGAGTATACAGTTTTATACGCCCGATATTTATACACCCTGATTCACTAACAATAATAAATATAATTGGGATATTTATAACATAACCCGTAATTTATATATGGAATAATTAAAATTAGTTTAAACGTTCGTCAATAGACGTCGTTTCATAGGTCTCAAACTGTAAGAATGCTGAAATTAACATGTAGAACCAAATGTAACTCACATGGGAACCACTTTTGGTGCAGCTCACACCTAACTGGCATTGAGAACTGGTGCATTTTAAAGACCTATATTACAAAGTTTGAGAATCGATAAAAAATTTCTGTAAAAATCATATTTATTGATTTTGCAGCAGCATAACTTTCTAAAAAGGCAATTTTCGAGATCATTTATCGGACTATTAACATAGAACTTTTTTTTAAAAAAAAAGCAGTCTAAAATACAAATTAGTCTAATTATAACTGTAAAATATTGAAAAAAAAATTAAAAATTCCTTCAAGAACCTATGAGTTTGATATCGAAAAATTACAACATTATATTTACATTTTTGGCGGTGAAAAAGTTGGCGTTTTTTCCCAGTAAAGTTTTTACTGATTTAATTATAATACATGAGAAATATACTTCAGAGATAAAACACACATACTCCAGAGATAAAACGGGAGAAACTTTGTAGTGCCATATTTGGCGACTTAACTCACTTTTGGCGTTAAATTAACAATTAAAAATCTAAAATTAAAAATTAAAAGATTAAAAAAAATAGATAAAATATGATTTTAACAGAGAAATCTTATCGGTTCTCAAACGTTTATGTATAGGGCTACGAAATGCACCAGGTCTCGATGCTAGCTGCGAACTGCACCAAAAGTGGTTCCCTGGCCAGTTAGTTTTATTCTTAATTCTGCTTACACTCATAGTAGCTTTAAAAGAAAAAAACAATGCGATTTCAAATTTCTCCCAAAACAGACATATTTGCGGGGGAGTGATTTTAACAGCAAGGATACTAAATAATACATGGAAGAAAACCTATAGCAATATTATATTGTTTGTACATATAAAAGAAACGGCTAACATAGAATGTGTACACAAAGTTTTTTTATGTTGAACAAATTTTCTCCACACCAGATTTTTTTCTGTGTATAACAAAAAATTCAATTATCAAACAATATAAGTTTTCACATGAAATCAAACCTTTGCCCATCTAAACAAGCGCAGTGACATTATATTTTTTAAATTCAGCTCTATTGTCTACAAAATCACTTGGAGCAACTATAGATTGTATGGTAACATCTTTAATCGATTTATCAAATGAGGTGGTGAAAAAGAAATTGCTTACATATAAAACTGTGCTTGATGCTGCCATATGTTGAGAAAGAAATAAAAATCCAATTGCGTCAAAACTTTCATACTAAAAGTCGCAAACATAAAGCTTTTTGCATTAACGTTCCTTGCTTTTGACATTCCATTACTACTATTATAGTCACGTTTTATAAAAGACCGTATGCATATTTACTTTTATACGAACTTTAAAAATTTCAATACGAACCGAACCCTTATATATACTGGTGTCCCATATAATCCTATGGGGTGTCCTCGTCAATTTTTCAATTATTGCTGTAACTTTTTGTGTTTTTATAATATTTCACTGGTCTTTTTATATGAGTTGCCCTATAGTATTGACTATCAAATTGTGACAAAAAATCTTTACTGTTGTTCGCGCATGCGCAGTTAAAATTAACTTCATAAAAATACTTTTATCTCATCAAATATTCAATATATTAATATTTTAATTATTACTATTTCTACGATTTTTGTCAAGCTTTTGAAAAGCGGTGTTAAATTCGACTGAAAACTCTGCATGTTATAAAAAAAACGCTTTTGAATTATTCACAGAAACGTTAACGTCTTCACGAATATACGTGGTATGCTTATACAAATGCACACGAATGTTGAACAGGAACTACCCTACATTACATAGCCATTTGCTACAGTGACAGATCATGTTTAGCATTTTCTGTTACTTGGGTGATCAAAAATGTTATTTTATTATTAAAATTATTATTGTCCCCACCCCCCACCAATTGTCCTCGCGACAACATCTTCATTGAAAAACATGAAGTCAAACACGTTCTTTACATCCTCAAAGTGCAAGGGCATTCCGGGCATTTCCTCACGATTTTGAGTAAGATATTCGACGAAATATCTGAAATTGGTCACTGCCTCAGTGGACACCAGTATATTTTTTCTTTCCTTCGATTCGCTATGCTGCATTTACACTAAATACAAATTTTCTGCGGGTTTTATCCTGAATAGCATGCTAAATATATATTTTAAAATGTGTCCAGGACAGGTCTTGACAAATGCGGTCACAAAATAAGGTTTTATTATTATTATTATTATTATTATTATTATTATTATTATTCTGTCAAATAAGTAATTTATTTATTTATTTTATTTTATTTTATTTTATTTTATTATTTTATTTTTTTGTACAGAAGTTGACCTAAACAACGAACACAAACGGCAGTTTTTCTCTTCCCCACAACGTACTCGTGCTCGGCAAGCAGTGATCTACCTCTTCTCTCCTGCTTTTAATGGAAGAACCAAGTTTAAAAGGCACTTGTCATCTCATGCACAGAAAAATCCGTTGTTTTCCGCTTTGGCACATTTCTTGTTTGTTTTTCCTCTTCTTAGCCATTGAGCAATGCCACTCGATTAGAATCTGAGGGGAGTTTGTGTTTTCAATAAAACGGTAAGAAATAGTGTCAATCCAGCCTCTGTTGCACCTAAAACTGGATACAATGCTAAAGAATCCTCAAGTTTTTCTTTGTAAGCTTGAAATCAGATTTTTGTGTTCAGAATTAAAACTGATCATTCCATTATATTCATTTTAAAGAATAATAACATACAAGTTATTATAAGTAATTCATTTGAAGTAAATCTAGTATAAAACTTATTTAAAATTTTAAGATTAATTAATTTTAATATAATTAAAGAATAATATGTATTTTATTCTCGTCTTTATTATCATGACACCTGTGTGCACCACACACATTGTACAATAGGTCGGCGCAACCCTGGTTTAGAGACAAGTGTCTGATACTGGGTTGTTTATCAATGTTTTTCGTGAAAGTGTTCGATTTCCAGTTTTTCAGAGAATTTTGGTATGAGGGATGAGTGAGAGAGAATTTGCAACTACGTGACAACATTTTTTTGCTCTAGAATATTTTATATTTATATGTGTTTGGATTATCATCAGCAATAAATGGGAATAAAAAATCATTAATTGCTCTCCAGAAGAAAAAGTCTGTTTTTATTTTATTTATTTATTTTAATCCTCAATTTTTTATTGTAGATTGTTAGGTCAAAATAAATCTATTTTCCCCAAGCCGGCTGCTGATTCCAATTACGTGATACCAGCAGGAGAGAATGGTTTATTTTAGAAATGCATAATGGGGGCGGGAATAATATGTTTTACTGGATACTAGAATTTTTTGCTGGCTACCAGATTTCTATCAAATTTGTAAAACCCTGGCCCAGGGAATGCGACAATATAGAGAAAAATAAACAATTGATTTTTTTTAATTACTCTACAAAAAATATACGATTTTTCTCTAAATGTTTTAAAATTATATTTAACAGATGATAATAAGTCGCATACACCTTGTTTTCAAAGTTATATATAGATGTGTGTGTGTGTATAGATAATTAAATATAAGGTAATCAGACGCAGGAAGATAAATATAAATTAGAATTGCCTGATGTTCCGTATTTTATTAAAACTGCCACGATCTGCTTAAATTTTTAGCCTTAAACCGAATAATATCTCCCGTTTTGTTTTAGAACGCTTGTACAGATCGATTTTTCAAAATGTGACATGATAAATACTACATAAATCTTAAGTGAGTCTACACAAGAACCCATTCATTTTGCGTGATACTTTGCAATATGTCATCGTAAACTTCGAAAAATGATATCATTAACGTGACCTCCGGAGTACTTAGCAATGTAATCGATAGATCACTATTTCCACTTATACTTTATTTTACTTTCCTATTACACCGCACCTGCTCTTTTTTTCTCTCTTTCAGTAATCGAATTAAATTAAGGTTGCTCAAATCATGATAGCATAGATCTTGTTAAAGTTATTTTGCTAGTTTCTAACCTCTTATTTTAGTTTCTTAAATGAGCTTATATAAACAGAAGCTTCTTGTATAAACTGAATTTCAAACTTTATCTATCTATTTAGCTTCCTATTTATCAGAATTAACCCCTTGAGGGGCACCGGCATATAATATATGCCACTAGTATTATTAAATAAAAATATTTATTATTGTTTCTTGCAGATTAAGAAGGTAAAAATTCATTATTTAAAATTACTGGTGTCAAAACATCGCAAAATTCAAAAATTTTAGACCACGTGCTTGCCATCCAAGGGGTTAAATAGGAAATAAATAGAAATGTGACAGACGCTTCCAGTGTGTCGTCATGATGTTACTGCCCAACTAATATTGAACATATGGGGGAAACAAATCAATCTTTTAAATATTTTTCTTTGCGGTATAATATTGACGTACAGTGATACTTATCTATAGAAATATACATACATTTATCACCAAGTTTGGTAGTCCTTGTAGAAAATTTCCCAAATTTACCATAAATAAGGACGCTTGGGGATAACTTGCTAATTTGATACATTTTCTATACCAATCAGGTTTTGACCAAGCTAAGATATCAACCGTCGAGTTTCCCATCATGTGTTGATATAACTGCAGTCTTACATACAAGGATGAATATTTATAGTAAATATTCACTTTTTACTGAATTATAATTTCTTAGATAGTTTTAGGTGCTTCTTAAATATATAAATACGTAGCACCTATAGTCGTCGTCTGATCCGTCCGTCTGTCAGTCTGTCCGCATATAACAGCGCAAAAACTACCCAACCATTTGGTTTGAAATTGCTATGTATAATAGTTGCAGAATTTTTTCGAATCATTTCAAATTTTGTGAAAATCGAATCAAAACTTAAAAAAATACCAATAAAAGTTTACTTCATTCTATTAATTCCTATCATACATTGGCGATTTATCTTTTGCGTCATGTTAATAAAAATGTACCTGAAAATTTTATTAGATAAAATCTGAGTAACTATATTTTCTTTTTGATTTGTTCTATTTATTAATTTTTTTATGTAATATTTATTTTCATCTAACTTTTCCATCATGAGACTTACAGAAGAAACTAGCAGATGTAATCATAAACAAGAACGAAAAATCATGCGTCAAGCATAGATTATGTAACACTTTCCAACGCTTCCAAAATAATTTTATGAATCATACTCTTTAATAAGCTAAAAGATAACATCTAAGTAATCCGAATACTTTTATTCAGCCCTGTATAGGATCTATAGATTTGTATATATACTACATAGGATGCTAAATTTTAGTTCAGTTAGGAAACACGTAGCACAGTTTAAAATTCTCCGTCTGGAGTTAAATAATACGGAACTTTTGTGCTTCCCTGTATAGGATCTACAGAATTTATACACACCACGTAATATACAAAAAGCAATTTAAAATTAAAATCGCATTCAGTAACTTAAAACGCACTTCCAGGAATTATTGTTAACATACAGTAGAGAATTCTTTTGTGTGTCCCTGTAAATGAACGATGACTGCTATACACACAATATTCTGTAGTAAGTCTCTTGTAATGAACCTTATACAAATTTCAATGCGTTTAAAATAGTGAAACATTATTTAAATAAATCGCAGACGATTTTTCTCCATAGACGTAATGTAACGGAATTCTTTTGACTGTCCCTGTAAAGTCAGTATAAGTGCTATGCACACCCTATTCCATATTAAGCTTCTTCTAATGCACCTTAGTGATATATATACATTTCAATGCGTTTAAAATAGTGAAACATTATTTAAATAAACCGCAAATGATTTTTCCCCATAGACCGCAATGTAACGGAATTCTTTTGAGTGTCCCTGTAAAAAAACTATAAGTGCTACACACTTCCGTTGAAATAGGGAACATGCCATAGATAACTATTATAACATATAAAAATTGCAGGGCAATCCGAGCATATTTACGGGAGTTAGAGCACGGACAGACGGCCAGACGGCAGACGGCAGACGGCCAGACAAACCGAAGTCATAAACACTTTTCAACTAGGTTGGAAAGTGTTAAAAAAATACTGTACTTGTGAGTTACATGTTCGATTAACTTGTAATCATGTTGGTGAGGTACCCATAATTGGCTGTAAAGTGTTCGGATAAATTTGTTTTTTCGTTCGTAAATTACAGAACATTTTTTTTAATGTTATAATGCTTTTCCATGAGATTTCAGATGATTTTCAAATTTTGATTCATTTCTTTTCATTCATTGAAAAGAAAATGGCGCATTTGGAAAAAAATCAACTAATAAATTATAGATGTTAAATTTTCGCTATTCAAAGATTTAAATTAAGCCTATCATACATTATAGTATAATCTGTTGCAGATATACAGATAGAATATATCTGTGTATCCACAGCAGCTATTTAAGAATGTTTACAACGGATAAAGACATAGGATTGAAAAGTAAAAAATAGAAGATGTCGAGGAATTAATTTTATAACTTTTTTACTATTCATATGTATAGAATTATATCTTATGAACATCAGAATAAATCTATGTTTTTATTAAATAATCAAGTTACGTTTTCTATAGACATAGAGTGATGATAAATGGGTTTTTTAAGATTAAAGGTTTTCTAGAAAAGGAAAATAGTATTTTTGAAAGTAAAGGTAATAAAAGCAGATGCAGCTAATACGTAAATCGTTCTCTCTTCTTTACGTGATAATGTCTGATGGTGGATTGGTATATTTCTAAAAAGTATAATTATAATACAGACATTAATCAAATAATTTATTTTGTTTATTATCTGTTTAAGCCTATCAGTTTGAAACTTTGTCAATACATTTGTCAAACGTTTGAAATTAACTGTGTGAGTTTTGGTGGAATTTTATGCATGTGTTCCAAAAATATAAAACATTTTACACCAACACTTTTTTTAAAAACTTTTACAATGTTGTCACCATACATAGTATCTATTTTTCTTTTTTGTTTTATAGTCGCCTAGCAACTGAATTTCATAGTGTATAAAAAAAATCATTAAAACAATTCCGATTACGACAGATTTAGCAGAAATTTTAAATGAGGAAAATATCAGATTGGCTAATTTTCCATAATGGGATCCTGGTCCGATGTTTGCGTTAAATAAGTCAAACCTAGAAACAATACAGTTTAAATTGAATGCGGATACTATTACAAAGGGTGTCTCAAAAACCACTTTATAGCAGCAAATAACGATTTCTAAAATTCGCAAATTGCCCATGACACGATTGTGCATATCCAATAGATTTGAGGAATGTGTTGCAGTTAAAATGCAAGATGATATTCTAGAGTATTATTACAGAAGTGGGTGAAAGAAGTAGTTTTGTGAAGGATACTTTGAAGTGTACTGGATAAGTTGAAGTACATAACCTCAAAAATTATATTACGAAATGCTCAAACCATCCTTATCGGCTTCTTCCGATTTGGCGGAAGAAAAGTATACATTTAAATATTACTAGGCTAGTTGTCAGATGACAAAAACTAAAACTGAAATTGCAATATTTCATTTTCAAAAAGGCCTGTCGTTGGATGATTTTAGAATGCTTTTTTCATCAAAATAGATTAGGATGAATTTACACTCAAGATCTCTCTTTTAAATCTTTTGAATGACCACCAAAACTGCTTTTTTCAAATCAAAAATCATAATAACACTGCATTTCTAAATTAGATTTAAGTCAAATAAGATCAGTTTTGATTTTAATGAGTATCTCTCTAAGATGAGATTTTAAACGTCTGCAACAGAATGTTACATAGTTTGCATGTAAGTATTGCTATTCGGATATTAAAAAAAAATTAAGGGAATTCGAAGGTCAAAATTTTATGTCCTTTATTAATAGATATTTTTTACTGATGTTTTTTTTTTTTTTTTCTGAAATGTGTCTTTCTATAAAAATTATTTTTCGATAAAATTTTTTGAAAACTTTGAATTTTTGTTAATAAAAATTTAACATAAAAATTTTAAATATATTTAATTTTCCATATAACTCATGAACCACTTCCTCAATTTCACTTTTTTCCCTTGTTAATTTGCCTTCAGAATTTATAGAAATATTGCTTACACAATCTATATATATATATATATATATATATATATATTGTATTTTAATTATCGGTTTATCTATTGTCGATTATTTATGTGGTTAAATGGGGTTAATATTTACAAAGGTTTTATTATATATATATATATATATATATATTTGTAGGATTTCAGTTGAAACACTTCACGTAAATGATCATCAAATGAACTGACACTCTATTATTGTCCATGACTTTGATGCGCGAGTTGTAAATAGTTTGAATCGCGAGATTTGGCTAAGAGCCAGTGTTCTAATTTTTATTATGAAGCGAGATATAAAAGGAATATGGCTGGTAAAGGTATTATTAGGCCTCGCCGGATTGTTGTAAGCTAAATTGTGGTTATATAGTTTTTACTAAAAGTGTATTAGTTGAAATTAAAGTTAGTATTCTGTTGTTCATCGATTATTTGTCATATTGGTTCAGTAAAAGTGACTATTTATATATCATTTACTTACATATATGTCCCTATATTTCACCTTGCAGCCACAACTTCCCAGCGCGACCACTGGTATTTGTGTGTGGTAGCAGCCTCGAGTCTCTCATTATGCACTATGGTGGTTGCATATCAGAGCTGTGGGGATGTGGGAGACAGGGTAGTTGAAAGTGGTCGACCTAGGACATTTTAATATTTCGACCAAAGTGTTTTAAAAAACGTTTGGAATCTTCTTCAACGGGAATTGGTTCATTCAACTTAACATGAACTAATTTAGATATAGATAACTAAGTAAGATGATTTCGCGCCCTCTAGAGGTAGAATTTTTAACTAAACGATATTGCAGCGCATGCTTAGCACGTCTGCTATACAATGCCGTAGGCAGCGGGACGAGTGCCAAAGTTTCGTTCAGAAAGAGGTTCGTTTAGAACAAAATGCACGCCAAAAATGACTATCCTTATCGAGACCGCAAAAGGAAGTTACTGATTTTCGGGCAACGCCGGACAGATCAGCTAATTTATAATAAATGAAAAAAAAAATTATTTTTGAGAGTGATTTTTACTTCTAGGAATATATTTGCAAAATTTTCACATGGAAATGTAAATTTGAAGACAATTTCTTACAAACATAACCTCAAATCTCTGCACAAAATTTCATTCACGTATCTTTTTAAAAGTGCTAATTATGAAAAAATCCATTCGGAGATATATAGACTTTTAAAGTTTTATTTACGGGCAGGGTAGAAATGATAGTAAAACACAAAAATTGTTAATCCTACTGATACAATCATTGTAGAAATACGCAGCTTAATTTATTTAAATTTGTTGTATTTTATTAACAAAACAAACAAACAAAAAACTAGTATTTTGACACCCGAACCCTCTTAAGATAAAATTTATACAAAACAAGATGCTTGTCCTAGTAAAACCACAGTATAAATCGCATTCCAAGATATACTACTATCAAGAAGTAGTATAATTAATAAAAATTGCGAACATGAAATTAGCAAAAAAATGGGGGTTCAAAAGGCAGAGCCCCTCTGAAAAAATGTACTTTTTTTTTGTTGAAAAAATTACAAGAATAAATAGTTTAAGAACCTCATTGCATGAAATAGTATTTAATGTTTAACACAATTTAGCAGTTTCTAAAAGTTACTTTCTCTTTGATAAATTTTATATACTCATAACTACACTGAAAAAAAATAAAAAAATAAAAATAAATAAAATAGAGCGGCAGTGTATTACTGCTTATTTTACTGTTTACTACTGTTAATTTTACGGTATGATACTGGAAGCACCCTAAAATCAACAATTTTTGTTTGCAGTGTACCGTAATTTAAAATCACAAGGTTAAAGCTGGTTTTCTTTTTAAATAATAATAATAATAATAATATGTATAAAGAATTATCATCGTGCAACAGTACGAAATTATCTCAAAATTATTTTATTAACTTTCATCTTACAGTACGAGTATGATAATGAAATTATCGTACAGTTGGCTACATTTCTAATCTCATATTATCGGAACAGTAGTTTCAAGTGAAAGTGATCTTTAACTTCTAGAGAGTTCAAGTACAGGCGTCTAGTGAAAGAGTGCAATATTTCAGCCAAGACCTTGTTTTCGAGGTGGATCGTGATTCTCCCATCTATCATTGTAAAATGAAACCCTATTTAGTTGAAAAATTAAATTTCTTGTACTACCCTGACTGAAATTAATTACTGAATTTATTTATAGGAATTTAAAAAAAGTTTTAAATGGCAAAATTTAGATTAGTTTTTTTTTATGTATTTAAAAATATGTATATTATTATTTTTTTTAATCCAAATGTATGAGTACATTCATTTTTCTTTTTGTGTAAAACACTCTAAGTTAATTATTTATAAGAGTTATTATTATTTATTTATTTATTTATTTTCATAAAAAAATCTCTCTATTAAACTATTAAAACTTATGAATGGCTACGAGAATTGTTCTGAATTAATTGTAGTATTTTAATAAAAATCTTTTACATGTTCAAAGAAGATATAGATGAAATTATTGGAAGGTAATTGATTGCTAAAATATTAATATTTTATTTTTTCTCCACCTTTCTATTTTATTATGTATAAATTCAGAATCTTATTATGAAATTTGGAGTTCTTCAAATTAAAATTTTCTCGTTTCTTAATAAGATGAAATAAATAATGAATTAATAATATTCATAACTAATATTTAAACTAATTATTAAAGTCATTAATAAACTTCATAATATTCTTAAAACATAATAATAGTTATAATATGTTCTTTCTGTGACTATCTTTAAAATTTTCAATTTACTATATGACATCATAAGCTAGTAAAGCTGAAATAAAATTTCTTTAAAGTAAAAAAACAATTTTTTAACATGCCAGTATAAACAGATGCCAGTTCTATGCCTGGATACAGTTTGAAGAGCAATTTTTTAAAATTAATTAATTTATTTTTTAAATAAACAGTAAGGAAAATTATGCCTGTTACACATGTCTCAGTATAAAAATACACATATACTTTTAAGCATATAACTTAAATATTATATTATAAAACATATTTTCCTTCTTTTTATTACTTTAATGAAATGTTGTTATTTCAGATTTACTACATTATGAGTTTATATAATAACTTGAAAATTTTAAGGGTAACTCACAGAAAGTAAGGGTAACACAGAAAAAAACATATTATATATATTTTTATTTTTTAAAGAATACTATGAAGAGGTTTTTTTTTTTTTTTTTTTTTTTTTTTTTTTTTTTTTTTTTTAATTCAATATTTCTATAACTTGTTAAGAAACAAAAAAAGTTTAATTTAAAGAAACCTCGATGATATTATTTTTCACAATAAGATTCTGAATTTATACTTAATAAATGTAAAAGGAAGAGGAAATATAAAATGTTAATAATAAATGTAGCTATCAGTTACCTTACAATAATTTTAATTACATCTTACTTGAATATGTAAATGATTTTTTTAAGAATAGTACAATTTATTCAAAACAATTCTCATAGTCATTCATAAGTTTTAATAATTAATAGAGAGTTTTTTTTTATTCAATATTTCTGTATCTTGTTAAGAAACAAAAAAAGTTTAATTTAAAGAAACCTCGATGATATTATTTTTCACAATAAGATTCTGAATTTATACTTAATAAATGTAAAAGGAAGAGGAAATATAAAATGTTAATAATAAATGTAGCTATCAGTTACCTTACAATAATTTTAATTACATCTTACTTGAATATGTAAATGATTTTTTTAAGAATAGTACAATTTATTCAAAACAATTCTCATAGTCATTCATAAGTTTTAATAATTAATAGAGAGTTTTTTTTTAATTCAATATTTCTGTATCTTGTTAAGAAACAAAAAAAGTTTAATTTAAAGAAACCTCGATGATATTATTTTTCACAATAAGATTCTGAATTTATACTTAATAAATGTAAAAGGAAGAGGAAATATAAAATGTTAATAATAAATGTAGCTATCAGTTACCTTACAATAATTTTAATTACATCTTACTTGAATATGTAAATGATTTTTTTAAGAATAGTACAATTTATTCAAAACAATTCTCATAGTCATTCATAAGTTTTAATAATTAATAGAGAGGTTTTTTTTAATTCAATATTTCTGTATCTTGTTAAGAAACAAAAAAAGTTTAATTTAAAGAAACCTCGATGATATTATTTTTCACAATAAGATTCTGAATTTATACTAATAAATGCAAAAGGAAGAGGAAATATAAAATGTTAATAATAAATGTAGCTATCAGTTACCTTACAATAATTTTAATTACATCTTACTTGAATATGTAAATGATTTTTTTAAGAATAGTACAATTTATTCAAAACAATTCTCATAGTCATTCATAAGTTTTAATAATTCAATAGAGAGGGGTTTTTTTTTTCATTCAATATATCTGTATTTTGTTAAGAAACAAAAAAAGTTTAATTTAAAGAAACCTCGATGATATTATTTTTCACAATAAGATTCTGAATTTATGCTTAATAGATGTAAAAGGAAGATAAAATATAAAATGTTAATAATAAATGTAGCTATCAATTACCTTACAATAATTTTAATTACATCTTACTTGAATATGTAAATGATTTTTATAAAAATAGTACAATTTATTCAAAACAATTCTCATAGCCATTCATAAATTTTAATAATTCAATAGAGAGTTTTTTTTTTTTTTTTTTTTTTTTTTTTGTAAAAAGATAAACAAATAAAAAGGTACCATTTATTCAAATTAATTCTGATATATAATCAACTAACAGTGTGTTATATACATATATATATATATATATATATATATATATATATATATAAACATTTCATTTAAATTAAAATAATAATCAAGTATATATTTTTAAGTATGTTTAAAGTATATAATCCAAGTTTTGCAACTTAGTACAATAAATCAAAGTATTCTAAGTGTGGTTCAATTCCATGCGGATAGATGGCAGAAGCAGAGACCTTAATCTCATTAAAAATAAAGCCTCGGCTGAAATATTGCACTCTTTCGCTAGACGTTTGTACTTCAAGTGACTTCTAACAAAATAACTTCTGTTTTGAATAATGAAAAGTGTGTAATAAGTAAATCAGGACAAAAGGACATTAATATTGGAGCCATCAGCAAAACCAGAAACTTTTTGAAACAACTTCCACTGTTCAAAATCCCGAAAGTGCTGACAAGAGAAAATTTTTAATATTCTTCCTTAATTTTTTATCCGCAGAATCCCCGCATCTACAGAGGATGGGACTCACACGATAAAGAAAGGTTTACCTGAACAACCATACCAACAATTTTAAAATTTATTAAATCTATATAATCAAAAAATACTTTTTCCGGTGTGAAATTTACAGATGTTTTACAATTGATATTTGTTTAGATGTGTTTTTCTTTTTCGATTTTTTCGTAATTATCTTTAGTTTTAAAACAAGACATCACACACACATAACAAAAAACAAAAAAAAAAAAAAAAAAAAAAAACGCCCCTTTTGTATTGAATATTTATTCAGAAGAAGTTTTCTGGAGTAAAATCTTGCATCACAAACAGAAAGACAAGCTTTCAAGGAATACTATATTAAAATAAATAATTAATGATATGTACGACAGTTTGAAATATTTTCAGTGGAACATTTTAAACTTTTACCAAAGGCTAGTTTTCTTTTCGAAAAAAAAAATTATATACATATATAGTAATAGTGTTAATTAATTACAGATTTTGTAATCCCTAATAAAATTTCAATCAGTTCTTGTCATCTCAAACCTTTCATATTCCCTTAAATATACCCGAATGTTTAAAAATTGAACTTACATTGGATTTTTTTGAACTATTAAAAGAGAAAAACAGTTTTGAACAATTTAAATTTTAAAAAATTTAATCCAACTGGTGGAAAATTTGGTTACTGAAATCAATTTTTTTCCGTAAAACCAAAGTTCCTTAAAATCAAATTAACGCGGAGTTTAGGACAAAACTACATAAGTCTGTAATTTGTAGGTTGGCGTAGCTCCGCCCTAAACCCCGCCTTATACATATTTTTGCATTTCTACACAAATATTAGTATATATTTATGAGGGGAGTTCTGTAGTGATTTTGTCTAAAATGATGGACCCATGGCAGCAAAACCCTCCAAAATATTAATTAAAAAGTTATTTTGCAATCATTAACATATTGGCCAGTGTATGTTTTTGTGAAATCTGAGTTTTAAAATAGTAGAAGCTCCTCCCTCTTCTCAAATTCTTTCTCTAGTTGGTTTCCTAGATAGGTTTCTCCAGATTATGCATCAGTAGATACCTTTCAATGTACGGATTTAATATAACCTGTCTTACAATTCAAAAAAGAAAAAAAAAAATGTAAGGTAGTCAATGATGTTTTTTGAATAAAAAAGAGAAATTTTTCTGTAAAACCAAAGCTTCTGAAAATCAAATTAAAGCAGAGTTTAGGGCAAAACTACCTAAGTCTGTCAGTTGCAGTTTGGCGTAGCTCCGCCCTAAACTCCGCCTTATGTATTTTTTTGCATTTCTACACAAATATTAGTATAAATTTATGAGGGGAGTTCTGTAGTGATTTTGTCTAAAATGATGGATCCATGGCAGTAAAAGCCTCCAAAAAATTAAGTTAAGAAGACCCCATCTTGTAATCATAATCATTAACACATTCGCCACTGTATGTTTTTGTGAAATCTGGGTTTTAAAATAGTAGAAGCTCCTCCCTCTTCTGAAATTCTTTCGAAAGTTGGTTTCCTAGATAGGTTTCTCAAGATTATGCATCAGTAAATACCTTTCAATATACGGATTTAATGTAACCTGTCTTACAATTCAAAAAAAAAAAAAAAAAAAAAAAATGTAAGGTAGTCAATGATGTTTTTTGAATAAAAAGAGAATTTTTTCTGTAAAACCAAAGTTCCTGAAAATCAAATTAAAGCAGAGTTTAGGGCAAAACTACCTAAGTCTGTCAGTTGCAGTTTGACGTAGCTCCGCCGTAAACCCCGCCTTATATATATTTTTGCATTTCTACACAAATATTAGTATATATTTATGCGGGGAGTTCTGTAGTGATTTTGTCTAAAATGGTGGATTCATGGCAGCAAAAGCCTCCAAAAAATTAAGTTAAGAAGACCCCATCTTGTAATCATAATCATTAACACATTGGCCACTGTATGTTTTTGTGAAATCTGGGTTTTAAAATAGTAGAAGCTCCTCCCTCTTCTGAAATTCTTTCGAAAGTTGGTTTCCTAGATAGGTTTCTCAAGATTATGCATCAGTAAATACCTCTCAATATACGGATTTAATATAACCTGTCTTACAATTCAAAAAAGAAAAACAAATTGTAAGGTAGTCAATGATGTTTTTTAAATAAAAAAGAGAATCCACTTTCCTGGTCTCAAATGTGTTGCATGAATTTCAGGCAGAAAAGAACTCACGACGAGAGATGCAATTACAGGAAAACCAGGTCGTAAAACTCCATAAGATATGAGCAATCGTTATCAGATTACATCAACTGTCAAGGGAAGTGCCCTTTCTCTTCTAAATTTCGCAGAAAAAAAAATAACTTACTTTCATTTGAATCCTTTATTCGACATTTTCTGTCAGATTTTCTATACCAACATGGCGGACATTTCTTTTATAGAATGCAAAGGGAGTGGTTTACTTTTGTTATTAACGAATGTATGTTTCTCACAAAACTGAAGGAAAGGTAGATAGATTTGACGTGCCACATAAATGAATACAAAGGATCTTTAATAACAAAGAAATATTCTGCCATTATTTTCTAAAGTTACCCACAATCATAAGACATATTCGGTTATCGAAAAAAATAATTTTAAATCTAATTTTTGCGAACAAAACGATGAACATACCTGATCCAACACTTTCAATGTAAATATTTTTTAGCCTTTTGCTGGCATGATATATCTAAATAATGATTATTTCAATTTATTCCCAAAATTTGGTTACTTTCTGTCTATTCCTTTTCTCTGTAACAATAGTTAAAAACAGACTTGCAAGATTACTTGCAAACGAATGTCTATTATTTTGAAACTTAATTTTGAATCTCTATCTAAAAATAGATGCTGTACTTTAACTATTTTTGATAATAATTGAAAAATAAAACGTTATAGCTAGTAGTTTTCAATTCAAAATGAAAGGTTTGATCTCACGGGGATAATAGCCGAGAATTCTCGTAGAACAACTTATAGTTTTGCATGTAAATACATATTAATATTAAAAATGGCTTCATATAGAGATGCGCCTCCTTTTGTCAGAATGTGATTTTTCAACTGCAATAAAATAAGTTGAAACCGGTGTGAAACACTAAGAACTAACATAACTTCTTAAAACACCATCAAAAACTTTAAAATGCGCTAGGCCTTTCAAAAGATCTGGGTCTTTCTTCGTCAGGCGCAAAAAAGACGTGCGTCTACTATGAAAGCAGCAGCAAGACTGAAATGAGAGATGAGGGAGAGGAAACAAGCTGAAGCAACAGCCAATAGGAAAGTAGAAATCAACAGCCAATAGGAAAACAGAAGACAACAACCAATCACAGAAGAGTAAAATCAAAACAAAAGAGAATACAAAAGAGAAGGGGAATAAGGTAGTGAAAAAATAAATAAATAAATAAATAAATAAATAAATAAATAAATAAATAAATAAAGCACACAAATATATTAAAAAAAATGGAAACAGATGAAAATTAAGAATTAAATAAGTAACCAAAATATATAAATATATATAAAAACAGACTAAAATTAATACAAAAATAAATTATATCGAAGGCATATAATTCCATACTTCCATATAATTTATTTTTGTATTAATTTTAGTCTGTTTTTATATATATTTATATATTTTGGTTACTTATTTAATTCTTAATTTTCATCTGTTTCCATTTTTGTAACTATATTTGTGTGCTTTATTTATTTATTTATTTATTATTTATTTATTTATTTATTTATTTATTTATTTATTTATTTATTTATTTGTTATTTATTTATTTATTTATTTATTTATTTATTTATTTATTTATTATTTATTTATATTTATTTATTTATTTATTTTTTCACTACCTTATTCCCCTTCTCTTTTGTATTCTCTTTTGTTTTGATTTTACTCTTCTGTGATTGGCTGTTATCTTCTGTTTTCCTATTGGCTGTTGATTTCTACTTTCCTATTGGCTGTTGCTTCAGTTTGTTTCCTCTCCCTCATCTCTCATTTCAGTCTTGCTGCTGCTTTCATAGTAGACGCACGTCATTTTTGCGCCGGACGAAGAAAGACCCAGATCTTTCGAAAGGCCTAGCGCATTTTAAAGTTTTTGATGGTGTTTTAATAAGTTATTTTAGTTCAAAAAGCATAATGTTCCCAATTTAAAATGGATATTGTAAATTAAGTGTTTTAACCCTTTGAGGTGCAAGTAAGTGTGTTTTATAATATTAAATTCACACCAGAATTTTTAACAACTTTATTGGAAAATAGGGATGCAAAATTTTGTAATTTCCTAATTAAACTTATTCCTATGCTATACCAAAAAAATAAATAAATAAATAAAATATAATTTGTATGGCCTAATTTCTTAATTAAAATTATTCCTAATCTATACAAAAAAAAAGTTTGCCTTTTTTAAGTGCCTTTTTTGTTAAAGCTTACCTTTGCCTGCCTTTTCCACCTGGCATTTATGTGCTGTTTTTGAACATGTTCCGAACCCTATTTTACACTTTTTCAACTTTTTTCAGTAGTTAATTTTAACTACAGCTATACCATTTTCCATTTTTCCATTATTAGACTCTATCCTTAATCTCTTTTACTTTACTTTTTTATTCCCATTGTTTAATTTTTCTTCTATTTTTAATTGTTCTTTCTTATGTAGTTAATACTATATTTAACTTTTCTCAACGGCTCAATATTTACAAGACACTTTACTCACAAATAGACTGGGCGACCCCTTAACCGACATCAACTGTTCGGCCGTCAATTTTCGACGCTTCAAGCTATTTTCGACGTTTATTGTGCTGATGTAAAATCACAATATAGGCAACCACTCTATCCTTTCTGCTTTTTTAATATCCTACTTAGCTGTGCTATATTTTTTCTACTTTTATGCCATATATCAAACATTTCTAGAAAAGCAACAAAAAATATAAAAATATTTATAAAATATATTGTTATTGTAATGCTATCTTTAACCTTTTAGCGCTTGTGTTTCCTATTTCTATGAGCTCCTTTTCCCTAGTTATGAGCTTGTTTTTAAGCTTTACTTCTCCCCCCCCCCCCTCCAACCCCTGCTACTAGCTATGAAACACCTTAACAACATTTCCCCCATTTTGTCCTGTGCCGGGGATGTATGGCAGTTGGCCCCAGGCTTTTCGGGGAAAGATCTTCGATGTCAGCTTTTTTAAACTAAGTTAAATGATCTATCGATTTGTATATGTAGAACATATTATGCTAAAAATTAGTTCAGTTAGGAAACGGTTAACACGGTTGAAAATTCCTTTTCAGCAATTTCCATAAAAAAAAACGGAAATGCATTCGAACACTTTTGTACAGCCCTGTGTATGATCTATATAATTTATACACAGCAAGTAATATTTAAAAAAATGTTAAATTTAAAAACGCACTTCCAACAGTTATCGCTCAAAGACAGTAACTGTAACCGAACACTTTTGTGTGGTCCTTGTAAATGAATGATAAATTCAATGAGCACCATATTCAACAATAAGCATCTTGTTGTGCACCCGAGGGTTATATATCAATTTTAATATCATTAAAATAGTATAACGTTATTAAAATACATTGCAAACGATTTTTCCCCATAGATCATAACGTAATGGAATACTTTTGAGTGCCCCTGTAAACGAACCATGAATTATATACACTTCATTTTCAATACCGAACATGCCATAGTAAATCGCAATAACATATATCAATTACAAAACAATCCGACTATATTTACGAGAGTTGGAGCTCGGAAAGACATGCGGATAGACAAATCGAAATCACAAACACTTTTCAACTAATATAGGGAAAGTTTTAAAAACTGAAGTTTTATTATTTCTTATTTGCACTAGCATTTAGCTAAAAAAAAAGTTGTCTCTTCTATTCCATTAACTCAAATAACAGAGATGTGGAGTAGATTTAATCATTTGAATTTCTACTTTTTTCGTACAACTTTAATGATGACGTTCTATTAAAAAATCAAAAACCTTCTGTTTATTCATGATTATTTTTCCGTTGATGACGAATAAAAATGTGTTTCGTTTGTTCAAGAAATTAAAGTATTTGCTCTTTAAAGTGTATGGAACGCTGAACCATTTCTGTTGAGTAAAAATGCTCGCCATATAAAAAGAATAAATTTAATTTATGTCCCTCTTTTAATATAAAAAAAATGAGGAAAAGTTTAATAGTTAAATGATCTTTTAAATGATTTTCAAACGACAGAGTTTTTTTTTCTTTCAACAGTTGGTGAATCGTCGATCGTATCATCTAGTATCACCTCGCCTATCATATATATTATATTTATGTTGCCAACATCCCTTTTTCTATCTCTTTTTTCATCACTCACATTTCGTTAAAAGATGTTTTTGATTAAAAATTGCTGTTAATAAAAAATTAAATTGGTATTGTTTTCATAAATGGACTGTCAAGGAAGGTCTCCTTAAAGCGCATACTCAGAAAATTCTGAAAAAAATGCTAATGAAGCTACTTATGCACGTAATAAAGGAACAGTGAAATTTAGCTGCGGAATCACAGTAGAAAATCTTCAAAAAAAAAAAAAAATACTTTCGAGTATTTGGCGCAAAAAGGCACGATTTGGCTAGCAACATATTTTCCTCGCCAAACGCAAACAATTTTAATGCATTTTGAACTTGCTTGTAAAATGATTATTCGAATGCGCAATACTTAATTAATTTAAACTTAGACCATGGAATAGTTTATTATTTTTTGTATAATATATACAAGCTGCCTGTTGTTGCAGTTATTTAATTTTACCACTGAAAAAATATGTTCAATGTTTTGGAAGCTGCAAATATCTATTTTATGTTACATCGAAGCTGACATTTTAAGTTATATGTATTATTAAATTATTGAACCTGTTTTCTTTTTTTCTTTCCCATTCTTTCTTTCTTTTTTTTTTTTTTTTTTTTTTTTTTTTTTTTTTTAAAGTTGCAAATGTTTATTTTCACTTTTAGTTAACAATCGAACTTTTAAAAATATATGAATCTGAAAGGCATATTAAAGTAAACGAAGAGTTTGAAAAAATTCTTGTTATGAGACCTGTCTGAGATTTTTGTAAAATTTGAAAGCATAAAATTGTGATTAGCTTAAAAAAAATTATACGAATGGGTAAATTCTAGGGCTCATGATATCATACCCTCTTCTTCAGAATCGTTTGCATTTTGCGTTCAACATTTTCAACTCTCTGTGCGTTTGCAGTAATATTATTTAAAGTCTTTAAATCAGATTAAATAAATTATTCACGTTTTTTTTCTCTATTTATTACCGATTGAAGGAAATTTTGCTATTGTTTTATCCTCCATTCCACGATTTTTTCTAATTTAAACGGCTGCACCTATTATACAAGCAATTTTTTAATGTATTTTAAAAGGAAAAGCGCGATGAAAAACGGATTCGTTATACATTTCTATATCGAAGAAGTCGTTATTTCCATAGCAACAATACTTTTTTCTTGAATGGACAATGTTCAGAATCGGGCTTATTTTTGAGCTTGGAACAATTTTAATAATTCTAAATTTTGTTTTAAACCGTAAAATACAATCGTTAAATTTCATTATATCATAAATGTGTACACAAAATACTTGTTATCAAAATGTATTTATTATGTAAGTTAAACTTACGTAAACAAGTTCAGCATGAATAAGTTTTTCATTGAGTATTTTTCATAAGAGCGTATTTTTTTTAATTTCATTCCGTCGTCAACCGGTGATAAATCGCCAAATAAACGAAATTTTCATAATTTTTTTACTGACGTTATATCGAGGTTCCGCAGAAATTTTTTATAGACGTATATATCTTCAAAAGAAAAACATTCTGTAATTTTTTCAAAATTTTCTGAGTATGCGCTTGTGGAAACCTTCCTTGTGAGAGGTTTTCCTCAAATTAGTGTTGCCATAGAAATAAAATACAGCATTATATGATGAATGCTCAACAATGATTATATAAAAAAATAGTACAAAAAAGCTAAAGTATGATTCCTCCGCGCGTTTTTATTTTCTATTTATGGTTAAAAAGCAAAATTGAAATTGAAATTTTTAGAAGAAAAAGACACCATTGATCGTTTGAAGCAGTGGTATTTCACCTGTAGAATAAAAAGTATTCTTAGCTACGTTAGATTGAATTGTATTTTAAATGCATTTAATTTATTTTTCTTTGTTTCATGTTTTTCAAGAAGCGGGTGACGTCATCTTCTAATGCAGTGAAAATATGATTGTTAACTTTTTATTCTCGCGCGTGTCTTTTGTTATGTTCAATCAGTTTATTGTAACTTTGGTGGAATAAATGAAACGATATTCTGGCTTGACTAATGTTGATTGCAGATATTTTTATCCTAATTTTTTTCTTTAGACGTTTAAACCCGCATGTAAAAATTATTAGATATTTCTAAAAAGTATTAGACTGCAGTGCGAAATCCTCACAGGGGTCCACTGATATATATAAAATGCAAATGAGAATTTCGTTCCGACTGCTTATAACATATGTTCTTCTGGATGTATTTTCAGGGGACTTGCACTGTTAAGTAGATAACTTTTCAAGCAAGGTTTTAATATATAACATATCGTTCTCCGTTGCTTAATTACAGAGCTATGGGGAAAAGTTCTATGATTAGGAGAACCCGATTATGATAGATTAGCCCTTTTAAAAAGTTCTACTGGATGGATTTTGATAAGACTTGCATTGTTAGGTAGATAATTTTTCAGGATGGTTTTAAATATTGCATATTTCTCTACATTGCTTAGTCATATAGTTACGGGGTTCTATAATCAAGTAAACCCAGTTATGAAAGATTACACTTTTTAAAAATTTCTACTGTCGGATTTTGATAAGGCTTGCATTATTAGTTAGATAGGAAATGGTTTTACTATATTGCATATTGTTATACATTGCTTAATTATAGAGCTATGGTGGAAAGTTCTGTAATCAGGCGAACCCGATTATGAAAGATTAGCCTTTTTAAAAAATTGTACTGGATGGATTTTGTTAGTTAGTTTGTTTGCATTGTTAGTGTAGCTAATTCCTTATGAATGGGTTTTTTATATTGCATATCATTCTATAGTTCTTTACCAAATCCTACTATAAATGATTAACTAAAAGAGTTGATCCTTAACAGCTCAAACTTTGTCTGACACATTAGAAAATATAATAGCGTAAAAACTTTCAAATAGTTTTAAGCAATGTGGAAGGCCATTCGAGGTAAATGTCTTTATTGCTTTAAAACACAAGGTCAAATTCACCGATATATTTCGTTTGATTCAAGGTTCGTTTGCAGAAACCGTCCAGCATAGTGGAAGAAGCCTAATAGTTAATGGTAAAATTCCACAGATGATGGAAAGAAACCATTGTTGTATCATTTCTGTATTGTGGTGTAGAATTTATTACTTATACATTTCTGTATGATGTTCATCTTAAATAAAAATTAAATTCTATCAACTACTGGATTACTGATTTGTTTTAATCAGGATTATGTAAGATTCCTCATTCGCCACTATTATATTCATTTGGCGAAGGATATTTTCGATATTGTACTGAAAGGTGCTGTATGTATAAGAATGCGTGATTGTTATAAAATGTGTGTAACAACGTAAGACAGATGATGTATGAAAGCATAGATCCAATTAATCCAATTATGGAGATAATGTATTAAGTGTAATGCAATGCATTCAATATGTAGTTATAATTTAAAAATTAAACAATATTTGTTAGTTTTAACAACTCTGGCGTATACGTGAAATATGACAATAAAACACTTTTTCTAAGTTTTATGCCCTCGCCTTTACTTTAAAGTACCATTAAATAAAACTTGGTATACAATTCATTTAACATATCGATTGGCAATAATACAATTCAGAATGAGTTATTGATGTTTTACTTTATCATGTTCCAAAAAGTATTGTTTGTTGTAGAAAGCAAAACAATATTTAAACATTTAAAGGGACAATTTTTTTTCCAGTTGTAAAGTGTTCATATGTTGAAAGACATATTGTAAAAAAGACAAAAGTTTCTTAATCTAGGAAAATATAACGAACGAAAATATACAATAACCTCTTCCGAGTTACCCATGATTCCAATAAACGTTCTTTATCTTTAGAAACCAATATATCTTTGAAATTTAAAGAATCATTTATAAAAGAAAAGTTTCTTTTGCTGCCACTGATTTTTGAAAAAGTTTCCGAGTAGCATTTGTAGTGTATTAATCAGTTTTTTCAACCAGAAATGTAGGTTTTTTTTTTTTTTTTGCTATTAATTCCCAAGTAAACATTTTAATTTTTCTTATATAGTAGTATGTATCAGTACAGATCTCATATCATTGATATTGCCTGTAGCAGATCTTTAAAAATAGTGCCCTGGAAAACACCTGAAGTAAAGCTAAGAGCTGAGTTCAAAATCAACAAAAAATCATTTGTTTGGTGACCACAGTTCTTTATTCAAAGTAAACTTAATCTCCATTAAAAACTATTAAAAACGCATTCAGATTTCTTTTTAATTCAGAACAAACGTGTGGATAAAAACGAGACGTGGAAAAATATCTTAGTTAAACAAAACTTGATTCCAGATTAAAACGGGGTTTTAAAACAGTCTATTGAAATAAAACTAATTCCTAAAAGTAAACTTAAACTTTCTGTTAAATTATAACTAAATCTTATTTAAAAACACTGTAAACTTCATATTACTGTAAACTTAAGTTAATCCAGTTATAAAAGTAACATAACTAATTCTGTTCAGAACCTAAAGGAAAACACTACAGAAGCGAAGCTTCTGCCTCAAATCATTGCAAAGCATTTATACTTTCTGAAATACGAAATGAGGCGATTCCACTTTGGAAAAAGGTTCCGATTACGATCCGAGCGGTCGATTACGGAACAATCAACACCATCTATAATATGCTTTTAAATTAAACTGAAGATTTTAAACATCGAAATTATAATAACGATTTTTTTTTAATTCAGAGCAAACGTGTGGATAAAAACGAACTTCATACGTGGGAAAATATCTTAATTTATTACATCTATTAACTTGTTATAACAAAAATAAGTTTTAAACCCAGTTTAGCAGTTTGGCCATAAGTGACAAGCAAAAACCGGCTGACTAGATAACAATTTTCAACAGACAAGTTTTACTGGCAAACATGATAAATTAACATCATTAACATTAAAATTAATATTAATATTATTTTCTTACCCTTGCATGTATAAATTCAATTCGACTGAATAAACTGATTACCACCAAGATTTCTTGTATATAAAATGTTTGTTGAAGTGTACTTCTACCACATTTTAAAGTTTGTAAACCTGAAACTGAAACGCCCTGTACATATAATAATGTATACAGGGAATTCGTAGACTGTGTAGAAAAAATGCACGAGATGAAATCCCGGATTTTCTTTCCTAACATTTCCGGTACTGAAAATATCTTGACGATATAATTTATATTTTTTCTATGTTTCCAGATGTGACGACATCGCAAAAATGACAGGAAAAGACCATTGCTTATGCGGAAACAACACTGAACTAGACACTACATAATTCAGAATATAACTGAAAGTTCACACGGTGCCACAGACCAAGTTGTAGAGCACAACATTCTTAAATTTATGGGAAAAAATCTGGGTTTAACTTAGAGTGAGACACCCTCTATTTCTGATGTGGATTGTAACCCTGCTTTCCTATACTAAAACTTTCCTTAATCAACCGTTTCATTTTGTCAAAGCCGTTTACGAACACCCTGTATATATAAAAAAAATACGACATTTGTATTTGTAGAGATCTCTCTAATAACTGTATCTTTCCTATATTGTAAAAAAAGCCAAATGTTTCTTAATCTACGAAAATATAATATAACCACGAACGAAAGTATACAGTAATCTCTTCCGAGTTACCCACGATTCTGAAGAGTGTTCTTTATCTTTAGAAATCTCAAAAACCAATATATTTTGGAAATTTAAAGAAGCATTTATGAAAACAAAGTTTATTTTTGCTGCCACGGATTTTTGAAAACGTTTCCGAGTAGTTTTTTTTTTTTTTTCAAAGCGAAAAATCGATTTTTAAAATGCTACCAGTTCTCAAGTAGACATTTTAAGTTTCGTAATTGAATTTATACATGCAAGAATAACAAAATAATATTAATTTTAACGTCAACGTAAATTATGCTAATTTATCATGTTTGTCTGTGAAACATGAAAATGTTTACTTGAGAATTGATAGCAGACAGAAAATTGCATTCTGGATTGAGAAAACTGATTAATACATAAAAACTACTCTGATACGTTTCCGAAAATTAGTGACAGAAAAATAGTCTTTGTTTTTGTAAATGCTTCTTTAAATCCTGAAAATATATGGTTTTTCTGATGTTTCTAAAGATACAGAATGATTTTCGGAATCGTGAGTACCTCCGAAGAGGTTATTGTATATTTTCATTCGGGGTTATATTATAGTTTCCCAGATTAAGAAACATTTGTCCTTTTTTCACAGTGTATATAACAGGTACTACGTAATTTTAGAAAAGTATACAGTTGACAATTAATGGAAATAAAATTGTAACATTAAGTAAATTACCTAAAGAACCTAATTAACTAAAAACCAATACTGCATGCTTATCTTAAAAATTCTCTCATTTATAAATCCCTTTATAAAATCTGAAACAGCCAAAATTGATTACATTAAAAGTATCTTCTACATAAAAATTTTTGCCGATCCTTCAGGAAGTTCTAACTCAACGAATTACTCTTTTTCATTACTGTCACTTCCTTACATTGTTGAAAAGTATTTGACTTTAATTTTCCTGCTTGTCTGCCAGCTGTCGTTACGTATATCCTTCCGCTGTCGTAAAAAAAAGAACGACATGTCAAGATATTTAAATGAGATAATGGTTCATAATGTTTACTTTTTTGCTTTAAACATTGTAACACAAAGGGGTTTTGTTTGATAGATTAGAAATTCATCGTAACGCGTTATCGCATTCTGATTTTTTTTTTTTTTATTTAATATTTTCAACTAGTAAGCCATATACTAGATATTCAATGCTTAGAACCTTCTATGTCATTGCTTTTACATTGTTTATTTAATTATTTTGAAAGGTGGATTTTTTTAGTTACACTGTGCTCTCAATTATTTGGTATCGACCACGGGAGTATCGATCATGGGAGTATGGGGGATCATGGTAGTCGGAAAATCGAAATCGTCGGATAATCGAGAGCACAATATACAATGCATTTTCTTATAATTCAAACGCTAGGAAGTCATTAAAATTTATATTATAAAGTAAAACGTGTCAATCAGTAACCCTGACGTCATGTTGACTGTGGCAACACTTGACCAATAAATTTCGCTTTTATTGCAATTTTCTTAACTTTTTAACATCGCACAAATTCAATTTTTATACCGTCGAATAGAAAAAAAAATTCCTTTCAAATGCAATTTGCTTGAAAACTGTATCTCAATTTACTGATTTTTTATTCGTACTAAAATAATTTTCAAGCATGAATTATTTACGATTACGACAGATTAATCCGTTAGCATTTGAAACAATATAAATAGTCCAGTATTTTCTTCATGCTAATATTCCAAATTTTAGCTTCATCAATAAATAAATAACAAAATAATCAAATTAAATGATTAAAGATCATATCTGTCAGACATGTAATCGATCTACGTTTTTAAAGACCGGAATTTTCAGAATCAAAAAGGCTGTTGTAAGTAGCGAAATCTTAGCGATTTCTTCCGCTATTAACTCCTCGCAAGCGGCTAAAATACGAAAATATCGCTTTTAATAAATTAAAAAACTTCACTTGAATTCATTATTGATATTTATCGTATACAAATGCTTTTTTTTTGTGTTGTTAGTCTAAAAAATATATTAAATGTAAACAAGTTAGAAATTGTACGTAAAACGTGACAAATGAGATGAGTTTGTACTATAACTAGTTCTAAAATATTCAGATCTTTGTGCAATAGCTGTTGCACTCTTCTGAAAAAATGCATGAATACAAAATTTATTTTATGTGCAGATTTTCATATTATAGACATTAATTTTATTACATTAAAATTATGTTTCAATACACTTTTACAAACAATTAATTACAATTCTGTTACAATTAAAATTATACTATACGCAAATATCCAATACAAGACATTGTAAAAAAAATCATCGTTATTATTTCAGTGAAATGAATTATATCGTCTATTATTATGATATGATTAATTTCCATAATAAAATAAGTACATTTTAAGTTGGCAACATTTTATCTTTTGTTGACATTTACTGAAAATTCCAATGGGAAACTTATGCCTAGTTTTGAAATTTTTAGAACTTGAAATCCATATTTAGACTCTTTTTCATTTAATATCTATTTCACCGGAAACATCTATCCAAAAAACTGTCCGTAGATTATAGGATTGATGTAATTAAACAATTTTAGTATACAAATTCGTTTTTAAAATTCAGTAATACGGAAATAATTTAACTCCATCTTAAATAGGACTTAATCACCATGACAACGTAGAATCATTACCTTTCATGGGATATCATTGGATTTATTACGTATGATAGGATTTAATAGAATGAAGAAAACTTTTATTAATATCTTTTTAAGTTTTGATTTAATTTTCATAAAATTTGAAATGACTCGACAAAATTCTGCAACGATTACATACACGGTGTTTCAGTTAAACGTTTCAGAACTTCTAAGAGGGGTAGGGTACATCCTGACAACTCGAAATCATATAGCAATGTGGGGTCGGAAATGCTTTCCTTAACCCATTGCGGCGCAGAGAATTTCCATTGCTTAACTATTGAAATTAATGAATGACACCAGAATTTGAAAACGAACTTTCTTGTAAATATGAAAAAGCTATATTTCGTACAACTAATGAACCGTATTTTTTTAACAAAAATTCTGGTATCAGTGAAGGTTTTGGGAATTAAAATTACGTGGTTTCATAAACATACTTAATTTTAATTCCCAAAACCCTCACTGATACCAGAATTTTTGTTAAAAAAATTACGGTTTATTAGTTGCGTGAAATATAGCTTTTTCATATTTACAAGAAAGTTCGTTTTCAAATTCTGGTGTCAATCATTAATTTCAATAGTTAAGCAATGGAAATTCTCTGCGCCGCAAAGGGTTAAGGAAAGCATTTTCCGACCCCACATTGCTATATGATTTCGAGTTGTCAGGATGTACCCTACCCCTCTTAGAAGTTCTGAAACGTTTAACTGAAACACCCTGTATATTAAATTTCAAACCGTTCGGTTGTGAATTTTTTTGCGTTGTTATATGCGGACAAACGTACAAACGAACGGACCAGACGACGACTATAGGTGCTACGTATTTATATAATTACCAACGCACCTAAAAATCTATTAGTATTTTGAATTAACAAAATTGGTTTCCCCTAAATTCTGTAACCCGAAAAGTCCGGATTGGATCTCCTAGTTACTATAAATGAAGTAAATAGTTACTATCAAAAAGTAAAATAAATAGATGTTATTATATAAGAAATATTATATTATAAATTAAAATAAAGCACATTTAAGGAGATAACTCTTTAATTACGTATGTACCTTAGATTACTGTTGAAGTAAATAAAAAATCGCTTTTGTTTTCTATCACTTGTTGATTCACTTGTGATTATCTTGCAGAAAGATTTCAGATTCTACATACTAAAAGTACCTACGTAAAATTTCCTTTTTCCTCATTTTCAAACTATTTCAGTTCCCAAGAGAAATTAGAATATTCGAGAGTATTTGCTAGTGAAAATGTCTCCACATTTTCAGAATTCTATATTATTTAAAAAATTTTTACAATGTATTAAAATACTTCCAAAATATTATATCTATTTCAGTTTCCAAGATAAATTAGAATATCCAGGAGTATTTATTAGTGAAAATGTCTCCACATTTTCGGAATTCTATATCATTTAAAAAAGTTTACAATGTATTAAAATACTTCAAAATATTATATCTATTTCTGTTCCCTAGAGAAATTAGAATATCCAGGAGTATTTATTAGTGAAAATGTCTCCACATTTTCAGAATTCTATATTATTTAAAAAAATTTAAAATGTATTAAAATACTTCCTAAATATTATAACTATTTCTGATCCCAAGAGAAATTAGAATATCCAGGAGTATTTATTAGTGAAAATGTCTCCACATTTTCGGAATTCTATATTATTTAAAAATTTTTACAATGTATTAAAATACCTCAAAATATTATATCTATTTCTGTTCCCAAGGGAAATTGGAATATCCAGGAGTATTTATTAGTGAAAATGTCTCCACATTTTCGGAATTCTATATTATTAAAAAAAATTACAATGTATTAAAATACTTCCACATTATTTTAAAATTTTAGTAAAATTTTTAACATGTTTAAAGCTTCACATAGTTGATTATAAGTTAAAATATAATGAATGTTCTTTCGGAATTTTGGAATTCAATCAAAAACATCCTTATGATGAGATGTGTGGTTAGGTGTCTAATAATTAACTGAGTGTGTCATATAATCGAGCGTTGGATAATCAGAAATATACTGAATTAATAGGTGTTTCGGTTAATAATATCGATTTTTTCGCAAAATTTGAGCGCTTATTTCGATAACAAAATAAATTATCTTAATAATAAAAGTATTGTTCATCGTTAACTATGGCTTGTTCCCATTATTCTGGCAAGAGATGGATTCCGCGTCGATAAAAAACTCATCTTTTGAAGCAATAATAAATCGATCCAATTTTTGACTTCTTCGAAAGAATTGAAGTGCTGTTCTGAAGTTATGTGCTACACAGATCGAAATAAGTGGTAGTCCAAAGAGGCTGAGTCTGGTGAATACAGCAGATGGTGTAGGACGTCCCATTTAACGTTTTCCAAATAGTTTTTTGCACATTTAGTATCAAAGGACCAAGCATTGTCATGTTGAAAAATGACTTTATTGTGCCTTTGAGCGTATTCTGATAATTATTCTTTCAACGCTCTGTTCAATGATATCAGTTGTTGCCGGTAGTGTTTGCCAGTAATTGTTTGATCAGGTTCTTCATCCATTTATGTTTTCAAATCGGCATCGTCAAACTTTTTCGGCTGTCGTGAACGCTCCTTGTCTTTTCTATCAAAATCGTATCTTCTCCTTGTCTTTTCTATCACCACCTTTAAAGCGTTCAAACCATCATTAACAATCGATAACTTTCAGTAGCCGTTTACTTCAAATGAAAAAAGATCACCTCAAAACGTATTTTCTGGTACAAAATTCGACATATTCAAAGTTATGAAAACCATGTTTTTTGCAGAATGACAATTAATAACGAACTGGCTTTTGCCGACGCAGGTTTACTCCCTAAAGCGACATAGACTTCTTTAGTCTATACCAACAATTGTATTAGTAACCTCATCTCTTAGCAAAATCGACATTATTAACCAAAGCACCTATTATATTTTAATTTCCAGACTCAGTTCTTTACTTAAGTAATTTCATTTTCTCTTCTTTTTTTCTTTCGTACTTTACAGTTTAAACAGTTTGAACCCTATTTACTCTGCCAATTCCTTTGTATCTGAATACAGCAAATGAGTATGCATTATGATTATTTTTTTTAATAAGTAATGTTCATGTTATTTGTTTATCTTCTAGACTTTCTATATATTTTGGAGATTTCTTGTACGAGATTTTCAGATTGGTCAGGGACACGAGAATAAGCAATTATCACATAAGTGCATCGATTCTAAAATATGTGAATTGGAAGGCAGCGATGAGACGGGCTCGATTTTTACACGAGTCTTACAGCTCAAGCTGATAATGAAAATTTAATTTATTCACAAATTGAAAATAGAAAAAAAAACTTTCTATTTGAGAAACAATAGTGTTTCTTAAACTGTTTTACAGCCCTTTAAAAATAAGTTTGAAAGGGAATTGAATTGGTATTAATGGGATATAAGAGAAAATATTCTATCTGATTCTGAATCCTTGGCACGATCAATGTTAGTAATATAATAAAACCGTGGAATATTCTTGTCTATCTCGCTTTCTGTTTGAAATCTTTTATCAGATTTACTGGAGAACAAAACTCATGTATTTCTGCCATAGTTGTACAATAAAATATTAAAAAAATAAGAATAGTGACTTTTGTAGATTTCTGCCATTGGTTGGGTATAAATAATATATTTGCTATTTTAAATATATATTCAAAGACATGAAAATCACAAAATGTTGTCATAAGGTTGTATTTAGGATTAATACTTTTTTTTTTACGTAGGAAGATATTTTCATATAAGAAAATTAATCTTGAAATATTTTTAGAATGTACGATGTTCTACTACGTACTTTCGGTATCAGATTCGGGTTCTGATGAGACAATTTTTTTCGGTCTAGGGTAGGCGTGGATTTCAAATCGTTGGGATCGTGTACTAGAAAAACGAACCCGAACTCATCGCTGTTAGACAGACAAAATCAGCCAGTGTTTTGTCCTCTTGGGGATTTCTCACTTAGATTTAATGGGAAAATTTGTGGCTGAGAAATGTTTAATACATACTTATAAATAAATGTTTATATGTTTATAATATCTAATAAATGTTTAATGTCTAATTACTTAGGGAAAATGCATATCACCGCTGTTTTTTTATTTACTATATAGGGTGATTCCAAATTCATTGTACAAAGTTTAAGAGTTGGTACAGGACACTGTAACAAAGAATTTTTGTATAGGAAAGCAGGGTCTGAAATCCATTTATATAATCAAAAATACAGGGTGTCTCCCAAATCAAAAATACAGGTCCAATCCGAAGTCGCGTTTTCGTTCATAACTTTAATAGTAGTGAAGATATTTTAACGAAATCCTTACAATATGCTTACAATTCATACAAAGATGAATTTGTTGCAAATTTTGTTAAAATATCTTCACTACTGTTAAAGTTAAGATACGAAAACGCGACATCAAATTGAAGTGAGACGCCCTGTAATTTTGACTAAATAAATGGATTTTTGACCCTGGTTTCCTATACAATAAAGGACTTTTACAGTAGGTTGGTACAGGATACAGTAAAAATCATTTTTTTAATAGAAAACCAGGATAAAAAATCCATGTATTTAGTCAAAATTACAGGGCGTCTCACTCCAATACGGAGTCGCGTTTTTGTTCATAACTTTAACAGTAGTGAAGATATTTTAACGAAATCCTTACAATATGCTTACAATTCATACAAAGATTTGTCTGTTGCAAATTTTGTTAACATATCTTCACTACTGTTAAAGTTAAGATACGAAAACGCGACATCGGATTGAAGTGAGACGCCCTGTAATTTTGATTAAATAAATGGATTTTTGACCCTGGTTTCCTATACAATAAAGGATTTTTACAGAAGGTTGGTACAGGATACAGTAAAAATCATTTTTTTTATAGGAAACCAGGATAAAAAATCTATTTATTTAGTCAAAATTACAGGGCGTCTCACTCCATACGGAGTCTCGTTTTTGTTCATAACTTTAACAGTAGTGAAGATATTTTAACGAAATCCTTACAATATGCTTACAATTCATACAAAGATTTGTCTGTTGCAAATTTTGTTAACATATCTTCACTACTGTTAAAGTTAAGATACGAAAACGCGACATCGGATTGAAGTGAGACGCCCTGTAATTTTGACTAAATAAATGGATTTTTGACCCTGGTTTCCTATACAATAAAGGATTTTTACAGAAGGTTGGTACAGGATACAGTAAAAATCATTTTTTATAGGAAACCAGGATAAAAAATCCATTTATTTAGTCAAAATTACAGGGCGTCTCACTCCAATCCGAAGTTGCGTTTTTGTTCATAACTTTAACAGTAATGAAGATATTTTAATGAAATCCTTACAATATGCTTACAATTCATACAAAGATTTGTCTGTTGTAAATTTTGTTAACATATCTTCACTACTGTTAAAGTTAAGATACGAAAACGCGACATCGGATTGAAGTGAGACGCCCTGTAATTTTGACTAAATAAATGGATTTTTGACCCTGGTTTCCTATACAATAAAGGATTTTTACAGAAGGTTGGTACAGGATACAGTTAAAATCATTTTTTATAGGAAACCAGGATAAAAAATCCATTTATTTAGTCAAAGTTACAGGGCGTCTCACTCCAATCCGAAGTCGCGTTTTTGTTCATAACTTTAACAGTAGTGAAGATATTTTAACGAAATCCTTACAATATGCTTACAATTCATACAAAGATTTGTCTGTTGCAAATTTTGTTAACATATCTTCACTACTGTTAAAGTTAAGATACGAAAACGCGACATCGGATTGAAGTGAGACGCCCTGTAATTTTGACTAAATAAATGGATTTTTGACCCTGGTTTCCTATACAATAAAGGATTTTTACAGAAGGTTGGTACAGGATACAGTAAAAATCATTTTTTTATGGGAAACCAGGATAAAAAATCCATTTATTTAGTCAAAATTACAGGGTGTCTCACTCCAATCCGAAGTCGCGTTTTTGTTCATAACTTTAACAGTAGTGAAGATATTTTAACGAAATCCTTACAATATGCTTAAAATTCATAAAAAGATTTGTCTGTTGCAAATTTTGTTAACATGTCTTCACTACTGTTAAAGTTAAGATACGAAAACGCAACATCGGATTGAAGTGAGACGCCCTGTAATTTTGACTAAATAAATGGATTTTTGACCCTAGTTTCCTATACAATAAAGCATTTTTACAGAAGGTTGGTACAGGAGTCAGTAAAAATAATTTTCTTATAGGAAACCAGGATAAAAAATCCATTTATTTAGTCTAAATTACAGGGCGTCTCACTCCAACTTGGAGTCGCGTTTTTGTTCATAACTTTAACAGTAGTGAAGATATTTTAACGAAATCCTTACAATATGCTTACAATTCATACAAAGATTTGTCGGTTTCAAATTTTGTTAACATATCTTCACTACTGTTAAAGTTAAGATACGAAAACGCGACATCAAATTGAAGTGAGACGCCCTGTAATTTTGACTAAATAAATGGATTTTTGACCCTGGTTTCCTATACAATAAAGGATGTTTACAGAAGGTTGGTACAGGATACAGTAAAAATCATTTTTTTATAGGAAACCAGGATAAAAAATCCATTTATTTAGTCAAAATTACAGGGCGTCTCACTCTAATACGGAGTCGCGTTTTTGTTCATAACTTTAACAGTAGTGAAGATATTTTAACAAAATTCGCAACAGATTCATCTTTGTATGATTCGTAAACATATTGTAAGGATTTCGTTAAAATATCTTCACTATCCGTATGTTTTGATGAAATCTTACTTGCATAAATTTGCAATTACTGCATAAATTGTATAATACGGCATAATTTGCATAAATTGTAATTACTGCAACTTTATAGGCTTCCATTCAAGTTTTTTTTTCTCTGTGTAATTTAGTTGCTGTATCATATTAATATTCTGTAAATTATTTTAAACTGCTTTTTTTAAATCCGCTTTGATATTTTTCCTTCAAATTTCACGTATATCTTACCTTACAATATATCATCGATTTTTTACATAAAATTATTTAACAAATGTTCCGACTTATCCGCTTTGCTTAATATTGCTTCTTTATTTTCAAAAACCTTACTTAATGTGTTAAGTGTGTTCTGAAATCCACGTCCTCAATTAAGAAAACAATTTCATTCATATAAGAATAAAATTTTCTAGTTGCCAAGAATACAGAAACGTTTTTCATTCGTCTATAAAAATAAGCCATAATTTAGTAAATGTTGTGGGAATTGGAGTTTCAAACGAGATTTTATTGCATATAAAAATCAAGAGAAAGTTTTCATCAGCCAGAAAGCGACTATAAACAAAGAAATGTCACTTATATCGGGTGTTCGTAAACTATTTTTACAAAATAGGAGAGGCGATAGTACCTATCAAGAGGAACAATTTTTGTACACATTCTAAAATATAAATGCGTAAATTTACACATTAACGCAGATATTCTGATGATGCAAAAACGATTTGTCTATATGTGTAAAGTAGCATGTAAATTACCAAATACATGGCTGGTGCGTGAATTTCAAAATACACATTGTCCTATTATTTTGATGATAACATTTTAACCTATCTAAATGTATAAAAAGTTGTTTTATAACTCATAAATTCAGTTTAATGTGTAAATTGCACATAAGTACACACACTTCTGTGTATTATGCTTAATGTGTATTTCTGCGTAATATGCAACATACTCATTTTTATGTGTAACATGCAAAATGCATAGTTTTTTGTGTATTGTGCAAAATACAGAGATTTTTGTGTACACACAGCTCAACCTTGCAGTGTGGTGCTAATTTCTATTAAAAATACTTTAAAGGACATAATATACATTTTCTAGGACAAATTTACATTGGTATGAATTTCTTCAATCATCACTTTTCAAAGTCACATATACTACCATCAATAGCAGAAATTTTCTATTTAATTTAATCAACAGTAAACAAGTAACGCTTACCCGCAACGGGATACGAACTAAGAAACTGTGGTTGTCCAGAGTTATCTACCTTGACCGTTCAGCGACGATTGTACAAGCCACGTTTTTAAATATCCTCACTTTTTTTAGATGCTTTTTATGAAGAACAGACAGGGTGTAAAAAAATATGATGGAATGTATCTTCGATAGAGATAGATATTTTTCCAACTGATTATAATAGAGAACGTCTCATATATTTTCTTTACATAATTTCAATATTTTTTTTTCTATTTCATGCTTTATAAACGATAAATTATAGCCTTTTATGTATTACACGCATTAAAAATGTATTATGAGTAATGATTGCTTCTTTTTCCAAGAATTGTTTTTCTTTTTTGTATTTTAACATATACAGTTAAAAACACATCACATATACACTTAGTACATCTTTTAACATTTACACATTTATCTCTGAATACATAAACATATGTAAATTACAATAATAACACGCCAATTCGGGTATAACCATGCATTTATCTACATTTACACAATGATCTGAATAACGAAAAGTGATAACAAATTATACACTTCCATTACATTCTAAAAATACATAAATGCAGGTAAATGTTTACAACATTCATGGAATTTTACAAATTTACACATATACACGTGTAAAAGTGGCTAATTTAAACATTCATTTCTAAAGTGAAGAAAATAGAGTCTCAAATCGCTTATTCAGTAAAAAATGCAGTGTGGCTCACAGCAAACTTACTTTCGTACATAAATTTTCCTAAATGAAAATATTTTAGCGAAAATTTAAAAAGACTAATTTGGTTTTATGTGAAATGGGATGACATCACGTGTGTACCTGGTAATATTCTGCGCAAGTATTAAAAGTGCATTCTAATTTAGTTAAGGACACCGTATGTATTGTCTGTTACATTTTGAGCGTCTGCTTCAGTGTTGGTTTGATACGAGGGGTGGTCATTTACATGATACTTTTGATGATAGATAGCATCACACTTCACACAAAGCAAAATTAGTCTTTTAAAAATATTTTTATTTTTCTTAAAGTTGTGTACGAAAGTCCGGGTTTAGCTTATATTTTAGTATTAGACGGAATAAACGAATTGCTAACCTTGTTTCCTAACAAAAGTTGGTAATTCCTTGTTATAGCGGCGCCTGAAGACGAATCACCTAAGAGACATAGCCATATCGCCAATGTATATGGCAAATATGACTTTATTGTCATGTATGGCGTATATGACCAACCTATAGTCATATATATATCCGCCAACCGCTACTACTTTTGGTCACTGTAATTTTAATAGTAATCATCGTTTTTTTTTTTAAACCAAAACTTTCTTTTTAAATAAGACGAAGTTAACCATTAGAAATTACTGGTGGCTAAAAATCGTAGCAGTTGACAGCTATATGCATATATGACACGCACATATATACTATATTGATGTGTATAAGACATATATGACACGTATATGGCACACAAGACATAAATATTGCGTATCTATGACCTATAGATGACATATATGGCGTATTTTTTTTTATGTATGTTTAAGCTTGGAAACAATCTTGCCGAAAGCGTCACTGCAACCCTGGCGTAGTCAAAATTTTGAAGACCGTCATAACAAAGAAGTACAAACAATTCTTGATGGGTACTATAACCTCTTTTACTATGCAAAAAAAGTTACGAAACAGCTGCTCTACTGTTTGGAATTGAATAAGAATACTTACAAATTTTCGTTTACACAGATAAAAGATATTTTGTCAAAATAAAATTTTGAGAGCATTCTTAATACGATAGAAACCTATATATAATTCAAGAACCTATTTATAAAATAACACTGGGCAGATGAGAGGATTTCGCACTGCAATTTAATATTTTTTAGCATATCTAATAGATTTTACATTCAGCTTTAAACTTTTAAAGAAAAATTAATGATAAAAATACCTGCAAACACACATTAGTCAAACCAGAATATCGTCTCATTTATTCCATCAAAGTTACTGCAAAAAACTGATTGACGATAGCTAAAGGCATGCACGAGAAAAAAAATAACAATTGTATTTTAACTGATGGATAACTTCATTAGCTTCGGGAAAAACATAGGACAAAGAAAAATAAATTGAATACATATAAAATATAATTTAATATAATATAACAAAGCATACCTACACGTGAAATACCACTGCTTTGATCGATCGATGGTGTCTTTATCTTCTAAGCATTTCAATTTCAATTTCATTTTTTAATCATAAATATAAAATAAATCCGTGCGAGGCATCACACTTCATTTTTTTTATACTATTTATTCTTTTCATAATCATTGCTGATCATGATATAATGCGGTACTTTCTTTTTATAGCAATATTGATTTCAGCAAAACCTTTCATTTAATTTATGAAAACAATGCTGATTTAATTTTTAATTAAAAGAGTTTTTTAATCAAAAAACATATCTTAACGAAATGTGAGTGTACTATGTCAGAAGCCGATTCAAAAATCTTCCGAATACCTCATCTATTGTTGTGCGTTTTGTAAATGCATAGAAAATGGGATGTTGACAACAGTAATAATATATATGATGACAAACTGAAAAAAAATATTGAACTCATACGATTTTAACAGTTTAAATTTTCTTTTTTGCTTTAGAAGATTCTAACACAATTAATGTTTTTTTTCCTTCATTACTGTCATTTCCGTAAACTTTTGAAAAATGTTTTAATTCCCCTGCTTGTCTGCTAGTTATCGATACGTGTATCTTTCCTAGATATAAAAAAACCACATGTCAAAATATTTAAATATCATGATAAATTAGAGTGTATAATTTTCAAGATAAACTTTGTAACACACAGAGTTTTTGTTTCCCAGATTAAAAATTTATTTGAAACATTTTTGAGACAAGGTTATTTTTAATTAATATTTTTGAGGTGATAAATATCTTTAAACGAATTCTGCGTTCGCATTAATATTTAATTTTTGTTAACAGTTTGTTTAACAAAATATATTTTTAATTAAAACTAGATGGAGCCCGTTAAAACTTGACGGAAAAAATACTATAACAATATCAGTAAAATAAGCTTCTTTATTATTTAAGAAGAGTGCGAATGAAACAGTCTTTCAAATATTTTATTTTAAACGTTTTTCCCCCAGTGAAATACAGTTACTATTTCCGATGCAAACTCCAAACAAACAATCCGTAAGCAACTGTGTATTGCAAATCTGTTTGACATTACCGCCATATTCCCCACAGCAAGAAAGAAAATTTTATGAACCTATGAAGTGTCCTACAAATAGTATATTCCTACGTTCATCTCATATTCAGTAAAACACACATCTCTCCCCCCCAACCCCCACCCCTGTGATAATGCAACCGAATGAGCTCCTATGAGCATGTGCATTGCATCTGCCCGAAAGCACCGTTGAAATTCGACGTTAAAAAAAAGTTTTAAAATGTTTAAATTAAAAATTTTGAAACGTCCTGCTTAATCATTGTTCGTTTCAAATATATATCTTCTAAAACGTTTTAAGGTAATCAATTTTTATGTAAAGATGAAGAAATTTTTTTAAATAATAAATCAATCTTCAAATGAGGGAGATTTTTAATGTTTTCACGTGTAATTTATTTGTATATTTTCTTCCATTCCTTTACATAATCAGGATGATTATCCCTTTTCCCTTACATTGTTTATCCCTTACATTGTTTATTCTAGCTAAAAATACAATCATTATTTCAAGGGTTTTTTTTCTACCGTAACACTATTTTTAATAATTTAAATTTTCCTGAAATCCTTTACTTTTGTGAATTTTTTATATTAAAAAATGAAATCTTCTAACCTATAATTTTAAAAAAAGCAATTGGTAACATGCAATCAAGGTATGCAATCAAGATGAAGCAATCAATAAAGGCTCCAATTCTAATCTTTTTAATTAAGAATGGAAACATAAGTTAAAATTACGTCATATTGACACAATCATATAAATTTTTCTCTTTAGTTTTATCAAAGTTAAAATTCATTTCAAGCTAAGCATAACGTCATTTTCACCAGCGCAAACTTTTCACACGTACTACTTTTCACACGTTATATACGTTACTTTTATATGCTTAGACACCATGTATACAAATAAAAATATATTTTGTATTTAATTGTAATGAAAAAATGGCATCAACAAAGTTATAATGCATAATGATAAAATAAACCCAATGGACAATATTCCCGTGACGTCACAATAAATATGTACTTTTATTCGCTTATAAAACACCCGGATAAATATTTTTACCGAAATTTAACTTGCAAATTAAAAAATTCGGCCTAAAAGCCACGTGCTTTTAATACTTATTATTTCTCTTTTATCCTCGCAACCACAGAGTTCAGAAAATAAACTATGTGCCTCGCAACAGTGGGCGTTATCCTTTTGCCGACTTTATGACGTCATAAGCAGATGTAAAAGTTTAATTTAAAATTACTGCTACTTAATAAAAATTTTCGAACAAACGAATATACGATAACAAACCTGTGTCCAGATATCTTTCATCTAAAAAAAGAATGATGTATTTGATGCAGTAGTTTGTTCTCGCGGATTGTCGAAAGAAAAGGTTTAGCGTTTTAAATATATAGATATGTATAAGTTAGAGTTTCAAATTTATATACCTATCATTATATTGGATATTCATGTATAATTTATATGTACGATAAAATATTAGATAGAATATTTTATTATTTTCAGTACCATTATTTCTAAAGTTAAGAGACAGAATTTGTGACAGGTTTGAAATGCCACAACAACGTCCTGCCATTTACGATAAAATCGCATCGATTATGGAAAAAAAAATCATTGTTATAGGGATGCTTCTGTTGTAGATTAGCATTATGGAAGGTTTTGCCTTAACAACTATTAGTTTCATTTGTTAAAAAAAGGTTTTATAGATACTGATGACGGAAAAATACGGCTGGAATATTAAATACGGATCAACTGTATTGCAGGCCTTTCATTTTCTTGATGCTTACAAAGAAAAACAAGTTGGAAATTGTACGTCAAAGTGACAAATGAGGTGCGTTTGTACTATAGCTAGCTATATAAATATTCAGATCTTGATGATTTTTAATTCTGTGAAATGAATTATATCGTCTGCTGATTACTTTCTGTCATAAAATAAGTATGGCGGTCGCTTGACGATTAAACATTGGAAGCTCTTATAACAAAGAAGCACCGATTTTTAAAAAAAAATTAAAATTTCTTAATAAATATTTTTATTAATGTCGTCTAAAGTATGGATTCGATTTTAATAAAATTTGAAATGACTCGACAAAATTTTGCAAAGATAATGGATCTTAAATTTGAAACCATTCGGTTGGGTAGTTTTTGCGGTGTTATATGTGGACGGACAGACAGACAGACGGACGGACGGACAGACGGACCAGACGACAACAATAGGTGCTACGTATGTATATAATTACGAACGCACCTAAAAAAGGTGTCTTGCTTTAGCTCGATAGGCGTCTAATATTATGCTGTATCAAAAAAAGTTTCGTTTTGTGAATGCTTTTATACCAAAGCATGTAGCTGGCACTTTTTCACCCCCTATTGTTGAACATAAAACGTTATTTAAGAGTATACATTGGGTATCCTAAAATGGACTGACTGATTTTAAAATTCAATAATTTCCAAACGGTGACAGATATTTAAAAAATTATTTCAGGAGAGTAATGTATGATATCAGGAGTTTTTTTACTGTGATTCCTGATTTTAGTTCGAACTACCAGCAATAGATGGCGCTGCGAGCAATAGGCGTGCAATCGAGGCCGAAACTAAAATCATCCAGCATTGATGCGAAGGAAGGCGGTTAAATGCATGGAGTGAGTCTCATGCCTCATTCGCTAATACAATCTTGTTCTTAGGGCCCGATTCTGAATAAGGTTTTATTGGTGAATGAAACCCACTGCATGTATTTAACCTCCTTCCTTCGCATCAATTCTGGGTGATTGATGTTTCTGCCTCGATTGGAGGTATAATGCCATCTATTGCTGGCCATTTGAACTAAAATCAGGAATCGCAGTAAAAAAACTCCTGACATCATAAATTACTTTCTCGCAAGAATATTTTTAATATTTGTCACCGTTTGGAAGTTATTCAATTTTAAAATCAGTCAGTCCATTTTAGGATATCCGGTATATGTCTCTCTATAATCATACAGGCTTCTTTCATTCAGTTTTATAAAGAGCGATACAAAAGTTGAGATTTTATGAATCTTAAGGTATTATTTTAAACAAGTACTTAAAATCAATAAAGCTATCCGCAAAATTCGAGCAGTTGGAGGCCAGGACAAGAGTAGTGCCCCGACAGTTCACAAATCCAACCGTTTTAAGGAAGGGGATTTCAGCCTTGAAATAAAAAAACCCAGAAGTGACATGCCATCAGTTGTGCATTTTAACCAGTTGAAGAGAAAACAAGTTGGAAATTTTACGTTAAACGTTAAACGTGACATGTGAGGTGCGTTCGTTTTATAACTAGTTTCACAATGTAAAAAAATCATCCTTACTATATTTCAGTGAAATGAATTATATCGTCTGCTATGATGGAAATGAGCATGGCTTTTTTTTTATTATTACGTATGCCACGTTTACAAATGCGAATTTTTTTTTCTACACCAAACAGCGCTGCAAAATTCACCATGGAGATCTTGCTTTGCGAATGATTACCTCCGTGTATTAATATTTTTACGACTCATAATGAACGAATGTCCTGTGTTTATTTAATGGATTGAGATATTCGGCTGTTAACCTAATTTCCACTGAAGTTATCTCAGAATCTATACATTTTTTAATGTAATTCATCTCTCAAACAAACAAGTTTTTTCAACGATCTTTCTAAAAATGTAACTTTTATGCAATTTTATTTAAAAAAATAACTTTGAACAAAAATGGCTGCCTGGCATATGAAAAAAGAAGTGGTTTGCCCGTATTTGTTTTCCTCAGTCACATGACTTGCGCTTTTATTATATAGATTATGTACGATAGGATTTAATAGAATAAAGAAAACTTTTATTAATATCTTTTGAGTTCTGATTCGATTTTCATAAAATTTGAAATGACTCGACGAATTCTGCAACAATAATATATATTAAATTTCAAACCATTCGGGTGGGTAGTTTTTGCGCTGGTATATGTGGACGGACGGACAGACAGACGGACGGACCAGACGACGACTATAGGTGCTACGTATTTATATAATTACAAACGCACCTAAAAACAGGAGAATCCAACCACTAGTATACATAAATCGTCCGAAGAACTATAACGCACCAGGCACGTTACATAACAAGTTTTACATAAGCTTAAACAAACTTACAGGGAGACATGAAAATTCCAAAAACGAAAATCCTTTTGATACACCCTAATATTAACCCCATTCCGTAGAGCTAATATGAGACAGTTTTATTTTATTTTATCCTCTATTTTTAAGATATGCAGTATTTTATATCCATAAATAAACAAATAAAAGAAACAAAACACAAACTAATACAATATTTATTATACAATATTTATTACAATATTTTTTATTAGGGACTAGAATCAAGAAATAACTATGAAATCTCAAAATGACTATGAAAAATTTACAAATGTTTCTAATAATGACCAGGACTGAGCCTATATATTTTTGAAATAAATTTTCGAAAAAAATATAAAATGTACCTTATACCTTTTTTGACAGAAATCGATTTCTAAAAGCTTCAGATATGCAAATCCAAATTCTTACTCATTCCGCGAAGAAGTTTTCGCGTTATGTTTAAAAACTTTTGCGACGGTTAAAAAGAAATTGATATTAGGAATTCCAAATTTTAAACCTGCATAAATTCTAAACAATTTAGCCTAATAACTTCCTGTTTGATATAATATGATTAAATGTACTCATGACTTAGCAATAAATGTTTCTTTGTTACGATAATGTAACATTTGCAATCATATAAAAAAAATGTTCTTTCTTGTTACCATATCTTTAAAAAAACTGAACAAAAATTATTTTTTTTACAATAAATTCATTATTTTGCTCTTTCTTCTATGCATAAAAAAAGCCCCGAATTTTCCATAATTGAGACTCACGACAAATTATTCACGTATTGTACTGAACATGCTTTGAGACAACATGAATTGCATTCATGAAATTAGTCGTTATTTTAAAGATAAACATCGAATACTTATAAAACTGTGTTTTTTTACGAAAATATTTAGAATTTTATTTTTTATTGTACAGCACCCCCCCTCCCCACCTCACACCCGCACTCAAAAAACATTTTTTTCTAATTCTGCGCCAATTAATCGCATAAAAATATGACTGGTATGCATAGATTAGTAAAAAGATCTACTAATTAATGCTATACTTAAATTTTACTTTAAGGGTTGTCTACATATAGAAATGGTACCAAATTCAAAAATTTTTAATACTAACGCCTAATTTTAACATAAAATTATCCATTATATTTTATCGTATTATATCAAACAAAAAGATATTAGGCCAAATTGATTAGACAATAGGCAGGTTTAAAACTTGGAACTCTTACCGTTAAATTCTTTTTCAACCGTTGTAAAACATATTGTAATGCGGGTAGTTTTTAAACATGACGCAAAAACTACTTAGCGGAATGAATTTAATTTTGGATTCGCATATTTAAAGCTTGTAGAAAGCAATTTCTGTTAAAACATTCATCGGTTACAATTCATATATTTTTCAAACAATAATTTTAAATTATATATTTTTTTTGTTTTAAATTTCGAAAAAATATATATGAACTATAACCTATGAATGTTTTGACAGAAATCAATATCTAGAAGCATCAAATATGCGAATTCAAAATTACAACTCATTCAGCAAAGTAGTTTTTGAGTTATGCTTTAAAAACTGTTCACAGTACAGTCTAGTCTGCAAAGAATAATATAAATTTAATTTTAGGAGTTCTAAACTCCAAATTTGATATCCAACAGTAAAATTTACAGAAGAATTTAAATTTGATGCCAAAATTAGATGTTTGAAGCGCTTTTTTTTTACAATTTATGTAAAATGTAAATGGTTTCCTTATTTAAAATTTAAGCATAGCTTTAATTAGTAGAAGTTATTAGTACTAATAAAGTTGTTTGATACCCGTCATATTTTGATACAATGATTTGCGGCAAAGTTACCAAAGTTTGCAGTGTGATTTTTTCTCCCCAAAACTGTCCCGGGTGCACCATAAATTCGACAATACTTAAAAATTCTCTCTATATATATTTCTCTTACGTGGGGTGAAATTAAGGTAACATAAAATATTCTGGCTTGCCGTTTGGCAACAATCGTAGTTTCCAGAGTGACGATTCTGAGTGGTTCATTTTATGGTCGCATGATCCGTTCAGCAAATCAGAATTCAGAGCCAGATCATTTTTTTAAACATAGCATCATCTATCAGCTGATGTATAGCTGTTTTCGGCGATGTGTGGCATTGGTTCGTTTACTGGCACGTGATGAATTCAGCAAATCAGCTACACAATACTTTGCTTTTACACACAGTAGAAAACGTGTTTACGCCTTGAGAGATACTGTATATTTCACGTCTTCCAAGGTAATTTTTTCATGGTGTATAAATGACTTATGCCCATTGGTAGCGCCAACTAAACGAATTTTTAACTATGTTCTCAACAAAGTTTTATTTTTATTTATTTATTTTTTTTTTACATTAAGAAAATTTGTAAATTTCATATGTTAAATTGATTTATGACATTACTTATTCTGTCTAGAGTTGCTGCAAAAACAAAAAATGGCGAGCGAGCTGGGAAGCGGTCTTAATGGGAATTGCATGGCGATTCCCGAGGGTTGGCTAGCGTTAGCGAACAAGGGGCTGAGCACCCTAGTTCCTTAAAAAAGAACAAATGATGCTAAAAAATTGCGGTGTGCACGAATGGGATTTTAGAGAGGTCGATTTTTTTCAACCAAAAAAGTCGTTGTTCAAAAAATTACCGATAGATGGCGTTGGCATGTATAATATGAAACATATGTATGCAAATTATGGTAATAATAAAATACCCATTTCTTCGAAGCGTATGGCAAGCTTCAATATCTCAGCACATAAAACGGACTCTTTTTGGTGGTGTTTCCTTTTACCATGCCGAATTTTCGCAATGTGCCGGTTGCTGATTCCCCGTTCTTGTAAAAGTACTTAACCAACAACGCTTGATCTGGTAATGATAGGATACACTAGATCAATTTTAACACAATTATTTCAAATTGGTAAAGCAATCATGCGAGTTGTAATTTTCCAACTGGACGAAAAATGTTCGGGCCAGGATTCGAACCTGGGATCTCTTGTCTGAAGCCGCCACGCTCTACCAACTGAGCTATCCCGGTCGAATCTGGAGGGCATAATTCATCCAGTTAACCTTATTGATCATAGCATCTGGTCTGATATTCTAATCAGCTCAACAGAATAGATCGCAAGTAAAGGAACTCCAGTAAACGCTGGATACGTGATTACACTAAATTAATTTTAACACAATTATTTCAAATTGGTAAAGCAATCATACGAGTTGTAATTTTCCAACTGGACGAAAAATGTCCGGGCCAGGATTCGAACCTGGGATCACTTGGCTGAAGCCGCCACGCTCTACCAACTGAGCTATCCCGGTCGAATCTGGAGGGCATAATTCATCCAGTTAACCTTATTGATCATAGCATCTGGTCTGATATTTTAATCAGCTCAACAGAATAGATCGCAGGTAAAGGAACTACCCCAGATTCGACCGGGATAGCTCAGTTGGTAGGGCTTCAGCCAAGAGATCCCAGGTTTGAATCCTGACCCGGACATTTTTCGTCCAGTTGGAAAATTACAACTCGTATGATTGTTTTACCAATTTGAAATAATTGTGTTAAAATTAATCTAGTGTAATCACGTATCCAGCGTTTACTGGAGTTCCTTTACCTGCGATCTATTCTGTTGAGCTGATTAAAATATCAGACCAGATGCTATGATCATTAAGATTAACTGGATGAATTATGCCCTCCAGATTCGACCGGGATAGCTCAGTTAGTAGAGCGTGGCGGCTTCAGGCAAGAGATCCCAGGTTCGAATCCTGGCCCGGACATTTTTCGTCCAGTTGGAAAATTACAACTCGTATGATTGCTTTACCAATTTGAAATAATTGTGTTAAAATTAATCTAGTGTAATCACGTATCCAGCGTTTACTGGAGTTCCTTTACCTGCGATCTATTCTGTTGAGCTGATTAAAATATCAGACCAGATGCTATGATCATTAAGATTAACTGGATGAATTATGCCCTCCAGATTCGACCGGGATAGCTCAGTTAGTAGAGCGTGGCGGCTTCAGCCAAGAGATCCCAGGTTCGAATCCTGGCCCGGACATTTTTCGTTCAGTTGAAAAATTACAACTCGTATGATTGCTTTACCAATTTGAAATAATTGTGTTAAAATTAATCTAGTGTAATCACGTATCCAGCGTTTACTGGAGTTCCTTTACCTGCGATCTATTCTGTTGAGCTGATTAAAATATCAGACCAGATGCTATGATCATTAAGATTAACTGGATGAATTATGCCCTCCAGATTCGACCGGGATAGCTCAGTTAGTAGAGCGTGGCGGCTTCAGCCAAGAGATCCCAGGTTCGAATCCTGGCCCGGACATTTTTCGTCCAGTTGGAAAATTACAACTCGTATGATTGCTTTACCAATTTGAAATAATTGTGTTAAAATTAATCTAGTGTAATCACGTATCCAGCGTTTACTGGAGTTCCTTTACCTGCGATCTATTCTGTTGAGCTGATTAAAATATCAGACCAGATGCTATGATCATTAAGATTAACTGGATGAATTATGCCCTCCAGATTCGACCGGGATAGCTCAATTGGTAGAGCGTGGCGGCTTCAGCCAAGAGATCCCAGGTTCGAATCCTGGCCCGGACATTTTTCGTCCAGTTAGAAAATTACAACTCGTATGATTGCTTTACCAATTTGAAATAATTGTGTTAAAATTAATCTAGTGTAATCACGTATCCAGCGTTTACTGGAGTTCCTTTACCTGAGATCTATTCTGTTGAGCTGATTAAAATATCAGACCAGATGCTATGATCAATAAGGTTAACTGGATGATTTATGCCCTCCAGATTCGACCGGGATAGCGCAGTTGTTAGAGCGTGGCGGCTTCAACCAAGAGATCCCAGGTTCGAATCCTGGCCCGGACATTTTTCGTCCAGTTGGAAAATTACAACTCGAATGATAGGATACTGCTAGCATTGAATGAAAAATATATGTGCATTGAGATGTTTTATTGACAGCCTGATTTGCAGAAATCTGTTTCTTATTATGGATGCCTGTGCCATCTGTCAATAATTTTTGAAACCACATTTTTTTTTAAATTAAAAAAATCCGTCCTCTCTCTAATCCCATTCGTGCAAACCGAAGTTTTTTAGCAGCATTTGTTCCTTTTTAATGAATTATTAAAGTTTTAACGAATTTAAGACTCACACGGTACATTCATTGCACATACTGGGTACATACCTACATACGACATAGAATAACATACCTACTACAAATGCAAAATAAAACCGGTCTATATTTTTGTTCGATCCCGGGCTTCCTCCGTGTTACAATAAATTTATTGTTTTGAAGAGAATAAAAGTATCCAGTTTCTATATAATCAAAATTTACAAATAGTAAAATATCATGCACTTTCTATTTTTGCTTGTACTTCGATTACTTCAATTCAAACTTGCGCTGAAAACAGAATATCATGCCAAAAAATTCCCAAATGAATTCTTTATAGAAAATTCAGAAATCAGACAGCAAAATATTAGTAATGCATCAGTTGTTTTGTACGATTCTTTATTAAATCTTTAACTTCTGAAAATTTGATGCGTTTCTCAAAATATATTTTTACGAAAGAATTCTGATTTTATTCCCAGACGATATAAATAATTGCAGTTTGGCGTTTACATTATTTTCCTAGATATGTCAAATAAAATAAATGCCACTTGTAGTCCAAATGAAACCGCTGCAAGATTTAATAACTATAAAAGTATAAATAATAATAATAATAAAAATATTAGTATTTAATGTATATCTAACTTTAATGTATATCTATGTATATGCACGCTTAATTTTGCGACTGCAATTCATGATTTTTCTAATAAAAAATTCCGTTACAATACGTTGTTTTGGCGTGGATAACAAACGCAATTGTAGAAAATTCACCGTTTATTTATTTATTTACTTATTTACGCATTGTAGAAAGCGCGAGCTAATGAATTTTTTTATTATTATAATTTTTGCTCTCTTTCTTTGTTTAAGATATAGCAACAGGAGAGAAAATAAGCTTTATTTAAACTATCTTTGTAGGATTTCTAAATTGACTTCTCGAAATATAATTATTTAATTAACATGAAACTATGGATTGATTAAAGCGTATTTTTCAAAAAATATATTACACTATTTACTTTTTATTTATATTTTCTACTTTTTAATGTTTCATTGTTGCAATTTTATTAGCCAATTAGCTTATTTTGGCGAGCGTGGTTTGGTACATCATTAAATCCGTTGTTGTTGTAACTGGCATACAATTTAACCATGAATAATATTTGGCGATTTATCACCTATGGCGGTCTAACGGAAAAATTCTTTAAAATTAATTTATTAATTTATAATTAAGTTCTAAAAATATTAAAATGTTATATTGTCATGGGAAACACACCTGTGTACATATATATATTTAATCTAGCCAATAAGAAAGTGAGTGAAAAATGCATTAGAAAAAATCCTTACATACAAAAACCATGGTAAGCAAAATAATTTCCTAGAATTCAAAGTACCATTAATCCGTAAGTTTTGGTCATAAACGAACATTTTCTTAATTTCCTTCTTTGACGTGTCACAGCATTTTTAAAAAATATATTTCATAAGAAATTGGATCTTTCTTAGAATTTTAAGTTTGTACAATAAAAATAAATTTCATATTTTAATATATATGCAGCCCTTTTTTAAACAAATGTCATATATAAAAGGTATACTTGATTTGTATTCATTTTGTAGTGGGAAGTATGTTTCAGTCATCATCAGCAGTTTAAGAGATAAGTGTCATGACCTTTATTTTGAATCACCTGGTATATATTATAGTACATATATATAACAATGTCAGATATATCCAAACTTCCAACTCTTTAACCAGTTTTAATTAATATTACGTTAACAATAATAAATTTGGAAATAAATATAGACTGTTTTAACAAATATTATGTTTTTTTTTTTTTTTTTTTTTTTTAATGTTCGATTTGAGATGATCGAAAAGTCGCGCAACCCAAACTTTAAAGAATTGTACAATATCTTAAATACATAGGAATTATTTTTCGATTAACGGCATTATATTATTGAAAGTCGTATAGAAGTGAACATTTCGGTTGCAGTTTATACTGTTACTTGTAAGATCTCTTTGTTTGATGCAAGCTGGATTTGAAACTTTTCCAAGCACAAATATACTTTATGACTGAGCATTATTTGCAACATTTTTCATCAATCATTAAAGTGTTTAAAGAGCAGATCTCTAATGCAACAATGTCCTTTCTCAGAGATTTTTTTTTCTAATGAATGTCTCATTTCCCAAAAACTGTGGCCTTCATGCTCACCCGATTTGTCACCCTCTGATTTTTTTTCTTATGGGGTCACCTAAAAACAGGTGTATATGTGAACAGTCCACATTGTATCTATGACCTGAAAGTAAACACTGAACATGAGATTCTGCATTGTAATATTTTTACTTGCATTTATAATTGCACTGTAATATGTTTTTATAAAAATCGCCGAAAGGATATAGATTTTCGATATTTTTGCTGTGAAAGAAATAAAGCCTTCCATGTTTAATACTGAACTATATGTGAACAGTCCACGCTGTATCTATGACCGCAAAGAAAGCACTGAACATGCGATTCTGCATTGTAAAAATTTTTACTTGCACCTGGTACAACTTATTTGATACAAATTGTACTGTAACATTTTTTTATTAAAAGCATCGAAAGCATGTAGATTTTCGATATTTTTGCTGTGGAAGAAAAAAAATTGAAAGAAAGCCTTCATGTTCAAAACTGAACTAACATAAATGCGTATAATAAATATGGAAACAACATAACTTGCTCTCTAAATGAAGCAAAATTATTCTTATTAAATGCAGACAAACGCAACATTGAACATGCTATCACTAAATTAAGATTGACAAATGCAATTCGAGGGTGACAAACATGGTTTTATTTTTAAGATTTTTCATTGGTTCAATAATGAAAAAAAAAAGAATTCAATGGAATGAGCAAAACAAAATTGTAATTCATTAAAAAATGCAGAAATGTAAGCGCAATTTATCTTAGTTGCATTAGTGTTCTAATGAAAGGTTAAAATTTTAATGAAATTTGAATTAATACTATGTGCTGCATATTTTTATTTTGATAAAAAATAATCATTAACTATCAAACGGTTAGTTATCTGACTATCTTTAAATACTTATCTGTTATGTTATATATGTGTGTGCATGCGTGTGCTAATCCAATTGAATCATAAGTAAAATACTAACAATATGTTGTAGCAATAGAAGAACTTGAATCAGTAAAAGATCTGTTATTTAAAAATAATAATAATCACATTATTCATCAAATGCATCTTAGATCCAAGTAAACTCCAAATCAAAAATGTTTATATGAAAATACTCAGTTGTCAAGTATTTAGTTTTGGGGAAATTATAGGAGTAGTTATTTCAAAGTAATTACAGAAAATTATCTTTGTGGTATATTTCACTGGAAAAAAGTATTCTTAATTTGAAATTTGCTCTTAAATGTATATTTCTGAATTTTCAAGTAGTAGATAGTAGATATTAATATTTAATCTCAAATGTTGCGAAATTTTTCCTCGAGTTGTTAAAAATATGAGAAATAGTATAGGTTTTAATTTTTCAGTTAGCATTATCTTATTTGATTTTAAAAATAATGTCAAAGCATTAGAGTTCAATTTTTGTTTATTTATAGAAAATGGCATGTAAGAAGTTTATTAAATATAAGCAAAAATAAGAGTTGTGGCAATTAAGTAATGGTGTGAGAAATGATATTTGTTCCAAATAAATTTATATTTAACTTTTATCCCCTTCAACATCCATTCCTCCTCTATCTATACACAGCTGCATAAGTGTCTTTCATTTTTCAAAACAATGCTGCAGCTCATCAGTTGTAAGACTCTTCAACAACTTTGCCATTTTTGCTTTTACTTGTTCAACAAACTGGAAATGTGTTCCTTTCAAGTGTTCCATTTTCCCTGCGTCCCCTTTTTACCATTCTGAACAGGTAGAAGTCACACGGTGGCAAATACTGGGGATGATCAAGCACAGAAAGCGCTTGTTTGCTAGAAAGTGCTTGTTTGCTAGAAAATGCTTGTTTGCTAGAAAGTGCTTCACAGATAAGGTATTGTGAGCTGGCGCGTTGTGAAAGTGAAGTATCCATCCACAAATCCGGTCTTTTCTTCCCTACTCTTTCTCTCATCTTGATTAGTACCTCTTTATTGATCATCCGAATGTTCAGACGTCGGTTTTTCCGTACAGTTTCATTAATTTCTTGAACGATTCCTTCAGTTCTTGCTGTCACAGGTTGATCGGGACGTCCATCATCTTCAATCTCTTCCCGACCTTCAGAAAACCGTCTGTGCCATTGAAAAACTTGCTCTCGTTACAGAAAATTCATCAAACACACCCTTTAACATTTGTAAACATTCCGTTGGTGATTTTTGAACGTTTCCATTTCAGTCTGTTGAACAAGTAAAAGCAAAAACGGCAAAGTTGTTGAAGAAGCTTACAACGGATGAGCTGCAGCACTGTTTTAAACAATGGAAGACACTTTTGCCGCTGTGTATAGATAGAGAAGGGATGTATGTTGAAGGGGATAAAAGTTAAATATAAATTGATTTGGAATAAATATCATTTCTCACACCAGTCTCGTTATTTAATAGCCGCACTCTCAAAAATAAAACACTCAATTTTGACGATTCCGCAATCCACAGGCCTCATTTCCTTATTTTTGACAATCATTTCGTCACTGAGTCACGTGGTTTTTGACGAAACGCGAATCCTCAAATATCTTGACGAAACTGTTTCCTCGCTGTCAAAAATAAAACTCTCACTTTTGACGATTCCGCAATTCTGAAGCTATATTTCGTCATTTTTGACAATCATTTCGTCTCAAAATTAAATGATTTTTAATGCAATGGAAAATCTCAAATATTTTACAAAAATGTTTCCGCATTCCCGGCCAGATTATTTTTGTTACAAAATCGTTCAAAAAAAAATAATAATAATAAAAAAAAAAATTACACGAAAGTATTAAATTTAAGATATAATTAATGAAAACAGAAACAAAAATATTTCATCCTTGGGGGCCGCTATAACACGAATGTACCAAATTTCTACTTTATTTTTTATATCTGATAATTTGCGTCTATCCTTTTTGTAATGAATTTAAGCATTCATATTGCCGATTCAAAGATAAATTTTTCTGAAGTTACAGAATTTCGTTAAAAACGCTTAGAAAAATCATCTAAAGTTACAAAATTTCGTTAAAAACGGTTAAAATAGTAAAATGCGAACATCATTTGGTCCATTTTCGACCGAAAGCTGTACATTTTCCCAATGGTAAAAAAAAAAAAAAAAATAATAATAACAATAATAATAAATAATATTAATAATAATAATAAATAAAAAATCACAATATTAGGTGCTTTTTTTATTTAAGAAATATATTCATATAACAATCAAATTTAAAATACGTATAACTGACCTTTCCCCTCTATAAACAGTAATCTTATCCGCTGAAATTGATGAACTCGCCTCCAAAATATGCACTTCAAAATTAATTATTTCTGATCAACAAATTAACTAGAGCATATTCATTGAACAAAGGAAATTTCTCTAATAAATTATATTAATCAAGCCATTTTCTAATTATTTATTAACCATAATAATAATCTAGCCTTATTAATTAAAACATGCAGAAGTTATAACAACACCGATAAAAATACAATCTGCTTTCTAAAAATATAAACACACATCAACATCTCGTAAATACTTTTAAAATCAAACAATTTCGAAGTTCCGCTAGCTGAGAGGTAAGACGCTGGTCTGTCAAGCTAAAAGTCGCGCGTTCGACCCTCACCGAAGGACGGTGTAATTTTGCCCCAAGTCAATTAAAAAAGCTTCTAAAAGCTCCGACAGATGGAGCCACCAAACACTTTTTTTGGAACTTTCAAAGAATCAATTTGACGAAACCACTTTCTTCGTAATTTTGAGGATGCAAATTTACTCGATTTGACGAAACGTTTACTCGGAGCATATTTCAAGAAAGCGTTTCGTCAAAAACGAAGGAAATTTCTTGAAATTTGAGTATTCATTTTTGAGAGTGCGCACCTCGTATTCCAATAAACTAAACGAAATAATTATTACAAAAAAATATTTCACATATGCCAGCATTATTCATATTAACCGAACTAGTACCAAAGCTTTCTTTGAATGTTTTAATCTGCAACAAAATTACACATTTGAACTTTTGTTATTCAGGGATATTTTAAGTTACATTCTCCTTTTCGTAGAAAATTAATAAAAATTCATACAATAATAATTATTTGCACTACCCATTTACAGAGACATTATTTTATTTTCAAACACATCAAAAAGTAGTGTAAACGTCTAAAAGCCTTAAAAAACACTATTAAAATTACACACAACTAGTCAATCTGTTAAAAATTGTAAAAATATTTTCACCTGTCGTTTTCACAATTCAGGCATCCTCAGTTACTGATGTTATATTTTCTGCTTCGTCAGTCAATACGTTGAAAATCCTAATTTTGTTTTTTCTAGTAACATATGGCGCCATCTATTATTGAATTTGGTGCAGATCATATCATTGCATCTTCCTGAGTTTGATGTAAATATTTCTATGTCTTCCCACTGTAATGCGTAGTTTAAATTATTATAATTGGCTAATTTTTCAACATTATTGAAGTCTATTGCAATTGGAGAATTGTTGTTTAATCTGGATATTGCAGTGGTTTATTTATTTAAGTTTATATCTCTTCTGTGTTCTTTGATTCTGTCTTCAATTTTCCTTTTTGTCATGCGTATATATGAAATAGCTCTTCCTTCGTTATCATTTAAATTTATCTTCTCTGTTACCTGATGTCTAGGTAAATAATTTTCTCTGCATCTGATCTTATCAATTTGAAAACCGATGGATCTGGGGTGATGGGAGAACTTATTCCAACTTTTTTGAATTATCTTTTTAATTTTAGTAAAATGCCTTTTATAAACGGAATTGAATTTGCAAATTTTATTTTTTTTTTTTGAGCTGGTTGTATTCCATCATATCTTGACATTACTTTTTCGATTAACTTCTGTATTGAATTTTGTAGCCTCCTCCTGCATCCTTAGCTATTGCTTTAATTTTATTTCATTACGTAAGAGGTCTTCTGTTGAACATACTTCAAGGGCCCTATGAATATATGTATTTATTGCAGCTATCGTGCATAGAAAGGGGGTTCTTGAGTATTTTGAGATCATGTGAACATTCGCATTTTGTTTTCTGAATACTGTTGTTGGTAGTTTATTTTCTGATCGAATGAGTTGTACGTCCAGGAATGCTAGTTCGTTATCTTTTTTTGTTTCCATGGTGGATTATATATTCTGATCGTATAAATTAAGTTTTTCTATTAAGATGGCGGGGGGTACTTCTGTACTTTTCTTAGTCATTACAAATATATCGTCTACGTATCTTATCCATATTTTAAATAGATCTTTTAAATCATTTATAACAGTCTTCTCAAGTGTTCGCATTTTCCATTCAGCTACTGTGTTTGTTATTGGAGATCCCATCGGTACATCTTTTATTTGTTTATATATCTGGTTGTTAAATTTAAAATAATTTTCCCTTAGTATAAAATTCGTTGCACTTCGTAATGTATTTCTGATATTATAGCCTGTATATTCTATGTATATTTTCGTATTTATAATATTAGCCATTTCTTCTGTAACTATGGATGGGTAGAGGCTTGTTAAGTCTAAGCTAATCATGTCATCTGGATTTGGTTTATATTCTGTTATTTGTTTTATAAATTGATTTATTGAGATTATTGATACGTTTGATGGCGGTAGTAGTTTTTTACAATAGTTTTTAATCGATTTTTAAATTAATCAGATCAGACGCAAAGAAATTTAATTATCAACAGACGTCAAGTATATACAAGATTAATTTCAATGATAACGAAGGAAAAGTTATTTCATATATAGGCATGACAAAAAGGAACATTAAAGACAGAATGAAAGAACGCAGAAGAGATATAAACTTAAATAAATCAACCACTGCAATAACCAGATTATACAACAAATCTCCAATTGCTATAGACTTCAATAATGATGAAAAATTAGCCAATTATAATAATTTAAACTTTACATTACAGAGGGAAGGCATAGAAATATTTACATCAAACTCAAAAATATGCAATGATATGATCCACGCAAAAGTCGATAATAGATGGCGCCATATGTTACTAGAAAAAAGCAAAATGATGATTATCAACGGATTGACTGATGAAGCAGAAAACATAACATCAGTAACTGAGGATGCCTGAGAAGGGACAGGTGAAAATATTTTTACAATTTTTAACAGAGTGACTAGTTTTGTGTAATTTTAATAATGTTTTTTAAGGCTTTAGACGTGTATACTACTATTTGATGTACATTGTACATCCACTTTGACATTTATACTTTTTTTCTAAATAAAAAATAAATAGACGTAATTAAAATAAAAGTTGAAAACACGAAATTTTAATCGGTTGTGAAAGATAATCAGTAGATTAATTTTTTAGAATGGATTAATCACTATCTTTATTTAATGAGTAAAAATTATAACCATTTTAGAATCATACACTTCCCATTTTAAATTATAGGGTATAACATAAATTCTCATAGAACATTAAAATTTTCTTTATGACTAAATATAAAGCACACAAAAACAGTTGCTTGGAAAATAAATATAAAACAATTAACAATATTTACACTGTAAAAAAAAATTCCTGAAAAAAAACGGAAATTGTACTGGCAATCGAGACGCCAGTACTATTTCCGTATTTTAACGGAAAAAAAATTCCGTGAATTCCAGGAAATTTTCCGTGAATTCTGAAATATCCGTTTTTAAATTTTCGTTTTATAACAGATATCTTTCGTATTTTTTAGAAATTTTTATGTTGTAAAAATAAAATTTATAGGACCAAAAAATAAAAAAAAGTTACTTCGCGAGGACAACCTTATAAGGGACAGATACATTTCTGCTTCTTATTTTCATTCCTGAGTGAGTTTATAGAAATTAACCAACCCTTGCCACGAGCGGAATCGAACCCGTAACCTCCCGTGTACTAAACTAACGACCTAGACCACCGCGATATGACAGGTCGCGGCTTTTTCTCAAATGTTGTTACTTATTTTAATCGCTTTTTATGATGCAAAAACTTGAGGTTTCATCTGTAGATGGATTTTTTCAGAGTTCCAATATTTTTAATATTATCTTGTCATAATTTTCAAAAATTTGCTGTATTATTTGGTGCCTTATAACAGATAAATTTTAATTTATTAAGTATTATATGCATAAAACATTGTATTAAGAGTAATAATTGCTTCTTTTTGCGACAGTACGAACCAGTGTTGAATTCAGACATTTTTCTCGGGGAGGGATTTCTGTAGCTCCGGGGGGAAGGGTATTTTATAGAGTTCCGGGGATGAAATTGCACATTTTGGCCATTAAAAGTATAAAATCTCAAATCTTCCGGGGGGGGGGGGATTTCAATGTTCCGGGGGATAATGTCCCTCCGGGCCACCCCCTGAATTCAACACTGGTACTAACATTTTCTTTTTTTGAACATATACTTTTTTAAAATTATTTGCCTGATTATCTATTTATCAATACCAATTAAAACAACAATTATCTGAATCAGACTTGTTTATTACATGCTTTTAAAATCAATTTTTTTAATCTCTTATTTAAAAAAACTTATGTAAATACACAATTTTATAATAAATTAAATTATTATATTTCAGCTAAACTGAGATTTTTTGCGTACGGTTCTGTTAAACTGAATGGTTTTAAAAATATTTAAAAAAAGAGAGAGAGAAATTTTAAATTAATGACTTTGGGATAGGTAAGTTTAAATATGGAATAACTGATTTAATTTAAATTAAATTAGTTTAATTTATAAAAATACTAACGAAATGAATTAAAAACGTTATAAAATTAAAAACTTGATTTTTATAAAAGTAAAGAAAAAATATTAACTAATTTTATAAATTCAAGGAAAAAATTGTAAACTTTGTAAAATTATTATTTATAAAATAATAAATTTTAGCGTAATTCATAAATTTATAAGCCAAATCAATTTAGTTTAATACCAATTTGCAGAGATATTATATTATGAAACCTTTAAATAACACAATATTGTCTCACGTTAAAAGAGAAAACTTTAAAAAAAATTAGTGGAAAAAATTTCATAATTTTGAAGTACTATCAAGAAAAAAATAAGTAGATTTAAAAAAAAAAAAATTTTTTCTGTAATTTATAAAAATAAAATAAATTTATAAATATGTCATTAAAAATATAAATATTACTATTATTTTCACAATAAATTGACATGGTCTCGGTTAGAATGGGCCAGCGGGTCGAGCCGGGCGAGGCCTGTATCCTAGAAGAACTCTAGTAAATACAACAATCTTAATTCGCATTTCAAAGAAAGTGATTTCTGGACTCAACCTTTAAACGTCATTTACGGAAATTGCACTGTTTTGGAAGAAATACGGACATTGCACTGTTTTGAAAGAAATACGGAAAAAATCCATTAATTTTACGGAAAACTTTCTGCATATTTACGGATTTGAAATCTCTTTAACGGAACTAGTGTCATTTACGTAAATTGTGCTGAAATTTTGGAAAAATGAAACTTCTCCGTAAAATTTTACGGAAAATATCTTGTATTTTCACGGATTTTTTTAGAGTGTATAACAATGTGCTTTAGGATTATTCCACCTTTAATTTTTATTACCAGTTTTAATCTTTTTTCAATTATACGAGGTAATACGAGCTTTACATGAAGTTTATACGAGGTATATGTATAAATATTGCATCCCTAACAATTTAATATTTCCCTAAAAAAATTACATTAAATTAAAATTTCGTTTAAAATGTGTCATATTACTTTAGCCCGTATAATGTTCAGTTCGAATAACAATCAACCTCACGCAAAATGATGTGTGTTTTAAATAAAGGAACAGAAGAGACCAATGATCAATGATTAAAAAATCAGCTAAATTGTCACTACACCACTTTTGAACTATTTTTTTAGCGTGAGCTGGTACTTCATCTTATTGATAAAGACAGTAATTGATAACAAGCATTTGCCAAACGTCGTATACAAGATTTTCTTTAAAACTCAGCTTAAGAAAAAAAAAAAGGAAAAAAAAACTAAATTGAAAAGTTGTATGAGAATATATTGTCCAATCCTGTACTTAGTATACTTCAATTCATACGTGCGGCGGAAACATAATATGACTAAATTCCGTTTTTCAAAATTCTGAGAAAAGACAGTAGATTTAAATAAAGCAATTCCTTTCTTTTCTTTTTTTTTTTTTTTTCAACGGTACAAATCAAATCTTTATCTCCTTAAAATTTCATGATTCTGTCAAAAGATATTTTTACGAGAGAATCTAGATTATATTCGCAAACAGTATGAATATTTGCAGTGTGACATTCACGTAGATTTCCCAGATATCACGAATGAAAATGGATGCGGTCGACAGTCAAAACGAAATCCAGAAATGGAAATGTTTCTCTGGTCGTGATAGATAACACTGGTCGGCACCAAATTCCACCTCTAAAAATAATGGTTGATGCTTATACATTTCACCTACCTAAATAAAATATGTGGCAATGAAATGATTGCATCACGTACCATTTTTTAGAAGGGGTGAATTGTTTATAAAATTAAGAATAGGCTGTTTATTAAATTTTGTCTTACTAAAACAGAAGTGGAAATTGCATAAACAAAAATATGTATTTGTTAATATTTAAATAACGTATAAATAAATGTTTACGAGTATAAACAATAAATAGCACAGATACAGTGGCAAAAGGCATTAAATATGTTAGTTGATACTTTTAGACACAAAAAAGATGGGGGGCACACACACCAAAATAATAGTGAACGAAACAAATATCAACAAAATATGTTTTATTGATTTATTATTTAAGCAGTGAATATACCTTTATTATGTTTTCAATTGTATCTAGCATTGTAAATTAATCTAACAATCCTTCATTATTTGCTATTATTATAAAACTATCTGTCGAGAAAATGGTACGCGTCTGAAAAATTTAGATGCCATACTCAGATTTAGGACTATAAGACCTATATAGTTACTGTTTTACTTCTGAACAATATTCAGTTCATTTTTGTTTTATTTCATTGTAAAATATTGCCACCAACTCCACACCCGTTACCCATAGTTCTTTTAACAAGCATATATTTCTTATTGAAAAGGAGTAAGACATCCAATAGGATCGAAACATCTTCCAGTACGATTTATCACACTTTTTTTGTATCATTAACATTATTCAAGGATAATACCAAAGTTTAAATTTAAAGTCCTCAATTATGAGTACAGGCATCCCCGGGTGGTCAGAATTAAAACACCCCTACCTCTCTACCTAGACCTCTCTATATATTGAACTACCGAATGTATAGCTTCAAATTTTGTGCACATACTATTGGGGACCATGGGGAAATGGATTGAGCGAAATAAAATTAATTTCAAAAATCGCCAATAGATGGCGCTGTACAACTGTACATATGCTGAAAAAACACGTTGTAAACACATTTTATTTGAAAGTACCAAAAATTCATGTAACAAGTACCTTATCAACGCAGGGAATGCTGCTCAATATGGTTCCTTTCTAAGGTGTAAAATCTGCTGTTTGTAGTCAGCTTGTTCAATTACAGATCGTAATTGATTAACTGAGATGCTTATCACATGCAGATTGATACTTTCTTTCAAATCTCCAAAGGTTACCAGACGTCCTGGATAAACAAGTTTTTTTAAATCTCTTTACATCCAAACATCACACGAATTAAGATCCTGAGAACGAGATGGCCAGGTTGTTGAAAATGTACGACAGATTACTCTGCCATTAGTGAAACATTACAGAAGAAACTGCTGACACGGAGTCCAATGTGTGGAGGCGCTCCATCTTCCATAAATGTAATTGGGTCAAGACATTCCTGCTGTTGGAAATGGGGAACAACAAACATTTCGAGCATCCTTTTGTACCTGAAGAATTTCAAACGAAATTAATGGCTTCTTCTTCGAATCAGATCTTTTTCATACTAAGAATTTCTCGTTAATTTACACATCAATAAAAAGTTCAGATAGATAAAACTAACAAATTTATTATTATTACCAAGCAAAAGCCTGGTTCAGAAACTCGGAAATACCGCCGAGAACTCGGTTCAAATTTACATCACATCAAAATCAGAATTAAAACTGAAAAACAGTAAAAGAAAGGGTTACAATAATTAATATTGGCGACGCGTAATTTCGCCAATCCAAACAACAGAAAGGGGATTTTTACACATTGCCCCCGGATGAACAATTACTATTGTTCATAATTCAAATTAAATTTCTAAAAAATTTTAAACTACATTGATAAGATAAAAATAGAACATACTTACAATAAGGAGATTACACAAAAACACGGTTTTCACATGAGTAAATACTGAAACTAAAATATACAAAATAATAGGATTAGAAAACGTTAATAGTAAGAAAATGTAATAAAAATGTTCATTATAGTGTTCATTAGTCCATAATATCCAGCTCCAGTTTATAAATCAATTGGACTGGTCTTTTTATCACACCGGAAACAGTCTGAATGGCACAGGATCTAATTTTCGAATCTCTTCCTAAAAATAGTTCTGTTATTCGTCCACATTTCCACATGTGCTTTGGAGTTTTATCCTCATTAATCAACACAATATCTCCAACTTCGAATTCAGTTGGAGTTTTGACTGGAGCTGTAAAATTGGCAGAACGAAGTTCTAGCAAATATTCCTGTCTCCAACGTTTCCAAAAATGATTTAAAACTTGATCTCGATATCTCAAAATTTTGGTCAGTGTTATTTTATTCGATTTAGTTTCTGAAACACGATGAAGATCTGGTAGAGAATTTATTCGCTTGCCGATCAAAAAATGAGAAGGTGTAAGTGGAAGCGGTTCACTGTTTTCTTCATAGACATACGTCAATGGGCGACCATTAATCACAGCCTCAATTTCGGTCAAAGTGGTTTGAATTTCTTCAAATGAGAGACAAGACCGACCAAGAACATTCTTCAACGGAGTTTTTACCGGACGAACCATTCGTTCCCAAAATCCCCCCCCCCCCCACCAACTGGCTCTTGGAACAATAAATTTCCAAACGATATTATTTTTATTAAAATATCGTAAAACTTCAGCTTTTGATATTCGGCTCCAAACTTCTCTAAGTAAATTATCTGATTTAATAAACGTTTACGAATCGTCACTGTACATTGTTTTACAAATTCCTCTTCGCGCTATAAATCTTTTAAATGCTAAAAGGAAGGTTTCAGTAGATAAATTGGAGCACAATTCGAGATGTACGGCTCTAGTGACTGCACACGTGAAAAGAACGATGTAAGCCTTTCCTTGGCCAGTTTTTGCTTTGACATAAATAGGACCTGCAAAATCCACAGCACAGGTCTGGAAGGGGGGGGAGGATTCTCTTATACGATCTTTTGGTAAAGGTGCAATTTCCTGCTTTCCAGGAGAAGCTTTAAATTTTGTACAAATGAGGCATTTTTTCAGTACGGATTTTATCAATTTTCGTGCTCTGATTATAAAATATTTTTCTCGTAGATGAGCTAATGTAGTTGCCATTCCATAATAGAAAACCTTTTCATGGGCATTCTGAATCAATAATTTTTTATAAGTACTCCCATTTGGAAGTATAAAAAGATGCTTTTCCCTTTGAGAAAATTCTGAAAATTGTAATCTGCCAGATACAATCAGTAAATCATTCTCATCTAATTTTGAATTCAGATTATACAATGCAGAATCTTTATCGATGGGCTTTCCCTTTTTCAAAAAGTCAATTTCACGATTAAATACAGATAGCTGAGTTTGTTTTATCCAATAAATTTCTGATTTTTCAATTTCTGGAGCTGTCAGCTCACCTGAAATTTTAATTTTACTTTTGTTGATATTATTTAGAAATCTAAAGATCCATGCTGTGATGTTTAGTAATTTGGAAATATTACTAAAATTTTCTAATTTTAACAATGATTCAGGAGGTACAACACCTACTGTACAAGATATTTGGTCAGAACTCAACTTCGTTGATTTTCTTTCATTCAAAGTGCTTTGATTTAGAATGTTTACGTTAAATGGTACCTTTTCAGGTTTTGGCCAACTGTCCTTTGGTAATGATAACCATTCAGGACCATAGTACCATAATTTATTTTTAGTGAGGTTATGTAAATTCTCGCCTCTAGTAAGAAGATCACTCGGGTTGTCCTTACCCGGAATATACTTCCACAATTTCGGATCAGTTAAAGACTGTATTTCTACAACACTGTTAGCCACAAAGGGCTTCCAATTATTGGCTGATCCTTTTATCCAGTATAACGTAATAGTGGAATCTGACCAGATATGCATTTCCAAATTTTGAAAATTAAATACATTTTTTAAATATTTAGACATCCTAGCAGCTATTAATGCCCCCATTAATTCAAGACGAGGGATTGTCAAACACTTAATCGGGGAAACTCTACATTTTGCCCAAATAAGACTGGTCATAATTTCATTATTACTAGTGATATATCGAAAAAAAACTACAGCCCCATGAGCCTTAGGGCTGGCATCGGAAAAAATATGAATTTCAATTGGGTCCGAAAATTCTAAGCCCTGCGGAAAAAATTTGCGGGGAACCTCAAATTTATCTAAATGATCGATTTCTGAACACCAATTTTCCCATTCAATTTTTAAATCATCAGGGAATTTTTCATCCCATTCCAAACCCCTTTCCCATGTTTCCTGTAGCAAACTTTTCATATGAATAGAAAATGGTGCGATGAATCCAATCGGATCAAAGATTTTTAACATGGCTTTAAGAACAACGCGTTTCGTTGGATTAAATTTCCAATCATCAGGAAAGGATTGTAAGTCAAAACGTAAAATATCCCAATTGGTATCCCATAATAATCCCAAAATCTTCAAAGAATTATTCGAATTTTCTTCTGAGTCACATAATTTATTTTCCTACCATATTTTTCTAAGTTTAACAGAATTAGTATTGAATTTTCGCAAATTCATACTAGCTTCCCTAAAAATATCCGAAATGGTTGATGATAAATAAAAAGCGTCTTCATCAGATTTTGACCCCGTTATTAAATCATCTACGTACAAAGATGAATTCAAGATCTTAACGACTTCAGGATGATCAATATATTTCCGAATATGATATCTAATCGTTGCAGCCAAAATAAAGGGACTGCAAGTTACCCCAAAAGCAGCTCTGGTAAATCTCAAAAAAGTTAAGTTATCATTTTCGTCACCAAACCACAAAAATTTTAAATAATCCCGTTCCTCTTCTGATATCCCAATTTGCAAAAAAGCCTTTTCTAAATCAGCGCAAAATGCAATATTATATTTTCTAAAATTCATTATAACATCAAGTATGTTCGGATTAAGATTAGGACCTGGGTACAAACAGTCATTTAAAGAATTTAAATGCTTTTCTTTAGAAGAAGCATCGAAACCCATCCTCACTTTGGTAGTTAATTTATCCTCTCTTAAAACTGGTCTATGAGGCATAAAATACCCATTCTCAATTATTCTATCAGGGCAGTCTTCTACAATTCCGGTAGTTTTTTGTTCCAATACGATAGCCTTATATTTTTTACATAAGTCCTTATCCTTTTCGAGTTTACGATTTAATTCGTTAAAACGATTCCTTGCTATTACAAAATTATTATCTACTCTAGTTTTCTCATCCTTCCACAATAAACCCGTTTCGTAACCTATTATTTAAAATTTTTAAATTATTCTCAAATTTATTCACAATTTCCTTATCCATATCTGAAATATTTTCATTTGATTGCGTAATACCCAAAGATTCAATTTCCCATAAAATTTTCAAATCCTCTCTCTCTAGATTTACAACGGACAGATTTAAAACAGATGCGTATTTCAAATTCCTTTTTTCATCCTCATAGAACCCACATAATGTGTGTCCGAATAAACTTTCACATCAAAATAGAGATTTAGTTATTTTCTGTACCTCTCCCTCGTGACAGATTTGATAAAAATAATCCGCTCCAATTAATATATTTATTTGAGAATCTTAAGGCGCAACAAAATTCGACAACTTGTAAGGCGCCAATTTGTCTGTTATCTGTTTGTTGAGAAGTGGGGATGAATCGTTGCGTTAGAAATTACGTCTGTAACTAAAGCTTCAATAAAAATGAAACGCGATTTGTTTTCAACATGGGATAATTTTAATTGCACGACGTCATAAGTTTTTATTTGCGGCTTAGTAGCTGCAAAGGAGAAAATCTGAAGTTTTCCTCTACGAATAATTCGTGGATTTAATTTTGAAACTAATCGTTTTGTCACAAAAGATTTTGACTACCTAAATCATATAAACATAAGGAAAGTTCAGAATTTATTCCAGATTCCACTTTTACGCAAGCTGTTTGTAAAATAACCTCTTTAAAAGAATTTTCATTTTAATTGACTTTACAATGAGAAATTGAAGTGATTACAGAGTCTGCTGATTTGATTTCTTTCGGGACAGTTTGATTAGAATTCCTATTTAAACAAACCAAAAAATGATGAAAATTGCTATTACAAAATGTGCACTGTTCAGAATTAAATTTACACTTGGCCGACACATGAAATTTTCGGAAACAAACACTAGCAGCGACCGTGGATGCGCAATTTATCACGTTTTTGATGAATAGTACGATCTTTACATATTTTAGAATCGTGATCATTTTCACAAAATATACAAACATTTCTTACATTAGTAGCCAATACAGAGGCTGAAGGATTGCTTCTTTTATAATTTTGATAAATTTTCTTGTAATTTTCGTGCTTATCAGAAACTGGTTTTTCAAAGCCATTTAATTGTAAAGTTGCTTCACGCGATTCAATTTCTTCTTTAATAAAATTAATCAGTTCTTTAATGTCCCAGTCGACATTTTTCGTACGTTTTCTATTAAATTCCAATGCAATATCAGATGGAATAAGTTTAAGAAGAATCGGACATAACAAATGCCCATATGAACCCGACGTTACACCTAAAGAATTGAGATTTCTAATCTGAATCTCACATTCATCATATAGCTTTCTTAGAGCTTTAATATTACTAGCGTTCCTAACAGGTTTCAAATTCAATAATTTCGTCATGTGGCCATTTATCACTAGATCATTACGACCAAAACGGTTTTTTAAAAGTTCTATCGCGTGATCATAATTTTCTTTAGTCAGCGAAAAACCTGCAATTGTATTGGCAGCACTACCGCCTAAAAGTGACTTCAAATAGGAAAATTTATCAATTGGAGTTAAGTGCTCATTTTTATCAATTGTGTTCTAAAATTGACTCCAAAATTCGAGCCATAAACAAGAATCACCATAAAATTTCTTTATTGTCAGCTTCGGCAAGTTCATAGATTTCTCTATATTTCCGTTTTGAGAAACGGAATCATTTTTCATAAAATTTTGAAAAGCATTATTTTGGTTTTGGGAGTTGCGTTCATTTAAGAACGTTGTTATTTTGTAACGCGATTCGATAATTTTTTCACTATAGCTTTCTGAGCTTTCAATTTCTTTTTCGAAATCTGCATCGGCGATTTCATCTCGTATGTCAGAATTTAGTTTTTTTAATGCTTCATATTTTTTTTCATTTAACTGATCTTTACAAATGTTTAACATATCAAATTTATTTTCTAATGACATGGAGTCATCTTCAAGAATTGTACATATTTTAGTACACAGCTTAGTGGTTTGCGTTCGTAAACAAGAACGCTTCTTTTTTAACGTATCGATAGTAGCCATTACAATTTTATTTTACATTTCAACAAAAATATAAATTAGACTGAGCTTACCTCAAGTCTTCAGAGAATCACTTAACAAAAACGAAATCATAAATTTAATACAGACATCAGGTCGCGGGACGCCAGAAATGAAAGAATTCCAAAACAAATTAATGGCTTCTTCTTCGAATCAGATCTTTTTCATACTAAGAATTTCTCGTTAATTTTTATATCAATAAAAAGTTCAGATAGATAAAACTAACAAATTTATTATTATTACCAAGCAAAAGCCTGGTTCAGAAACTCGGATATACCGCCGAGAACTCGGTTCAAAATTACATCACATCAAAATCAGAATTAAAACTGAAAAACAGTAAAAGAAAGGGTTACAATAATTATTATTGGCGACGCGTAATTTCGCCAATCCAAACAACAGAAAGGGGATTTTTACAGTACCTGTTGGCAGCCACGGTGCATGTAACAGGGCTATAGCGAGTAGCCTCTTTGAAAAAGAGAGGTCCAAGAATGAATGTGGCTGTGAATACACACATTCACAGTTTTTTAAATTATTATTTTGATCTTTATTTGAATTTTCTATTGTACAGCACCATCTATCGGTGTTTATCGGTGTTTATCGGAGCTAATTTTTTCTCGCGTAATCCGTTTTCCCATGTCTTGAATAGTATGTGCACAAAATTTGAAGCTTATACACTGAATAGTTCAATATATAGAGAATAGGGGTGTTTTAATTCTAACCAACCTGTATATAATACTCTAAGCTACATGGCGGCGAAAAAGCAGTTATTTCTCTTTTACCGATGTCAACGAATTTTTCTTCAGTAATTTGCGAATATTAGGAAAATTATTTGTGGCATCGATTTAAAAATTGTCATACATATGTAAAAACATTTCTGCATCCGAAAATCCAATTTTTGGAAAAATAGGACGGTAATTTTTCAAATTTTTTTCAAAAAACTAGCTACTTTCTGAAAAGGAAAGAAAATGAAATGCGACGTCAAAACCTAAAAACGCACCATTTTGTTTCTGTTTCAAAAGTTACCGATATTTATTAATGTTAAAGCTCCATTGTTGTAACTTATACATTTTAACCTCATTGTCGTTCGCCTTGTCTTGACGTCAACGTTACTAACGCATATATTTGTGATTTACGATATGTATTGACTTTTAGAAGCTTTACTTCTTACGTATGTAACAACCATGTGTTCATTCTTTTTTAAAGGTCATTGGTTAAATTTTGACGTGGGGGGGGGGAGTTCAGTCGTAATTTAAATATCGAGTTAATGTTAAATGTAAATAGATCTGGAAACCTCTCACAGTGGAAAATTTAATTAATTTATTGTTGAAGCGCGTGCGCAGCACGTCTGCTATACGGTGCCATGGGCACCGGAGAACCATTCCGGTGGTTCGTTCCGAAAGAAGTTTGTTCAGAACAGAATGAACCCCTAGCGGTGGAAGTTGGAACTAAAGGATGTTTTAATCATTCGAGCTTTGTTTGGAACAATCGACCAGCGAAGCGGGCGTAGCCTGCTAGCTTCCAATATTTTTGATAAATTATTTGAGCTTTCTTTGCTACTTAACAGTATATTGCTTTCCTTTCAATTTTCTCTTAACGCTTCTGAATTGGTTTCGAATTTTCTAAGAGTCATACTAGCTTCTAGAAAGACTCAGAATAGATATATACTAGATATAATATACTAGAAAGACTCAGAGCATCTTCCACTGCATTAGATCCAGAACATAAATCATCTACGTATAAGGAAGCGTTCTTCTATTTAGGGATTGTGTCTTGTATTAGGCAAGTGTTCCTGTATTTCATTTTAAATGCATAAAAATGTGTTTTTCAAATTTCTTAATGTTGATGCTTAATAATACAAGCAAGACTACAGAGATAACATTTAAATCCAAAGCCTACACGTATCATTCTAAAGCATTTCGCATTATCATCAATGGTACAATTAATAGAAAACAAGAACTTTATGTATCCTCTTTCTACACTATTTACCCCCTATTTGCTAGAACGCCTTTTCTATATCTGAAATATATGCAATATTCGTTTCCCTAAATTTCAAAATTACATATAGTATATTAAGATTCAAATTCAACACATTTAACAAGCAGTCATTCTAAGATAATTTATTTTTACCCTTACAAGAGGCATCATACACAATTTGTATTTTAATAGATTTGTCATCACGAATTTCTGGATGGTGTGGTATAAAATAACATTTCTTATCAGTGATTCCAAATTCACATTTTTCGATAATATGATTATTCAAGTGATCATTTAATATTCCTTCATATTGCTCAAATAACGAAACATTTTAGTTAAACGTTTTATTTTACCCATTTAAGCATTGCTCAACAATTTCATAATTATTATCTAAATTTTCTGAATCATTTTTCCAAAATAATCTGGTTCTCCAATTCTTTTATCATACTAATTTCAATTTTATTAGTTTTATTTTCGTTTTGCTTTGTTCCTAACATATCATGTTTCCAACATGCCTTAATGTCACTTAATATGTCTTTATTTTCATAGTTCAGTTGTCTTTATTTTCATAGGAAAGTTTGGTTTTTTAATGGAAAAGGTCTTATGTGATATGATTGATAATTACCAAGTGTTAAAAATTGGAATTTCTATAAAAAATTATTTACTTTTGCGTTACATGTTGAAACAGTCGTGGATATTGAATCATTTTTCTTATTTTCTGTGTTTGTGTCAGCTTGAGAATTTTAAGCACTTTATTTTATTTTATTTTTCACTTAAAAGTGTGTTGTGCCAACTCTGTTTCCATATATTGCTCATGTTTTTTCTCCAACAATCCTTAGCTACGTGCTTAGCGTGAAAACATTTGAAGCAAAGTCAGCGTTTTAGCATTAATTTTCTATTCTTTAATGCTAATAGAACATTCTTCTGAGTCATGTTCTTTAGAATAACAAAATACACAGTTATGACTTATGAGTGTTGTAAATGTAGTTGTGGATGGATTTTCTTTTTCTTAAACTATCATTTTGAAACCGTCTGTACCATCTTTATTGTAATTTTGCGAAACTGAAATTGAATTACCAATTTTATTATTTAGAGAATAAATATGCTCCCGACACTGAATTTCAATTTTAAGAAATTCTAGTAAATCCTCAACATAAAAATCTGATTTTGAGTTTTGTTTGTTGCTAAATTCAATGTGAGGTTTTCGGGTAATAATTTTTTTTAATATCGGGTAAAGAAAATGACTGGTAAAGAAATGAACCATAAACAATATTCACAGTTTCTAAAGATCTAATATTAATTTCTATATTATTATCAGGTCTTCTAAGCGCATGTACATTTGATGAGCTCTTAAAACTTTTTAGATTCAATAACTTACTCATGTGAGTATTTATGGTTAGATCGATTTGACTAAATCTTTCCTTTAAAGTATAAAATGCAAAAATGTATTTTTTTTAAGTTACTGCTAAACTATCTGTAGCATTCAACGATACATCTCTAGAGAAGATACCAGATAATTAAATTTATCTACTTGAGTTATAGAATCATTTTTATGAATAGAAGATTCAAACTCATTCCAAATATCGAGCCAATTACTCGAGCCTCCGAAATGTTTATTCATGCTGTTAGCAGTCTCACAGACCTCTGTTTTTGTTTTCGTTTTCACACTTTAACTGGTATTTTTCAGTTTAACTATAGGTACTAGTGAATTTTTGCTTCGTTGGAATCCGCAGTACTATTGATAGAGACTTCTGAATGGATGAATTTTAATTGCAATAGTCCTGTACATAAAGTTTAGTACAGGACCAGTATCCCATGAATAAACTAAACCTTTTATTCATTTTTCGACCAAGTGTTCTACAAGATCACTCACAGTAGCAATGCGACAATTTCAGCAGTTAAGAATTGTTGTATTCAACTTCTATTGTGCTTATGCCTATTGGGAACTAAACATTTCACAGGATAGAACAATTTATGTTAAACCAGTTAAGAGCCTACGCTATTCACGCGAAGAAACGCTTAAGCTAATGTTAAGTCTATGGGAAGGTTCTTGCGCAATTTCTCGCTCGCATTTTAATATTTTTAAATGCATTTTTTTTTGCATAGGATAGCTGAGGTCGATCGCTAACGTTGTTAGTTTTTACTTTTCCAATTTTGGTTCCAGTTTTTTTATATAAGGGTACTTTCACTTTCAGAACCGGTTCAAACAGGTTCCAAAATTGAAAATGTCCGCTTATAAAAAAAAACTGTAAACAAAATCCAAAAAGTAAAAATAACAACGTTAGAGATCGACCTCAGCTATCCTATGCAAAAAAAAGCATTTAAAAATATTAAAATACGAGTGCGAAATCACGTAAGAACCTTCCCATAGACTTAACATTAGCTTGAGCGTTTTTTCTCATGACTTATGTAGGGTAAGCATGACTCTTAAGGGTTAATAATGACTTCAAGTGACATACTTTGAACATACGAAATTTCGGAATTTTAACTTTCATTTTTGATGAAATTTTTTATCATTTTGTTGTCAATTATATATTTACAGGTTGTTTTGTTTTCTTGGAATTCTTGAGCGGTAACAACTTTGTTTTCCAGCTCATCTTCTTTATTAATAATCTTTCTGATCTCACTGTCATATTTTTTTTAAAGTTCGGATGTTAAACTTAATTGTTCTAATGACACTCTTAACCACTTAACTCTGTTAACTTTCTCACAGACCGTTGCTTTTTTCAATTTTCACAGTTTGACTTAATTTTTGTTTCGTTTGGAGCGCTAGTACTGTTGTGAGAGTATTCTGAATAGGTAAATTTTAATTATAATATTCCTTTGCATAAAATTTAGTACAGAAGCAGCATCCTATGAGTTATTCGAGCTTTTATTCATCTTTCGATCAAGCAGTCTCAGAGACCGTTCACAGTAGTTATGCGACAATTTCCACCAGCAGTCATGGATTAAACTAGATATAATAGTCTCATGAACCTATTTGTTTAAAGTTGTGTTTCTGTCTTAGTTATTAATTTTGTCGTTAAATTGCTTACTGTAATAGCTCGTAATTCTTATGGTTTATTTTTTCAAAGTGAATCATTTTAATAGAAATGTGTTCCTTCTAATGCTTTAAAATTGAATTTCAATTAACAACTACATTATCAATTTAAAATAAAAAGTCACAACTTATGCAATCTCATGTTTCTTAAAATAATCATTGATTGAATTTATGTAAACGTGATGAAATTTATATAAACAGTAATTGTTCAATTCCAAACAAATCTTTTATTCAAGTACTTTTAATGTTCGTTCATCAAAAACTAATACATACTTATACCTATTTTTGGTAATTGGATTTCAATGCGTACAATATATACGCAGGGTGTTCCCTCTAATCCAATATCATTATCCTCTTATCCAATATCATATTCTTTTTTAATTATCCAATACCTAATTTCTAAAGCGTTAGCTTTAGAAGTAAAATTAAAATTGCAAAATATGTTTAAAGTATTATTCTTCATGTTAAAATCAATTTAAATCAAAATAGTTACTTTAAAAGAATTAAATTAAAATTTTTATATGCTCCCTGTTTCCTAAAATTTATATTTATAAAATCTTTCTTTATGCTCTTAAAAAGTCTGACAATAAAAATTGTATTTTTCTTCAAGCAAAATTTGTGATACTTTGAATATTAAGTTTTTTCAGCATTTTCTGGTATTAAAAATGCCTTTTTAAGTTTTTAGTGCCAGGAAACTCCAAAAATTTCCTGAACAAATTTCCAGAAAACTCTAAGATAAGTAAGTTAAATCATTTGCAATTATTTAGCTTTAAGGTAATACGTTGCATGCTGTTAAAATTTTTAATTCAAAGCAAAACCATGGTGTAAACAAATTAAAATTCCATGACATAAAGCAATCTAACTGTTATTTTTTATATACTGTTATTTTTTAGCTTTCAAAAAATCATTATTATTTTAAAATGACTTCGGCCAGCTTTTATGAAAAAAATCTGCTACTTAACAGCCAATCAGAATACATATAGCGCGTTCAGAGACCGAAACGCTAGGTACTCGTATAATTGGGGAAAGACGTCATCTGATTTTCTCAGGGTAAAGTTGGGTTAAAACGGCTATGAACGCTTTTGGGTTAAGTTATGGGCATGTTTACAATCAAACACTTCCGTCAACCAATCTACATTACATTTTGATTGTACGAACATTGCAGGAACCATCCGAGCCGACGTTAGCCAATTATATCATAGTCCTATTAAAGATAGACCAATCAAATGGTCAGGACTCAGGTGTACAGTAGGAGTCATAAAGAACAACTGTTGACAGTTGCAGTTAGCTATAAAGCAAACAAATAAATCATATTTCCCAACCATGTGATCACTTTACCCAACAAAATTCTCCAGGTAATGTGGGTTACCCGAAGTCTGGGTAATTTCCGATTTGAACACTACGGGAAACCAGTAAAAAATCACGTTATATCGGTCTCTGAATGCTTCGGGTTACCCATGTGTTACCCTATGTAACTCGGGGTTCGCTCTGTGAACGCGCCCTTTGTTATGCCAGCTCTCATTAAATTGTTTTATCGCAATAGCTCCTGACTACTTGTCTAGTATTTAGATCATTGACTACTTTTCGCCCTGTCGGATTTAAATCTGAAGTATTTGTAGTAGATTCGATTCTACTTTAAAAGGAGACTTTGGTCTGTTTAACCCTCGTGAACAAACGATATCTTTAATACTCCAAATAAAAGAATTACCACGTGATAAACAATGTAACAAAAAATAACGACAACGTTCTTATTTATATTGTTTTTATAGGATTACTTAAATTTGTTAGTACTTATTGTTAATTTGGAACAGATGTGCTACACTCTCGCACCGATGTTTGGCGACTTTGATTGACACGCTTTACAAGCCTGCGCCAAGCTGCTATTTTCCGTCGCCATCTTGGAATAATGGCAAACATAACATTTATATATAACAACATATTATAGGAAACACATAGAAGCGTATTTTTACACAACAATCAAAATAAAGAACAAATACATTTTTTACAACATAAATTTAATAATAAATCTTACCTACGTCATTTCAATCTTTTAAAGTGCACTACTATTACAGAGGGTGTTCGCACATTTTTTAGACGATTTCGGCGTTGTTTTTTTAACGTTTAAAATATCAATATTGCTTTCTGAAATAATCTATATGATAATCTTGTTTCTTGATTCTAATTCTGCGAAATGCTTTCGATGGTAGAAGGTTTTTTTGTAAAATTTACAGTGTTATTGCTTCCCACGCCTCTTTAAAAACTTTCCATATTCGATCAACCATGGTGGTTTTGCGCTTTGAAAGAGCTATTTTCAGCAGACCAAATGCACAATAAACCATAAGAGAAACGTCAGGTGACTTCTTAGGAATATGTTGAAAGGTATAAATGCAATACCTGTGTGAGTTTTCAATGTTTTCAACGGATACAGCAGTAGTTTTTGAAGTATGAGCGGTAGCTTTGCTTTGATGCAGTTTCACCCTTTAAAGGTCGTTGAAATAAAGAAAATAGCATTTTTTCTGTAAATATCGGATGTAACACATTCTCTTAATAATATAATGAATTTATTGTAACATTTTTGTCCAATATTCTTATTTTTATTTACCCATTGTAAGATAAATTTGCGACAGTCATAAATCCTTACCTGAAATTTCGTTTTCAGCCTTGAAATGGGCTATTTTTTTAATGTATTTTATTTTCATTTTGAGTCCTTTTACTAAGAATAAGTGCTGATTTTCGGGATAGCTCTTTCCAATTAAGAGTGATGTATTTTTTGCACTTAGAAATTTTTATACTATGCGCTTTACAATCATTGTAAACTTCCGAATAAGAATATTTCTTTTCGGAAAACAAATAAAAAGTATCCTCTGATTCACAGCTTGTTTGAATGCTCCATCTTGATAGAAAAATTAATTTGAAAGCATCAGACAATAACATGAATTATAAATAATAAATTGTTGAAAGAAGGTTTTTCTCTAAAATAATTCCATTTTTTAAAATCATTTATCAAATTTGTCTAAAAAATGTGCGAACAGCTTCTGTATAAGACTAGTCATTCGATAATTCAAATTCTAATTTCACATAAATTTTTAGATAAAATCATTGCGTCATTTCAATCTTTTAAAGTGCACTATTATATCAGAGTAAACATTTGATTTTTTAAATTCTAATTTCATGACAAACACTACATTAATAAATAACGACGTATTAGAAAACACAAAAAGCGTATTTTTAGATAACAATTAACATAAAGCAAAAATACATTTTTTACAACATAAAATTAATGGACAATATGTTACCTACGTCATTTCATTCTTTTAAAAAGGACTGCTACAGTCAGAATAATCATTCGATAATTGAATTTCTAATTTCGCACGAACTTTTAGTTAAAATCATCATGTCATTTCAATCTTTTAAAATGCCCTACTATATCAGAGTAATCATTCAATAGTTAAAATTCTAATTTTAAACAAACTATTACATAAAAAAAATATTACCTAGTACATTCGTAAAATAATATCCATTGTCACAGACGACATTTTAACACTCGTGAATAACAACCTCACTAACAATCACAACCAAGCTGACTTAAGTCGGCTATGCAATCACAGCAAGAATGACAAATTCTAAGTTCAACTAAAACAACCTCACTAGCCACTACGTAATATATCACATGAAAATTAAAAACTAATCATTAACTCAACTATTATGCAAATTTTTCTTTCTCTCACATACGGTTTCCATGATACGTGTCTCTATAACCAATCACGTTGAATATAACGCCCTTCTACAACCAATCACGTGCTTTCTCAAATTTCCGTCATCAATGACGTAATACAGACATTCGCAATCATTTACCTTAACATCCAAGCGAACAAGAGTTACAATAGCAAATTTCAACACCAATAAATACAAGTTAATAGCCGGGTTACCATACAAGAAATATTTATAGATAAAATTACGCTCATCTACGCATAATTAAATTGTCTAAGAGCCATCAAGCCATTTTTTTGAAAATTTTAATTTTTTATATTTTTTCAATAAGTTTAAATGTCAAGATTTTAAACAAAAAATTAATATTATTTTCAAAATAGTGCAATTTTCTTATTTTTCAAAAATTAAAAAATTTGAACCAATGGCCCTTAGCTACAACCTTATTTTACATGAAGAAACTGATATTTTAATAATTTTTTGTTTCTATAGGAACTTAGGATGCTGCCCATCGAGCCCGGATATTTTGGTACAGGTCAATACGGCTGCAGGTTTCCGATGTAATATATGACCAAATTTAACAAAACAGATATTTTTAAATTCTTGAAGCAAATAAAAAACAATTCGGAATTATTAGTTTTTCAATTCCGTTTACTCCCTTCCTAAAAAAGAAAAAATTCCAAAATATGTCAATATTTCGCCTCCGAGAACGTATGCAACGTCTTAATTGAATATGCGTAAATTTAAACATAATTCACGTTTCTATCAAATATTATCTCTTTTCGTGTGTGTGTGATAACATTATTTCATACGACGCTCAGGAAAACTTCCGATTCCAAAATCCTCTTTTCAAAAACACACCTAACAATAGAAAATATTCTCTTGTGAAAAATATATACCATCGCATAAAAATAAAACGTAATAATGCCCAATTCATAAAAATTCCATTTCATTGTGCTGAATTTTGAAATATCATCTGCACATGACATTTGCTTTTTCATGTGCTTCTTTAGAAACAGCTTGAGTGACATATCCTCGAGTAAACATATCACGAAATGCAAAGTAGATTTTTCTAAGTTATACTTATTTTTCACGAAATGAATCCTGAGATAGAAGAGGAGTAAAGAATTTCAAAGATAGATTTCGATTATATGCAAGTTTGAATTTTAGAAAAGATTTCCAATTTAATGCAGTTAGAACTTTAAAAAAATATTTTTATTTGTAATGCATGTTTACATTATAAAATCAGGCATTAAACGTAGCGTATGAAGCACATTACAACATAGCATTACTAAAATTGTGTTATGAATCTTTCGCTATGCGGAGAGGAAATTTGTGAATAAAAATGTCTGCACCCATTAAAATAAGACCGAAAAACCATGGAACAGGTATAGATTAAGAAACATACAAATTAGATATCTAAATAAGCAATTCATAAGATCATTAAAATTCGCCGCAAATAATTTTTGCCAGTGTTCTTTTGCCATAGATCATAATGTGGTAATTTCTTATAAGCGTCTCTGTATACAAACTATAAATGTTACTTATTCCATACTTCTGAGAATCCCTGTTGTAGTCACGCTCAGTGACGCATATCAATCTCATTATGTTTGAAATATTGTAACAGCAATAAAACGCAGCGCAAACATTTTTTTCCCATAGACTATAATGTAACGGAAATATTTTGTGTGTCCTTAAAAACGAATTATAAATGCTACATACTTCATTTTCAATACTGAACATTCTACAGTAAATATCAATAAACTATAAAAATTATATGGCAATCTGAGTATATTTACGAGAGTTAGAGTTTGGCCAGATGGACAGACGACCAGACAGACAAATCGAATTCATAAACGCTTTCAACTATATTAGAAATTGCTTAAAAATGGCTTTAGTGTTAAACATTTCGAGCTGGCTTGAACGAATTTTGATGCTGTAATTTCTGCAATCATTGCACTCAGAAAAAATAATTGATTAAAACTACAAAACATTTTTGTTGAGTACATTTTGGTTGTTTTAGCAAAATTGGAGTAAAATTGAACCATTTTACTTCAATTAACAAAACATTTTTGCTGACGATACAAAAATTTTTTTTGGAATTGCAAAAAAAAAGTGGTTTTCAACAATTTTTTTTTTTTTTTTATTGATTCAAACAAAATTTCCATTGACCTATATTTAAACAAAATTTTTGTTTAAATATGGGTCAATAACAATTTTGTTTGAATCAACAAAAATAATTTTTTTTTTTTTTTTGCAATTCCAAAAAAAATTTTTGTATCTTCAGCAAAAATGTTTTGTTAATTGAAGTAAAATGGTTCAATTTTACTCCAATTTTGCTAAAACAACAAAATGTACTCAAAAAATATGTTTTGTAGTTTTAATCAGTTTCTTTTTCTGAGTGTGGATAGGGAAATTTTTACCATGGTCTGATACTTTACATAAACCATGAAATGGTACAAAATTGAACCAAAATTTTGTTGTAGGTTCAACGAATAACTGATGAAATGTTGAACCAATAATTAATAAAATGTTGAAGAAGAAAAACTGGTAAAGTATTGACTCATAAGGTGGGAACAGTTATCTTTTACAAATATCTGTTTAAAAGAGAACTTGACGCATTACAAAAATCTATTTAGTGATATCAAATTTGACATTTTTCTAAAGTATTGAACACATATTTTTCCGTTTTTCAATTCGATGTATATTTTTCGAGTTATTCAACCGTTTCCAGACTTTTCAATGAAAACGATTCCCACTGCATTTTACTCGATTACAGCGCCAACTACGATTTTCCGAAGAAAATGTTAGATACAAAAGTTACGTATATTTTCCTGTAGAATCCGAATCTGCAATGAAAAAGGTGGGTTAATAATTAAGATTTCAAAGTTGCCTTCCCTTTTCCCCCAGGGAACAGAGATAGGGGAGGGGACTTTGACAGCCCTAAATAGATTTTTCAAAATTATTGAACACATAGTTTCCGTTTTTCAATCCGATGTATATTTCTCGAGTTATTTGACCGTTTCCAGACTTTCGGATACCCTGTATATACAAATCAATAGATCATATAGAGGGAATCACAAAAGAATTTAAGTTATTTTTAGACTGCAGATGGTAATTGCCGAAATTGAATTTTGAACTGTGTCACGCGTTTTCTAAAATGTTTACTTATGTATCTTAATTACCTTATTAAAGGGTGATGTTTGGTTACGGTATTCTGAATATGTTGGAAAGTGTTTTATTATCTATGCTTTACGCATGATTTTTCTTTCCTCTTTTGAACTCATTTTATTCAGTATTTGAAAATTCCAACCTACAGTTTCATTCTTTTCTTATTAGTATTAGTGCAAGGAAGTTTTAAAGTTGTTTCAGAGACTTAACCCCTTGGGAACGAGCGACACGTATACGTGACGCATAAGATACTCAGAATCCTCGATTATTCCCACCAGTTACTTTTTATTGTAAACTTTACCTTATTTAATTATATCATTTCTGAGATTCAATTACTCGAAAAATTTCTGTTTTGAAAAACCGGTGGTAAAAAAGATTAAAAATTCTGTAAAGGACGCTCGTCGCGAAGGGGTTAACTCTTATGAATTGTAATGCTAAATTCGATTACTTGCACTGATACTCCAAGACTTTTTTTCTTTAATGTATAACTTTTTTTGTTTATTAATAACTCTTCATTTTAAGTTTCCTGCGTCTCTGAATCTCCCATTTTTCCATTAGTTTGAAAATCGTAGCGATCTAAAATTCAGAATTTCTTATCTTTTACTTAAAATATCTATATTGATTTTGTGACAATGACATTAATAATTAGTAGTTTGAACGATTAATACTTATTATAATTATTTTAATAATTACTAATAATCCTAATTTTTCAATTGATTTGAATATGACTGTTGAATCCCCAATTTTAGGTGCGTTCGTAATTAGATGAATACGTAGCACCTATAGTCGTCTGATCCGTCCGTCTGTCAGTCTGTCCGCATATAACAGTGCAAAAACTATCCAACCAAATGGTTTGAAATTTAATATATACAATCGTTGCAGTATTTTGTCGAGTCATTTCAAATTTTATGAAATTCAAATCAAAACTTAAAAAGATATTAATAAAAATTTTCTTTATTTTGTTACATCCTATCATACGTAATCTATATAACAAAAGCGCAAGTCAAGTGACTGAGGAAAACAAATACGGGCTAACCACATCTTTTTTCATATGCCAAGCGGCCATTTTTATTCAAAATTATTTTTCGAGTAAAATTGTATAAAAGATACATTTTTAGAAAGATCGTTCAAAAAAATTGTTTGCGTAAATACGTAGCACCTATAGGCGTCATCTGCCGTCTGTCCGTATATAACTGCGCAAAAACTACCCAACCGAATGGATTGAAATTTAATATATATAATCGTTGAAGAATTTTGTCGAGTCATTTCAAATTTTGTGAACATCGAATCAAAACTTAAAAAGATATTAATAAAAGTTTTCTTCATTCTATCAAATCCTATAATACGTAATGAATTCAATGATATCCCATGATAGGCAATGATTCTATGTTGCCATAGTTATTACACCCAGGGCCTGATTACCAACGGGGCACACTGCCACCAGTAAAAATTAATGAAAATTTCCTTCTTAATAAAACGCCACATTAGTGCAAAATTACTGCCATGAATAAGGAAAATTTTTTTATTAATTTTTACTGGTGGAAGTGTGCCCCGTTGATAGTCAGGCCCTGATTACACCCTATTTATGATGGAGTCATATTAATTCCGTATTACTGAGTTTAAAAACCGAATTTGTATACTAAAATTGTTTAATTATAGCTTCGCTTTTGCAGACAATTAAATTAGTCGGAGTCATGTAGTAGAATTTGCTAGAAAAATAGTCTAGACAAAAAAATAGCGACTGATCCTACACTCCTTCCTGACCTAAATGTTGAAAGCGATAATGACCCTAATCCGAATACCCATTCTAATCCAATCAAAAGAGCTTTCGATACATTGCTTCTTCTTTTTATGCCTTGATTTTGTTGTGTTTCGTTTATTGGTTAACCTTTGTTGAAACGGTCTCCTCGAAATCTATAAGACTATAAAAAAAAAGATGTAAACCCATGCGATTTTAACCGTTAAAAAGAAAAAAAATACATCTTAATTTGTCTTTCCGTTTTCAATGTATTTTCCTCTTAAATGAATTTTGATGTTGTTTTCAGCACGTAAGATTTTAATAGTTTAAAAAGGAAAAATAAAATCGGAATCTGACTTTGTGTTTTTAATGTATTTTTCGTGCATAATTTTAAAATGAATAATAAAATTTATAAAAAATCATAGTTATTATATTTAAAAAAATAGTTTATTTTATATTTAAATTTTTTCTGCAATTTTTTCTAGTTACTAATTAAGTATTTCTAGTACTTTCCTCTGTAATATTTTAAATTAAATTTTTCATTTATGGACAAACCCCTAATAAGTGTTCTTTTATAATTCTATAAAGATTTAAGGAAATGTGCATAATTTACATATTTCTTAGGGCTGGTTTGATTTAAGGAACTTAAAAAGTTTCAAAACTGTGTATTACCATTTGAAAAATGAAAGTTGGTACAATTTTTAGTATGTAGAAGAACCCTGAAGCATAATTTATGAATAGAATTTCATGATAGACATTAGTCCCAGTCGATTTGTATCCATCTATCTATATATATCTAAAGATATTTTATAAGATTATGATTATCTGTAGCCGAATTAGATGAGGGGTTATCATTTTTTCGCAGGACTGTTTGTTATAAGATGAATGTAAGTGTATATAGATATACACATGTAAGTTGTATATATGTAAACATGTAAGTGAGTAAAGGTTGTGTGAAAGTACTAAGATAATATATTGAGTATGCAGTATTCTGCTTAACTGAAAATTAAAAATATATATATTAATATTAACCACCCTAGTGCATAAATAAAATCTGACATTGAGGCAGTTTTTAGCCACACACAGGGTGGCTTATTCTTTCAATCTCTATCATTTTTCATGTTTATGAAAAGTCACAGCAATCCATCGTTTCCACAGATTAATCTCGGAAAATGAAACATTTGAAGTTACTTAAAAAATTAATAACTCGAAAAGTATTTGTCACAAAATTGTTTTATAAACTGCGTTAGAATGGTAAAAAATTGTATTTTTCTTGATATAAATTTCAAATCTAATGATTATGTCGTTTTTCAAAGATTATATTTCAAAAATTAGAAAACTTTACAATGGAGTACCGTAGCGAAACTTTTACGCGTAAAAAGATAATGATAAAGGCATTGTGGCTCGACGTGTATCGTGTATACTGGCCATAGCATGAGTAACGAATTATAGTAAACTTATTATTCTGTTAAAATATAAAAGTAAATTATGTATATACATTTTTAAAAAATAAAGAAAAACATTTTATCCCAAACGTCAACAAATTTTTTTCTTCTATTTATTCCCTTATTCCAAAGATATCGTTTTATCGTCTGCTACCATAGCAACATGAATTAAATTTCATTAAAAAAAATTGCTCAGTGGTAGAAAAATATTTTTCTAAATCGAATGGTTATTGAACAACTCAACACTTTAACAGGGGAATTTTTATTTGTTATTTAGATATTTTAAAATTGTTTGTTGTCATTGCGTTTTTATTCTGAGTTACAGCTAGTTTATTTATTTTTTAAATAAAAGCCGTGTGTGGTAATCTATATTCGGCCTTATAGCAGAATTTCCCCCTCTTGTTTAATTTTTGTTTTGTTCTAGTTAATTTAAACATCATTTTCTATAATGGAATTCTTAGAATTTCCAACTGAATATTCATATTGTGTGATAGATATTATGTGAAAGATATTCTTATCATGTGAGACACATCTTCATTTTAAATCAAATGTCTCAGAAGCTTTCTGAATTGCTTCTTCTTATTTTCAAAATACAATACTTTATATATACATTACTGCTGTGAAAATTTTCAAATTCTACGATGCTAATCTGGGACTGGCATACACGTATTTGTATCTTCATAATCGATCATTTCGATAGGAGTATGCTCCAGGCTCAATATCTTTAGAGTGACGAATTGGGAAATTTATTCAGAAACTGAATTCAACAGACATTAAATAGCGGTTACATTAATATTTTTTTTAATATAGTCTGAACCCGGAATTTATTGGTCTCGGACTTACTCTTTGGTGAATTTTGTGGCTTTTATTAATTTCATAATAAAACTTCGGAAAGTAATTGTCTTCATGAAGATAAATGACAATTTTTTATAGTTTATAAATAATTTTACTTATTGAACAACATAGTACAATATATTGACAATATATCATTTTAATAGAATTCGCAAGCTATATTCTTCAAAGTTAGATTGATTTGAGCTACTGCAACATTTTATTTTGCTTATTTTTCTATTTTGTTTATTTTTCGAGTTATGTTTAAAAATAAATTACACTGCATTTGTCAACTATTAATTTGTATGATGTAGACACCACAAAACTTTCTTCTATATTATTCTAATACATTTATTTAAATAGTGTTGTTACACACCCACAATCATGAAATAAAATACATTTTTTAAAATTGTGAATGAAAAAAAAGCACAATTCAACAGTGCTCCCTGTAACATATACTAATACAAAATGAACATCATATATATCTATAATTAATAACTTCATATTTAAATACCTATATAATCTATGTAATCTATCTATATCTATATATATTTTATAATATTATGATTATTTGTAGCCGAATTAGATGAGGGGTTGTCATTTTTTCGCAGGACTATTTGCTATAAGATGAATGTAAGTGTATATGGATATAAACATGTATAGACCGGAAGCGGCAGCACAGACAATCACCTCATCCAGTTCACGGCTGAAATTCCAGAATTAGTTAAAACTCGATTCGCATATTAAAACTCAATCGGTCTGCCAAGTCATATCTTGATGGAAAACCCGATTTTAGCGGTTGGCTATTAGGTTTACCATTGTGTTTTTCTGCACCCAGTTCTCCATGTTTTCATACTTTTGGGTGCAGGAAAACACAATGGTAAACCTACGAGTCAACCGCTAAGATCGGGTTTTCACGTGTTTTCCACCAAGATATGACTTTTCAGACCGATTGCGTTTTAATATGCGAATCGAGTTTTAACTAATTCTGGAATTTCAGCTGTGAACTCGATGAGGTGATTGTCTGTGCTGCCGCCTCCCGGTCTAGTAAGTTGTATATATATAAACATGTGAGAAAAGGATGTGTGAAAGTACTAAGATAATATATTGAATATGCAGTATTCAGTATAATTTTTTTTACCGACTGTACACATTTAATAACTATTAGGATTGTACACATTGCAACTGTACGCATAAAAATACATATATGCATTAACACTAAATGCATTTTTGTAGCGATAAGATATAAATTTAGAACTGAATACTTACATAAGAAGTCAAATCGTTCCATTGAACTTGGGGCAGATTAGTACAGAAATTTTTCGATGTATTCGTTTCTTTTTCAATATGTAACATTTATAATGTGTTTTTTTATGTACAGAACACCAAAAGCAGTGCGATTGGTAGTTCATAACCCGAATTTTAAAAGTCGCAATAAAACTGTTTGCAACAAAATTACTTGGTCATGATATTATACAATCCTGTTATAGTGAAATTTTCTTAGAAGGGGGGGAGGGAGGCACACAAATTTAGTTTTCATACGAACGAATCTATATATGAACTCCTATATTTCTTACTTTCATGTGAATTATCAAAACACGTTTACCCCAAATACAAATTGGCATTGCTGTATCTTCAAAGAAAAAAAAAACGTGAAATATGTGTTAAGGTGCTTCGACATTGTGTCAGTATTGAGAAAAGCGTTTAGAAAATTGTGTCAGATTGCTGCACAAAGTTTTAAAAGAATAAAACAGATTATCTCTAAGTTGTAAAAGATGGTGATGATATTCATCGGAAAATTCATAAATATATCGTTTACTTGCATTATTTAGCGTGCATGAAATAGTAGAAAATATAACACAGCAATAAATGTAATTGTTAAACTTATTACTAAACTTGGTTAACATCACTAACGATGAGGTTTTATATTGAGTACGAATTTTATAAAACTTACCTGGGTAAAATTGCAACAATTGAGAATAAGATTTGTTTTCATTCAGTCACTCCAACAACAGGTATCCAAACAGAACTCACCGCAGTACATCATTAGGAGTACTGGGAAGTCGTTTGTAGTTTTACACTTGGATGCAGCTCCGTGCGGGATAGATATCGAAAGTATTCCAAAATACCCGACCTTCCATAATACCAAAACTTCCTCTATACCAATTAAAACTGCACTTTTCGTTTTCTGTTGCATTATTTCGAATTGAAAGTAGAGCTATCACAGGGATTTTTTTTTTGGCGTATTGTACACTTATACGCATCAACTTAGAGTATAATTTCCTTTACAGTTTTTATTAAAGCATATATACTATATGGTTAAAAATCACTAGTCACTTTCGATTTTAGAATTTTTTTCAAATAGCTACGGCTATAGATGGCGAATTCTTTTTGAACTTCAGGGATGTAAAGAATGTGTTTGACATCAAAATTTTCATAGAAAGTTTATTCAACAACAAGTCCAACAACAACTTGAAAAAAAATATATTTACGATCCCCTATAAAATAAAATGCTCCAAATGATCTACAGCTGCAATAGATGACATGCAACTCCTACAGAATATCCGTGTTCATTTGCGTTAGAACAGCACGTATATGTAAATTTTTAAAAAAGCTCATGTTTTTTTTTATATAGTATGCAGGCGTTTCAATCAACGTCAACGCCGCTTTCAGGAAATTTGTCAATATGTAATAGAAATAATGTAAATAGAATATCAATATATTAATTCTATACTTATAAAGGAGTAGCTTAATTTTCTCATAATCAACGCCGAGCCTCAACCGCTTGTCCTAGAAATTTAAATTTGGAAGACATGTTCTTTACGCAATGTAGGCGCGTACTAAGAAAGGATTTTTGAAAATTCACATCCTAAGAGGGTTAAATGGGGTGGTCGAAATTTTTAGATAATTTCGTCTTTTCAGCATATCTCAGCAGGAGTTTTAAGTAGGAGCGTGAAATTCAGGATAACAATTCTACTAAAGAATAGTTAAACATGTATTTCAGGCGATTTTAGAAATTCAACCACTAAGTGGGTTAAATGGAGGGGTCGAAAATTTTCGGTGATTTCACATTTTCATCATATCTCATCAGCAGTTTTAGGTAAGAGCGTGAGCTTCAAGATAACAAGTCTACTAAAAAAATAATTAAACACGTATTTCAGCGATTTTAGAAATTCAACCACTAATGGGGGTTAAATGGGGAGTCTAAAGTTTTAGGTCATTTTGCCTTTTCATCATATCTCAACAACAGTTTTAGTTAAAAGCGCGAAATTCAAGATAACAAATGTACTAAAAGTTAGTTTAAAACAAATTTCAGCGATTTTAAAAATTCAACCACTAAGGGGGTTAAATGGGGGTCGAAAGGTTCGCGTTTTCGCCATATCTCAGCAGAAGTTTTAGATAGGAACGTGAAATTCAGGATAACAAATCTACTCAAAAATAATTAAACACCTATTTCAGCGATTTTAGAAATTCATCAATTAAGGGGGTTAAATGGGGGGTCAAACGTTTTAGCTCATTTTGCCTGTTCGCTATTCGTCGGTACCATTCCGAACTATCGAATGTGAAAAAATGCATTTTTCATATTTTATGCCAATCTTTTATATTGTGTATGACGCGTACGTTGCCAAATCGTCACTTTTCTAGCTTAATTAGAACTTACTTGAAACTTAGAAAATGCAAATTTCAAACTATCGAATTTGCACATTTTTTCAAAAAATTACCATGTCAAAGTGTCGAATACGGCAAATTCGATACTTCGCCGTAAATTTTTGTATTTTTTTTACTTTTTTAACCATTTGTACCATGTCAAACTATCGAATTTGAAAATAGTCACTTTGTAGGAAGGCAAAGATCTAAAACTTTTAATTATGGATTCAAAATTAACAGAATTGACGCATGTTTTTTATGTTAGTATAGAATGTTTTCTACTAAAAATGGAATGTGTAGCATTAATAGTTCATCTACAGGGACACTCAAAATAATACTTTTACATTACCCTCAATTGGGGAAAAAACGTTCGCGGTGTATTTTAATGATGTTAATCTATTTCAACAATATAGAAATTGACATGCATATCTAAACTGCATTAAAACATTTTTGATTTAGAAGATAGTATGCAAATCATTTATCATTTATTTACAGGGCCACACAAAAGAATTCGGTTACGTAATGGCGTACGGGAAAATGTTTGAAGCGTAATTTAATAATGTTACAATACTATTTCAAACAAAATGAAATTGATATACGTAATTGAGGTACACTACAAGATGCTTACTGTAGAATATGACGTGCATGCTTCTAATCGTTAATTTACAGGGGCACACAAAGTAACTCGGTTACGTAATGGCGTAAGGGAAAATGTTTGAAGCGTAATTTAATAATGTTACAATACTATTTCAAACAAAATGAAATTGATATACGTAATTGAGGTGCACTACAAGATGCTTACTGTAGAATATGACATACATGCTTCTCATCGTTAATTTACAGGGGCACACAAAGTAACTCGGTTACAATGTTTTGTATTAGCGATAATTGATGGAAACCGTTTTTAATTATGGTATGCTTCCTTAAGTTTAACTCTTTGCATACTATGTGGTGTGTAAAAGTTCCACAGATAGTACTATACAGGGCTACTCAAAAGAATTTGTAAGCATTAATTCGTATGCGTGCTAAATTACATAAACGAGGTTTTTAATTCTTTTTCGGAATTTTGAGCGGAATTTTATTTTTCTAAGAGATGTTTGTAGAATATAAATAAATTCATAATATACACAAAGTAAGGGCTACACAAAGTACTGGATGCATTGCGGGCTATGTATGATAATTACAGAATGTGTGTTTTAAACAGTGTTATGTGATTTTTGCCTGAATTAAATTTTATCATATTATGTGACGCATATAAAAATCTGCAGATAATATACAAGACTGTACAAAAGAATTAGAGTAAACTTTCGTCTATTGACGGAAATTTCTGAACTGTGTTATGCGTTTTAAAATTAAACAAAATTTTCAAACACTATCTAGAAGATATACAAATCTACAGATCATATACAGGGCTTCACAAACGAATTCGATTATTTTTCCGTCTATAGACGGTAATTGCTAGACGGTTATCATTTTATAATAATGCCTTTTACTAAATTATTTACTTAAATATCTTCTCTCACCATATTAAATGTTGAAGTTTCGTTAGAGTAATCTGGAAGCGTTGGAAAATGGTTCATAATCTATGATTGACGCATGATGTTTTTTTTTTCTTATTTACATTTTTAGTACGATTTCTTTAATCGTGACAACTCGGTAATTTAATTTTTTTTTCTGCTGGTTTTTGTTTTAAGAAACTTTAATTCTAGAATACACTTGTATTTCATCAAATTTAAAATCGTCTGCGGTAGTTAGTAACTTATTTCTTAAATCTGGTTGAGTTAGTTAAATTTTATTCCAATCATTTCTATCCTCTGTAATGTAACGAAAATGGCAAAACGGATTTTATTAAAAAAATATCAAGAAGAAATTAACATTGGAATTAAAGACGTCTGTATATCGAGTTCGCCGTCGTCATCTCGACTCCGAGATAAAAACGATATCCTCTTTAACACAGGTATTTATTCTATTTTTAATATTCTGCTATTCAGCGTAATTAATTTGAATTCGAATGTTGTTTTATTTTTGTATATTTTGTCTTCTTTATTTAGATTGGAATATTCACCCTGTACTCGATTTAAATTTGATTAGACCATCCCCTTCAACACTGATATCCAATGCGGAGAATGAAAAAAGTAAACAATTCCTCTATTTATTTATCTTGCTATGTTTTGTATCCTTCGAATACTAATAATATTTTACGTTTATTTTAGGTATTGAAAACTGCAAATTATCTAACGTTGGAGAAAAGTACAGAAATATTAATAGTTTTGATGTTACTTTTAAAGCAGCTGAAAAAATTTTTACAGATCAACAGGCTTCAAACTTTTCTTTGCATAATGGTAAGTGGCTCATTACGCCAGACAAACGTTTATTTATAAATTTAACGCGTTTTTCTTGATTTTATCATTTTTTTCTGTTAGATTTATATCCAACCTCATCTGATAACACTGATTTAGACCCAACATTTTCTCCAAGTCACACCACTGAATCAGATGGCAGCTATATCGACCAAGGTATTATTTAATTAATTTTAATTGTATATTGTTTTTTATGGCTCAGACAGTAATCTTTTTATTATTGCTAGGTTTTATTAACCATTGGGAAAAGGGTTGATACTTTCGGTCGAGAATGGACCAAATGATGTACGCACTTTACTCTTTAAACCGTTTTTAATGAAATTCTGTAACTTTAGAAGAATTTTTTAAGCGTTTTTAACGAAATTGTGTAATTTTAGAAGAATTTTTTTAGCGTTTTTAACAAAATTCTATAACTTTAGATGAATTTTTCTCTGAATAGTCAATAGAAATGCATAAAATCGTTACAAAAATTTTAAAGTTACAAAAAGGATAGATGCAAATTATCAGATATGAAAAAAAGCCGAATTCAAAAATTGACGTCGAATGAGAAATCGTCTTATGAAGTAAAAAATGTGGTCTTCAACTTTAATTTCCTCAAAATACTTTTAGCTCAGATATCATTCTAAACAACAGTTAAAGCAATACTTAAATTTTTCTTAGGGGATGGTCTACAAATAGAAATTGTACCAAACTTTAAAAATGTCAATGCTAACACCTAAAATTGGCATCCTATTTCAATATTTCGGTTTATTCGACCTTCGGATACCAAACGGGGTCAGTAGATAGGAAATGGGATTTCTGCGTCAGCAGCAGGCGATGGTGGCGGTAATACCGCCTTCTGCCGAGATCATATTATAGTAGTTCGTTAGAATAGCTAGCGTGGGGAAGCTATGTTATAGTAGGGTGGGGCGAATAGTCTGCTATAAGACGGGAAGGGGGGGGGGGTATTTTAGGAGGGCTAAATTAATAAAATTTTTAAATGTCTTATAGTACGAGGTAACGGTTAGGGTAGAGACTGAACACTGCCCCGCTATCCCTCTGTATTTTCCCAATGGTCGTTGTAAATTGTTAAATTAGAATTTATCTACTATTTCTTGGCTCAATTAAACACACAATTAAACGCTTAATTAAACACACTCTTACAATACATTTAAATGAAAACTTGACTTCTAAAACAAAAACAATTTAACAACAGAATTTCATTAATTTATATTAAAATGACGACAAAGGTATTTTCTGATTTGATTCTCTGCCTGCAAACGAAATGCCTGTCCTTTACCATGGTTTTTGGGAAATAAAAATAATTAATGATAGACGTTTTATTTTTTTGACACTGAATTTCATAAAAGCACGTAGATTAAGCAATTACCTGTCCAAAAATGCAATCTTTACTTTTTTCTGTGCATTAGTTCAGCTGTAGGTTGTTTGGAAAAAAAAAATTGACGAAGAAAAAAGTGATCATTATAAGTAATTCGACATTATTTTAAAATATATATATCTCTGTTTATATATCACTCATGATGATGAGTTTGATCTCAAATTGAAGAATTTCTTCATCAGATTTCATCAAATTCTTCTAATTTTCGGGTTTTTTTTTTATATGTGATATTTTAATCTGGCATGTTTGGTCGATTTAACATTCAAAATTTGTTTCCTGTAAGAAAACAGAACCGGTCTGTTGTCTTGTTCTTGGCGTTTATTTGTATGGCTGGCTTACTATTTTTTGTTAGCTTGGCTTGACAGAACGACCGTCCTGCTTGATTAATAAGATTCTATTTTGACTTGTAATTTTATCACAATGCTCACAGGACAAAAATATCCCGTCCGTTTATACCTTCGTTACAGTATATTAAATAGGGGATGTATTCCGGGCTTCCCGCATTACATAAGGTAAAGCTAGGAGAGTCTGCGCGCAATTCAAAAGAATAGCAATAAAAAATCTAAATATTAATTTTTTGCTAAACTATTCATGAATAATTTTTACTTCATTTGTTTTTTATGCATTTCCATTGCTATTTTGTTCTTATGTTGCAATTTAATAGAACAGTTGTAATAAAACCAAGAAAGTTATTTTGCGCAATCTGTCCTTACAGGGTTGGTGTGATTGCGCACATGGGTACGAGAGATTGTTACTAATAATAACTACAATTAAATTGTTAACAATAATAATTACACTTAAATGACATTGCTGTAAGGTTTTTGTGAACAAAGTTTATTGTATTGGGAGTGAATATTTCAACCTAATGCTTAAAGATTCAGAAAAAGGAAATAATTTTAAAAATGATTAAAAAATTTTAATTAAAGGAAAAAAAATAAAGAATCTGAAAAAGCAAGTCCAGATAAGATTACAAAATAAAATTATGTAACTTAATAACACGTTTAACTTAAAATTAGTCCATTTTTATTTTTCAATTTTTATGCAAATTTACCAATAAGCTGCGTAATCTCTCCTAGCATTTAAACTAATGGGAACAATGCGCCATCTCTCCTAAGTAGCAGATACGCAAACCCTCCAATTTTGGTAGGAGAGATTGCGCGGCCTTTTATTTAAACATGGCCGCTACTAAAACAAACCGTTGATGTTCACATCGTTAGTCTAGAATAGTAGCTAATGAGAAATCGTTTAAGTTTAAAATATTTTGTACTATTGACATTGTATAGAAATTCTGATGAACAGCTATGAAAATTCAAGCACTTACTTTGGGAAAACAAAACAAAATAGCAATACTTTATCTTAGACGCTCAAAGCAATCAACGTGCACTTTCAAATAGACACTCCACTACTGTTGTTCTACAAATACCTGGAGTGTCTGCGCTCTCACTCTACTCCTTCCCCCCGAACCTTTATGTGCGCAATCTCTCCGACTGCGACATCTCTCCTGTCTTTACCTTAACATAGGTGAAAATCATTTTTTTTTTTAACTCTAGTAGATTTTTTTATATTTAATTTATATATTATACATAAGGTAAAGCTAGGATAGTCTGCGCACAATTCAAAAGAATAGCAATAAAACATCTAAATATTAATTTTTTGCTAAACCATTCATGAATATTATTTACTTCATTTGTTTTTTATGCATTTCCATTGCTATTTTGTTTTTATGTTGCAATTTAATAGAACAGTTGTAATAAAACCAAGAAAGTTATTTTGCGCAATCTGTCCTTACAGGGTTGGTGTGATTGCGCACTTGGGTAGGAGAGATTGTTACTAATAATAACTACAATTAAATTGTTAACAATAATAATTACACTTAAATGACATTGCTGTAAGGTTTTTGTGAACAAATATTATTGTATTAGGAGTGAATATTTCAACCTAATGATTAAAGAATCAGAAAAAGAAAATAATTTAAAAAACGATTAAAAAATTTTAATTAAGGGAAAAAAAATTAAAGAATATGAAAAAGCAAGTCCAGATAAGATTACAAAATAAAATTATGTTACTTGATAACACGTTTAACTTAAAATTAGTCCATTTTCCATTTTTTATTTTTTTATGCAAATTTACCAATAAGCTGCGTAATCTCTCCTAGCATTGAAACTAATGGGAACACCGCGCCATCTCTCCTAAGTAGCAGATGCGCAAACTCTCCAATTTCGGTAGGAGAGATTACGCGGCCTTTTATTTAAACATGACCTCTTCTAAAACGAACCGTTGATGTTCACATTTTTAGTCTAGATTAGTAGCTTATGAGAAATCGTTTAAGTTTAAAATATTTTGTACTACTGACATTGTATGGAAATTCTGATGAATAGCTATGAAAATTCAAGCACTTACTTTGGGAAAAGAAAACAAAATAGCAATGCCTTATCTTAGACGCTCAAAACAATCAACGTGCACTTTCAAGTAGACACTCCACTACTGGTGTTGTACAACTACCTGGAGTCGCTGCGCGCTCACTCTACCCCTTCAACCCGAACCTCTATGTGCGCAATCTCTCCGACTGCGTCATCACTCCTGGCTTTACGTTATATATATATTACATACACAATACGAAAATACATTTTTATATAAAGAATATTAATTATGTATTCAAAGAAATTTTTGTAATTTATTAAAACTGATACTTTCGTATTAGCCGCATGCCCGAATTTAATAGCCAAATAAATCACCAAATGTTACATTAGACATTAATTAGACTACTTAGACATACTTACTTAGACTACTTACATTAGACATTATTTTTAGAGCCATAAAAAATGGAGAGAGTTTTCAGACACAGTTTTAGATACAGTTTTCAAATAAATTGTAGTTAAATGAATATTTTTTCGCCTATTCGACGTTATAAAAATTGAAATTGTTCTGTGCCTAGAAGTTAAAAAAAAAAGTAGTAAAATCAGCATTTATTGATCCGTTGTTGCCACTGTCAATATGACGCCAGTGTTACTCACGGATATATTTTTGCTCTATAATATAAAATTTTCTGAATGTTCAAACGAAAATTCGAGTTCGGCTTAATCTCTTTTCTCGTTTTCTTTATGTATAATATTAAATACTCTACAGTATGTTTCAAAAGTGTCTTGACATTTTCATGTAAAAACGTTTTATAATGATTCCTTTGTTTCTCAGGTTATTTAAGAAATGTATAAAGGTACATTCCTAAGTTGAATGTGTGGATGGGAATAACTAAAACAAAGATCTATGGACCTTTTATTTTCTCGGAGCCAACAGTTACAGGAAACATCGACCTTGATATGCTGCAATTTTTTTTTCAGCCACAATTAGAAAGTGATGGTATTGTTTTCTAGCAAGACACTGCACCATCCCATTTCGCATGAATTGTTCAAGACAACCTGGATGAACAATTCCCCGATAGGTGGATAGGTCGCGGTTGTGGGCGCCGCGGTCTCCTGACTTAACATCCCTTAGACTTTTTTGTGTGGGAGTTCATAGAGTCGAAGTGTACGCAGTGAAGATCCACACAATTGAAAAAATAAATTAACGAATAACTGACGCAGCAGCACAAATAACACCACATATGCTAGCAGATGCTTTTCGCGTCACCCATGAAAGATGGAGCCTAGGCTTAGACTTACAGGGCAACCACATTGAAATGTATTGATTATACCTTGTACTTCTTATTTGTACTAACAAGTTCTTTATTAAAAGCACTTTGAAGGAAAATGCCAAGAAACTTTTGAAACACCCTGTAAATGATTGTTGTTTTCATTATTATAATTATTAATTTTTATGTTTTTTTAGGAGCTGGAAAATCTAAAATCACAATTCATAAGAAAAAGAAACCCACGAAGGTTATAAGTAAAAAAAAGTTCATTTCCGTTCAGAACTAGACCATTTCCAGGCTGCAAAATGTGTGAAAAACATTGGTTTAGAACATACTTTTAGCTCTTCCGCCAACAAAAATAACAAGGAATGCTGTCCTGCTACAAATAGCTGTAGTTCACATGATTCTACGTTAGATGAAATTATCGAGCCTGTGAAACGGTACAAGTCCAATCCCCATAAATGGAGAAAAAATGTAAATAAAGCCAAAAGATTAAAAGGTGCAGCATATGAAACTGAAAACCATAAAATAATTCCTGCCAAACCAATGAGAAGACCTACTTGCATAAATAATAGAAAACATCAATGTTGTGCAAAATTTCCAGAAGAGAAAAGAAAGATTATATTTGATAATTTTCATTCCCTTGACTCATTACACAAGCAAAGAGAATTCTTTGTTAGGCACATCACTCGGAAAAAACCGAAAAGACATAGTAGTGAAATATCTAGAAAAGAATTCACAAAAACATACACATTTACTTATAGCAACGAGAAACACATTGTTTGTAGAGCCTTTTTTCTAGATACCCTTGGTATTAGTGAGGGACTAATTAAGGGAGCATTTAAAAAAATCAACAAGACTGGTGTCATAGAGTCTGATAATAGAGGGGGGTGCAGAAGAAAAAAAAATCCAGGAAGTAACCCACGGATCAACTTGAATGATGGTGAAGATTATGTGAAACAGCACATCCTTTCATTTCCTGCTGTGGAGTCACATTATTGCCGCAAATCAACTGATTTTAGATTTTTAGATGCAAATTTAAATATAAATATCATGTATCGACTGTATAAGGTAAAATGTAAAGCAGAAGGCAGAAAAGAACGATGTTATGAATCATATAGGAAAACATTTAAATCCTTCAAATTAAAATTCCACCAGCCCAAAAAAGATTTATGTAAAGTATGTGCCACTTTTGAGGCGAGCTCAGAGGCGGAGAAAAATACAAACAGAGAAGAATTTGATCGACATCAAGAAAGAAAAGAAGCCGCAAGAATGAAAAGGAACGAAGACAAACTCTCCGTTTTAGGAAGTGAAAAAGTACTAGCTTTCAATTTTGATCTGCAGTCAGTTTTATCAACTCCAAAAGGAGCTGCAGGACCTTTTTTCTATGTTCGAAAATTGGCCATCTATAATTTAACTATTTATAATTTGGAAGATTCGAGTGTTCAATGCTATATGTGGGATGAAACCGAAGGAAGAAGAGGCAGCATTGAAATTTCATCTTGCATATTCAATTACATTATGGCCCATCCAGAAATAGAGCACGTAAAAATGATGTCGGACAGCTGTAGTGGCCAGCAAAAAAATTTCCATTTTTCTTCTATGTGTCTTCATGCTGTCAAAGTACACTCAATGTTATCCACCATAGATCACGTTTATTTTGAGCCCGGGCACTCGTACATGGAATGCGATTCCATTCACTCAAAAATAGAGAAAAAAGCAAAAAATACTCCTATATATACACCTGAAGAATGGGCACAGCTTGTGAGAATGGCTCGCACGAAACCTAGTCCTTATAATGTTATTAGATTACTTCATGATGACTTTCTCAATTTTAATTCACATGAGGCAAAATTTGAAATAGAAAAGCAACATAAAAAAAAGTCCAAAAAAAAATGGAGACAGTAATGAGGAAAAAGAAATAAACAATCACAGAGAAAATGAGCAGACATATAAATTTAGTGACGCTGTTTGGTTTCAGTACCGAAAAAGCAATGAAAACAAAATATTTATGAAAACACGAATACAAGATGAAAATTTCATTGAATTATACATTAAAAAACGAAAAGGAAAACTAAATAGCAAACCAGTCAAACCATACCAGCAACGTCTACCAATTTCAAACAAAAAGAAAAAAGATCTTTTGCTGTTATGCACCCACAATTTAATACCAAGATCCTATCACGATTTCTACAATTTACTACCAACTTCTTCCACTGCACGCGATAATTTAGCAGAACCTGATTGGAGTGACATTGAAGAAGAAATTGATTAAGATTAATTTAGTTGATAGAACTGAAGATAGAATTCAATCTCACAATTCAAGTTAATATTAATTTTTGCTACATTTTATAAAACTTATGTAACGTTTGAAAATAAATTATTTTGTTCTATTAAATTAGTATTTACTTACAAATAATTCACTAAGGAAAACTGTTATGCGTTTGATAGTGAATATGTAAATATAAATAAAATACTAAAAAAACAATTCAAACTATCGTGTATGGCACAATCGCTACTTTGATGCAGGGAACCTTGAAAAAGTACATAATAGCTTAGTGATTCAACTAACGAATGTATTCTTTGTCGATTAAAACAATGAAATTGTAAATTTCGGTGTCAATTTAAATAGTGTATTAAATAGTACAGATTAGGAAAACTATAACAATCAACAACTTCAGCATTCCACTGATGTTGAATCCACAATAAAAACATTTTCTCGCTCTCCACACAAAAGTTTTAATATTCTTATTCGATAGTTTGACATAGTAGTGTCGCATTTCACTATAAAATTTAAATTGTTATATATATTATATTGTTATATTAATTGATTATGAAATTAGTCATGTTATTGATATAATTATTGATGATTAATTTTCAAAAAAACATCAAACTGATTGATCGGAAATTGGTGCAAATGTACAACTTTATGTACAGTGAATTGAGTTAAAATGCTGCTCTGTCAAAAAATAAAGAAAAAACATACGTCAACAACAGACTATGAAACGCTTTCTAACGCATCCAGAACACTGTAAGGAACACTATTTAAAAAAGGCAAAAGAAGATATCAAAGTGAAACCGCGATTTCGGAAATTAATGTCCATATCCGGAAAAGTATTCGAAATCTTTTGATTATCCTTACACGCGATCAATAGATATGTAGCTTAGTTACAAAATGCATAGCACAGTCAAAAATTTACCTTCACCAATTTCTATAATTAAACGGAAGTGTACTCAAATTATTTTGTAGAGACTTGTTTATTATCTGCAACTTTATGTACAGTACACATCATGTAGCTTACTGTACTGTACTAAGGCAAAATTTAATTCAGGTGAAAGACGCTTAACACTATTAAAAACACACTTCCAGAAATTACCATTTATAGCCGACAATATATCCAGTTCTTTGCGTAGCGCTGTATATTATGAATTTATTTATATACTACGAATTACTAAATATAATTTGGCCCGAAATAGCATAACTTAACTAAAAAATACTTTTAAGGCATACCCACCCATACAGAGTAATGCTTACAAATTCTTTTGTGTAGCCCTGTATATGATCCACAGAATTGCTATAAGCCACGTAGTATGCAAATAGGTCAACTTAAAAACGCATACCATAACTTAAAACGCACTTCCAGCAATTACCGCTAATATAGAGCACTATAATCTATATCTCTCGTGTATACCAGTAAATAAACGATAACTGTCATGCCTTGTCATATTGCACAGTTAGCATTTTGTAGTGAACTTCAGTAATGCGTATAATTTCATCATGTTTCAAATAGTGTAACATTATAAATATACGCTTCAAACAATTTTGCACAGTATATATTTATTTTGTAAACTGATTTTTTTGAGTGATCCTGTAAATAAATGATAAATGATTTGCACAACATATTCTACATAAAAAATATTTTAATGCACTTTATAAGTGCATATCAATTTCATTATAGTTGAAATAGTGTAACATCATTAAAATACACCGCAAACTTCTTTTTCCCCATTGAGCGTAATGTAATAGAATTAATTCATTTCCCCTGTAAATCAACTAACAAGAACAAAAAATAATTCGTCAAGCATACATTATGAAACGTTTTACAACACATCCAGAAAACGTTAACGGAACTTCGCCGTTAAATAAGGTGAAAGAAGATACGTAATTGAATAGTTTAGAACACATTTAACACATTGAAATATCCAGTGTTCAAAAATACCTTCCATTGTCAAAAAGGTAATCGAGTTTTTTTGTGCAGCCCTGTATATGATTTATAGATGTGGATATTTAATACATGGAGGATGAAATATAGTTCAGTTAGAAAATTCACATTTAGCAATTTTGGCGAATCGATTGAAATCACTCGAAATATTTTGTGCAGCTCTGTGTATTATCTGAAGTCTTTTGTACACACCACATATTAAGCTAAAATGCAACTTAAAACTCACTCGCAGCATTTACCAACCGTAAATGACAATGTATATTTTCCTTTGCGTAGCCCTGTATATGAATTTATTTATATTCCACAAATTTCTATTAGTCTACTAAATATAGTTCAGCAGAAAAATGCGTAACACAATTAAAAACTACCCTTAAGCACTTCACTCCCATAGTCTGTAATGATTACGGATTCCCTTGTGTAGCCCTGTATATGAACAACTCAGTTTATAAACACACACGTACTATGAAAAAAATTAGTTAAACTTAAAAACGCAAACCAAAGTTGAAAACGCACTTATCACACATAGACTGTAAATATCGCACATGTACTGTAAGTAATATATTTTGTGTGTCCCTGTAAATAAACGCAATGCACGCAAGAGAGCTATTTATAGTGCACCTCAGTAATGCATATAATTTTCATTATGTTTGAAATAGTGAAATATCACTAAATTACACTGCAAACGATTTTTCCCCTTAGAACGATGTGTAACAGAATTCTTTTGTTTGACCCTGTAAATGAATTATAATAAATGCTTTGCACTCCATATTCTGGAAAAAGTATGTTTTAGTGCACTTCACAATTGTATATCAATTTCATCATGTTTTAAATGACGTAGCATCATCAAAATGCACTTGAAACGATTTTTTCCCATTGACTGTGATGTAATGGAATAATTTTGACTGTCACTGTAAAAAAAAAACTATTATACATACTTAATTTTCAATAGAGATCATGCTATAGTAAGCGACAATAACGTACAAAATTTTCAGGGCAATCCAAGTACATTTACTAGAGATAGAGCACGGACAGAGTGACAGACGGCAGACGGACAAACATAAGTCATAAACACTTTTCAACTAGGTTGATAAGTGACTATCTAGGTTGACAACCATATTGATACAAATATGGTATATTCGCTACTTTGACTTGTAAAATTTTGCAAAAAACTGAGAAAAGTACAAAATTTTACAAATCAAACTATCGAATACGGCAAATTCGCTACTTTGAGTTGTAACATTTTGCAAAAACTGAGAAAAGTACAAAATTTTACAAATCAAACTATCGAATACGGCAAATTCGCTAGTTTGAGTTGCAACATTTTGCAAAAACTGAGAAAAGTACAAATAAACATAGCATTTCAAACTATCGAATGTGATTTTTTGGCGAATAAAATTAGCCAAATGATTTTTCTCGATAGCAAGCTTAAATAGGATATTAAACAGCACAAGAAATATATAACAATTAGTTACTTCCGCCAAGCGCTGATTTTAAATCCATAATTAAAACAGTTTTTTTGCCTTCCTGAAAAGTAGCTATTTTCAAATTCGATAGTTTGACATGGTACCGACGATTATCTCAGCAGCAGTTTTAGTTAGGAGCTCAGAATTCGGGATAACAAATCTACAAAAAATATAGATAAACACATATTTCATCAATTTTAGAAATTCAGCAACTAAGGGAGGTTAAATAGGAGGTCAAATATTTTAGGTCATTTTGCCATATCCGAGTAGAAATTATAGGTAGAATAATGAAACTCAGGATAAAAAATCTACTAAAAAAATACTTAAACACGTATTTTAGCGATTTTAGAAATTCACACACTAAGGGGGGTTAAATGGAGGTCGAATGTTTTACGCCATTTTGCCATATCTCAGTAGAAGTTATAGTTATAGAATTTCGGGATAACAAATCTACTAAAGAATAGCTAAACATGTATTTTAGGCGATTTTAGAAATTCAACTTCTAAGGGGGTTAAATGGGGCGGTCGATAATTTTCGATGATTTCACCTTTTCCCCATATCTCATCAGCAGTTTGGATAAGAGCGTGAAATTCAGGATGACAAATCTGCTATAAAAATAATTAAACACATATTTCTGTGATTTTAGAAATTCACCCATTAAGGGGGGGGTAAATGGGGGTCGAAAACTTTAGGTCTTTTCAAATGTTCGCCATATCTCAGCAGCATTTTTAGTTATGAGTTTGAAATCACAGATTCAGGATAACAAATTTACTAAAAAATAGTTAAACATGTATTTTCGCGATTTTAGAAATTCAGCCATTAAAGAGGGTTAAATGGGGGTCGGATTTCTTATGTTATTTTGCGATATCTCTGTAATAGGTAGTTGCGTGAAATTTAGGATAACAAATGTACTAAAAAATACGGAACTATGTATTTCAGCAATTTTATATAATAATCGATCAAGGGGGTCACACAGTGTGTCGAAAATTTTAGGTAATTGTGCCATATCTAGCAGCAGTTTTAAGTAAGAATGTGAAACTCCGCTTTACAAATCTACAAAAAAAGTAGTTAATCATGTAATTTCTGCGATTTGAGAGCTAGCACGTTTGTGGGTAACATCGGCTATGAACCCGATTGCGGAAGATTAGATGAAAAACAGGAGTATTGCTGAATTTTTATTATATACTAGCCGGTCGTTTCCGGGTAGGGCCCAGATACAAAGTACTACTTGGGCCCCACCCCTTAGATAATCACGGGAAAAGGCCCAGTAGTATTTTGTCAGGGGGTTCATGAAAAAAAAAATATTTATGTCGCGAAATATTTATTTAAGTGTTTCTTTTTATATTTTTATTAGTTATTTTTGTATACTTTTAATTTAAAGTATTTTATTTATATTTTTCTGGTTGTATATAAAATGCACTTTCTGGGCCCCAAGCGAAGTCAGGGCGGTACGCTGTACTATGTGTCTGGGCCCCACTCAGAAACGACCGGCTAGTATTTGATAAAATATTTGTATGAAATAATTTTAAACTGCACTAGCGCTAACGATAACTTTTTTTTTTCAGAATTTAGTAGTCAAATAGGACAACTCCTATAAAAAGGCTAATGGAATATCGTGAAAATTCAGAAATATATCTGCGATATAGTGATCTGGATTTCGGTTGCTTTCTAGTAGCTGGATAATGAGGAAATTTCCAAAACATATAATTTTTCATTTGTTTTATTGTCATTTTTAATGGATGTTTTAGTTCCTCTTGTAAGAACCATATGAAAGAACCCATTCCAACAAAAATGGAATTATCAAAATCTAACCATTCTTTCAAAAGTTTCGCTTGGACGGATATACTTTAAATACATAAGCCTTTGTTAGAAGTCCGTTAATAAAATAATCGTTCAAATGAGAGTTTTACTCACGCACAAAGGGTTCCATACAATAATTTTTCTTATTACTAATTGAAAAGATGAATATTTCCTTTTACAAAGTTTAAACTTGGCAGAGTGCCAACCACGTTTCGGAAAGAGGTCTCAAAGTTGCTCACGAGAAGTCACCTGTCAGTTATATTTGACGTAACAGTAGACAATTTTAAGGCGATTTAAAAAAAAAAATTACGCTCAACAACGCTAAACTTTCTGACTCATTTTTAAACACAAAATCGTGATAGTTACAGGTATGATTGTTGAAGTGATTTGTAATCGAAAAGTTTTTTTCATTATAAATTAATTACATGTTGAGTTAAAAGCGACTGTTGTCTCAAAACTACTGATTTTCAATGTCTAGGAATTATTTTGTAAATTATTTTGCAATAATTGTCTTGAATAATTGAACTGAATTGGAATCGAAAACGTGGACTATTTTTTACTATGACTCGTCGTTCCTAAAACAAAGACCTTGTTCAAAGTTTAAAATTGTTATTGTGCCAAGCGCGCTTCGAAAGGAGGTCGCAAAGTTTCAACGCCGCCTTGGTCCGTACCGCGTTTTTCTAGACAGGTTTTTAATTACTATTCTCTGCTAAATACGAACAATTTCTTTCGAAAATCATTATCAACAATCCTTGGATGATTCTGCTTCAATAGGTACTTCGAGCGCCCCTCAACTCCCCCTTGAGTGTCCGCAAATTAAAGTTTGTGTGTAACGGAGAAATGCGATTTTCTCAAAACCTATGTGACCTGAGAAATCTATAGTTTTCCTCAAATGATTAAATAAACTACTACTACCCTTATTTTTTTCATAATTTTAGTTTCAATAGATTCGGTAATTGAGAGGGGGGGGGGGGGGGATAAATATTTTTGCAGTACATTTTTGACGATATCTCTGAAAAAAAAACTAAAATTAAAAGACATACATTTTTGAGTTCGGCGTTACGTGATCTTTCGAACGATGCCCCACACGATACACATTCTTTAGTAACTTAATTAGCACCCCCCCTTCCCTAAATCTCTCCTAAAAATATTTGTGAATGGCTAATAATCTATAAATATGCGGATGAATAGTTTTTATAACTCTGTCAAGTTTGAACTTACCACATTCCATATTTTTCGAGAAAAACGGCTGTGACAGACGGACAGGCAGACACACGACTGATCTCATAATGGTTCCGTTTTTACTTTTTAAGGAAGGAACCCTAAAAATGACAATTTTTGGAAGATCCCTTATCATCCAGCTACTTTTAGAGAGCAACAGTAATTCAGCTACTTTTAGAGAGCAACTGTAATTCAGCTCTTTATGTTGCCGATATCTCTTTGAATTTTCACGATATTCGACTGCCCGTTTTATGCAACTTCATTAAATGATGGAAGCGTAAATACACTTTTTATTATTTTTACTTAATCATACTAATTGGTAAAGATATCAGATGAATTGACATTTTTTTTCAACTGATTGAAGAAGTGTCCAAGTCGGGAGTCGGACCCAGGACTGTGTTTTATTTGCCAATGCTTTGCCTATTGACTTGTCTATCTGGATCAAAAATAATAAAATGTATATCTAAATATCCATCGTTTAATGGAGCGACCATTATCTGCGAATGATTCTCTTCAGCTGTTTCATATAACAGACCAGATACTATTGCCAAAAGGTTGTCTGAGTGAATTGTGTCAGACGGTTGTTGGTCCAAGTAGCTCAATAGCCAGAGCATTGGAAATTAAAGACACAGGTTCTGGCTTTGACTCCTGGTTTGGTCACTAATTCACTCAGTTCAAAAATGTCAATTTGTATATCTTTACCAATCAATATGATTGAGTTAAAAATAATAAAAAATGTTTTTTTTTTTTATTCCTGAGATTCCAGAAGAATTCGTCAAATATTTCTCTAGATATTCAACAGGACATCTAAAATTGAAAGTATCCGATGACTTTTGGCCATATGCGCGTTTTGCACGTTTAAATAACCAAATATAAAATTTTATCAATATTTGAATGAAACTTATATACAGGGCTTGACAAATGCGGTCGCCACAGGCTACCAATTTTTTTGATCTGGCGACCAAGTTATTTAACTTTTCGGGGTGATTTCTGAAAAAAAAAAAAAAAAGACATAAGAAATGAGCACAAAAGGCACTTTTTTTCTCCCCCACCCCTACTCGTGCATAGTAAGCAGTGATCTTCCTCTTCTCTCGTACTTTTAATGGAAGAATTAAATTTAAAGAGCATTTTCCAACTCATGCACAGAAAACACCATTCTTTTCAGCTATAGACAGCTAGTACATGTCACGTGATTAGAATGTGGGAGGAGAGAGGATATTTCAATAAAACAGTAAGAAATAGTGTCAATCCAGCCTCTGTGACATCTAAAATTGGATACAATGCTAAAAAATCGTCGTTTTTTTTGTTTTGTTTTTTTGCAAGTTTAAAATCTGATTTTTGTATTTATATAGGTTGTCAACATAATATAAGTGATAATAAGTTTTATATGTTTCACTAAAAAATATAGTTTATAATTATATTATCTTTCTAAATTATGTACCATTCTAAGCTTTATAACTAATAATTCTAAACTATGCTTGTTATTATTTTTTCTCAATTAATTCATAAAAAACTCTTGTGTTTTACTTTAAATCAATGACGTGATAGAGGATGGGGGGTAAATAATTTTTGCTGTCGACTATAGTATTTTTTTCCTGGCTACCAGATTTTATCAAATTTGTAAAGCCCTGCTTATATATATGCGTTTGTAATCTGTACAGGTGCAGCAATATTTTCGTATTTTTGAAAACCTTTGCAAATGTTAAAATAAGATTTCACAGACTGAAATGGAAATAATAGTAGAACTAATTTTAATTTAATTTTACTTAATGTAAGTTTTTAGGATGATACTTAGATAATTTTTTTTTTTCATTTGTGCAAAAGAAATAAGATTTTTTTTTTCTACCTGCTTAAAGATCAATAAATTCCTTTTTGTTTATGAATGCTATTTTATTCCTGTTTTAAAAATCTTTTAAGAGTGAAATATTTTATGCTACAATTTTAGTAATACATGGATAATAAACGATACTTATTGAAACTATATCTATGAGTCTAAATTATTGTTTATTATAGTTTTAATTTGAAATAAACACACTTTTTTAATTATATTTTTGAATACATACTACTGTACTCGGGATATATATACGTAGTTATATATGCGTATTTACATCGACTTTGTGTGTAATTATAATTTGGGGGGGGGGATCTTCCTAATTGTCACTCAATATCATTGTTTGAATTCCAGAAGCATAAAGCATTCCCAATTTTACAGATTGGGGATAAAATTAAGGGGTGCTTCAGCGATCCTCGCCGATCGCAAAGTTCCATGTTAACCTTTGAATTTATATTTCTGTTTAAACAAATTATTACTCATTATTTAATGTAATTATGAAAAATTAGCATCATCTTTATGAAGTAGATGTCAGATGTCGGCGTATTCTGTTTGTAAAAATTATCTCCTTGAATATTAAGTATTTTAAAGAAAAAAAAAATTAAAAAGTTTTGGCCACGTAAAAATTTCAGAGATTATTCCATTTTTAAAAATATTTATAAGTTAGGAAAATAACTTCTGAAACCCAGTATATTTTGTAGCACAGCCGATATCGGATGTCAACTTTATAAGTTAGGAAAATAACTTTTGAAAACACAGTACCTTGAATTTTAAATATTTTAAAGAAAAAAAATTAGTTTTGCTCAAATAAAACTTTCAGAGTTTATTGCATTTTTAAAAACATTTATAAGTTAGGAAAATAATTTAACACAGTATATTTTGAAGCACAGTCGATATCAGATGTTAAGTTTATGATGGGGGCAAACCGATTTTTGATAGTTATGTTAGGTGATAAATATAGATATAAGTAAGAGATTTATCTCAATACTTAGAACCTAAGCATAACTTATAAGTAAGTTTTGATAGTTATGTTATGGGATAGTATCTGTTTAAAATTTCCCATGGGTTAACATAGAACTTCACAATTTGTAAGCAGGAAAGTTGTTTGGCTAACCCTTAAAGCAGAATGACTAGATTAAATTGCTTAGTGACTGGGCTAGGTTTACCTTATAGTAGGTGCTAGAAGCGTGGTGTACCCATGCACAAATAAGTACATAATGCATGAATAATTTAATAACAAATGAATGGTCCTCATTAAACCTGTCGGCAGCTGATTATTAACAGTGGGTGATTGAGTAAATTCTCTCGTATAATTCCTTCTTCATTAACAGAGAGGAAATGTGAAATTCTATATGAAGTCTTTTGTATCCTTCCAAATATAATACATTGTTGAATAAACGGGGTTTTCACATATATTTAAAATGGGATTTGTAGTGCTGAGAAACAAATAGAATAATTAGTGCAGTAATATTATTGAAAACTTATTCCTGAATACAAATGAACGCATTTTTTTTACTCAATTTTATGTATATGAAAACGCTCATTAATAAGGGTAACTCTAATATTTGTTTTCTATGAAAAATCTCTTTTATTGAGGATATTCTTGAAAATCACAATTGGTTATGCGTACTACGCCTTCAATTTATACACACACAAACATAGACACACACGCACACACACACACATATATATATATATACAGGGTGTAGACAAAAATATGGAAACACCTTCCAAAACCAAGGCTTTGCAAGGTATTTCCATATTTTTGTCCACCCTTTGTATCTTACTATATATATAAAATACAAACTGAAATTTCGTTCCGACTGCTTATAACTCGATTTTGATGGAACTTGCGCTGTTAGAGAGATAATTTTTCTGGGAAGGTTTTTGTATATAACATATTGTTCTACGTAGATTAGTTATAGAAATATGATGGAAATTCCTGTTATTTTGGACGAAAAGGTTACCATTGTTTATTTTTTGGCGACCATTATCGACGGTGAAAGAATTGAAACGGCTATATCATTTAGAAAATAATACAAATATATCGAAAAATAAACGAAAAAACTGTTACTAATTTTATTTTAAAAAAGGAATAAGAAAAAAGGTAGAACAGTTTTGATGAGAAATATTGTTTTAAAACGAAAATATTTAATTTAAACAAGAAAGGGAATGTTCATGATATTTAAAAAATTATTCAGTGTGCAATTGAATTGTGCAATCGATTTGTGCAATTATTCGATAGCAATTGAAATAATATTTCGCGATAGATAAAATCTGAGTAACAATTTTCTTTTGATTTGTTCTTTTGTTTATTATTATTTACTTTTTATTTTTATCTAACTCCTCCATCAAATGACTTACAGAAGAAACTAGCAGAGATAATTATAAAAATGAATGTACTTGTGAGTTGCATGTTATTTGTTCATTTACGATTTTGATTTTACTTTTGTCGCCAAACAATTTTATTTTTAAGCCAAGCCATAAGTGTGACATCGATCCGAGTGATGTTAACAATAATGGTATTTTTTGAAGAGCGACGAAGAGTACGACAGCATTTCTGGAATAATTTTTTATATTCAAATGTAAATTATATAAATAGCAGTTAATATTATAAAAATGGAGTCAAATATTTCAATTTTAGTGTAAATGCCGGCCACACACAAATTATTAACAAATATTAAAAATTATTAACAAACATTATTATTAACAAACATTAAACCATTTTCAACATTAAATAAATAGCTCTTAAAATAATTCTTCGATTTCAAAACTGTCTGCTTCAACCTGCTTATTATACATTTTTCTATAGAACCGTCAGTTTTCATATTTTTATACGCACTGATTTTCTGATATAATTATTTAATATATTTAAGAATTAAATATAGCACTTTCTATTTAATAAAATAGTTTATCTTCAGAATAACATCAAAAAGAAAATAAACATTGTAAAAACAAATGCACCTTCTTTCTTCATTCGTTCAAATTACCGAGGAGTAGCCCACAGTATTTGCAAGCTCCATCGGCTTGTTGTGTGCGGTGTTCTAAAAAGCTTCGCGTGCTTGCTAAATCAGTTTGGGATATTTGGGCGAATCTAGCAGGAGAGTGAATAGCTCTTAGCAACCCCAATTTAAACCTAACAGATGGCAGCACTAGACATTTCAAGAAGAAGATAATTGCAAAAAATAATCACACTATTATCTCATTGTGTTATGGATAAAAACTAAAACAATACATATTTTAAAATATGCTCGAATAGATTTAAGACGCTCTATATATTGTCTTTATTTTCTGTGCCCATCGCCGAATCTACAGGTAACTACATGTGTCGCCACCGACTTCTCTTTCTTGCAGTTAAACTTTGAAAGCTCTGAAGCTTTGCCGTCCTTATTTTTCAACCCCTTGCTGTCGAATTCCTTCTACTAATCCTAATTCCATTCTCATAAATAGTGAACTCGTATTGATTCATGAATTTATCACAGCTCATGGACTTACATTTCAAGGAGTTTATATTTTTTGTTTGACTGTTTATGTTCATTCCCACATAAACTCGATCATCCTGACGAAACTGGCATCCTCGTCAGTTATTACTTCTTTTCGTAGGATTTAGACAGAATGAATCACCAAAACAAAATAACAAAAAAAGGATATAAAATATGATACATATCGCACGTTGTGCAGAGTTTAATGTTCAAGAGATACTCTAAGTTTCCATTCCATGGTTTCATATAATCTGCAGAAATTGATGTTTTGTTTCGACCATCATGATCTTCGATTTTTTCTATGTTATAACGGTTGCACAATTTTACTGTAGTGACTTTATAAGGCCGATGGAATTTCTCTCTTAACTTCAGGCCTGTGCCATACTGAGCTCTTTGAATTGGCACAAGATTACTCACTTTATACGTGTTAGGCTCTTTTCTCTTATTGTTAAATTGCTTTCTATTTTTCTTCTTGTATTTTCAAAAATATTTTTTCACGCTTCTTCTCTCACGTCTTCCCGTTCTGTCATCATATGGTTTACGTATTCTTCCTCTAGCATTTCTTTAATCCTTAGGTCATCATTATTCTTCATTTTTACTCCATCAACAATTCAAATACGCCGTATCTTGTATTTCTTTTAGCCGTATTATTGGTAACATTCTGAACATTTGCCACATATTTATACTACTTCGTGCTCTTGCTTTTGGATAGATTCACTAACACGGGAATTAGAATGCTATGAACTCTTTCAATTTGTCCGTTCCTTCTGGGTATTCCTGTCGTTATTTTTATATGCTCGATTTCTTCTTCGAATATTTCTCCATCGAAATATTTAGCCGTGAACGCTGTTCCTCTATCCGATATTATCCTTATGTTCCCAAACATCGTTTTTTGTAACTTTAACTTCTCTATGGTTTCGGGGACTGATGTAAATTTCACTGTGTAAAACCATGTGAACTTTGTAAATGCATCTACAACCGTGAAAATATTCTGATATTTCTTGTTTGTCGATAGAAGTGGTCCAGTATGATCAATATGATAAGTATCCAACTGTATACTCTCCTTAGGTATGGTCTTCAGAAAAATTTCGTCCTTGCCGCATTTCTTGTTATGTAGAATGCACTCGATATAATACAATATTACTGTTTCGATTTGCTTTCTCAGTTTAGGAATGAAGAACTTTTATTGCTTCACTAGCTCCTCTGTTTCGGTTATGACAAAGTACCTCTTATCGTGCGTTTTATGAATAATTTCCCTTTACATCTCTCCAGGCCTCCCTTTTATTCTTAAACCTATAGAATACGTTGTTTTGGATAAGATATTCATCTTCCTCACCCTTTTCAACTAAGGCTTTTATTTCTTTTATGAACTCGTTTCTGTCCTGCGCTACAGCTAGTCTAGTTGTTACTTCACTCTGTGATCTTGTGATTACTAAAATTGTATTACGACTCAATGCATCCACATGTTTCATTTTACTCACTTTCTATGCACAATCGGATAATCGAATTTCTCAATGAACAAAGCACATCTTGCAACATTTTGAGCCAACTCTTTTTTGTTTAGAGTTTTCTGAAACGCTGCACAATCAGTCAGTATCTTGAATTTAGTACCTAGCAAATAGTTTCGGAATTTGTTTAAAGCTTCGATTACTGCCAACACCAATAATTCGTAACTGCAATACCTTTCTTTTTGTGGAGTGTTTTTTTACTCATGTATTGTATATGGTGGAATTTTCCATCATCCGCTTTTTGCAGTAACACAGCTCCGAATCCATGGCTACTCGCATCAGTGTGCAGTTCTAGTGTTGACCCTTGTTTGAATAAATGTAATAACGGTTTTTGCTATAATATTTCATTTAACTTCTTAAACGCATTCGTGACCAAGTTTAAATGAACAAAGCAATAGATCAACATTATGCAATAGATCACTCAATGGTGTGACTATTTTAGCATAGTCTTTGATGACCTTAAATAACCGATCAATCCTATAAACGATTGCACTTGCTTAACTGTTCTCGTTGTAGGAAATTTCGGATAGCCAACGTTTTTGTTTCAGTCAGTTGTATCATCCCATTTTAAATAATATATCTGAAAATTTTTATTGTTCTCTCATTAATAACTTGCATTTTTTAAAATTAAGATCTTGACCATAATCTGCCCCAATTTTAAGTACCCGTTTCCATTTCTCTAAGCCTCTTTCTTCACTTTGAGATGTAATGGCAAAATCAACCATATAAACTACTACTGTGCCGTCGAGTAAGAATTCTTTGGACAGTGTGTTTACATATGTTTGGAAGTGGTTTCTCGACGGACATAAACCAAAAAGACGTTTCAAAAATTCATATTCTCCTTCGTGTGTTACAAACGCTATGTACTTTCTACTTTTGACATGAAAGAAATTATTCTTTAGATCGAAAGTATTAAAAACTTTTAATTTCTCTAATATATTCAAAACATCCTCAATTAAAGACAACGGTTTAAGATAATATATGCACAATCTGTATCAGTTGTCTTTCTTCTTAGCTTATACGACTGATGCGCCATAATCCGAGACACTAGGTCTTATTATTCCTTCGCGCAGCCATTGTTGAACCTGATTTTCAATCACTTCATGTTTTTTTTCAAAGGAAAGCTGCGCAGACGTTCAGAAATATGTACTTCATCAGACAAAATTACACTCATCCGTAATCACGTGTCTTTCGACTCATTTGGTTTGTATATCCTTTTACCAATTTCTCTATTTCTCTTCTGATTTTTTATTTCTTCACGGTATTCAAGTCAATGTCATCATTATCTATATCACTCGCTAGATTAATCAAGAAATTATGCCCCATATTATTTTCACTTATAATTATGATAATAGCATTTCCATCACGCGAACTACCCGTTACTGATGTTTTCAATTCATTGTTAAAGCTGGCAGCATAATTCCATTTTACTACGGATTTTTCTGCAATTCTAATGTAACCTAGTGCAAATTATTTCGTTTACCAACGATTTTAATTCCGTCCACGTTTATCGCTAAATTTAATCCACTGATTACATCACTTTCCAATACCATGCCATATACAAGTGACTGTAAAACATAAAAATTTGGGCAGATTTGAAAACCATCTACATTAAATTTGTATGGAAAATATACTTTAAGGCGCACAACTTCTTCACCAATACCAGACAACAAGGCAACTTCAGAAAATAATCTAGGTGACCCAATCTTGGCGTATCATTCACAATTCGCGAGACTTATACCGCTTCTTGTGTCAATTAAGGCATCTTTTCACCTCTTAAGATATATTTTCATTGTTAATGTCTACTATTCTGTTTGTTTTGGCGTTATTTTTATTTTTGGCTACGGTACAATTGATTTCTTTCTCATTGGTAAATCGTGAGTTCTGACTTCTGTAATTTTTGCTAGGGTGTTGGCTGAAAGTGTTTATTTGATCACTATTTCCATTATTATACTGCGAATGCTAGAATTTCATGAAAAAAAAATTTTAATCAAATAAAGGTTCAAAATATTAAACTGAGCAAAAAGTCACGTTTACCAGACAGAGAAATAGTAGGGTCATGTTATTTGAAATGTTAAAATGTTTTTTATTATTTTTTTTAATTCTAGAATTTAGACCAAAATACCGCACTCTGCACAGAACTGTACTTTGATTCAGCTCTCCATTACAGTGCACCATTTCATGTTGCATACACCAAGATGATTTGTTTTCTTTGACCTATACACAGGGACCTTACTCTCCTACTGCTAATTGCTCTCTTTCATCTTTTTCTGCCTTTATCAGTCTTGTTTTGAGCAACTTAGACATATCTTTGTTAATTTATTTCCAATTTTACTTCTAATTTCATCATAACCATAGCTCTCTACACTTAAAACTATTGTTATACATTGATTTCTGGGTAACTAATCAACTCCTTATGATGTTTGCTTAATTTTATTATATTTTACTGACTCAAAAATTGAAAGATGGCAAAGATATTTAGCAACTTGGTAGTAATCATAAAACATAATGATAAAAGTTCGCCTATAAGTACCAAAATATGACATATTTTTTATAGATCCTACCCGAGCTTTGATCAACACATTACCAAATAAAATGAAATCTGGCTGTCACTCTAAACATTCATATGTATTGGCTACATTCAAGAAAAGAAAAAAATAATTATCATCAACCTAACCAGGTTTTACAGCTTTTTTCTGATTATTGGTCTATAACGTTTGATAAAATAATTATAATCCAACAAACTGTACAGAATAACATTCTTTATTAAATTATCTTTCCAATAGTATATAGCTTTAATGGTATTACTATGAAATATTTGGTGTTATGATCCATCAAACTTCAAAAAAGCATTTTTCTTAAAAGGTGACCACAATTGGGGCTACCACTGTATGCTACCTTCTAGCCATTGAGATGCTTTTTTTCTACCAGTGACATTACTTCAACTAATGTTCATAAAACACACACCACAACGAACAAAAATATTTTCTGAAAATATATTTAGTATATAAACATGGTATGAGAATCAGCTTTAACAAACTACTAGCTCTTCACTTCAGCTTAAATAGATAAGAATTATAACATAAGAAAATGTATGCAAATCTAAAAACTAAATTATGAGCATTGAAGTTCAACCAATCGTCAATTTCTTGGAAAAGTTAATCAGTCAATGGAAAGTCTTGTCTTTCCTCCTTACTGGTTAAAATATGCTTCTTGCTACTGCAACTGCTTCAAACAGGTGTCTTGTTATATGCTTCTTGCTACTGCAACTGCTTCATACAGGTGTCTTGTTACTAGAACTGGTTTAAACAGGTTTTTCTTTCTTAATTCTTTACAAGAAGTTTTATGTGAGCAATGTATTGGAATTATTACCAGTTATTTTAATATGAAGCTATATTATATTATTCATTTAATTTAATACATATAAATATATATATATAAGAATTTATGGGATTCTCCGTAAGAAAAAAAGAAAAAGGTGTAGTATCTAAAGTGGAATAAAAAAATATGGCTCTAATTGCTTTTATACTTTTTTTTTAATTTAAATTCCGCTTCATTAAAATGTTTAGTGTTTTTTACTGAAATTTTTTGTAGTATGTGAACGAGTATTATAAAAAAAAGATTAAAATCCTTTTTTATTTGCGTTTTTATAATTAACTTCTAAAACACTTCAGATACATATGTTTTGCATCATATACTGATTGAATTTAAGTACTCTTGAAAAAATATCTCTATTTATTAAAATATGAAAGCTTTTTAGAAATTAGCTCTTTTTTTTCTACCCGTCCCCTTTTTTTCTTATTTCTTAAAATTAAAAGATCTTTAAATCAAAGACATTAAAGGGAAAATTTATATATAAAAACATATAAATGTAGCTGTAAATGAATAAAAAATAAATTTTTTACTAAAAGTAGAGGTTGTTTAATGTTATATCAATAAACTTTCGATGGGCTTATTTACTGATTTATTTTTGTTTGTTTTCTCTCTCTCTCTCATTATTATTTTTTCTTTATCAAATCTCAGATACGATATTAAGATAAAATCAAATCTGAATCCAAGAAGAGTTTGTAAGAAAATCAAAAAAGTTTGTACAAGAAAAAATTGAAAATTTCATAAATATTAAACTTAATTTATTACAGTGAATGCTATAGAAATATGCAATCAGTAAAATAGCCAATATATTTTTGAAACTAGGTTAATACTCTTATGTGACAGAAAATAAATCAGCGTGTATTATTCACTAGACATGACAATTTTAAATCAGTAAATATTCCATGCACGTCATCAAAATAACCTTAATAATTAAACAATTATATATTTTTATAATACTATGAATAATATCTAAATAATCCATATTTCCCTGCATAAGTTAATAAACGTTGCTATTTTGTTGCTATTTAGTATTCCATATTATGCACTTGACATGCAAATTGATAAATCATTATCGTATTCACTCGTGTATAATGCGCAGCCTTTTTTGTATTGAGAAAAACTATAAAAATATATGTCTCGTACGTATAATGCGAACAATGGTAGGGTATCCAGGAATTTAAAGATCATTCTATAAAAATCCAGACTCTCAAAAAAAAACCGCGTCAATGACTCACGAACAAAAAAAAAAAAAAAAAAAAAAAAACTCGTCAATGGCTTACTAAAAAAAATTCTGGAACATAAATTTTTGTATTTACTTTTGTATCAATAAATTAAGATTTCGACAATATATATTTTTCTGTCATTAATTTTTTTTTCAATGGCACAGATCTGACACGAAGAATCACAGATCTTCAACCAGATGACTCTTTCGACCCAAATATTCCAAATCCTAAACCAGCTGACTTTTCCCATTTAAATACCCCAAATCTTAAACCAGCTGACTGTTTCAACTTAAATACTCCAAGTCTTAAATCAGCTGTAGAATTGATGATGCTGCAGAATATCTAAGAACTAATTCTTCTTCCTCTCCACAAGTACCTAAAAGATCTGAAAAATTAGAAGAGCTCCTAGCAGACATATATATTAAGTGGGGGAGAAATGTAGAATTTGTAATTCAGTTAATAGTCCGTAGATGACAGAACCAAAAGTTTGATAAGTATGTTCTTTACGCCATTGACGGAATAGAACAATTTTTCTTACAGCTGTAATAAGTCTCAGAATGTTATGATTGTATTTGTACCTTATGTGTTGATGTCTGTTGAATTAAACCTCTATTTTAATATGCCTTACTCGAATTACTTATTTGAATTATGTGCTTGCTTTAATTAATTAACCTTCAAAACATGTACATCCTTTAAGAAGAGTACACTGAAAAAAGAAATTAAAAATATTAATTTTCTTATAGCATATTTTAAAAATAAAATGCATCTCACACACATATGTGAGGGGAATTTGAGATGTCATCCATCAACGTCATACAAAAGGAAGCTGAAAGTTTTATTATCAGGTCGTACTTCATAGATGTTTTGTATGGCTTCTTTTAATCACACAGAAACTTCCGTGAAGGAGTCCATTTAAAGTCAGAGATTGGGAAACACGTTCGTACAGATACTGATGTCAGTGCATTTTCTATGCGTACCTTCAGTTCGTTCACTGTTATAGGCAAAGAATGGCCATAAAAAACGCAGTCGCAATGAGTCATGCACAGTCCATTCGTAATGTCTGATGTAAAATGGACTACCACTTGGATGTTTTTTGTGTGGCTAAAAGGAGCCACATACAACAGTATGCAAACAAAACTTTGAATCGCCTTCAGTGTTGTACATACAGCGTTTCTTCCGAACGATACCAGCGTTCTTCCGAACATTGTTTCAGTGGCGGCACTACAGGTGAAGTTGGTGAAAAGCCTCTTTACCTAAAACTTTACCGAAAATATTTTGCACATCCATATTTTGTTTATTACTATTATTTATTTAATTCGTATTTGCAATAAATAAAACTCAAAATGCGATCGCCACAGTAAAAGCAAACATTTTCTTCGGATCCGATCTGAATGAAGAGTCGCAATGGAAAATGCGCAAAAAAACTGCACCTTTTCCACTAGTTACCATGGTAACTATGACGTCAGCATTCGTGTTTTATAAAAGCTCCGTGGAGCGAAACGAAGACTATTTCGAATTAGAGATGAAACACTTCACTAGAGCTATCATAGTTCGGGTAATACGAGTTCACACGCAATGACATCTTTTTTTCGTTTTTATTACTGTAAACTTCTAATAAGATATTTATTGTCGTGTGCATTTCACGATAGGGTGAGATAAAATTAGAAATAGAAATTTTAATTAGAAATTTTACTGATCATTCTGCAAATGACATTGTGGTCAATTTATTACAAACTCTATTTAATTGTTAAAAATATGAAGACGAAATTCAATGTGCTTTGTTATAAAATAATTGAAAACGTTAACAGTAGTATTACAAACAAGTTGGAAATTGTACGTCAAACGTGACAAATTAGGTGCGTTCGTACTATAGCTAGTTATATAAATATTCAGATCTTGATGATTTTTAATTCTGTGAAATGAATTATATCGTCTGCAGATTAATTTCTGTAGTAAAATAAGTATATCGGTCGCTTGACGATTAAACCTCGGAAGCTCCTATAACAAGAAAGCACCGATTTAAAAAAAAATCAAATTTCTTAATAAATATTTTTCTTAATATCTCCTAAAGTTTTGATTCGATTTTTAAAAAATTTGAAATGTCTCGACAAAATTCTGCAAAGATAATATATCTTAAATATCAAACGATTCGGTTGGGTAGTTTTTGCGTTGCTATATGCGGACGGACGGAGAGACAGACGGACAGACAGACGGACGGACGGACGGACCAAGCGACGACAATAGGTGCTACGTATTTATATAATTACGAACGCACCTAAAAAGAAAAAGTATTGAAAGAAGAAGAACGATAAATATTGTAACGTTTATTTTAAAACGTCAATGCTAATTGTTTTCTATAATGCGAATTTGAAAAATATATCGCATCAAGGACTCGTGTGAGTGATTCGTGGAATTGGAGATATTTATACAGGCTTTTATAAATTGGTTTGAATCATTTTAATACTCTCAACTTCAAGTGTGTCTGTGTAAAGAAGTTTATCTTGTCTTAAAATAATAAAAATATTTTGCAGAATAACATTATTGCAGAAAAGATTTCTTTGGAAAATATTTCCTTAAAGAAAGATTCGTGATGATAAATTCGTGATGATAAAAGAAAATATTTATTTTATAATGACATTTTCCAGAGTTTTGTACATTTATTAAGTTGAAATAATTGATAACTTGAGATTTTATATTAATTTACTAACAAGCTACGCCCGCTACGCTGGTCAATTTCTCTTAACGAACCTTTAATCAAACAAAATATTGACATTTCATAATTCACTTTTATATTTTAACAGAATAATAAGGATACTATAATTTGTGACTCGTGCTATAGTCAATATACACGTCAGGACACGTCGCCCTTATCATTATCTTTTTACGCGTGAAGGTTTCGCTATGGTACTCTATTGTGAAATTTGGTAATTTTAGAAATTCAATAGTTGAAAAATCGCAGAATCATTAGATCATTTTTCTTTAGAAATTGTTCTTAGAGCGCATTTAGATCTTATAAATAACAATCATGCCGAACTTAAAGTTTCTAGCTCCTTCAGCATCGCAAAAATCGCAATTTTAGAACGTTTTTCGCTTCTGCACCCCCCTCGGGGTAGTGGCACCGACATAAAATATAGCCTATGTTGGAGCAGGGATTGTCACCATCCATTTGCCACCATCACTTTTGAAATCGCTTTAGTAGTTCCAGACATTCCATACAAATTGTAATTTAGAATGTTTTTAGAAATTTTTTTGCTTATTTCAGCCTTTTAAATTTCGAATTTTTTTAGATTTTGTTCTTATAGAGCATTTAAATCTTGTAAGTAACGACCATACAAAATGTCAAGTTCCTAACTCCTTCATTATTGAAAATATCATAATTTTGGAACGTTTTTCGCTCCTGCACCCTCTGCGGGCAGTGGCACCGACAAAAAATTTAGCATATGTTGGAGCAGGGACCGTCACCATCCATTTGCCACCATCACTTTTGAAATCGGTTCTGTAGTTTCAGAGATTCCATAGAAATTGTAATTTAGAATGTTTTTAGTACGCTTCTTCCTCATCTCACCCTTTTAAATTGCGAATGTTTTTATAATTTGTTCTTAGAGAGCATTTACATCTTATAAGTAACTACCATACCAAATTTGATACTTCTATCTCCTTCAGTACACAAAAAATCGAAATTTTAGAACGTTTTTCGCTCCTGCACCCCTCTGGGGGTGGTGGCACCGACATAAAATATAGCCTATGTTGGAACAGGGATTGTCACCATTAATTTGCCACCATCACTTTTAAAATCGCTTCAGTGGTTCCAGAGATTACCCCCTACAAACAAACAAACAAACAAACAAACAAACAATCTTTACTACTTTATATATTAGTATAGATAAGGGGGAATTAGCCCCTTGTTCCCCCCCTTTATACTTAACCAATCAATCCCGAAAACTAATCAGAGATGCGCCTTAACACAGTGAACCTATAAATAAAATTTGAAGGAAATGGGATAATTCTGCATGAAAAACCCATTTACATAAATTAAGGGGGGTATTAGCCCCCCGTTCCCCCCCCTTTATAGTTAATCAATCAATCCCGAAAACTAATCAGGGAAGCGTCTTAACCCAATGAATCTATAAACAAATTTTGAAGCAAATAGAATAATTCTGCATGAAAAACCCATTTATATAAATTAAGGGGGGGATTATCCCCCCGTTCCCCCCCTTTATACTTAACCAATCAATCCCGAAAACTAATCAGGGAAGTGCCTTAACACAGTGAACCTATAAACAAAATTTGAAGGAAAACGGAATAATTCTGCATGAAAAACCCATTTATATAAATTAAGGGGGGATTAGCCCCCCGATCCCCCCCCTTTATACTTAACTAATCAATCCCGAAAATTAATCAGGGAAGCGCCTTAACTCAGTGAACCTATAAACAAAATTTGAAGGAAAACGGAATAATTCTGCATGAAAAACCCATTTATATATATTAAGGGGGGGATTAGCCCCCCCCGTTCCCCCCTTTATACTCAGCCAATCAATCCCGAAAATTATCATGCAAGCGCCTTAACACAGTGAACCTATAAACAAAATTTGAAGGAAAACGGAATAATTCTGCATGAAAAACCCCTTTATATAAATTAAGGGGGGGGATTAGACCCCCGTTCCCCCCTTTATACTTAACCAATCAATCCCGAAAAGTAATCAGGGAAGCGTCTTAACCCAATGAACCTATAAACAAAATTTGAAGGAAAACGGAATAATTCTGCATGAAAAACCCATTTATATAAATTAAGGGGGGGGAATTAGCCCCCCGATCCCCCCCTTTATATTAACTAATCAATCCCGAAAACTAATCAGGGAAGCGCCTTAACACAGTGAACCTATAAACAAAATTTGAAGGAAAACGGAATAATTCTGCATGAAAAACCCATTTACATAAATTAAGGGGGGGGGGGAAATAGCCCCTTCTTCCCCCCCCCCCTTTATACTTAACCAATCAATCCCGAAAAGTAATCAGGGAAGCGCCTTAACTCAGTGAACCTATAAACAAAATTTGAAGGGAAACGGAATAATTCTGCATGAAAAACCCATTTATATAAATTAAGGGGGGGGGGGGAATTAGACCCTTGTTCCCCCCCTTTATACTTGACCAATCAATCCCGAAAACTAATCAGGGAAGCGCCTTAACTGAGTGAACCTATAAACAAAATTTGAAGGGAAACGGAATAATTCTGCATGAAAAACCCATTTATATAAATTAAGGGGGGGGGGGAATTAGACCCTTGTTCCCCCCCTTTATACTTGACCAATCAATCCCGAAAACTAATCAGGGAAGCGCCTTAACTGAGTGAACCTATAAACAAAATTTGAAGGAAAACTGAATAATTCTGCATGAAAAACCCATTTATATAAATTAAGGGGGGGGGGAATTAGCCCCTTGTTCCCCCCCTTTTATACTTAACCAATCAATCCCGAAAACTAATCAGTTAAGCGCCTTAACACAGTGAACCTATAAACAAAATTTGAAGGAAAACGGATATTTCTATGAAGAGTTATCGCATTACGTACGTACATACATACATATAGAACCGGCTGCCAAGCTCTCAGGGCTTGACAGCCAGTGTGATAACTGAAAAATCGCAATTTTAGAACGTTTTTTGCTCCTGCCCCCCCTGGGGTTAGTGGCACCGACATAAAATATAGCCTATGTTGGAGCAGGGATTGTTACCATCCATTTGCCACCATCACTTTTGAAATCGCTTTAGTAGTTCCAGACACTCCATACAAATTGTAATTTAGAATGTTTTTAGAAAATTTTTTGCTTATTTCAGCCTTTTAAATTTCGAATTTTTTTAGATTTTGTTCTTATAGAGCATTTACATCTTGTAAGTAACGACCATACAAAATGTCAAGTTCCTAACTCCTTCATTATTGAAAATATAATTTTTGAACGTTTTTTGCTCCTGCACCCCCTGGGGTTAGTGGCACCGACATAAAATATAGCCTATGTTGGAGCAGGGGTTGTCACCATCAATTTGCCACCATCACTTTTGAAATCGGTTCGGTAGTTCCAGAGATTACCCCCTACAAACAAACAAACAAGATTTACTCCTTTATAATATTAGTATAGATTGAGGAACCTTTGTTATACAGATATTTTTATTAGCATTGTTTTCTACACTGCAAAAAAAAGTGTTGATTTTACAGTATAATACTGATACCCCAGCTGCCAGTATTATACTGTAAAATTTACTGTAATAAACAGTAAAATAAGCAGTAATACGCTACTGCGCTGCCAGAACTGCGCTGCCAGAACTGTGAAATCAACACTTTTTTTTTTGCAGTGTAACGGAAATGTAAGTGTAAGGAAATTTGCAGTGTAAGAAATTATTTTCTTTACATACTTTTTAATGTGATTCCTGTAACATTAGTTTAGCAATGAGTGTTATAAAGATGGAAATACTCCGCATACAAATTACGCTATTATTCACAAATACCTTTAAATTTTTAAGAACTTTTTCTATTGATTTTGTTGCTCTTTACCTGCTTTTCCAACCGTTGACCGTCACTGCATTTTTTACAACGAGATTATTCTCAATTATAAACAGTGCAATCACTTTAACTCACCCTATATTAAGGTATTAATATAAATAAATATCTATATTATAAAGTAACAAGAACGAAAAATAATGCGTCAAGCATAGATTATGTAACACTTTCCACCGCTTCCAAAATAATTTTACAAATCATTACCGTTTAATAAGCTGAAAGATAACATATAAGTAAACAATTTGGAAAACGCATAACATATTTAAACAAGTTGGAAATTGTACGTCAAACGTGACAAATGAGGTGCGTTCGTACTATAGCTAGTTATATAAATATTCAGATCTTGATGATTTTTAATTCTGTGAAATTAATTATATCGTCTGCAGATTAATTTCTGTCATAAAATAAGTATCTCGGTCGCTTGATCATTAAATCTCGGAAGCTCCTCTAACAAGAAAGCACCGATTTTTTTTCTTTTAATTCAAACTTCTTAATAAATATTTTTATTAATATCTCCTAAAGTTTTGATTCGATTTAAAAAAAAATTGAATTGTCTCGACAAAATTCTGCAAAGATAATATATCTTAAATTCCAAACCATTCGGTTGGGTAGTTTTTGCGTTGTTATATGCGGACGGACGGACAGACAGACGGACAGACAGATAGACGGACGGACAGACGGACGGACCAAGCGACGACAATAGGTGCTACGTATTTATATAATTACGAACGCACCTAAAAAGTAATTTCAGGAATTTTCAACATATACAATATTCAGAAATATATCCGACTACTTTTAATCAGCACCGTATAGGATCTATAGATTTGTATATATACTACATAGGATGCTAAATTTTAGTTCAGTTAGGAAACGCGCAGCACAGTTTAAAATGCTCCGTCTGGAGTTTCTGTCAATAAACGGAAATGTGTCCGCGAACTTTTGTGCTTCCCTGTATAGGATCTACAGAATTTATACACACCACGTAATAGACAAAAAGCGAGTTAAAATTAAAATCGCGTTCAGTAACTTAAAACGCACTTCCAGGAATTATTGTTAACAGACAGTAGAGAATTCTTTTGTGTGTCCCTGTAAATGAACGATGACTGCTATACACACAATATTATGTTGTAAGCCTCTTTTAATGTACCTTAGTGATATATATAAATTTCAATGCGTTTAAAATAGTGAAACGTTATTTAAATAAACTGCAGACGATTTTTCTCCATAGACGTAATGTAACGGAATTCTTTTGAGTGTCCCTTTAACGTAATTATAAGTGCTATGCACACCCTATTCCATATTAAGCTTCTTCTAATGCACCTTAGCGATACATATAAATTTCAATGCGTTTAAAATAGTGAAACATTATTTAAATAAACCGCAGATGATTTTTCCTTATAGACCGGAATATAGTAACGGAATTCTTTTGAGTGTTCCTGTAAAAAAACTATAAATGCTACACACTTCCGTTGAAATAGAGAACATGCTATAGATAACGACAATAACATATAAAAATTGAAGAGCAATCCGAGCATATTTACGGGAGTTAGAGCACGGCCAGGCGGCCAGAGAAACCGAAGTCATAAACACTTTTCAACTAGGTTTGAAAGTGTTAAAAACATGTCCGTGAGTGATTCTGACGTCATATTGACGGTGGCAACACTTGACCAATAAATTTCGCTTTTATTGCATTTTTTAAACTTCTATTTCAATTTTTACCCCGTCGTATAAGAAACAAAATGTTATTTGAAATGCAAATTTTTTTTTAAACAATATCTCAATATACGGATTTTTTATGGTTTTTAAAATAATTATCAAGCATGAATTTTTTAAATTGATTTTTTTCACGTGCAGCTCGGTTACGAAAGAGCACCCTTTGCACTTAAAACAATATAAACATTTATGTATCTAATATTCTATAACAAATCAGCAATAAATAAATAAAATAGTTACATAAATAAAACAGAAGTTAACAGACATGTAATCGAATTACGCACTTAAACTAATGAATTTTTCATAATCCAAAAGGCTGCAGTAAGTAGCGAAATCTTTGAAGATTTCTTCTGCTGTTAACTTCTTACATGCGGCTAATACCAAAATGTTGCTTTTAATAAATTTCAAAACTTTATTTGAATTTATAATTGATACTTTTCATATAAAAATGTTTTTTGATGTTGTTCGTGCTTAGTTTAAAAAATATATATTAAATGTAAAAAATCTATTAGAATTTTGAATAAAAAAAAAAAAAATAAAGTTTTCACCTATGTTCTGTAACCCTGGAATCCGGGATTAGAAGCGCTAGTTATTTAAATATTCTAAATATAGTATATCTTATAATCTTTATATGTACAAACCCATATATAAAACTGTGATATTGAGTGAAATATTTATGATCTGTTTTCCTTTCATTATATCTAAGTATACTTTAATATATATACATAATAAATAAATAATTTTGATACCTTCACAGCATATAAATTTCTAGACGTAAATCTATTAAACTTGCAATTTAATTGAATGTTTAGTCTATTTATCAAATTTCAAGATCCAAATTCATCGCCATTGAGACATTCTCCAGTGCAGTTTTAAAGGTTTATTTACCTTAGCTGTAAAATAAGTTTTATCTTTAAGGGTGTGTTTGTATAGGGAAACGCCATGACTTTCAAAGTATCACGTTCCAATTTAGTATCTTATGTTAACAAATTCAAAAGAGCGATGAAATTAATTTCATACATTTTATTATATGGTATAAAATTGAATGTACCGTAATTTACGCCATATAAGCCGCGGGTAAAATAAGTTTGTTTCAAACTAACATTTTATTTAATAAATGAAGTATAAAAAGAAAAAAAAAATCAATAAACAAGTTGTAAATTGTACGTAAAACGTAACAAATGAGGTGCGTTCGTACTGTTATTATTTCAGTGAAATGAATTATATCGTTTGTTATTATGATATGATTCATTTCCGTAATAAAATAAGCACATTTTAAGCTGGCAACAATTTATCTTTTTTGACAGTTACTGAAAATTCCAATGGGAAACTTGATCCCAGCTTTGAAAATTTCAGAACTTGAAATCCATATTTAGATTCGTGTTCCATTTAACACCTATTTCTCCGGAAACATCTATCCAAAATACTGTCGGTAGATTAAATAATTGCTATAATTAAACAATTTTAGTATACAAATTCGATTTTTAAATTCAGTAATACGGAAATAATGGGACTCCATCTTAAATAGGACGTAATCATCATGGCAACGTAGAATCATTACCTATCATGGGATATCATTGAATTAATTACCTATGATAAGATTTAATAGAATAAAAAATACTTTTATTAATATCTTTTTAAATTTTAATTCGATTTTCATAAAATTTTAAATGATGCGACAAAATTCTGCAAAGATTATATATATTAAATTTCAAACCATTCGGTTGGGTACTTTTTGTGCTGTTATATGTGGACAGACGGTCAGGCGGGCGGACCAGACGACGATAATAGGTGCTACGTATTTATATAACTAGGAACGCACCTAAAAATCAAATAATTAGCGTACGAGGGGGAGGTTTGAACTATAATACTTCTCATGATCGAAAATTTTATTTAAGCAAATACAAAAAAAAAAAAAAAAAAAAAAAAATAGTTTAAACATTTTCTTATAGATGGAGCTACACGTGATAACCGACCTTAAACGGCATCAAAAACTTAAAATAAACAAGCGTTTGATAACAGATGTCCCTTTTTATTCTCACATTGAAATGTCTGTTATGGAGATGTATGCTTTTTTACTCTTATAAATGTTTGGCGCTAATTTTACACATTTTACATGAATCGCCAAACATCGTGGCGATTCATTATTGTCAAGCTAATGTATGTTGACTTGTCTAGCTTGTCTAATTGAACTCATCGATGTGAGTATCTCTAATTTCTGGAATGTGGGCTGCTATAATTTGGACAAAAACTTCAATCTAACGATTCGCGCTTTGTGTATATCAACACTTTCATGTATAATAGCATTCAGCCTGTTCGATAGCTTTGGAGATGTAGCGCCATCTATGAGAAATATTTATTACTTTTTTTTTCTTAAACAAAACTTTTGATAAAAAGAAGCATTTTCGTCCAAACCGTACTCTCATATGCCAATTGCAGTAAAATCTCGTTACAACGAATTTCTAGGGACTACCTATTAAGTTCGTCATTCTGAAAAATTCGTTAATTTAAAATGCCAATGGATAAATGCTTAGTATAAGCTCCCATGTCGACAGTGCTCTACTGGTTGAACAATCACCACCTTTACTTTCACTGCCATTTTTTATTAAAATTTCAACAATATCATTTGCATTTAGGTCAGGGCATGTGGCGACTCCATTTTTTCAATGTAATCATTAGCAGAGGATTGTAAATTGAAAACATTATGGTCTAGGTATCAGCAAGAAATTGAATGATATAAGCATAAACGACACACTGATGCAGTCTTTTGTGCTTCATTTGTTAAATGTATAAGGCCGGAATTTCTCAAACAGTTTTTAATTTTGGTAGAAGATACATTTTGCCAGACAGCCTATATCACGTCAATTGTCTGTCTCACATTCACCGTTGCAGGAACTTCATTTTTTACGCACGAGATTTATTTTGGCATTTTTTTAATAATGCCCTGATGCGTTGTAGGCTGCACACAAAATAAAAGTAAAGTTACGAGTTCAAAATTCTACTTTATGTTAGATACATTTGCTATAACTAAATGTACAACACCATTATCTGAACAAAGTTATCTTTCTTTTGAATTTGCTCATGTGTTTATTCAAACTCCTAAACCACTTTAAAAACACTTTTTGAGTCATACAGGTGCAACTGTTGCCTTGACAATGAGATGGGTTTTTTTTCATATTTTTAAAACAACGTGGCTTGCAGAATTCCTAAAAGTGGGTTTAAAAGGTTTTAGTTTTGTTGTGCCGGCGGAATTACAAGAGAATAAAACCAAAAATCGCGCTTTAGATTTATTCTTGCCGTTATAGTCTTCAACTTTCATTGCTACGGTATGACTTGCAGTTGGTAGAAGTCGATACAAAAGTAATTTCATCAGCATCGAAATTATTCTCAAGACATATGGGCACTTTTCTCTTTACCAGAGTTTTGTTTTTATTCTATGCCATACCTATCACGAAACCTGACAGCCAAGAGGAACTCGCTTCAAATTTGTCGATTCGCATGGTCTGTGAAACATCTTTGGCTTTACCATGTAATATAGATCCTGAAATGGGCAAATGTTTTGTTTTGCATCTTTAAACCAAGTGTATACATTTCATAAAGTAAAGTTACGAGTTCAAAATTCTACTTTATGTTAGATACATTTTGCTATAACTAAATGTACAACACCATTATCTGAACAAAGTTATATTTCTTTTGATTTTGCTCATGTGTTTATTCAAACTCCTAAACCACTTTAAAAACACTTTTTGAGTCATACAGGTGCAACTGTTGCTTTGACAATGAGGTGTTTTTTTTTTTTTTCATATTTTTAAAACAACGTGGCTTGCAGATTTCCTAAAAGTGGGTTTAAAAGATTTCAGTTTTGTTGTGCCGGCGGAATTACAAGAGAATAAAACCAAAAATCGCGCTTTAGATTTATTCTTGCCGTTATAGTCTTCAACTTTCATTGCTACGGTATGACTTGCAGTTGGTAGAAGTCGATACAAAAGTAATTTCATCAGCATCGAAATTATTCTCAAGACATATGGGCACTTTTCTCTTTACCAGAGTTTTGTTTTTATTCTAAGCCATACCTATCACGAAACCTGACAGCCCAGAGGAACTTGCTTCAAATTTGTCGATTCGCATGGTCTGTGAAACATCTTTGGCTTTACCATGTAATATAGATCCTGAAATGGGCAAATGTTTTGTTTTGCATCTTTAAACCAAGTGTATACATTTCATAAATCAATTGATATTCTCCAAATCGGTTTCCTGTTCTGACACTTATTAGATATTTCAGAGAGCTTAAAAGTTTGTCCTTTTCTTTTACATTTGCAGCTAATGCGGATATACCCCCTAAAAAATTTTTAGGGCATCTACCTGCTTTCCTCCAACCTTTTTTGCTTTGTTTCCCGTTCTCTATCAATTAAAAAGAAATTCCAACTCTAAATGGGAATTGTTGCAGAATAGAAATTCACTAAAGAGGAAATTCGCTGTTTATCGTCGAATTCGATGGTAAGGGACTGCTGCGAAAATAGATTATTTGGACTTCCTACATTTTTTTTAACAAGTGTAAAGGCAAATTGAAAAAAACTATGAAGAAAACAATTAGATATGAATATAAAGAAAGAGTTTCTAAATTTTAAAGATGCGTATTAGACCGGGAGGCGGCAGCACAGACAGTCACCTCATTGAGTTCAAGGCTGAAATTCCAGAATTAGTTAAAACTTGATTCGCATATTAAAACGTAATCGGTCTGCCAAGTCATATCTTGGTGGAAAACACCTTAAAACCCGATTTTAGCGGTTGACTCGTAGGTTTACCATTGTGTGTTCCTGCTTCCAGTCCTCCATGTTTTCATAACTTTGGGTGCAGGAAAACACAATGGTAAACCTATAGGGGTATTAAAGTATAGGGTTTTTTTTCTAATCCGAATAATATTCATTAAACTGAAAAATTCGTTAAAGTGACATTCGCTCTAAGGAGAATCTACTGTACTTTGATCTTTTATCTATTTTAAAATGTGTCAAGAACTTTTAACCTACTCTGCATGTTTTGATTTAAATAGATTATTGAGTATTTTACAGTATAGACGTTTTTTTTTAAAACGGAAGACTAGTAGAAAATATAATTGAATAATGAAATTAAATTAATTTAATCTAGAGAATAACTATTTTAGTTTATTGAATATTTTATAAATTAGGATGAGGACAAAATAAAGAATAAAACTGTTTGATAATGGATGAATGAGATTATATTTTGTTGAACTTAAAAAATATATATATTCATTTAATTTAAATATATTTTGAATTAGATTGATTTAATTACACAATCGAACTTTTATAAAATGTACAATTTGACAAAAAAAATGGTTAGATATTAAAATAAATATATATTTAATCTTCATTTAATTGTTTTCAAAAAGTTATTTATTTTAATTTAAATTCATTATTCGTTACTTATAGACTAAACTTCATTTTAAATGCACAATTAAGAAATAATTTTATTCGAAACAATTATTAATTATCTTATAAAATCACATATTACATATTATTTTAAATGCAAAATTAGATATAAAATAATACTGAGTAATTGTATAATCTTCTTTTAAAATATTCTAAAATTTTCACGTAAATTTTTACTATTTTTATGGAATAAATAAATTTATAATTAGTAATAAAATACAATTGAATAAAGAGATAAAAATTTGTTTTAATGTTTAAAGTTTTGTAAATTTATTTTAAATACACTCATGCTGATTATTTTAAGGAATAACGTCCCTTTAATCTATTATTAGCGATATAATGTTTTTGAATAATGGAATGAAATTGTATGTTTTCTTTTTTACAGCATTTTTAACCTTTTAAACCCCGCTGAAACCTATACGGTGACAAACTCAGTTTAACCTGAAATGATTGATTGACACCAGAATTTAAAAACAAATTTATTTGGAAATTAGTAAAAGTTTTTATTCACGTACTCAATACAAGGAAAATTTTCATTCCAAAATTCTGGAGTCAATCAATCATTTCAGATTAAACTTAGTATGTCACCGTATAGGTACAGCGCCTAGAATACATAGTGTGGAAAACGGCTACAAAATAGTGCTAAAAATTGAATCCGATAAATGTCGAACCATGTTGAAAAGATAACGGGTTGATCCCAGCGACATCTTCTAGCAGTGGCGTAGACAGGGTGGAGATCCAAATGGTTTGGATACCACTAATTTTATAAAAATATTTTTGCCTTATCCAATCGGAGAATTTTCTGTGATGTTGAAAGCGAAGAAAACTTTATAATATTACTGGTTTCCTGAGCATTTGGACCCTCTCCCCCCTCTCTGGATACGCCACTATCTGCTAGCTCTTTTCAACGCAAACATTGTATAAAAATTGAACTGAGAAAACATTTCAGCTGGTGGTAAGTATTTTAAATAATTAAATTATACCCTACTTCCTTTAACTTGGATAGTGATTTTCATAAGCTTTGAAAATATGAATGATATTGATCATGGCCAAAAAACGTGATGCGCATTCTTTTGTGCCTTGTTGCAGTACTTGATACAAGACAGCAAGAAACTATCCCTATTTAGCATACCATAGGATGATTCTCTGCTAGAAGAGCTAGAAGAGTGGAATAGATTAATTCCCTGATATGATAAAAAACTAACTTCAAAATCAGTTACATCTGAAATATACACTTACAAGAAGATTTTATTAACAGAAATTATGTTCATGTTGTCAATAGTGAAACGGTTACTTTTGCTAGAGATAAATCTATTTTTAAAGCAGATGTCGCTGCGATCGCCCTATTATTATACCGCATCTTTGCACGTTTATCGGCTACATTTTTTTAGCACTTTTTAAAGCATTAAAAGTTAGGATTTTTTCTAATTCTGAAATTTCGCATTCATACCAGAAATTCCCTATAATGTTCTTTGGTTACTTAATGGCAGATATTTTGTGACTTCTTAAAGTGAAAATTCTTGTTTCAGAATTGCCGGTTTGAATTCGAAAATTTTGAATTAAAAAACGGCAAAACCGTTTTCCACACTATGTATTCTAGGCGCTGTAGTATAGGTGCCAGTGCAGTGCAAAAGGTTACATACATAATTACATTATTTGAATTATATCATTACAGAATAATCCTTCATTAAAATGTATCGTAGGTGATCAAATGCAGTTGAATAGTCATATTAAAATGTATGTACCTTTCTTTAAAGTATTTTTACTAGCATAATTACTTTATTTAAAGCATTTAATTAATTCTCTTTTAGAAAATGCCGTTTAAACTGCATGGAGTCTTATTTAATATCTTCTTTGAATATTTAAAAATATTTTCAAGAATATATCTATTTTATAAATACATTATTCGTTCTTTTATAAAATAAACCTCACTGTACATTTAAAGATTCAATGTAGCTCAATATCTATATTAAGATTTGTTAAATCATCTTTTAAGATTTTGTAAATATATGTATTTTTTTAATGCCACTGTTTATTAACTGAATAAAGCTAATTCTAAATGAAAGATTCGCGATAAAATAAAAGGCAAAAGAGATTAAAATTGATTTAATCTTATTCTAATATATTCTAATATCTGTAGATGACAGATATAAGTCATTTTATTTTAAATAAGTAGTTCATACTTTTACAGAATAAATGGTTACTTTAAATATACGACTACGGATTAAATACAATTCATATTCGTTTAATCTTTTCATAAGAATTTAAAAAATATATATTCATTTTCCTTCAAGAACTTTAAAAGACATATTTATTTTATTTTAAATCAATTATTTTATTCTATTTTAGAATAAAGTTTATTTAAAATCTACGATCAAGGGCATTATTAATTGAGTAATGTAATTAAACTGCATTTAATCTTCATTTAATGATGTTATGGAATATATTTATTTTATTTACAATAGATAATTAACTCTAAGCCTTTTTCTCAAGAAGTATTACTGAAAATGCACAGTTAGTGATAAAGTATATGATGGGATTAAAATTTAATTAGACTTGTTTTAGGGAAAAAAATGCATTCTTTTTTAAACATTGCTGACTTTTTATGTGATTTTTTTTAAATTTATATACACATTAACACAATTATGTACAAAGTTTAATTGCATAAAATTAGAAAAAAAAATTATTTAATCTTTTTTTTCACATTAATAATTGTCTTATTTCAAATGGATTATTTATCTTTTTGTAGAATAAATAAAATTTAAAAAGCAAAATTACGAATTATTATATCTGGAGAAATATATTTAAAATCATTTAATTTCATTTTAATCTTTCATAATTGATTATTTTTTTTTTCGAAAGAAGCGTTCTTTAAAATGCATGACTGGTGCTAAAGCACATTTAAACAATGAGAAAAAAAAATTACTAAATCTACTTCAAAAAGTTCTTTACTTATATAATATATATATATATATATATATATATATATATATATATTAAAAAAAGGAACTTGCAAAGCAAATTAAAAAAATTAATTTATTTCTATATTGTTAAGCCCGAGAAGGGACAGATATTAAAATTATTTTATTTAGTTAATGCTACAATAATGTTGCATTTTTATATTAAATCTTGCTCAGTCTATTTAATCTTAAAAAAGTAAATTTAAATTTGAAACAGGAAATTAAAGCAACTTTAAAACATTTCATTTAGTTGAAATGAAATATAAATAAATCTTCAACTTTTTTAATTATTTGAACTCCTCATGTTTCTTGTCTGTTAAAATTTGCTACAATACAAATTTTGCATAATGTATGTAAAACTGAAAAAAAATTGAAGATTTATTTAGATTTCATTTCAACTAAATGAAATGTTTGAAAGTTGATTTAATATCCTGTTTCAAATTTAAATTTACTTTTTTAAGATTAAATAGACTGAGCAAGATTTAATATAAAAATGCAACATTATTGTAGCATTGACTAAATAAAATAATTTTAATATCTGTCCCTTCTCGGGCTTAACAATATAGAAATAAAATTAATTTTTTAAATTTGCTTTGCAAGTTCCTTTTTTTAGCACTTTCCAACCTAGTTGAAAAGTGCTTATGACTTCGGTTTGTCTGGCCGTATGGCCGTCTGTCCGTCCTCTAACTCCCGTAAATATGCTCGGATTGCTCTGCAATTTTTATATGTTATTGTCGTTATCTATAGCATGTTCCCTATTTCAACGGAAGTGTGTAGCACTTATAGTTTTTTTTACAGGGACACTCAAACGAATTCCGTTACATTGCGGTCTATGGGGAAAAATTATTTGCGGTTTATGTAAATAATGTTTCACTATTTTAAACGCATTGAAATTTATATATATCACTAAGGTGCATTAGAAGAAGCTTAATATGGAATAGGGTGTGCATACCACTTATAGTTACTATACAGGGACAGTCAAAAGAATTCCGTTACATTACGTCTATGGAGAAAAATCGTCTGCGGTTTATTTAAATAATATTTCACTATTTTAAACGCATTGAAATTTACATATATTATTAAGGTGCATTACAAGAGGCTTACTACAGAATAGTGTGTGTATAGCAGTCATCGTTCATTTACAGGGACATACAAAAGAATTCTCTACTGTCTGTTAACAATAATTCCTGGCGTTTTAAGTTGCTGAACGCGATTTTCAATTGAACTCACTTTTTGTCTATTGCTGGGTGTGTATAAATTCTGTATTTCATATACAGGGCACAAAAGTTCGAGAACACATTCCCGTTTATTGACAGAAACTCCAGAAGGAGAATTTTAAACTGTGCTACGCGTTTCCTAACTAAACTAAAATTTATCATCCTATATAGTATATATACAAACCTATAGATCATATACAGGGTTGAATAAAAGTACTCGGATACTTTTCCGAATATTGTATCTGTTCGAAATTCCTGAAATTATGTTTTTAAATATGTTATGCGTTTTCCAAATTGTTTACTTAGATGTTATCTTTTAGCTTATTAAACGGTATGTTTTGTAAAATTATTTTGGAAGCGTTGGAAAGTGCTACATAATCTATGCTTGGCGCATGATTTTTCGTTCTTGTTTAATATCTCAAGTTTTTTAATAACAAATTAACATGAAGCAGATAAGATTCACACGAGGCAAGTATATAAAAGACTGCACAGATCAAAATCAGTATTGGTAATATGAAATATACAGTTCAAACATTGATTATTCTTGAAATAATTAAAAAATATAAGTAATTTTTTACAAAAAAAAAAAAAAATATATATATATATATATATATATAACGAACTTTAACGGATTGTTTCTCACCTTCATAATGATAATAATAAACAAATCATGTTCATTTTTGCAAATAATTTTATTCCATTGTGCAAAATACGTTTGCAACCACTTTGGAAAGAAACAGTGGAAGATGGAACAGTGGAAGAGTAAGTGGTGTGTGAAAGCTATCGATAAAATCTTATGTTGTTTTATCACATAATAAGAAGTATAAAAATAATAACGAGTATATATGAGCAGAATGTTCTTGAATATAATTTTAAACAGGGAGCGTGTCAAGAATTTTTGTTATATAATGCAAATAATAAGAAAACTAGCTGGCTTCGCCAACTAGCGCGCCCTTAACTTAGATCGGTGCCTCGAATCTTGTAAAACCTCGAACCGAACGAACCGAACGGACCTCCGACCCGGGTCCCCGCTGCCTGAGGCACAGGATGATCCCTTAATTTGCATATCAAATAGTATAAACCTCTAACTGAACGAACCTCCGGCTTGGGTCCCCGCTGCCTGAGGCACCGTATAGCAGTCGTGCTGCATAATATAATTAGGCGGTCACAGACCTTTCCAACGATATATCACATGAGGGGTGTGTGCAAAATTGAGAAAAGTACCCCCCTTGGGGAGGCAAAGTGGGGGATGGACACCGGAGATACATAATATGATTAAGCAGTCTCAGACCTTTTCAAAGATTTATCACATGAGGGGTATCGGCAAAATATTAAAAAGTGCCTCCCTTGGGGGGAAGTGGGGGGATGGACACCGGAGATGCATAATGTGATTAAGCGGTCTCAGACCTTTCCAACGATATATCACATGATGGATGTGTGCAAAATTTAGAAAAGTACCCCTATTGGGGAGGCAAAGTGGGGGGATGGACACTGGACATGCATATGATTAAGCGGTCACAGACCTTTCCAACGATATATCACATGAGGGATGTGTGCAAAATTTATAAAAGTACCCCCCTTGGGGAGGGGCAAAGTGGGAGGATGGACACCGGAGATGCATAATATGATTAAGCCGTCTCAGACCTTTCCAACGATATATTACATGATGGGTTTCGCCAAAATTTAGAAAAGTGTCCCCCCCATTGGGTGGGCAAAGTGGACGGATGGACACCGGAGATACATAATATGAATAAGCGGTCACAGGCCTTTCGAACGATATATCACATGAGTGGTGTCGGCAAAATTTAGAAAATCCCCCCACCCCGTGTCGGCAGAACGCGCTCCCACCCCTCCCCATAATTTTTGACACGGCTTCATTTAAAAAAATCATGTTATGTGTTATAAAATATCGTAAAGTTTAAAACAGATCGCTTTATTGTATTTCCAAATTGCGTTCGGGCCCTTCCCCTCCCCTCCCGAAAGGGCAAAACGAACCCCCCACCTCCCCCTCCTCCACATAATTTTTTACACGGCCTAATTCATAAAATCATAATATCTCGCCCGCACTGTAATAGAAAGCTTTAATTTACAAATAATGTAATTTAAACAGATTGGTTGAATAGTCAAAAATAATCTATCTTCCTGGTCGAAGCGCTAGTCAAAACTTGACAGGTCTCTGAAAAAAGTAACAACACCAGAATTTAGAGTTTTTTGATTGGAGAATTTATTTTTTTTACAGAAGTAGGTGTTTTGAAGAAAATTAGTGGAAGCGCGTACAAAAAGTGGGAAAAACTCTAGTAAAATAACTCGTTCAACGGCATTTGTTGTGTTAGAATAGCATGAGAAAGTCGCGCTGGAAATCAATAAGCCTTGCTCTGCCGTGCAAGGCTTAATATATATATATATATATATATATATATATATATATATATATATATATATATATATATTTAGCACTGTTGACTCTTTTGTGTAACAACTGTCCTTTAAAATAAAACTAGATGGAACCCGTCAAAACTTCACGGAAAAAAATTACAATAACAATATTCGTAAAATAAGCTTCTTTATTACATAAGAAGGGGTGCGTATGAAACAGTCTTTCAAATATTTTATTTTAAAAGTCTTTCCCCCAGGGAATTAAAGTACTATTTCCGATGCAAACTCCAATCAAACAATCTGTAAACAAAATGCAAATCAGTTTGACATTACCGCCCTATTCCTCACGGCAAGAAACAAAATTTCCTGAACCTATGAAGTATCATACAAATAGTATATCCCTACGTTCATATCATATTCAGTCAATCAAAGAACATAGTAAATAAAGAACACATCTCCCCCCCCCCTGTGATAATGCAACCAAATGAGATCCTATGCGCAGCGCATGTGCATTGCATCTCCCCAAACTCACCGTCGAAATTCGACGTTAAAAAAAAGTTTTAAAATGTTTTGATCGAAATTTTTAAAATGTCTTCTTTAATCATTGTTTGTTTCAAATCCATATCTTCTGGGTTGGGTTGATTATTGACGGCCAATTATCTACACTTGGGATATAGGCCCGGGGGGGAGTGCCCTTCGTGGGGGTCTTTCTAAGTATAACCAGTATTTACGCATGGATGAATCCACGGCTCGAAGAAAACCACGAAAACTCCGAACGGTTAGGCCGACGGGCGCGATTGGGATCGAACCCAGCACTTCTCGTCTACCAGCTTCGAGAACACAACCTCTCAGCCACTGGTGGGGCCCATATCTTCTGAAACGCATCCATTGTTTTTAGCTAATCAATTTTTATGTAAAGATGAAGAATTTTTTTACAATAATAAATCAATCTGCAGATAAGGGAGATTTTTAATATTTTCAAGTGTAATTTATTTGTATGGTTTCTTCATTCCTTTACATAATCACGATGATTATTCCTTTTCCATAATTAAGAGAAATAATGTAAATAAATAAATATCCAATATTATTTTTGATTCTGTTTTCATAAATATATTGTAAATTTTATTGTTAAAAAATACTGATAAATGATACTTTAGTAAATGGGCTTTTCCTAATTATTATTTTATTATTATTTTTTATTTTTGAGATTTAATGGCAACATTCTTCCGTTTGTTTATTGGGCGCTACAGTTTGGCGAATTATTTGGGGTACTTTTCGGTTAGCCGGGCGCCAATGAAGTATATATGTATATAGTATATATATACATATATACAAATATATATAATATATATATATATATATATACATTATATTTATATATTTTACTGGCGGCGGCTAACCGAAAAGTACCTAATTTGCATATAGTTTTTTTTCTTAATGGGACGACGGGATAATGAACGGAATTTCGACGGGATAATGACTATTTTTGATGGTACCAGAATATTTTTCTGCATTTTATAGTTATATTAAGAAATACATATTTTTATGATTTGCTGAATCACTTATTTGTTTACTTTTTCATGTATTATATTATTGTAGGTTTTGTTAGTTCTCTTATTCGTTTAAATATACCCTACTTATATAAAAATAGCGTGTGTTCTCTGTGGTGTTTCGCATAAATGTTGTAAAATTCAGGTTATTAGATTTTATCCAACTTTGCTGTCATAACAGCTGATGAAGCAGTCATTTTCGGCGATTTTTTTGTTACCTGTAAAATGTTTGTTTTTGGTATATCCCGAACTAAGAAAAATTTGAGTACTTTTCCATTATACGGACACCTTTGTCGCCAAGCATACATTTACATGTATGGCATGGTGTCGGTATAACGGAAAAGAACCATAATTTGCGATCGATCAAAGAATTGAATTTCGTTAAGCATTAAATTTTGGTACTTTTCTATTATCCGGTAGACCACTTTTCATAACAATAAACTATCGCCAAACTGAAAAATTAAACGCCAAAAATGCAGTCCGATTTACTTGATGTCAGAAGTATTATACGTGTTTGTTACGTCATCAAGTGGTTTCTAAATCGACATTTGCGTCTATTTTTCATTATGTTTTATTGATTTATTATTTATTTCATTAATTAAAATAACAATTGTGGCCTTAAATTCTCGTATTTTATTTATTTATTTATTTTGATATTCCAATGGCAATGTTCTCCCGTATATTTAGCGTTACAGTTTGGCGATAGTTTTTTGTTATGAAAAGTGGTCGACGGGATAATAGAGAAATATCAATTTTCTTATTTTTAATTTGAGAAAGAAACAATAATCATGGATTTAATTAATTTTGCAATATGCGGTGCAACCAAAACAATTTTCATTAAATCTGTACAGATATCGCAGACGGGGTTAATTTTTGGCGCCTAAATGACGATTTTTGCTTTGTATGGCAACCTGGTGTTTTATAATAAATTTGAATATCTGTGTAAATAAATAAAATAAAATAGGTACTTTTATGTTAGCTGGGCGTCAGGGATAACTCTCCAAATCTTGTTTCAATTGGAATAATTTAAATTGCAACATTTTATGTGAGATTTTTTATTTATATTAATATGTTTACGTTTAAATATTTTATTATGATTATATTCTAGCTAATTAAGTTTTCTTTTAAGATTTTATAATACAATGTTAAAATATTACCTAGTTGATATAGCTAATGTCAAAAGATTGGCGAACCACAGAGTTCAGAGAATAAACTCTATGCTCAGCAAAAGTGGGAGTTTCCGACTTTATGACGTCATAAGCAGAAGTAAAAGTTTAATTGAAAATTACAGCTAATTAATTAAATTTTCGAACAAATGAATACACGATAACAAATCTGAGCCCAAATATCTTTCATTAAAAAAAAGAATGGTGTAATTTGATGCAGTAGTTTGTTCTCACGGATTGTCGAAAGAAATCGCTTAGCGTGTTGTGTAGCCGACTTTCAAATACTATCGTTAATTATTTTTGCGTTTATTTGTAAATAAAAATACTGACATCATTATTCAGTTTAAACTTATCAGATTTATTTTTATCGAACAAACTTTTAAGATGCAAAACAAAAACTGAAAACTTTAGAATGTTGCCAAATTTTAAAAGCTAAATGACATAAAATTGTAAATTAGATAAAAATAATACAATGAGCTAAACATAATATGAACAATATGACAAATGATATGAACAATATGATATGATATGAACAATATGATATGAACAATACAAACATAATATGACAACATAAACATAAGACTATAAATTATGCCACAACAGTACTCCCCTCCCAGTAACAAAGTTACGGTACAATCTATACAATTCAATGAAATATATACAGAAAAAAGTACATTACAAAATTAATCGCGAAATCGCACAGGAAGTTTGATCGTTCGTCCCGTACGTGAATGTTTTTCAGGAAGTTTTTGAACTTGAGGAGGTAAATCCTGTTTAGGTTTCGCAGATCGTTTTGTTTTTGTTGGGTTTTTCGTAGGAAGGTCTGATGTTTGCTAGAAATACGCCGGTTTTAATCTATCAATAGACACAGTAACAGTTTTGTCTTTGATTTTGAGTGTGAAATATTTTTCATTTCTGCCGAAGACTTGAAAGGGGCCTTCGTATGGAGGTTCCAGTTGCTTTTTAACTCTGTCCTTGCGAATAAACACATGTGACGTGGTTTTTAAATCTTTTGGAACAAATATTTTTTTAACATATTTTTTTGACACAGTTCTTGGTCCAACTTCTTCCATTACTTGTTTAAGTTGTTTTGCAAAAGTATCAGGTGTTGTTTGAGTTGTACTTTCGTGGAAAAATTCTCCAGGTAATCGTATGTTTTGTCCATAGACCATCTGAGCAATGGTGTATTCCGAATCTTCCTGCATGGCAGTGCGTAGACCAAGAAGAACAGTTGGCAGTGTTTCACTCCAGGCCAGGCTATTGTGTGCCATTAGTGCGGTCTTTAAAGATCTGTGAAGCCGTTCGACTTTTCCGTTGGATTGGGGTTGATAGGCAGTCGTGGGCTGCAATTTTATGCCACATATTTTCGACAGGGCGTTCAACAACTCTGATCTAAACTGTGCACCACGATCCGTGACGAGTCGGCATGGGGTTCCAAATCTAGAAATCCAATTACCGTAAAATACTTTGGCAACTGTTTCGGCTGAAATGTTGTTCAGCGGAACTACTTCCATCCAGCTAGTATACCGGTCGATGCAGGTTAGGCAATAAATATTTCCGTTCGATGGTGGTAAAGGTCCTATAAGGTCAACATGGATGTCACTGAACCTTTCCGATGGCGGTTGAAATTCACCGAAACTTGATTTGGTGTGCCGATTAATTTTGCTTTTTTGGCAAGCCATGCAAGATCGGGTCCATAGCTGTACATCTTTTCGGATACTTGGCCAGATGAATTTTGATGTCAGAAGTTTCACAGATGATTTGATTCCAGGATGGGATACTCCATGCATTTGATGAAAAATTTTCATGCGATGGGATTCAGGAATGTATGGTTTAATATTACTTGTTGAGGTATCACACCACAAAGACTTTCCAGAAGGTAGTGGATATTGCTTGAAGTTCAGGGAAGTTGTGGTTGCCTTTAAAGTTTGGAATTCGTCATCTTGATCTTGTTCATCTGCTATTTTATCATAATCGATCAAAGAAATTTCTTCCACTCTGGATAGGGTATCTGCGATGATGTTGTCGTGACCTTTAATGTGTTGGATGTCAGTTGAAAATTGTGAAATGTAGTGTACGTGACGAAGTTGACGAGGAGATGCTTTTTCAGGCTTTTGTAGGAATGCAAAGGTTAAGGGTTTGTGGTCTGTATATATCGTGAATTTTCTTCCTTCTAGTAAATGCTTGAAGTGTTTAATGGAGAGGTAAATACCAAGTAATTCTCTATCGTAAGTACTGTAATTCTTTTGTGCATCATTTAGTTTCTTAGAATAAAATGCGATAGGTTTCCATCCATTATCTTCATACTGTTCACTTACTGCTCCAATCGCCGAATCTGAAGCGTCCGTACTTAGTGACAGAGGTAGTTCAGACTTTGGAAATGATAAGAGTGCAGTATTGACTAAATCATCTTTGCACTGTTGAAACTGTTCTTTCGCTGCATCTGTCCAAGGAATTTTTCGTCTATCTTTCTTTTTTGCTCCTTTGAGGTAATCATGTAAGAGAGATTGATGTTTTGAAGCGTTCTTTAAATATCAACGATAAAAGTTAATCATGCCTAGGAATGTTCTAAGTTCATGAATAGTTGTTGGAAGTTTGTAGTTAACGATGGCTTGAACTTTGTCAGGTAACGGACGTGAGCCTTGAGGAGTAATTAAATATCCCAAAAATTCTATTTCTTGTGTTCCCATGACAGATTTGGAAATGTTAATGCGAAGTCCATAATGGTTTAATCTTTCAAACACCAATTTGAGATGATTTTTGTGTTGTTCTTCACTTGTAGATGCGATAAGAATATCATCTAAATAGGCGAAGACAAAATCTAGACCTGAAAAAAACTTCATTAATAAATCTTTGAAATGTTGCTGGTGCATTCTTTAAACCAAAACTCATTACATTGAACTCGTACAAACCAAATGGAGTAATAATTGCTGTTTTACACCTATCTTCTTCGGAAATGGGCACTTGGTAGTAGGCTTTAAATAAATCAGTTTTAGAATATATAGTTGTATCTTTCAAAATATGATGGAAATCTTCTATTCGAGGGATAGGATATCTATCAGGAACAGTTCTAGCATTGAGTTGTCTGTAATCTCCACATGGGCGAAAAGTACCATCCTTTTTCGTAACCATATGAAGAGGACTTGACCATTGAGAACTGGAGGGTCTTATTATATTATTATTGAGCAGGAATTGGAATTCTTGCTTCGCTGTTGCAAGTTGTTGAGGATTTAATTGTCTTGCTTTAGAATGGACAGGTTGACCTTGTGTTATAATGTGATGTTGAACATTATGTTTTACACTTGATAAAAATAAATTTGGTTTGGTTATCTCAGGATATTCTTTTAGCAGGTTAAAAAATTTATTGGTATTATTTACAGTACCGACATCACTATCTTCACTGACAGCAGCAACTTTGCCAGTAATAGTTAGCTGAGTTACTCCGTCAATCAGTTTCTTATTATGCAAATCAATTAACAAGTTAAATTTGTTTAGAAAATCAGCTCCCAAAATGCCTTTACTGATCTTTGCAACGATAAAAGGAAATTGAAATTCCCGTCGAAGTCCTAAATCAAGTGTTAGCATTTTTATACCATATATTTCAATTTCTGTACCATTTGCTGCATACAGTTTATAATCCACGGATTGTTTATCTTGATTAGAAGCTGGTAAAATACTAACATCTGCACCGCTATCTACCAAAAATCGCAGTTTCGATTTTTTATCTTTAACAAATAAGCGAAATTTGCGACAATCCGCAAAATTATTAGCAGAAGAGCATGCCGCATTCTCTACTGCATTTTGGCGTTTCCCTGGTTTGGTGAATAATCAGTTGACCAACTACACGGCGGAGTACATTTATCTTGATGACATTTGGCCCCATAACGGAAATGATAAAAACAGTATATTCCTCGAGGATTAAATCTCTTTTTAGAATTGCTTTGAGATCTTTTGCCAGAAACAGAGTTATTCCGTAATCGTGGTCGTGATATATGATCAACACTTAATTCGGCAATTTGCTGTTCAAGGGATTTGATTTTGGACAGTAATTCGGTATTCGAGCAATTACAAGTAGAAGATACGCTGCAAATATCATTAGAAGGTGTCATATCGGCAATCTTGTCAGCCATAATCGCCAGCTTTGGTAGCTCTTCATCACTAAGTTTTATAAGTATTATATTTCGCATAGAATCTGGTAATTTTTCTAGCCATAAGGTTTTTATTAAATTTTCAGATACATCTGATGTTGCGACTGATTTCAGTTTCTGTAATAATTGACTGGGTTTTAAATTACCTAAATAAATTCCAGTAATTAGTTTTTTAATACGAGTGCTTTCACTTTCTTTAAACAAGTCTAAAAGTCTTGTTTTAGATTCCGTGTACTTCGTATCGCTATCTTTTGTTACAATGTCCCATATGTTCTCAACGTATTTAGGTTCCAATTGCGATACTAAATAACTAAATTTGGTTTCCTCAGAAACAATTCCGCTTATCTTAAACTGCGCCTCAACTTGAAAAAACCAAATTTCCGGACGATCAATCCAAAAAGGAGGAATTTTAACACTCACCTTACATAGTTCTTGCGTAGAATCTTTTGATTTTTCATCGTCTGCAGGCATATTTACTTAAAGATAGATTGATACAGTTATTGAGCAATGTTTTTTTAGAAATGCGGGTCACCAGTTGTTGGGTAGCCGATTTTCAAATACTATCGTTAATTATTTTTGAGTGTATTTGTAAATAAAAATACTGACATCATTATTCAGTTTAAACTTATCAGATTTATTTTTATCGAACAAACTTTTAAGATGCAAAACAAAAACTGAAAACTTTAGAATGTTGCCAAATTTTAAAAGCTAAATGACATAAAATTTTAAATTAGATAAAAATAATACAATGAGCTAAACATAATATGATGTACGTATAAAGACTATAAATTATGCCACAACAAGCGTTTTAAATATATAGATTTAATTTATTAATGAAATATAATTTCACTAACTTTGATCTAAGAGTTGTAAAAATATATTTATTTTATTTGGAACGAATTATTGGCTCTTTGATATGTGTTACATGTAACAGCACTATTACATTTGATAAATTATTTTTGCATGAAATTATTTATATATTTATATGTGTTATATAATAAAATCTATGTATTTAAAACGCTAAGCGATTTCTTTTGACAATCCGTGAGAACAAACTACTGCATCAAATTACATCATTCTTTTTTTAAATAAAAGATATTTGAACACAGATTTGTTATCGTGCATTCGTTTGTTCGAAAATTTAATTAATTAACCGTAATTTTCAATTAAACTTTTACTTCTGCTAATGACGTCATAATCAGATAACGCCTACTGTTCTGAAGCAGAGTTTATTTTCTAAATTCTGTGGTTAAATAAAAGAGAAATAATAAATATTAAAAGCACGCGGTTTTAAGGACGAATTTGTTAATTTGCAAGTTAAATTTCGGTAAAAATACTTATCCGCGTGTTTTATAAGCGAATAAAAATTCATATTTATTGTGACGTCACGGGAATATTGTCCATTGGATTTATTTTATCATTATGCATTATAACTTTGTTGATGCCATTTTTTCATTACAATTAAAAATAAATTATATTTATATTTGTGTGCATGGTGTTTAAGCATTAATGTAAGGTACATGAAGTACGTGTGAAAAGTTTGCGCCGGTGAAAATGACGTTATGCTTAGCTTGAAGTGCATTTTAAGATTGATAAAACTAAAGAGAAAAATGTATATGATTGTGTTAACATGACATAATTTTACTGATTTTTGCATTCATAATTATAAAGATTAGAATTGGAGCCGTCATTGATTTCTTCATCTTGATTGCATACCTTGATTACATGTTACCAATTGCTTTTTTTTTTTTTTAATTATAGGATAGAAGATTTCCCTTTTTAATAAAAAAAAAATCACAAAAGTAAAGGATTTCAGGAAATTTAAAGTTATTAAAAATAGTGTTATGGTAGAAAAAAATCTTCAAATAATTATTGTATTTTTAGCAAGAATAAACAATGTAAGATTAATATTTCATAGTAATTATTTTGGTAGATTTATTATAAGTTCATTTAACAGTTCCTTATTAGCGCAAAGTCCTATTTCTTTCACTGGGAATTTCTCTTTCGATGTCAAAAAATGTTTTTCCACTTTTGGACGCCAGCCAAAATACAGTGGCAATTTTTAGAAATGTACAACAGTTGTGACAACAAAGGCGATATCGCTTTAGGCGACATCGCGCTTACATCACTTCGAAATACTACAAATTTCTATTTTTTACTACATTGTACAATTTCAATTCTTACATCATCAATTATAATTAGAAAAAAAATTAGCTTTCGATTGAAATTTATTTGAAAACTGCCGATTAATTTAACGACTTTTTAAATAATTTTCAAGCATGAAAAGTTTTTCAATTCTATCTTATCAATGACTACCAGTTTACTTCAATAATGTAAAATAGCCCCTGTGAAAGTTGCCACAATTGAAAATAGATTTCCCTAACCATCATAAAAAGTGAATAATAATTTTTTTAAAAAAGTGATAAATCATAAGATCAGATTATCCATAAGATAGAACATTTTGGCGCTAAACAAAAATCTGCCAGGAAAAAAAAAATATTTTTAGTTTATGTTGAACATAAAATTGATATGTTGAATTCGTTGATGAATATGTTCCATCAGATATCAGGATATGCTAGGAATTGCATTTTTTTATTTTTTTACAATTGCCAACTGTATAAGAGGAAAATTAATACCCCCGACTGTGATGGAAAAGGCATAAACATCCTGATTATGTCAAGGAACCGAAGAAATCATACAAATAAATTACACTTGAAAACATTAAAAATCTCCCTCATCTGCAGATAGATTTATTACTGTAAAAAACTTCTTAATCTTTGCATAAAAATTGATTAGCTTAAAACAATAGATGCATTTTAGAAGATATGGATTTGAAACGAACAATGATTAAAGAGGACATTTTAAAACTTTTTTAACGTCGAATTTCGACGGTGCTTTTGGGCAGCGCGCATTATATGCACATGCGCATAGCAGCTCATTCGGTTGCATTATTACAGGGGGGGGGAGAGATGTGTGCTTTATTTACTATGTTCTGTTATTTACTGAATATGATATGAACGTAGGAATATACTATTTGTATATACTTCATAGGTCCATGAATTTTTTTTCTTGCCGTGGGGAATATGGTGGTAATGTCAAACTGATTTGCATTACACAGTTATTTACGGATTGTTTGTTTGGAGTTTGCATCGGAAATAGTACTGTATTTGACTGGGGAAAAAATTTAAATAAAATATTTGAAAGACTGTTTTATACGCACCCCTTCATAAATAATAAAGAAGCTTATTTTACTGATATTGTAATAGTATTTTTTTGCGTCAAGTTTTGACGGGTTCCATCTAGTATAATTTTAAATTATATGTTAGATTATTTTATTAGGTAAAATTATTACACAATTTTATCGTGAATTCAACAGTAATAAAAGTGGCAATATTTAAAACAATTGTAAGATATTAATAGAGATTTTATTCTTCATAAATTTAAAATGGCAAATACAAAATTTTAATTTAATTGAGCTGAGCATGCAATCCTCTCATGCGTCCATTGCAAGAATGTCTTTGTAACCTTACTCCTCCTAAACTAGTGGTTCACAACGTGGGGCGTACGCCCCAAAGGGTGGAAATTACATTTTTAAGGGGGCAATTCCAGATTTTTTTATCAATCGATTCATTACCAGTTTATTTTGTATTTTATGTTAAAGTAATCTTGTAGATTAAAAATAAAAGTAATAAATGCACATTTTAAAAATAAAACTTTTTATTCAGTTTTGAAAAAGTTATAATGCAAAATTTCAAATTAAAATTGTAACCAGGATAATTATACAGATAAAACGTTATAAGAGTTTAACACACTTACACGCACACACACAACTCATTTTTCTATTATCTTCTTTTCCTGACAAACTGTCGGCGAAGCCCCGCCTCCTCTTTAATTTAATTGGTCGTTTTGTATATTTTTGTTTTTAGCTTTCTTTTCTAATTATTCTTATTGTTTTTTCTTAAAAACTTGTTATGCTTATTATAACTAATTTCTTAAATTTCCTTAAAATTTAAGCTTTTTCTCCTGATTTACTGACAGTTAAATTTATTGGCTGGCTACTCTCTCCTGAATGGCGGATCAAGTTATCAGTCCAATCCTTTATTGTAAATTTTATTTCATAGCTCTTTTCTAATTATTTTTAATATTAAATTATTATGCTTATTACCAACTTTTTTTTTTTTTTAATCTCCTCATAGTTTCAGTTTTTTTCTCTTTATTTAATGCTAGTTAAATTTGATTGGCTGTCTACTCTCTCCTGATTAGCTTCTGAAGCTATCAGTCCAATCCTTTACTTTTCTTTTCCATTGTAGTACAAATATGCTACAGCTATACTGTACCTCCTCGATAATGTGATTGATATACATTTACTCATATGCAGGGGAGTAACTGCAAGGTTCAATTGGATTCCCACTAGATTTGCAACTGGAAATCCAATTGAACCACTCAACTGTTTACTGTTTTACACACACAACCAGTATTTATAGAATATTAGAAAACTTTTATATTTTTCCTCGTTATAGTGTAGTTTTCAAATTTTTGGACAACTTTTACGACTAGTATTCATTTAATGAGAACTACATTTTTATTATCTCTCCTGCATGAAAACACTTTTATACAGAAAACTACTTAAGACTAAATCTAACAAATTTAATAAAAATTTCCCAATCAGGCATCACAAAAGGAAATAAGTGAACAGTAAATTTCTGATGGTTATGGTGAAGACTATATACACATTACATAAATATACATTATCGCATATACATTTTAAAGTTTCAAATCAGTTAACAGATGGTGGTCAATTGGCAATAATAGGTTGGGAAAAGGTCATTAACAAAGAAGTGTATTAAGGTGGGAAAAAATGACTACATAAAATTGATGGATAAAGATGAGAATCCAGAAATGGTTCTTGTGTATTGTGTTATTGGGAGCGACATCTCAGTACCCAACAATTTTCCACTTGTTCAAATGTTAGAGCTCTCTTCAAGAAATTTTATGAAGACAAAAATGGGATGATCATATGCATTTTTGTTCACACTGAGGTAATTTGGCAAAGAACAATAAAACACAAAAGTCTTCTAAATGGGAATGCGAAGATATATGCATTTATAGAGTTATGTTAAAAGTCCATTTGTAACAAAATGTTACTTGTTTTGTAAGATAACAACTTACGAAATTATTTGCCATTGTTAGTACTATTTTAGTCTTCTCCAAATGAATAAGAATTCGCTTTTTAAGTAATAAGAAATATATAGGGTGGTCATAAAGTCTTTCCCTGATTACAATAATTTATTGCAGAAAATTAATGCGATTAGGCATATGCTTGTTTCAATATATTGTAAAGACATTTCTGAAGTTTTTAATACAAGTACTTACGTCAGTAAACTTCGATGTAAGCACCCTTGGTAGCTCGAAGAATGTCAAGGTTGTATTCCATTTCACGCCAGGTATTGCCCAACATTTGGGCTGTCTCACTAGACACGGCATCTGTGATCCTGACCATCAGTGTTTCAATATCTTTTGCTGGTGTTGCAAACACTCTGTTCTTTATGTACCTCCAAAAGAAAAAATCTAGAGGAGTGATATCGGGTGAGCAAGGAGGCCATGGTGTTGGTCCTTCCCGTCCGATCTATCTTCCAGGAAATTTGATTAAAACTTAAGAACATGACTCTTTTTACAGTATACAATGGTTATTTCGTAAATTTTTTGTAATCAGGGAAAAACTTTATGACCAACCTGTATGTTACACTGGGAGGGCATCATGGTTTTAGAGATGTTTAGGTTGAGCGTAGCCAAAAAGGTTGCAAATCACTGTCCTAAAGTGTTCGTTCTGGTGACTGGCATGGTTCAGCTAAAAAGAAAAAAAAACTCATACAAATCTTGTTTTTGAAGAATTATCATCAATACCACAGACTTAACGTTAAAAGCTTAAATTGAAATTCACGCGTGCAATTATTTATATAATTTTTAATGTGTGAGGTTTCGACTAGAGGACTGGAATTTAGAGATATATGCAGGTAAAGTATTCAAGGACACTCTAAGGCTAGAATTTGTATCTCGTCAAACTCTTATGTCCGACTTTTTGAAATGCTTGAAGATAAACATTCTTTCGACAACTAAAGTGAGCTTATGTTCATTTCAAAATTGTAAATTATCAATGTATGCTTCAAGACATCAAATGCATGCTTGTAAATTAATTCGCTCAGATCAATTTTATGTAGGCTCTGCGTGCGCTTAGCTAGTTTTATTATTTGACGTAAATTAAATCTATTATTTTAATACTCATTTAAAATTGTTTGTTTTTATTGTTATTATTATTATTAAGTTTATTATTATTACTATTATTATTAATTTTATTGTTATTATTATTATTAATTTATTATTATTATTATTATTATTAAGTTTATTATTATTACTATTATTATTAATTTTATTGTTATTATTATTATTAATTTATTATTATTATTATTATTATTATTATTATTATTATTATTATTATTATTATTAATTTTATCATTATTATTATTATTATTATTAATTTTATTATTATTATTATTATTACTATTATTATTAATTTTATTATTATTATTATTATTATTATTATTATTATTATTAAAAGTGCTTGAAAGCAAAAAGTAATCCTATTTACCACATTATAAATATTTATGTCTGATGGAATTTAATTTGGATGTCAATATTAATTACTCAATTAGTTTCATTATGACCTACCTGTATTCGTCGCTTTTTTGTTAATACAGTGCGGTATGTTGTATATATTAACTTTTCATTCGAATTTTGGAATATTTCTCATAAATTCGAAAGTTATCGGTTTATTATAATTCTCAAATTTTACTCTTAAGATGTCATTGTCAAACACATGCGAAAATAATAAAAAAAAATTCGCTCACTGTATCATTTTTACTTTTATTCAATAATACCAGTTATGGTAACATGCCATATATGCAATTTTTGTTACATAAAAAATATATTTTCTTTTCTGAACTAATATTAAAACCTGATTATTTTTAGCTTTCTAGATCTGTTGCAACTTTCTTTCTAAATTGGTTAGAATTTAATTTGAGGCATATAAATAATTATTAAATCATAGATATTATTGGGTTGTTCGGAAAGTTCCTTTCGTTTGGGAAAACCAATTCGTACCGGAAAATTCTACCCGTCAATTATTAGATTTGAGAAATCGGAATTAATGTCTAATAATTGATAGAATTTTCCGGTACAAACCAACCTTTTCAAACGGAAAGAACTTTCCGAACAAACCAATAGAATATGGTGTTGAATTACGTTTTAGTATTTTCTGAAAATTAGATTTTTGTTTTTCATTCTTTAACACCAAATATCGTAATTCATGTGATGTTATGGAACTTTTAATATTGTAAGAAGATCTGAAAATAAACGTCTAATATAGTTGCATTATTTTATAGTATTTTTCTTGTTGTTTTTTTAATTAGGCTATTTTGAAGATATCTCTCAGTGTTGAAATATTAACTTGTATAATGTCTTTTAAATAAGACTGATACAGTTATGAGAGTTGTTCATTTTCTGATGGCCTGTCACAATAATAAATATTATGGAACAAAAATGTTTTTATTTGAATTTGAGATACAGTTTAACACGCTATTTAATAGTTTATAGCCCTGTTCTTCAATAAAATGCGCATAAGAAGACACTGTTTTTTAATATTTAAAAAACATCTCTCTGAAGATAATCGGATATATTCAATGAATAATACTGTAATAATAGTTCAAGGTTAAGCTTACACAAATATAAAATCAATAGTTTCAGCTGAAGAGTGTTGTCTGCTGAACGCATCTGTTACTTGAAAGACTTCCTTATTTGAGCGCAACATTTTCTAGAATTAATCACGATAATGGATCGATTCAATCAGTTATAAGTTACTCATTACAAGATTTTCGTAATCATATTTATTTATAAGGTAATCATATTTATTTATAAGGTTAAAATCAAAATAATTACAAAACTAAATTTTTCGAAAGTAATGGAGAATGTATTATAAATAAAATCTATTCTTTTGAAAGAAACAATTAATTTATATCATATTAGAAACATTAATGCGAACTAGCATAATAAACGTTAGCAATCACTTCTGAAGAACTTGTCCTTAATAATAATGATTTATTAATTAAAATACAGTTAATTAATAAAATGTATATACGTAGAACTTCCCTTTAACGAAGACCCTATTTAACAAAGTTTTCAACTTAACGAAATTCTCTGCAAAACTTTAACTTTGAATATCATTAACATGTAAATTAATCTCCATATTACGAAAAATATATTCCATGTAACGAAGTTTATTCCACTTTTGAACGTGTACAGAGTTCAAACTAAGTGGTTGCTGTTGCGATGGATATGCGAATTTATTTCAGCGATTGTACGAAAATGAACACATTAAAATAATTTCCATTCTGCTTGGGGCTAAATAAAACAATTTTTTTTAATTGCAGTGACGTAATGGCGTCAGATCCATTGAAGCAAAAAATACCAGTTAGAGTCAGACAGTTACCATTCTGACCTTCCATTGCTGATATACAATTGCTTTGTACATCGACAAGAATGTACTTCAAGATGCAAATCAAACAACATCAAAGTTATTTTTATTCCTGATAATACAACTTCTAAACTTCAGCCATTAGTCTAAGGAATAATAAAAAATCTTGAAGTACATTATCGAAAAAGAGAGAAAAAAGAAAATGTAGTGGAAACATTAGTTTGAGAACCTGTGTATCAGAGCTCCAAAGCTTGGGAATGTGGCGTGATTTCATCGACCATACGCAACTGTTTTGTAAAAGACGGCTACATAATTGAAACTGAATCAAATGCTTCTGAATCTAATACCTGTTTGTCATATCGGAAGGAAAAATTTCATGAATTTAAGTTGATTTCTATTTAACGAATTTTCTTCATAACGAAGTTTTTAAGTGTAACGATGAGACTTCGTAAAATGGAAGTTTCACTGTATTTTTTTAAATAACGGACTTTGTGTTCCAAATAACAATCACGTTTCAAATGCAAAATCATTTTATAATTCATTTGTAAAATGTTTGAATAACAGTCTAAAGAACAATAAAACAACATCTGTTGCAGTTGATTACGATAAGAAATCAATTCAATCAACTGTAAACTATTGATAATTGAAAAGCTTACTGGATTAACATGTTAAGTGACAATTTAGTGAATTTGAGAAAATAAGGTTTAAAGTTTACAGCACACTGTTTTCTATTACTTCACTAAATAACCGTTTTCAGGTAATCTTGTGAAAGAATGGCATTTAAAATATTGGTGTTTCATTGACAAGGCTATAGCTTTTCCAATGTGATAATGTGTTCCAATGAACATGTTAAGTGCATACACTGTAATATAATTAGGGCAAAATTCTGAACATTTCAGTACGATTTCGATATCATTGGTTTCTAATGGAAGAAGATTTCATGCGCACTTCACATGTTCTTCCACTAATGAAACTAGTCGCATGTGTTAATCCTAAAACTTTTTTCTATCTCACACAGGTTAAGCATACACAAAAAAGAATCAGCACCAATTTATATCAAGGTCTAACTGAATTGGAAGTTTTATTAAATTCCATGCATTAGCTTTTGAGATATGACTATTGCTAAAATCTTGCAAATCCTGCAAAATGCAGCATAGCAGTGCCACCTGTTAGGAGATTTAGACCAAAACCTAATCAACAACAACATATGTCAACGTCTAACTGAATCTGAAGATAGATGAAAATCCGTGCATCTAACTGAATCTGAAGTTAGATTAAAATGCGTGCATTAGTTCTTGAGCTATAGTTATCATGTTAATAATAAAAAAGTAGCATAGCAGCGCCACCTATTGGGCTATTTACACCAAAACGTATGCAGCATCTATTTATGTCAAGCTCTAACTGAATCTGAAGTTTGATGAAAATGAGTGCATTCGTTCTTGAGATAGAGCTATTGCGGAAATCGCGAAAAATGCAGCATAGCAGCGCCACCTGTTGGACGATTTTCACCAAAAACTAATCAGCACCGATTTAGATCAGGGACTAACTGAATATAAAGTTTTATTAAATTTCGTGCAGTAGTTCTTGAGATAGAGAGCCCACAAAACTTTTGCCACATACAGACAGACAGACAGAGTCACAGACTCACACATACAGACATTTTCTAAAAACAGTCAAATCGTGTTCAGGACCTTCTAAAACGTTTAAATCCGTCGAAAATCGGAAGTCGAAAATTTCATGAATCCAATACTGTCTTTTTATAAAGATAGAAGAAAGTAAAAACACAAAGCCGTGTAAGTAACATCTTAATCCATTGGAAACTCCCTTATTTAAAGACTTTGCATAATAAATAGCAGTTCTATGTTTAAGTTAGACCATAATATATTTACCTACCCAGCATTTCCCTTTTTAAAGAAGAAAAAAAATGCCATTTTACATTTTCATTCTCTAAGCTCTTCAATTATGTTTTACGTAAAAATTAATTTATGAATATAAAAATTTATATTTTAAAGCAAAAACATGTCTGTGATTAAAGATGAGGCCTTATTGACGGTGGCAACACCTGACCAACAAATTTCGCTTTTACTGCATTTTTTTTTTTTTTTTTTTACTTCTAAGCATTGCACAATTTCAATTTTTACTCCGTCGAATAGATAAAAAAATGTTTTTCAGACTCAATTTCTTTGAAAAATGTATCTCAATTTACTGATTTTTTATGGTTTTTAAAATAATTTCTAAATATTTTTCCAATTAAAAAAAAATCTACTTTGTCGTGTGCAGTCCGATTACAAAAGATTAACCGTTTGCCCTTTAAACAGCATACATATAGTTCAGCATTTGTTTCCGGCTAATATTACATAATGAAATTAAAACTTCATCAATAAAGTAAATAATATAGTATAAATAAAACACAAATTTAACAAACATGCAATCGAAATGCGTGCTTAAACCACTGAAACTATCAAAATCGGAAAGACGGGTGTAAGTAGTAAAATTGTTGGCAATTTCTTCAGTCAGTTAATCTCGGTATTTTCTTGGCTCAATGGCATGCGACAATACGAAAATATCACTGCTAATAAATTTCAAAACTTCATTTCGATACATAATTGATATTTTTCATATAAAAATGTCTTTTGGTGTTGTTAGTTGTCTAAAAATAATATATTAAATATAAAAAATCTATTAGCATTTTCAGTTAAATAAAAAAAAGAAATGGTTTTGACCAATATTCTTTAATTAGGCCAGAACGGGTTGGATCCCCTAGTAATTATAATATGAATAAATTCTACAGGTGTCGGACTTAGTATAGAACAACTTGTGGAAATGAAATCTATATATGACGCGTTTCGAATCAAACATTGCAAAGAAAAAAAAATGTTGATTTTACGATGTAATACTGGCATCCAAGCTGCCAGTGTTATACCATAAAATTAACGGTAATAAACAGTAAAATAAGCAGTAATTCGTTGCCGCGCAGGCGCGGTAGCGTATTACTACTTATTTTTTGTTTATATATATATTTTATATATGTATATAATATCGTCGATTGAATCGTTTATTTCACTGTTAATTTTACGATATAATACTGGGAGCTGGTATGCAAGTATTATATCGTAAAATCAACAATTTTTTTTCCAGGGAATGGGGAGAAGTCCATAAAACTTTATCCAGGGATATTTGTAAGTAAATTTAATCGCCACCATCCCATTTCATTCAGAATCATAAATGACTATATTGTCATTTTCTCCTCGCATTTTCAACCTAGGACGCGGTTTGTAACACTACCGAATAAATTATTTTCTATAGAACGATAATTCATTGCAATCTCACTTGAACAAAAAAAAATGATCCACTTTGGTTTTGAATACTTCATATACAGGAATACTGATATAATGGAAAATTTTTCATTGTCCCGGCGAAAGGAAGACACTACAATTTTTACTGCTCAAATGGAATATTCCCCTGTTTCTCCCTTCTAATTCCGTCTTATAATGCTTAGTAATAAATTAGAATTGGATTTTCCTTCCATTACGATTTCTTGTAATACTTAGCCTTCAAAAATATTTTATCATAATCAAGTTCTCTTATAAAGAAGCATCAGCATTTGCAAAACTGTTTGATTTTTCTCTTTCTCTTCTGATACAAAATTGTTACCTATTTTTTATTTATTTATTTAAAATCTTATTACAAAGAGCACTTTGCTATTGCAGTAACAAAGAACTTTTCGAGATTGAAGTGAAAAAGATTTTTAATAATTTAATACAGAATGGATATCCTTCACGTTGGTGTCACAAAACAATTTCTGAAATCATGCATGCTTATACAATGACTCTTTCCCCGTTTCAGTCTTTTTAAACCAATTGGTACTTCAACAACTTTTGTGCCACAAAAATCTCTGGAAGGCTTCCTCTGTAATTTCAAATTTAAGTATCCCAGCTCTAAACAAAAAGGTGTAATCTATAAGATTTCTTGTAAACAATGTGACTCGGTTTATATGGGTGAAAATTGCCGTACATTAGAGATTCGTCTTAAGGAACACTAGAGTGCCTTTATGTCAAGGAACATAAATTCTAAAATTGTGGCTAATGCAATTCAAACAGATCATTTCCCAGATTTTCAGAGAACTACGGTTATAAGGTCGAATTGCAACTTTTATGGTAGCCGTGTTTTCTTAGAAGCTTGTTTCACTAAATCAGCGAAATATCCATTTAATGAAGCCAGCTCGGTTCCAGCTGAATACACTCCTTTATTTTGATGAGTCCGCCACTCCTTCCCCATTTCATTGGGAAAATGGTTGTTGCTTTCGGTTGAGAATGGACCAAATGGTGTTCGCATTTTACTATTTTAACTGTTTTTAACGGAATTCTGCAACTTTAGAAGAAATTTTTAAGCGTTTTTAACGAAATTCTGTAACTTTAGAAGAATTTTTCTTTGAATAGGCAATAGAAATGCATAAAATCGCTACAAAAATGTTAAAGTGACAAAAAAGATAGATGCAAATTATCAGATATGAAAAATAAAGTAGAAATTTGGTACTTTCGTGTTATAGCGGCCCCCAAGAATGAAATATTTTTGTTTCAGTTTTCATTAATATATTGTAAATTTGGTACTTTCGTGTTATAGCGGCCCCCAAGAATGAAATATTTTTGTTTCTGTTTTCATTAATATATTGTAAATTTGATACTTTCGTGTTATAGCGGCCTACAAAGATGAATCGCCAAGCGACCAAGATTTATCGCCAAATTATATATACATATATATTATATATACATATATATTATATATACATATATATTATATATATATAACATTTCTTGACGTATGTGGCCAAGTTATAGTCATATATGATGTATATATATGGCATGTGTATATGATGTATATACGTCATATAAGACGAAAATAACATGTGTATAATGACGTATATGGTACATATAGAGGTGTTTGGAATATATATATATATGCGTATATAGGATGCATGTATAAGCTCAGCGATGATTTTGGCGAAATCATAACTGCAACCTTGGTATAATCATAATTGTGGGGGTCGCTATAAGGGGCCGTTCAAGTATTACGTAAGCATATTTTTAGTCATTTTGTACCCCCTCCCCCCCTTGTAAGAAAATATAAGCAAATGCTAGACCCCCCCCCCTTGCTTACGTAAGATTTTATGACAGTTTATACATCAAGACTTCTTGACAGATAAAAAGTTACCAATAAATTACATTATTAATCATACAAATTTATATAAATAGGCATATAGGGATTGTGATATCAAAAAATACAAAATGGTTTTAATATATTGTTGTTTATTGCATTAAACAAACCATTGTTTAAACCACCAAATTCATTGTTTAATGCTTATGTAAGAACTGTCGTGACCCCCCTCCCCCTTTTCAGAGAAAATAAGCAGACTCTGGACCCCCCTCCCCCTTTACTGCTTACGTAATACTTGAACGGCCCCTAAGACGAAAGTATAGTAATTTTTTTTTAAGCTTTTGGAACATTTTCCCAATGGTTATTGTAATATGTTAAAAAAAAATAATTTTTTTTTTTTAACTTCTTTATGTAATTTTAAGTTTGTAATTTATTTTTATATATGTTATGAAACAAATCTTTAACTTTCGTTTCCGTAGCTCAGTAAGAGATTATTATTATTATTATTATTATTATTATTATTATTACTTTTATTTATTTAAAAGAGTTTACGCAATACGTAACATAAATATTTTACAACACTTTGCGCCAAAATATTTCTTGATCACTGTTCTGCAGAAAATTTTTCTTTTATTTTCCTAATTTTTATCTTGTCACTAGCAGATGTTTTTCATGAATAATAATTGGTGTACATCAATTAGAAGTCTTTAAAAAATTTTTGTCGAAGAATAAGTATTAAGGTTATCTTAAACATTGTGGGTATAGGGAAATGGGATTCGTGTGCGATTCTTTCTTGGGAATTTTTGGAATTTTTGTTTTACTGGGCCATTGAGATAGATATCACAATCATACTTTTTATTCCCTGATGATTAAGAGTCACTTCTTAAGTATTATGTTATAGATAAAGTGTATATTTTTATGTAATTGCTAAAATGTAGAAATATTTCACTCCGTTTTCAGGGTTTATTTTTCTTCTATTTTGTTACATACTTAATCTCTGAAATGTTTTACACATTTTTACGCAATTGTAATTGCTAAATTTATATTTATGTGTTATGAAATAAGTCTTAAATATTACTTTTAATAGACCATCATTTGGTTTCTATAATGACAGACATTTTGTGATTACATACAATAAAATTCTTCTTTCAAATTTTCCGGTATGAATTAGTAATTTCGAACAAGTGGGTACGTGTGATCGAAGATCGCACAAAGGGTTTCGTTTAATTTTCCTTTCAAAACACTTTATCCTTTCTTTAATATATCCCAATCAATTTTATTTTCAGAAAAAAAAATGTTTTTTATAAAGTAAAAATTCACCGATCTATTTTTGTCGTTTTTTCGAAAATCTGAACCGGTCCTATAGCGGGCGAAGACCGCTATTATACTCTGACATTAGACTAAATGCGATATTGAAAAAAAAAATCAATTTCAAAATTAAACATGTAGTATAGAGAACTTCAAAATGTTAGACGTCAGATTAATTTTCTTTTTAATTCTCTAATGACGTCATATTAAGCTGCTTTCTGTATTTACACATACTGATACTCCTTGTATTATTGAGAAATGTTTGAAATTTTTCGTTTTATTACCAATATGACGTCATATTAATCTTTTTTCAATTGGTGAAACTTTTTATTTCATTTTCATTTTATACGTGGAAATCTTTCAATAGAAAATAAATTATTGTAGAAAGAATTTTATGTTGGATTTTCAATTTTTGGCAACTGCTATAGCGAAAATGGTTTAAATTTAGTAGGAAAAGGCTGTTAGATTTTTGGTTTTTTATCTCTATATATTAAAATACAGTACGATTTTTAAAAATTTTATGATTTTATGATTCATAGTAGGTATTCAGCTATAAATAAACAAAATAACATAACTGTAAGTTATATAGTTCCTGAGAACCGGCTATGTGACAGACAGACAACGAAGCGGGACTAATAGGGTTTCGTAAGATGAACGAAACCCTAATTTAAAAAAAGCAATGTCAAATGAGTGTCCAAGAGACGCCACGTATGCGTCCTGGATAGGGAACGTATTAAGAGATATTAATTATATTTATTTTTAAATAAATATACCATGCATTTATGTCCTATATAAAGTTCTATATAAGTGCGTATGTTTATCTATAAATGAAATAAAATGGAAGAATTGTATTATAACATTTTATTTTCAATGTGTAATAAGAAAGTAAATCCCAATTTTAGAACATTTTTTTATAAAAAGAACCCGTTATTTTTGTCAACTTCATCTTTTAAAGATATATTAATAACACTTATTTTAAATATATATATATATATAAAGACAACGTGTAAATCTTCATCTATAAATTAAATAAAAAGGAACCACAGTATTTTATTTTTCCTTTTGTAATTACAACATAAATTCCAAATTTAAAACTTTCCTAAAAAAAGAATAAGCTGCCATTTTTATTAACTTTATATTTTTTGGATAGATATTTATAACCTTTACTTAGAAAATATATACATATAAATTTTCTATAAACATAAAATCCATATATCTATAACTGAAATAAAAAAGAAAAGTTTAATAATAGCATTTTCCCCCTGTTGTAATAAGACGGTAAAGCCCAATTTTTAAATTCCTTTTCTATGAAATGGCACCTGTCATTCTCCTCGGTTAAACGCTAGGCACATTTTATTTTTCCTCGTACAACTGCAAAAAATTAGTTCAGTTAATTTATGCTATCTTTAACAGGTTCTTTTTCTAGAAACTTCAAGTCTTCCACTTCCATCAGTGCGAAATTATTTTTCTAAAAAACACCAGTTAATGGAAAGACTAAAAAGAAAAAACCCCTAAAAGATAAGGAAATGTATGCTAATACAGCAGCAGTGTGCCATATCGATTTATCCGAAAAGCCACTACGAAAATATAAAGTCATTTTGTTTCTCTTTTTTAAAGTTACGAGCTATATATTTTTCTAAATTTTTTTAATAAATCATAATTCGCCATTTTTTATGCCATTTATTTAAGAATTGCTTATTATTGCCTCTACTAATAAATTGGCAAAAGAAAAAAAAAGAAAAAAAAAAGAAAAAAAAATTGTAATTTAACAAAATACAACAACCATTGGGAAAATGACCGAAAGCTTTACAAAAAATGTTCCGAAAGCTTAAAAAAAAATCAAATTAATTAAAAATATTAATTATTCAAAAATATTCATCGGAACCATCAACAAATAAACGCATTTTCCATTACTACAGTTGAAGAGATCCTGGCATTCTCTGTCCCCACAAAAATATTCGTTTGAACCATCGCCGCAGTTATTGAAACGTATTTTCCATTACTATACCTTAATATTTTGTCGGGTCCTTCCGGGGCCTCCGAGATGTCGCTGTGTGTCCTTCACCGGGCCTGCTACAAGTATTAGTGACGTCACAGTAGTGATCCACTTTGGTCAATGTATCACAGCAGAAAGATGTAATAAAAAGAGCATTTCCGCTCTTATAATTTGTGATTACATAAATAATATTAAATTTCATAATCGTGAAATAAAAGGGAATCAATACACTTGTTTTATTAAAGGAAATTAAAAGTTTTAAATTAAAAAAAATGCTAAGATTAATAAATTAGATTGAACCCATTGACTTACCTTTTCCTAAACACATTATTTTACAATAAATATACGTACAAAAAATATAATAAATCTACCAAAAACTTTACAAAATCAATCCCATTCCTCCCTTTTACAACTACATACCATAATTTAACCACCAAAACACAATAAATGTCAATTTAAATAGAGAAATCGACATTTTTTAACTATAGAGACCTTGGCACTTTTTTTTAACGCTTTGGCGTAATCCGGGCTTCAGAAAGTTAGATATGTTTTTAAATTATATACACAATTATGAAAACAAACCTAATGAACTTTTATGTTTATTTATATATATAAAATTATTTATATATACAATTCTGTTCTACCTGCATATAAAAAGAGATATATGGCTTCTTTATATTAAATAAATTATATAAATATTGAAAAAAAAATACTTATTTATATGAAACTACGAATAGGTTGCCAGAAAATATGTTGCCAACTTTCCTTCTCTCGCCATAAGCCGTTTTCGGTTAGCCGGGCGCCAGTGATATATGTACATATATAAATATATATATATTAATTCATACATATATGTGTGTGTAGATATGTGTATATATATATATGTGTGTGTGTATATATATATATATATATCACTGGCGCCCGGCTAACTGAAAAGTACCCAATTTTCTATCTTAACTTTGTAACTGACTTGTAATATTTTAATAATTGTCTATTTATTGTACTTGGGTTTAGGACCTAATAACCACTCAAATTAACTTATCAAAAGTTTTAATTTCATAATATATTTGTACACTTAAGTTAGCTAAAATGTTAAATGGAACTACGTAGAACTACTAAGTTGTGTAAATCAGTTACTTTTAATTTTATAAACAAAGCACACTCACTTCTAACTAAATGTATCCAGATTTCATTCAATTTATTACAGTATTTCTTTCAAAATCATTTTTTAAACTGTTTATCGTCTGCTTCTTTTATTTATTTTTTTTTTCTAAAGATCATTTGACTCTTTTTGATTTGGAAGTACAAATTCATTCAAATATGCCGGAATACTTCCATTACAGTAGGATGGACATTCGTTGTTAGGGTTATTTTTTTTTTCTCAGCACAGCAAGTTCAATACCATCATATTAATTTTAGCTTCACGAATTATGAAACGTATATCGAAACATTTAATGCAAACCACTTCTGTTGAAATGTAAAAATAATTATCACAAGGTAATTTTCGTAGCTAAAATTTCTTCTTTCATTATCAGTAGCGAATTTGAAGACTTAGATTAGAAACTAGGAGCACAACATTTTCTTCTCATTATTTTATAGATATAATCTACACTTTCTTTAATAATTATAATCAATAATTATTGATAGCATTATAATCTAAATACACTGAAAAATATTATTAATTACTATATAAAACAATAAATAAAATTAAAATACTATCGTAAACAATCCGTACAAACGAACAAAGTACATGAAAATTTTTAAGTTATTATGGATCACTGTTTTGACGTCAGCAGGTTGTGACGTCACTTGTAGCAGGCCCGGTTAAGGACACATAGCGACATCTCGGAGGCCCCGGTCCTTCCCACAACTCTTAACTTTAACTCTTGTTTAGATTGATGTCTGAGCTAAAGGTATTTCGAGAAAATTAAATTTGAAGACCACGTTTGTTGCTTTATAAGACGATTTTTCATCTGACGTCAATTTTTTAATTCGGCTTTTTCATATCTGGTAGTTTGCATCTATCCTTTTTGTAACTTTAACATTTTTGTAACGATTTTATGCATTTCTACTGCCTATTCAAAAAAAAAATTCTTCTAAAGTTACAGAATTTCGTTAAAAACGCTTAAAAAAAATTCTTCTAAAGTTACAGAATTTCGTTAAAAACGCTTAAATTTTTTTTTCTAAAGTTACAGTATTTTGTTAAAAACGCTTAAAAAAATAAAGTGACAACGCCAAGAGGTCCATTCTCGACCGAAAGCAACAACCATTTTCCCAATGGTTAAAAAAAGAAAAAAAAAAAGAGCGAGAGAAATTTTTTGGCGTAATGCGTTCCTTTTATTAAACAGTCTAAATACATTGTTTCTCAGTCTAATAGTGTTATTACACGAGGCGTTAAAGTTGCCGCCATTTTCGGGCGACACCATGTTAAGAGCCTACGCTAGTCACACGAAGAAACGCGCAAGCTAATGTTAAGTCAATGGGAAGGTTCTTGCGCGATTTCTCGCTCACATTTTAATATTTTTAAATGATTGTTTTTGCATAGGAAAGCTGAGGTCGATCCCTAACGTTGTTAGTTTTTACTTTTTCAATTTTAGTTGAAGTTCTTTTATAAGTGGACACATTTCTAGTTTCGGAACCGGTTGGAACCGGTTCTGAAAGTAAAAGTACCCTGATATAAAAAAACTGGAACCAAAATCGAAAAAGTAAAAACTAACAACTTTAGAGATCGACCTCAGCTATCCTATGTAAAAACAATCATTTAAAAATATTAAAATGCGAGCGAGAAATCGCGCAAGAACCTTTCCATAGACTTAACATTAGCTTGCGCGTTTTTTCGCGTGACTGATGTAGGCTCTTAAACCTATGGCTTCAAAAGAGTTGCTTGGAAAGCAAGCAACTTTTTATTGTTGTCACCAGTGTGGATGGAAATGGATACGGATCCATATCGCGTGACAGCCAATCAAATGCATGGAAATCTGACAGGGAAAAAGCCTTGCCAGGAACAGCAAACAAATGGCTTGGAAAACTGACGAGAAGCGTCAATTTAGTCGCTTCAACTTATCCCGTTTAATAGCACAATAAGAAAGATTTAATATTACACTGTTAAAAATTTGCAGAAAACTGTCCAGTCATTTGACCGTTTTTATAGAAAAAGGTTACATAACCGTAATTAAACTCTGTTCTGACCATATTATTGCCCATATTATAGTCAGAATAGTGTTAAATTACGGTTATGTAACCGTTTTCTATAAAAACGGTCAAATAACTGGACAGTTTGCTGCAAATTTTTAACAGTGTACCAGGCGATCAAACACACAATTCCCGGGGTACAGAACACAGGTGAAAACCTTCTTACTTTCTTCTATCTTTACAAGAAGACAGAAAGTATTGGATTCATGAAAATTTTCGGCTTCCGGTTTTCGACGGATTTATACGTTTTAGAAGGTCCTGAACACGATTTGACTGTTTTTAGAAAGTGTCTGTCTGTGACTCTGTCTGTCCGTCTGTCTGTATGTGACAAACATTTTGTGGGCGCTCTATCTCAAGAACTAATGCGCGAAATTTAATAAAACTTTATATTCAGTTAGTCCCTGATATAAATGGGTGCTGATTAGTTTTTGGTGAAAATCGTCCCTCAGGTAGCGCTGCTATGCTGCATTTTTCACGATTTCCGCAATAGCTCTATCTCAAGAACTAATGAATTCATTTTCATCAAACTTCAGATTCAGTTAGACCTTGACATAAATAGCCACTGACCATGTTTTGGTGTAGCTATCCCAACAGGTGGCGCTTCTATACCACTTTTTTCATGATTTTTACGATAGCTATATCTCAAGAACGAATGCACGAAATTTCATGAAACTTCATATTCTGCATATTCTGTTAGACCTTGACATAAATAGATGCTGCTTACGTTTTGGGGTAAATAGCCCAACAGGTGGCACTGCTATGCTACTGTTTTCATTATATTTACGATAACTATATCTCATGAACTAATGCACGGATTTTCATCAAACTTCAGATTCAGTTAGACGTTGACATAAGTTGTTGTTGATTAGGTTTTGGTCTAAATCTCCCAACAGGTGATGCTGCTATGCTGCATTTTGCAAAATTTACACGATTTTGGCAACATATCTCAAGAACTAATGCAGGGAATTTAATAAAACTTTAGATTGAGTTAGACCTTGATATAAATTGATGCTGATTCTTTTTAGTGTATGCGAAACCTGTGTGAGATAGAAGAAAGTTTTGGGATTGACACATCCGACTAGTTTTACTTGAAAACCGTAGTAGATATATTACAGTTAATATATTTTTTCACATTGACCAGCAACAGCACCAAAAACGTAATAAAATTTTGAAATTTATTGAAAACGGTACTTTTGTATTAGCCGCATGCCAGTGGTTAATAGAAATAAAATCGCCAAAGATTTCACTATTTGTAGCAACCTTTTTATTCTGGTTATTCCAGTGTTTAAGGGGCCGCTTCACTGAAACTTCCCGATCGAAAATACTATGTTAACCTATGGGAAAACTTAGAAGTGCGATATTCATTAACTAATATAATTATTATAACACGGTTTTCGCCATCAGAAAGTAGACGCTAGATGCCGATGCTGTGCGTTTTTAAAAATAGTCTCCTTAAATTTTAAGTATTTAAAAAATCCCTATACATTTGGAAATTTCTACTTGATGAAATTTTATCATCTTCTTAAAAATACTTAAAATTTACAGATAATTTTTAAAAACGCGCATCTTCGGCATCTGACATTTACTTTCTGATGTTGAAAACCACATTTTAATTATATAGGTAATGAGTCATCGCGCTTTTAAGTTTTCCCATAGGTTAACATTGGATTCCGCAATCGGGGAGCTTCACTGAAGCGGCCCCTTAAGCGCGTAGTTCGATTACCTATCTGTTAAATTAATGTTCAATTTATATTAATTAATTTATTTATTTATTTAGCGATGAAGTTTTGATTTCTCTATGGAATATTCGCTGGAAACAAATACTGAACTATTTACATTGTTATAAGTGCAAAAGGGTTAATCTTCCGTAATCGGGCTGCACGCTTTAGAGAAAGATGTTTAAAAAATCCATGCTCGAAAATTATTTTAAAAACCGCAAAATAAAAAACAACAGTAAATTGAGACACAGTTTTCAAACAAATTACATTTGAAAGAACATTCTTTTCCCCTTTTCGAAGGTGTAAATATTGAGATTGTGAAGTTTAGAAGTTAATAAACTTCCTATAACACCAAAATTGATAGCTCAGATCGCTGCCATCGTCGATACGAAGCCAGAATTACTAACGGACATGTTTTTGCTTTAAGTTTTTACTTCTATATTTATGCAGGAGACTCAAAAGTTACTAAGTAATTTATGTTAATAATAGATGACGTAAGGGGTATGTATATAACACCACTTCGATACCCTGAAATTTAAGGTTTTTTCGGGTATTTTTTTAATAGATGCAAACTGTTTATAAAAAAAACCAGTTTCATTAATTTGTTATGCATACATCGAAGTAGAAAACCGTATTTTTGTTTAGTTGATGTATTAAAAATTGGCTGCTTGACAGCTGTGGGCAGGAACGCTTTGAAAAAAAGAGGGTCAAGCGGTAGACAGATAAATTCATCGCAGACTTGACCTAAAACAATATAACAAAATAATTAGTTTTCTTAGTCCAAAAGCTACGTATCCGTTTTAAATAAATATGCATTTTTAGTGAAGTGGCATCGATTTAACGTAAAATGTAAGTTTTTAAGTACAAATTTCGAAGTCAAAGTTACACAGAATAGCCAGATACATCAATATTTCGAAAAAAAAAGTCCTATATACTTCACTAGTAAAATATGTGACAGTAATTTAAAAAAAAAAAAAAAAAAAAAGTTTCTTGAGCTAAAACTGGTAGAGGTCAAGTATCCACAGATATATATATATATATATAACTTTTACAGTTTTTGTTACTTTGTATACTCGCTGAGAAGCACTCTCCCTCTCTCACTGCTACAGTACCAACATTAAGACAAACATACAATTTTTAACACTTTCCAACATAGTTGAAAAGTGTTTATAAATTCGGTTTGTCTGTCTATCTGCCGTCTGTCTATGCTCTAACTCGCGTAAGTATATATGTATAGTCATGCAATTGATATATGTTATTGAGGTTTACTATGGCATGTTCGGTATTGAATATGAAGTGTGTAGCACTTACAGTTTTTTTACTGGGACACTCAAAAAAAGATCACTGAGGTGCACTACACGAGGCTTTACTATAGAATATGGTGTGTATAGCATTTATAGTTCCTTTACCGGGACATTCAAAAGAATTCCGTTGCATTACGGTCTATGAAGAAAAATCGTTTGCTATTTATTTTAAGAATGTTTAAATATTTCAAACAAATTGAAATTTATATATGTGACTAAGGTGCATTACAAAAGGCTTACTATAGAATATTTAGAGTATAGCATTTATCGTTCATTTACAGGGACACACAAAAGAATTTGGTACTGTCTGTTAACAATAATTGCTGGAAATGCTTTTTCAGTTGCTTAACGCGTTTTTAAATGTAACTCATCTTTTTCTATTACTTGGTGTGTATAAATTCTATAAATCATATACAGGGCAGCACAAAAGTTCTGGAGTACATTTACGTTTATTGAGGTAAATTTTAAACTGTGCTACGCGTTTCCTATCTGAACTAAAATTTAGCGTTCTATGTAACATATATACTAATCTATAGGTCATATACAGGGCTGCACAAAAGAATTCGGATATTTTTCGATTATTGTTAATAATTCTTAAAATTGGGTTTTTAAATATGTTATTCGTTTTCCAAATTGTTTACTTACATATTATTTTTCACCTTATTAAACGGTAATGGTTTGTAAAATTATTTTGGAGGAGTTGGAAAGTATTACATAATCTATGCTTGACGCATGATTTTTCATTCTTGTTGAAATTGAAACAAGAACCGCAACCACAACAAATCCATTCTAACCATAAGAAAAAACAAATCGGAAAATTCGTTCAAAAGTTATAAACATTTTTGAAATCGAAACGAGGCCGCAACCAGGACAAGTTCTTTATTAAAAAAAGAAAAATTAAAATCGGAAAATTCGTTGAAAAGTTATGCATGGACAAACATAAAAAAAAAAAAAAAAATGCATAAAGAAACGAATTATTTAATCTCTTTTAGTCGGTAAATAAATTTCTATAACTGCCACTATTTCTTCAACCGTGTATTTCTGCAGGATATAAAACTCCAAAGTAACCAAATACTAAATCTAAAAGGAAAAAAATATATATTAATTGTCAAAAATTATTAGTTTTGAAAAAAAAAAAAAAAAATCAGCAGCCTGTATAAATATAAAGTTCATATCATTTATAAATGAAACTAAACATCTATAAGCGAAATAAAAAGGCTTTAGTAATAATCTTTATTATCTCTATCATAATAAGAAAGTAAAGATTAACTTTAAACATTTGCTTTTAAAAACGAACGAGTCATTTCTATCATTTCAAAGCTAAACAAATTTTATTTCCTTTGAAACAACTAACTCAAAAAATATAGTTTATTTATCTTATATTTAAAAGGGTTTTTTTTCCTCGAAAAATTCGATTCCCCACCTCCATGAGTGCCAAATTATAACTCTGCAAATCACCAGTTCTGTAAGCTTTTTCGTTAGAAGTCGGTTAATTAAGCTCTACAATTGCTACTTTTATTATGTATTACTGCCCGATAAGACTACAATGTATTTAGATTCTAAATGTGAAAAAAAAAATAAATAAGAAAAAAAATAACTTAATATATTTTAACATTTTGGGGCACTTTGTATAAACGTAAAGTCCATAATATCGTCTATAAACGAAATGAAAAAAAAAAAAAAAAAAAAAGATTTGAATAACGCTAAATCACGCCTAACTTTAAACACCTGCTTTTAAAAACGAACCTGTCATTTTCATCAGTTAAAAGTTAGACAAATATTATTTAACATCATACAGTTAACTGAAATAAAAGTGATTTAGTTAATTTATTCGATATTTAACAGGTTTTTCGAGAAAACTCGTGTTTCCACTTCCATCAGTGCCAAATTAGTATTCTGAAAAACACAGTTAATGACAAGGCTAAAAGAAAACAAAAAAGAAAGGAAAATTTATGCGTACAGCAGCAGGGTGCAGTATCGATTTATCCGCAAAGCCACTGCGAAAATATTAAGTCATGTGTTACTCTTTTTTTCAAAGATATTCTTACTCTACGAAACATTCTGTTGAAACTTATTTTTCGAAAGTTTGTTTAAAAAAGAATTTTACTACAAGCGTATCCGCGACAGTTTTTAACACCAGCTTCCCCCAAATCTTCCAATCAATGCAGTGTAAAAAACATCAACACTCATCACAACTTTCAACCCGTATAAACAACACTCGTGCATTGTCTCTTCCCTCATCCCAAAATCCCTAGAGAACGATAAAAAATTCCCTACTAAAAATCCCTCGCGCTGCATCCTCTGATTCTGCGCCGAAGCCATCCGGATGACGTCATAGCAGCCAAACATACTAGAACTTAGCAACAAGGAAGTGAGGATCGTGAGCAACCAATCAGAGTTTTCAAAGGGCAAAGTTTCGCCAAAGTTTTGCTAACGTAGGATATATAGAAAAAGGATTCTGTAGTAATATATAAAATTTATTTGGGCTCTGTATAGACTTTTTTTTTTTGTACAATTGATTTTGAAATTTAATTAACTATTTTTTTTTTAAATTATCTGATGAGTTTGAAATAATAAAGTTTATTCTTCACAAGTGGCTTAAAATAAGTAAACACTATGAGAAAGAGAAACTAAGAAGTTTTCGTCAGGGAAACTCTACCCTCCCCTCCCCCCCCCCCCCCCGCCCCTCCCTACCCGCTCCTAAACTTCCTGTGAAAGTCAGTTTTTAGTTTGTTTTTCTTTTCTAAATAATAAATAAATCACCGAAAAAATAAATCACTGTAACTGTTCTTTTTAATAAATGCTGGTAGAGACTTATTTTTATTTAGTATTTAATACTTTTATTTGTTAACTTTCTTTATTGCTTTTTTTTTATGTTGATATGTTTTAAAAGTTGTTTTTTCAAAAAAAATGTTCGAGCTCGGAGTACGGAGAAAGATTTTTGCTTTTCTGCGCTTTGGCGAAGCCTCTCCACTGGATCACTATGATTGGTTGCTTATGAGCCAAACTTCCTAGCTACTAACGTCTAGTGCACACGCTATGTTGCGCTTTCCTCAACAATCACTCCAGTCTTGCTTGTTCTTTAGCAGTTAAGTGATACCAGTGCGGTAACCTCCCGGTTAATTCAGCGAGGATGGACAAAGATACGCTGCGAAAACAGATCGAGAATATGCGGTACCAGGCTCAGATGGAGCGTTGGCCCCTCTCCAAATCCATCCAGGCGTAAGTAGAGGATGTAATTTATTTGTTAGGTTTTGATTTAAATGTCCTACAGACGGTCACCGAAAACTCAAACATGGCGGTGCGCTGTGTTATTTTGGAAGGTTAGAAAACATGATCTTGCCTGAGTCTTAAATTTCCTTGGAAAAACCCTCGTGATCATTACCAAAATAAAGATGCTAATAGTTCAGAAAATGATCGAAATCCATAAAATTTTGAAAAAATTAATAATACTTCCTCGTAGCAGTGGCTAATAAGAGGGCTTTTAATAGTTCAAAATTTTTATTTATTTTTATATATTAAGCCATAAATTGTGCACTTTTTCATACCATGCAAGTTTTTATAAAAATCCAGCTTGGACGCAATTAATTATAAAACAGTAAATTGGTAAATTGTTTTAAAAGATGAGTTTGAGACTTTTAATTACCTTTTCTCTGTTTCTATAATTTTATTCTTCCACATACTATATTTCAAAATCAAGGTATTCTGGTGCAGCTTGGTAAATGCATTGGATTGTGCAGTGATGAATTCAAAGGGTGGCCCAGTGGGGGGGGGGGCATCTCTCCGGATGATTTCGAATTTCATGCTCATGAATGTTGTAGAAATGCAATTCCCTCTAACTCCCCGGAGTTGCAGGCTGCCCTCCCTGAGAAATTGAAGATTTAGAAAAAAATCATCTTGCCTAATTTAGATTTCTTGATTTGGGGGGGGGGGGAACCCTTCATGATTAGCAGAGTCTGATTTTTAATTAAACAAAGGAGACCGACCTAGGGCTAAGGCCTCAAATTTTGAGAAGCTTCCAAATCATTAATCATCACTAATCTTATCATTATTTTTTCCTGTGCATATGTTATAAATTTTTTAATTAACAAAATGTATTATATATTTATTTACGTCCAAGGCTGCTTTTTTTAAAAATAATTTTACTCTTATAATAATTTAATAAATAGTATTACAAGTAAAATAGTTTCAGGGTTATATAAATGTAAATATTATTTGTAAACATTATACCGATAAAGGAATGTGTAGGCTAGTTAGAATGCAACTAATTATGAATTAGCAATTAAAAATTGCTCTACGAAAGTTAAAAAACTTTTTAATTTCCTCTCTGCTTTTAAAATTTTATTTTCCACACATTATCTGAGAAGTAAATTATTATGAAACTTTGTAAATATACAAATTATCATAGAAAAATTTATACAAGTAAATTCCGATTCAGTTTTCAATTATTTTTTCAGAGAGTGAGAAATGCAGAGTTTGGATATCGGTCCTTGTAGCTCAGTGGTAGGGCATCAGAGCACTATTCTGGGGTCCCGGTTTCGATTCCCAGCTTGGGACATTTTTCACTCTGTTAGCTTAACGCCCAGTTTAGCAATGAAAAATACACTTGTTTGTTACTCAAAAATTTATACTTTTGATAATATTTTATACATTTTGTATGCTTGTAAAATTTTACTTTTCTACACACTGTATCTCAAAAAATATATGAAGTATTTTGATGAAATTTTGTAAATTTAGTACTTAGAATATTTTATACTCTGTATAATATTTCCTATTTTTTATCTGCTTCTAAACTTTTACTTTTCCAACCATTATAGGAAGTACTTTGGTTAATATATTCAATTTAGTACATGAAATATGTTATACTTTATATAAAATTTCATTCTTTTCTCTGCTTTCAAAAGTTTACTTTTCCAAACACTGTACTCAAAACCTATATAAAAAATACTTTAATTTGATAAATTTTGGTAAATATATTATTTATTTATATAGAATATTTTATATCTCAAATTAAGGTAATATATTAGTATTAATATTGTAAAACAACAGTATTTAAAAGAAATCTCAATTGAAATAAATAAAAAAAAAAAGGAAAAATTCTTAGATATTTTATTTATACGTGCCAGAATGGGCTTGGATTAATTAAAAAAAAAAAAAAAAAAATGTAAGAAAATGTTTAAAATTCGAACTATGCATATAAATGTTAGGAAAGATGAAATTCGAAAAAAAAAAAAAAAAAAATGCCTAAGTAACATTTTTCGACCAATCTAGTTTTACAAGATTGGAAAGCATTTCTTTTAAAATATCTGAAGAGTTTTGATGTCCAATTATTTAAAACTAAGTGAAAATTTGTAGTAAAAGTATTTTTTGTCTTTTGCGAGAAAATCCCCAAAATTGAAATTCGTTAAGCATTTTACCGATTTTTAAATTAGTTTTACTTTAAAACTTCACTAGCGACCATTGATTCCAAAACCCCCTTGTGAGAATTATTTGCAAGACTTTTCTCGTTATAACATTTATTGCAATTTTTGTTTACTTTATTTTTACAAATTTCTTAAAAAATATTACTTTACATTTCTAAAACAAACTAGTTAGTATGTTGTAGTCATCACAAAACTTTCTTCTATACAAATCAATTAAATGATTTATAAATTGTACAATAAATTCAAATTTAGCAAATAGGTTTTTTACACAGTGTATTCCCAGATTCAGGATGCTAGGCATAAAGTTTTGTTATAATATGTGCATATAGACAGACACATAGACTAACGGATAGACATTTTCTAAAAACAGTCAAATCGAGTTCAGGACCTTCTAAAACGTATAAATCCGTCGAAAACCGGAAGTCGAAATTTTTCACGAATCCAATACTTTCTTCTTGTATAATATCAATCAATTTTGATTAAATGCTTTTATATACTCAATAGTTGTCTCATATAATAAATAAACAAAGACGTCTAGTCATGGCTGCAGAGGGTCTAAAGGGGTTATGTACTTTTTAAGAAATGATTTAAAGAGAGGAAATTAGTCTTCCACTGTATGCTTTTGAGTACACAAAAAAGAGGAACATAAGTTATCTGAAAAGAGGATTTGAAAAAAATCAAAATATGTACAATTTTTACGATAACGTTTCCTCTTTTTTACACACAAAATTATTATATTGATTCTGACATTATGCGCTATGTGCTTTTTTTTTCTAAAGGGTGATCACCTCTTATCAATTCTGTGACAAATAATCGTATAAAAAACATATACAAAGTGTACGAAAAAGTTTGAAACACGCTTTAATATTTTACTTGTTGGAGATACATAGGCAATATAAATTACAAAAGTGTTCAAATAAGATAGGAAATAAGACTATATCGATTGAATAATTCTACCATTAATTTCTAAAAAGTTACTTTTTAAACTTTTATATGGTCTCTGGGTACTATAAATTATATATATATATATAATATATATATATCTCCATGCCGTGACAAATACAGCAGTAAAAAGTGCATTCTTTTACAACCAATACTCATTGAATCACGATACTTTAAAAATAATGAAATTTGCAAGCTTTCTGGCACTAAAAACTGCAATTTGTTTTAGTGCCAAAAGGCTTCGAAATTTCATGAAATTCAAAGTATCATAATTAGATGAATTTTGGTCGTAGAAAATTGTAATTCTTACTGTTGCATTAACGTATGTGTTTTTACTATTATTAACGAAAATCCCAATTCGGCTCCCTATACAGGGTGTCCCAAAAAGGTTGCAATTCGCTTTCAATTTTTTATCTGCTGGAGGTACATAAGGCGATGTAAATTGCAAAATTGTTCAAAATAAAGTATATTTTTTAAGTAATTTTTTTATAATTTTTATACGGTCTTTTGATCCTATATGTTATATGTTGAAAAATTTTAACCATGTTTTTACAAGAAAAACAGCAAAATTTTCATACTACTACAGCCTAAACTCACGTGTTATGACACGTTGAATTTTAGGAAATTTTAGAACTTTCCGGCACTAAAAAGAAATAGACGATTTTTTAGTGTCGGAAAGTTCTAAAATTCAATATATCTTGAGTTTTGGTCGTAAAAGAAGGGCCTTTTACTTTTTAAAAAATGAGTAAAATTTTTCCTAAATATAACATATAACGGATCCCGAGACCGTTTAAAATTTAAGTGTTACTTTTTCAAAATTAATGGCTGGACTATTTCCTCAACATAATCTTAAATTCGACCTTATTTGTTAACGCTTTCGCAATTTACATCCATTACGCGTATCTCCAACAGATTATTAAAGCATTAAAAAAATTAAAGTGCGTTTCAATCTTTTTCGGAAACAAAACGATAAGAAATAATGTCTACGAATTAGTACATAGACTATGCTTTAGAGGTCTACATATTAAAATTTGTAACAATTTTCTTTTTTTTTTTATATGGTAACACCCACTTTTGACCCAGAATTCCTTGCATCAAATCAGATCGGAAAAGTACATAGTTTACCAACTTTTTATTACTACTTCACAGAATTAAAAGTGATCAAAATTTGAGGATGCTAATCCACGTAGCAAATTTTAGCTTATACCTTCTCAAGAAATCATTGAATTAAAATGTTTATTTTTTGACAGATCCAATAAGTAAACCCAAGCCTAATTTTGGTCAGGGGCATAGCGTACGTTTTACTTTGGGAGATGCTGGAAATAATTGTGAACAAATGCTTCATTTCTGTTCTTATTATAAAATCGTAGAGCACAAGAATCGCTTTGAATTATTCTACACTTGCTGTTTTATATCATTATTTTCTTATGAGCCAGGGTTTGACAAATGAGGTTGCCTCTAACGGCCAAGATTTTTTTATCAGGAAGCCAAGTTATTTAAGCTGATTAACACCTTCGCGACGAACGTCTTTTATATAAATTTTAATCTTTTACCACCGGTTTTTCAAAACAGAAATTTTCACCTCATTGAATCGCAGAAATGCTGTCATTAAATAAGGCAAAGCTTACAATAAAAATTAACTGGTGGGAATAATCGAGGATTCTGAGCATCTCATGCGTCACGTATACATGTCGCTCGTCCCCAAGGGGTTAAGAAAATAACTCTGAGTGAGTTTGAAAACGTAATTAGTTTCCATATTTCTCATACTAGAATTTATTTTATAAGCACGTACAGATATTTATTATTAGAGTCGGCTTATGTACATAAATAAGCTTTTTTTTTACAATCAATGCTTACTGAAATTACTTCCTTACAATTTCCACCAAGAGCAACATTTCTTACTCATCTAAGTTACAATGTTAAAATTCTCTTAAAATGTTTCCTTATAGATGTTGCAAAGTTACAAAATATTAAAAAATAAACTTAGAAATGTACATTTGAAACATTCGGCAATCAGCATTTCCCGAATATGTTGGTTAATAACCCTTTACAGTCTAATATTTTTTCCGCCAAGAAATATATAAATTTAATAACTTTCATTAGAAACCTTAGTTTATATTATCTTTCTAAATTACGTACCATTCCAAACTTTTGTGACTAATAGTTCTAAACTATGCTTGTTATTATTTTTTATCAATTAATTCATAATTTCGTTTTCTGTTTTTTGAAAATCAATAACGAGGGAGGGAGTAAATATGTTTTACTGGCGACTAGAAGTTTTTAAGGCTTACAAGATTACAAAGCTTACAAGAAAGGCTACAAGATTTTGTCAAATTTGTAAAGCCCTGCTCATGACTATACGTGTTTAAAAGTTTGATGCCCTAATCTGAGGACAGTGGAAAAGTTTCCTAAACAAAAAGTAACGGCCGGCTCAAAAAAAAAAAAAAAAAAGTGCTACCATTAAAATGAAAACATTTAATTACAACTAAAAGAATTTGTTTTACAATCCTGACTTTACATCCCGCCTTTAATGAGAATAAAGCCTTTTGAGTGAAATTTAGTAATCATGTATTCATTCTTACGCAATTCTTCTAAAGTAAGTAGATCACAATATATGCTGTAGAATATAAATTTCGTTATAGATTTATAAAAAATGGATTTTTGCTTTTATTTTTGAATTTTACAGACCCTATTGCAATATAAAATAAATATAGAATTATTTTGTAAGCTAGTAAACTTTTTTAATCTGTGGCGTAAAATAGTTTCATTTATCATTGCAGTATAATTTTTTCCAAATGAACTATTGTTTGTTTTCGTCGCATTTACTCAGGGAAAAAACTTAAATAAGACAACAAAAACAACTTAAATGACATTTTATATTTAAAAAATAATCACACAATCAATAGGGATTACATTCTTCGTAAAATCAGAACAAATTCTAGTCAACTATATTTAATAGATAAAAATTAGATACATTGAGAATTTTATTAAAAAAATAAGAGGTCTGTACGGGCAGACATTTCCAGTCCCGGGCCCGACCCGACTTCATTTCTACAAAAAATTCCGATTTTTTTTAACATTCAATTAAGATAATTTTAATCAATGCTGCATACATATTTATGTGAAAATTTTACAGAATATTTTATATTAATATAGGTTCGCAATTCATAGAACAAAGAACAGAAATATTAATGATTACTTACTCTTAGATTATTACATTCAAATAAAGACACTAAAAAAATTAATGTAGTTTAGAATAAAAGAAAAAATATGGTTAAAATTATCATAACTTTTGATGCTGTACAGTAAGCCATATGCGATTTTTGAAAATGTATGTCTATAATTTTTCCGAAGATTCCGTTAACATGAAGTTCATTATCGCTATTACTATTTTTACAAAACAAAATGCTTGCTCGACACATCCTGGTAACAATTAAGTCAAGTTGCGGCCCAGCTCAAGTACAGGGTGATTTTTTTTAAAGTTGTGAAAGTAAAACCCTATAATAAAAGAACCACTGATCCAGATGACCTGAAATTTCACTAGTGTACTCCCAAAACAATGGGAATTTTTTAGATGTGGTTAAAAAAAACTTAAAATACCACCGACAGATGGCGCTGTATATGCAAGAAAGTCGGGAGACGAGCTTGTAAACGACACACGTACAGTGGCGTAAAAACGTGAAGCACACACACCTCGTGTATGGATATCCTCGCAATGACTGTGCCATTGACGGACCGTGCGTAGTTAGGGAAACTATATTATGAGAATAATGACAGCGCAGCAACTGCTCTTAAGAGATTTGGGACACTTAAGAATTTAAGAAAAGGTCCAATGACGACAGAAGACTTACGAAAGATGATTTTGAAATTTGAACAGACTGCTTCACTGAGCCTAAAACCCGGTAGATGAAAGAAACCAGTTGATGTTAATCCACAGCGCCATCTGTCGGTGCAATTTTAAGTTTGTTTTTTTGTTTTTTTAACTACGGCCAAAAAATTCCCATTGCTTTGGGAGCATACTGATGAAATTTCAGGTCATTTGGATCAATGGTCCTTTTGTTATAGGGATTTACTTTCACAACTTTAAAAAAAATCACCCTGTATGTAGAATAAAATATAAGCCTGATCCCGGCCTCGCCCGAGTGTGCTAAAAAAATTAAGCCCGAACTCATACAAGATGCAACTGTCAGAGGCCGGTCTCTAAGCTGGACATGTTATATTTCCGTATTGACGTTGTCAAGCTAACATCGGCTCGTGCAGTACATTTATACTTATTCTCGTCCCAGATGTACATCCATTGAAAATTGTTCATATTTTATCAGCTTAGTTTGATCCTCTTAAATATCGGGCCGGCCGGCCAGCTTAATTTTTTTTACCAACTCGCTCCGGCCCGTTTGAAAATTTGGCATCATCTGGCCCGCATAGGCCATGGGACGCGCACACATCTACTGTAAAGTCACCACCGAGTTTCAAATTATTGAGTTTTGTTAGCTTAAGATACCAATTTTTTAGAAAAAATGTTTTATTAAAAGAGAAAATTGCTTTAGGAAGCAGTTCTTTGAAATATGATGTCTGATATTATTTGTTTTAATTTGTATTATTAATTCGTGTATCAGAAAACCTGATTTAGAAAATAAGTTATTTTAAGAGCATATTTGATCCATATAAAATTATATGTTGAGAAAACTATCCAAAATATAAATAGACTGTTGCAATCTACGACAGAGAACTGAACATATCTATACAATACTCAGAATGAAATATTGTATTTAAAAGGGTAAATCAGTATTTTTAAAAATATTTTATTGATAAAATAAAAAAATAAAAATAAATAAAATAAATCATACTGAACAATGCAAATTTTACTGACTCAGTCATAGAATCATTTTTATACGCAAAAGCATGAAATTTGCAATTGCTATTGAAGTGTTTTGAATCGAATGGCGTTTATTTTCCCATAAATGTGCTACATCTTGAGCTTTAATTGAATACTCCACGATGAAAACCTATCCCTGATTGCTGTGCTTCTAAAATCAGCTTAAATCATTTTGAAACCACTTTATAAAAGATTCTTTACTTTATTAGGAAGAATAAAAATCCTGTATGAATTCTTAGTATAAGAATACCTACAACTTTTGCGCATTAAAGAATAAAACTGACTTTGAGAATAACCTTAAGTCGGTCTTTTCAGGTATTAGCAACAAAGTTATATTTCTTTCAAAGTAGGGTTAAAAAATCGTAGACCGGCACAGTTAAAGTAGTACGGTACGCTGACGTCATAATGATGGTACTATGACTTTCGCTTTCATCGCTCATACTCTCTTCTAAATATCGCATAATTAAAATTTTTAAACACCGAAGGCAGAAAAAAGATGTAAATAAAATTTGTTTTAAAACTCTCAATTGACTGATATTTTTAAGGACTTTTTAAATAAATTGTAAGCATGATTTTAAAAAAATCTATCAATGAATATTTTCTTACAACAATATTGTAAAGAAACTAAAGAGAAAGTTGCAATACTGGTAATTGATTGCCTGGTAAGAGCAAATAATTAAAAAAAGCACTTTTCGTTTTTTTTTTCTATTTTAAAAAGGATTGATTATTTTTCCGTAAATGGGTCAATTTCTAAGGTTACCATCATGTGTATACAACGTCATTTAAGTGAATGTGAACGACATTAAAAGGTTTAAAAAACAACACTCTTGCGCCTTATCACATTTACTCAAATACGCCATTTGGCTATATGGATCACATTCTTAATTTTTAATTGTAATTTTTTTTAAGCGACAAATTGCCAAACTCTAAAACTCATAGTCTCGAAATATAAACTACATACATTTTCGCTACCACATTTTAATATATTTGAAAATTAGAAATTTAAATCATTCTAAACTGATTGTTGAACGACATTAAATTAAATGTTGAATGTCAAAACTGTTATAGTTTAGTCACTTGAAAAAAAAAAAAATACTATTAAAACTAATTGGTTTTGTAACACACGTTGGCAAAGCAATTTGTCGCTAAACTTTTGAAATTTGTCTACGGAAAAGCAAATTTTAAATTAAAGTTTTAGTTCTATTGACACCATCAATTTAATGACCTTTGGAGTCGATATATTAAAAAAAAAAATTAAGTTGAACAACTCGAGGTTGCAATATTTATACGGGTAGTATATATTTTATACGGGTCCCCAATTGCGATTAGCTGAGACTCATTTGTAGGCAGAACGTCTTCGAATTGTGTTCATTACATTGGATTTACGTCACATATTATTCAGTGCAGAATTGCCATTTAAAAAAAATAATAATAAAATACCCCTCCTCCCAAAAAATAAACTTAAGATTTAAAATAAAGTAACTCTGCGCTTGAAATATTACTTTCATTTACCTTCAAGATAAATTTTGAAATATACAGTCTAGACTATATTTTTTTATCAGATTAAAACTAAATATTTGTGCGCCGTAAATTGAAAACGCTAAAGTCATCTAGTATTACAAATTTAAATATCGATTATAATTGGAACCCTTGAGGTCCGTAAAAGAATGCTGTTCAAAGCGATATTAATAAAAAAAATTAAAAATATTTTGTCATTACATTTTTTAAAAGTACACCTTTTTATAGATTTTTTTTTCACGGTATTTTTATACTTGTTTACAAAGGGTTTTCTTTATTAAAGCTTTGAGATAGCTGTGGGCAAAGATTTTTTTATTGTGTTTTTTTGCCTGGAGTTGTGTCGCATATTAATCATAGCCCAATTGTCTCCCGTTCTTTTATAAAGATACGTACCCAAATATAAAAAATAAAATAACTTTCACTTTGTAATATTTCCTAAAGCGCCTTTCTAGTTAAAAAGTATGCTTAAATTCTTTAAATTATAATTAAATTACATTAAAATAAAATTTAAATTATATTACTAAACTATAATATTATTAAATTTTACTTAAATTATAGTAATAAACTGTAATTTCGTTAAATGTTATACTATATTATTAAACTACAATATTATTAAAAGTTATTTAAATTATATTATTAAATTATTATAATAAAATATTAAATACATTAGAAGCCCGCAAGATTAAAAGTCCGTATAAAAAAAAAATTAATAATAATTTGAAATTTTAAGAATAATAAATCTTGTTGAAGGAAAAAAAATAGAATTAAAAAATAAAAATACTTCTTAGCATGTGTATTATCGTATTACTTTGAGAGAAAAAAATCATTAACTTAATTTCAAATTTGTATGCTTTTTATCCCTTTCGTATTTTATTTATATCGAAATTTCGGATAATCTGAAAAATTTCAAATGTGAATAAGTGACGGCGCCAACTACTTCGGTTTAATAATGTTCTACTGTAGTAAAAAAAAATTAAAAAATACAAAATACATTTTAAAAATAAAAATACTTCTTAGCATATGCATTTCTGTATTACTTTGAAAAAAAAAAAGAAAGAAAAAGAGAAGAAAAGAAACATTCATTTCCAATTAATTTTGCTTTCTCCTTTTAAAATCAATTTTATATCAAAATTTCAGATAATCTGATGTTTTTCAAATATAACTCAAATATAAACAATATATATGTTTATGACTTCGGTTTGTCAGGCCGTCTGCCGTCTGTCCGTGCTCTAACTCCCGTAAATATGCTCGGATTGCCCTGCAATTTTGATATGTTATTGTCGTTATCTATAGAATGTTCCCTATTTCAACTGAAGTGTGTAGCACTTATAGTTTTTTTTTTTTTTTTTTTTTAACAGGGACACTAAAAAAAATTCAGTTACATTACGGTCTATGGGTGAAAAATCATTTGCGGTTTATTTTAATGATGTTACAAAATTTCAAATACATTGTAATTGATATATATCACTAAGGTGTATTACAAGAAGCTTAAAATGGAATAGGGTGTGCATAGCACTTATATTTACTTTACAGGGACAGTTAAAAGAATTCCGTTACATTACGTCTATGGAGAAAAATCGTTTGCGGTTTAATTAAATAATGTTTCACTATTTTAAACGCATTGACATTTATATCACTAAGGTGCGTTACAAGAGGCTTACTACAGAATATTGTGTATAGCAGTCATCGTTCATTTACAGGGACACGCAAAAGAATTCTCTACTGTCTGTTAACAATAATTCCTGGAAGTGCGTTTTAAGTTGCTGAATGCGATTTTAAATTTAACTCATTTTTTGTATATTACTTGGTGTGTATAAATTCTGTATTTCATATACAGGGCAGCACAAAAGTTCGCGAACACATTTCCGTTTATTGAAAGAAACTCCAGAAGGAGAATTTTAAACTGTGCTACGCGTTTCCTAACTAAACTAAAATTTAGCATCCTATGTAGTATATATACAAATTTATAGATCCTATACAGGGCTGAATAAAAGTATTCGGATATTTTTCCGATTATTGTATATGTTGGAAATATATGTTGGAAATTCCTGAAATTACGTTTTTAAATATGTTATGCGCTTTCCAAATTGTTTACTTAGATGTTATCTTTCAGCGTTGTAAACGATTTTGATTTGTAAAATTATTTTGGAAGCGTTGGAAAGTGTTACATAATCTATGCTTGACGCATGATATTTCGTTCTTGTTTCTAATATGAACAGGGAGGGGATCGAGCTAATGATACCAACTATGAGTATGAACTTGGAAACGGATTACGTTCAAACATGGGCATGGTGAAAGAGAGAAAATTTTGAGATATTGCAAAAATATAAAAGTTAAGACTTTTTGAAAATATTATGCTAAATTTTTGGGATATTATTATAAGATAAATTAACGTTGCAGGCATTAAGCTCACGTGCAATGATTTCGACTGATTCTCTGATCATCCTTGGGTCATTCCATGGTAACTTACGTTACATTTAGAATAATTTTCTTTAGTAATTTTCATAATATAACACCAAAAAATATTGAAAATGTAATGTTGACATGATTTGTTAATTAAACATATCCAAAGCGAAATTTGGATGAAAATTACCTACCTTTAGTGTTGTTTTTTGAACACTGGCTATTATATTTATTATGGTAATTTACGTTATTTTTGTCAGAAACGTAAGTTACCATAATAATTATCATTTTTAGCGTTCAAGAAATAGTACTTAATTTAAGTAATTTTTATCCAAATTTAGTTTTGTATAGGTTTAATTAACAAATCATATAAACATTACATTTGAATATTTTTTAGTGTTATATTACTAAAATTACTGAAGTCAATTATTCTAAATCTAGCGTAAGTTACCATGGAATGATCCCCTTTTCAAATGGGTTAATACAAGGATAAGGAACCATGATTTCCGCCTCATCAAAATTAACACAAAAGCCTTCTTTATCCAAATAGAAGCGATAAAGCGCTGTATTCTGTTTAAACTGTTCAATGTACCGACGACGCTCCTTAGTTTTTTCAGAAAAGTTACGTTTATTCATGCCAATGTAGACTATTTTATCATTATTTAATAACGTGATAGGAATTTCGTATATTCCAGATTTTTGATCAAATGGGATTTTGTCAATATTATCCCCAAGGATATCAATAAGGTAAGGGGGTGGAATTGCCACCAACTTTATATTAAATGTCTGTAAGGATCACTTTTAACTTCTCAAATATTGTAGGAATGTTGTGAAATCTCCTGTATATCATAAGTTGATTCCTATCCTGAAGGGGAGGGGGTGGGGTTGTATTGCTGAACGATCCTGTCAATATAATTTTGCTGAAAAACCACATGATCAGTCGCGACTTTCTTGATTAATTCGATTTCTTTATATAATTTGTTATCTGAATAAATCATGATGGCTCTTTTATTATAGAAACGTAGATATGTTTTTATCATCTTATTTATTTATACAAGTTCATATAAAGGTCCTTGCTTTGTGTACCATTTAGCAATTTTATGTGTTTTTATGAATATATTCTTATTTATAATATTTCATGGTGCAATTGTTGTTTTTTCAACATATTATTTTTAGATCCCCCCCCCCCCACCCCTAACAACACCAAAAAAGGAATTGTAATTGAAAAATATTGTGCATTCAAATAACGTTTTGAAATTCATTAAAAACGGTACTTTCCTATTAGTCGCATGCCGAAAAAAATCACCAAAGATATTACTAATTACAGTAGACATTCTCATTATTTCAGTGTTAGTTCGATTATATACCTGTTAAACTTGACTTTCATTTATTTATTTTGTGAAGTTTTAAGGGGACAGTGAACATTAAAAAACAAATCCTTCAATTTTCAATTAATTCATTGGAAAATTGGCGGACTTGATAATGAATGGCAAGCTGAAATAGTTATATTTAAAATTTGTTGTTAAAATAATAGTTTTAAAATTATTCAATTTTTTTAAATTTTAAAATAACGAATAATTGTCATATTTTAAAATATCCCATGCACATTTCTTTTGCATAAAATATGATACTATTTATTTATGAAGTACTAATTATCTGTTACAATGGAAGTTAGAATGAATTGTAAAAGTTCACTGAATGTAGAAGCAGAAAAAAATATTTATGCTCTGTTTTTCTTAAAAGTACCTATATATTTCCATATGCACATAAATTGTAACACTAAAATACACCTGAAATGCAACTTTTTATGCTAATATTTATTTATTATTGTATATAGAAGATATACAGTATAATTTTCAAAAGAATCTGATATTTAGGAATGCGCAAGAAACGTTTCAAAAGTTATAAATGCGCAAGGAACGTTTCAAAAGTTACAAATGCGCAAGGAACGTTTCAAAAGTTACAAATGCGCAAGGAATGTTTCAAAGTTAGAAATGTGCGAAATTTTCATTTTTGAGAAAACAGCTTTTTAAGTTAAAAGATTAAATACATAGTTTTCACAAATATAAAAACTCATATCGCTGCGAAGAAGCGTCAGAATAGAAAAATTCTTTTGCATCAGATAAATTTCATAATCTAGTTTAACAATTCTCAAAAAAAAAAAAAAAAAAAAAACTTTTTGATTGAATTTTGTGATTTTGAATGTCCATAGTCCCTTAATTTTGTTAGGAGATATTTTAGGTAGGCTGTTTTAACAATTTAAGTCCGAAATTTCAATTTTAGTTGAAAGTGAAAAAACTGTCTACGCCTGTTTTTGGTTTAAAACTGGGTACAGGCTTCTTTGGTTAATATCAGTGTATTTAACTGTGAAATGTGTTTTAATAGTGTGAAGTAATAATTGTTACTGTTTGGTTTTGTGCAGTGAGTACTGCGAATATTTCTTTCTTATACTATTATAATCACTAGCTAAAACCGTCCATTACCTCTACCTTGACTTGTACTCTTTTAAACCTTCATAGATATTATTTATTAAGTGGTCGGTATTTCCGATTATGGAAATTCACGAGTTTGTCAGGTAATAAATCGACATAGAATTATAAATTAATGAATTTTGAATTTTTGTATATTTGTGAAGAAACTAGATACTTGCTAAGCCTTACGGTAATACGACATAAAGGTACGGAACCCCCAGGATACGAGTTCTACTTTAACTTGTCCTGTTTTCTTTTCTTTTTCTTTTTTTTTTAATATTGTTGAATTATTCCATACAGAACGAACAAAGGTACAATTTTGAATTTAGTGTATGTTAATGCTAGGGATATGAGTGTTTATAAAATATTAAAATACAATCGGCGCCTCAAATCGCTCATTTGTGAAAAAAACATTTTAATTTATTATATAAAGTTTATTATATTACTTTTATATATTTATATAAAATATTTCTGTAACATGAATAAATAAATTATATTTCTAGTGTCGATAAATAAATATAGTGTAGTATAGATTCATATTCCATTATACATTATTTACTTAGCGTTTTTAAAATAATTTTTGTTCTCCTATCGTTGGGTAATAATCGTCCTATGATATAATTTACTTGAATATTACAGCGACCACTTTTGTATCCTTATCGACCCTGGTCTTTTGTCTTCGAGTACGAAAGGTACAGTGTACTGTTTGCAGTATTAAAGTTTAATTTCATCTCAACTGAACCTCATCAACGAGATGTCCTCTTCATTTTACGAAATAGTATCCTTATTAAAAAAAAAGCACTCCTTTTTCCCTGAAGTAGCAATGAAAAAATGTCCTCATTATTAAAAAGGAATAACATCTCTCTTAATTAGTCTTTTTTTTTTTTTTTTTTTTTTTTTTAACATTCCTTCGTATTTGATTACGTTCAACGACGGACGTACGAAAGACAGAACCCCAGCCTCATTTCCGTTTCAAGAGAGAACGAAAAAAAAAAACTCTGATATGAAAGAAAGGGGAGAAATATAACCTAGAATCACAGAAGTAATTCCGTTCATGCTTGTGATGTTCCATTTATATACAGAATGTTCCAAAGAAACTGAAGCGCGCTTTAATTTTTTACCTGTTGCATAATCGTAAGGCATATAGAGAATTGAAAAAAGTATTAAAAAAAAAGGTATAAATTAAGATTGTTGTTCAAATAATTCTGCCATTTATTTTCACAAAATTACTTTTTAAATTTTTATACGGTCCCTGAGTCTTATAAGTTACACATTTAGAAAAACTAAGGGATCCAACCCAGGCTTCCCGGATTAAAGAATAGGGGTGAAAACCTTTTTTGAAAACTTTAATAGATTTTCACATTTATTATTTTTGTTAGATTGGTCACTAACAACACCAAAAATCATTTTTATATCAAAAATATCAATTATGTATTAAAAAAAGATTTGAAATTTATTAAATTCGATACTTTTGTATTAGTCGCATACCAAGAGTTAATACCCGAAATAATAACCTAAGATTTCGCTACTTAGAGCAACCCCTTTGATTCTGATTATTTCAGTGGTTAAACCGCGCAGATCGAATACATGTCTGTTAAATTCATGTTTTATTTATTTATGAATGAATTTTTAAGTTTATTATGGAATATTAGCCGGAAAAAATGCTGAATTATTTATATTGTTTTAAGTGCAAACGGATTGATCTTTCGTGATCAAAACTGCACGCGATAGAGATAATAATAAAAAAAAAATCATGCTTAAAAATTATTTTAAAAATCTATAAACTCAGTAAATCGATACAGTTTTCATGCAAATTGCATTTGATAGAATATATATATATATTTTTTTACTATTCGACAGTGTGAAAAAAAAAATTGCGTGTTAAAGAAAATTCAGTAAAGGAAAAATATATTGGTCGGGCGTTGTCACCGTCAATATGACGTCAGTGTTACTCACGAGCATGTTTTTGGTTTAGAATATAGATTTTATTCATGCTCTGGCAAGTACTGTAAAAATGTTATTCTTCTACGACCAAAATTCACAGTGGTATGATACTTTGAATTTTACGAAATTTCGCAGCTTTTTGCACTAAAAATCGTTTGTTCGTTTTTTAGTAAGGTAAATGTGTTCCAAATATATTTATTTATTACTTTCACTAAAAGGTTTCAATTTAATTTGTAGACAGAACCCATAGTTATCCGTTCTTTGTCATGAGGAAATGAATGCTTATTCAGAGACAATATAATAAAAGATCGATAGAACGGACAAATATTTGTACAACTTTTTTTTTTCTTCAGATTTTAGGAAAGTTAGCATGCTAAAAATTGGTCTGAATTTCCCACATATAAAAGAAACAAAAAATATTGTTCTTTCTTCTATCTATACAAGAAGAAAATATTGGATTCGTGAAAAATTTCAACTTCCGGTTTCCGACAGATTTATACGTTTTAGAAGGTTCTGAACACTATTTGATTGCTGTTAGAAAATGTCTCTCCGTGAGTCTGTGTGTGTCTGACTGTCTGTGATACAGATTTTGTGGGCGCTCTATCTCAAGAACTACTGTGTAGAGTAGAATGAAATTTCATATGAAGTTCTATCCTTATGTGAACTGGTGCAGATTAGTTTTTTGGGCGAAATACCCTACGAGTGAATGCCACAAATCGATGATTTGCTCGATTTAAGTGATGCTTATATATATATATCTCCAGTTTGTGCTCAGATTCAATGGAACATCAAATTTAGAATCGCATGATAGGAATAGTTTGTCATTCAATTTTGGTTGCGGTCATCTAAGTGGGGGTGCCGAAATTCGATGATTGGTTCGAAATCTAGAAGAAAGTTATATGATGGCCACAATACACTCGTTTTATTAAAAAGTTTAAAGTTATTGGCAATTGCATAAAAGTTGCCTATTTGAAAATAGACCACACGGTTCGTGCAAAATGAAATTCATTATTCGGCATTGAAGAAAGTTTGCATGAAATTGTTTACTTATTGTCAAACTTCTATCTGTATATTTTGTAGTCAAGAATTCCAGAATATTTTATTCATTCTAGTATGTCATTCAACTCCAAAATAAAATGCTCGAGATTAGAAAATGGTTTTCTGTTGGAACTGAGTCAAGATTCCAAGAAAAATCTAAAAAATAAAAATGGAAGTAATTTTCCAGTTTAAATGTGTACAACTAATTGCGGAATGAAATTTTCATAATTATTAATTTAAAAACGTAACTAATTACGCATGCAAAATTCGAAGCATTCTGTCTGAATATTTTGTTTCCAACTGTTTTTTTTTTTAAATACCATAAGTATCTTGGTAAAAGTTTTCTTAATGAGCCATAATTACCTTTGAGATCAATATTTTTAAATAATCGCTGAATATTTAAAAAATAATTTTGAAATTTAAAATAATTACTGTAATCTTGAGCATATTTTACTATTCTTCCTGACAATAGTATTGTTTTTATAAAGTTTTCCTTTGTCAACTTCTTGATAATTATTTTGAACGATTTTTTAATTTTTTATGGGGGGGGGGGGGGTCATAAAAATATTTTTTAACTGTGTTAATATTTAGATTTGTATGAATATATATACATATCTCCTCTACATATTTGCTATCGAATTCGTAATTTTACAATTTGTACTGCTAATTTTGTTTAAACTTAGAATCTCGGAGAAAAATTGTAAAATATCAAATCCTTTATTGGCAAGTTTTGTATTTTGCTGTCTAACTCAAAATGCATTTCAACATAATTTAGACCAAAAAATATCCATGGGTTAGCTATAAAACAAGAAAAGTGGTCTTAAACATAATTAAAAATATTTCAGCTTTTAAATTTCGTCAGGACTGATTCCCATAAAATAATTCATTATCATACACTGATTTCATTTGCTGCAATTTTTTCTATTGTTTGTATATAGCAAGTTTATTTTAAGTATTTTATATAAAATATTTGATTTTTATTGCTTTTTTGCAACATAAAATGTATAAAATAAAAAAGAATATTAAAGTTAAGTCACAATAAAAAAAAAAATCAAATTTCATTGTTTATAAATTATTGAAAAAACAAATCATTCATTTAATAATAAATTAAGGGAATAGAAGGGAAGGTTCTATTTCTTTGGGTCAAAATTTTCGATTTTTTTTTCATTTTTTGCATCCCTCAGACGTGTTGATTGTTGCCTTAAAGCGGTTTCACAATATTCGAATTCCTTACAATCTTTTTCTTTTTTTTCCTCCTTCGAACGTAGCGCCGGTTATTAAATATAGCCCCAGCTCGTTGAACTTGACACTATTGTAAAACTTTAAACTTGTTTTTCAAACTGGACGACCGTTTTTCTTGAAAACTATTCGACCGATTTCCTTAATTTTTTATTGAAAAGAAAGGTAATTGTTTTTGCTGGAGCTTATACCACCAAAAGTATAGTTTTAATGCATTGTTTTTTAGAGCTCGCAAAATGTTAAAAAAAAAAGGTAAAAAATGAACTTTTTTTTTTTTTAAATGATTGCCAATTTGTAAAAAATCTACTTTTTAAACTAAACGTTGGTATAAGAGAATTTAATGACCTTTGATGCTGACCAAATTTGTTTCAGATGCTTGTGACAAAAAAAAAAAAAAAAAACGCCCGATTGGAAGTTCACGGCACGCACCTGTGTGCAGGTAACTCTCCGTAGCACAAGGCCAATTATTAGTTTTTAACACACAAAAATTTAAATATATAAAGGAAATGTCAATAAATATAATGCAAAAAATCCGTATATAATATCTCTTTACTTTATCACGTGAATTTTAAACCAAAGAAGTAGAACCTCCCCTTTAATTAAAGGTTTATTTTTCAGGAAAAGTAGAGGTGTTTTTGACTTTTAACCCTCTTATGTTTTTTCGTTAAATTCAAAACGCTGATTTTTTTTTTAAATGTCTATTAAAAACGATAAAATTACATTAAACGCTTAACCGTTTTAATGCTGAAAATTTGGCCTATAATCCGCGGAACAAACAATTGTTTCAACCCAGAAATTTTATCTTATAAAATGTAACTCACTAGATCGCTGTAAATACTTCAACTGTTGAATAAAAATTAAATGATTTCAATTATTGAATAAAATTTCTGGGTTGAAACAAAATTTGTTTGATCTGCAGATACATTGCGGCGCTATCGCGCTTCATAGCACTCAAACGGTTAAGGAAAGTAAAATGTGCTTTTCTCTTCACAAAATTCTGGATCATTTTAAATGAGTCATAATGTGCAGTTAAAAATCATAAAATTAAATATGCAAAGGTTTTGATACTTAATAATAATAATAAAAAAGCTTCCTAATTGATTTTCAACCACCCGAAAAACTTTATCCTTTATGATAAATATCGCGTGCAAAGGCGCTCTTTTTGTAGCGATTATTGTGTTGTGGATTAGGATTATAGAAGATTCACCATTAGGTAATTAATACTTTCATTTATATAAAAAAATGGTACATCAATTGGCATTCATAACGACCCAGTCTTTTTCCGTCCTGTACTTGGCGAATTAAAAGGCTTGAGCAGCGAACTTCATAAATTTATATTGATTTTAATTATTGAATATATGTAAGGTACTCAAACAGTAATCTACAAACAGATACTTTTCCTAACTATTATTAGACTAGCGGGCTCCTAATTACATCGAACCCTCGAATGTATACGAACCTCGTAATAAACAGCTCTAGTACTTCGTTAACACCAGGTCACCAGGCAGCGCTGCAATGCCTATCTTTAAGCGACACCAAAAAAAAAGCACAAAATACTTATTTTACAACATAAAATTGGAAGTAATTTGGGCAATCTACATCATTTCGATCTTTTAAACTGCCCTGCTATAATTACTAAACATTTGATTATTCAAATTCCGACTTCAGAACTGTATAAAACTATAAATTTCGACCAAAAAAACCTTTTCTTTTATTTCATAACAAAATTGCAACTTTAATTAGATTAATATGATTGATCTTTTTTTTTTCACTACAAAGTTATTGTTAAAATTCAAAATTTTATCTACATTGATATAATTAAATATGTTGTACCACATTACATAATATTCCTTATATTTTAATTATATTTGTTGCGAAATATTAATTTTATTTACAATGCAAGCAAAATTTATGAAATGCAGAACAAAGTAAAAGTACAATTTCAACAGAAAGTTTATTTGTTTATACTGCTGATAGATGATGCCAAAATAATAATTACATAACTTAATTTTTAAAAAGTTTATCTCAAATTAAATCCTGATTTTTTTTAAACTTGCCTAAAGAAACCTGTAATAAATTTTGATCATTAAAAATCCTCTTTTATTACATAAGTAAATTGCGACTATTAATTGCATTAATATGACTGTTTTTTCTTTTTTTTTTTTCAAATTCTCTTATTAAACTACAAATTTACTTTCACTACAAAGTTTCTAGTATGTTAAAATACAAAACTTTATTTGCATTGTTATAATTAATATATATAGTATACGGCACTATATATTCCTTATATTTTAATTACATTTTATAAGAAATATTCATTCAGAATTCAAACTACACTTTTTAAAAGGAAGCTTCTTTTTTATATTAATTAACGACAGATGGTGCCAACGTTCACAGCGAATGAACAACGTATTTTACCAAGTAGGGTTTGCAATGACGTTGCGTTCGTTTTGCGAACGATTACCTCCGTGGTTTAATGTTTTAAACGTGGAGCCAGATATTTTCGTGGAACCAGATATTGAGCTGCCAACCTAATTTCAACTGAAGGTATCTCAGCATATATATACATAGTTTAATGTAAGTCATTTCTCAAACAGTAATTTATTTTGAACGATCTTTCTAAAAATGTAACTTTTATGCAGTTCTATTCCAAAAAATAATTTTGAATAAAAATGGCCTCCTTTCATATGAAAAAGCGAAGCGGGCATCCTGTAACTGTTGATGCCAGTTAAATGCTTTGTGCTTTCATTATATAGATAAGTGTTATAGAGATGTACCAAAATATTTCCTACCTCTCAAAAGGATTTTAAAAGTGTTTGCATATGAGTAAGTTTGTTATAAGTTGGATTTTTTAAGTATGTAACATACTTGTAACCGTATACGAAGGGGTATTATGTGTGTAAACATTGAGATAATGTGTTAAATATTCTACATGAAAATAGTATTAAAATTAACAAGAAAGAAAGATCATACGTCAAGTATAGATTGTGAAACACTTTGCAACATATTCAGGACACTGTAATAAAACTTCAACGTTTAATTAGATGAAAGAGGATATCTAAGTACATAAAATGCAAATATTTAGTTCAATTTAGGAAACTCATAACGTATTTGAAAATTTTCCTTCATCAATTTCCAGCAAATAAAAGGGAATCCACTAGTATTCTTTTGTGCAGCCTTGTATATGATTTACACAATTTATACACACCGAGTACTATGCAAAATATTAGTTAAATTTAAAAACTCATACCACAACTGAAAACGCACTTCCGACATTTATCGCTAAAAAACAGTACTGTAACTGAAATATTTTGTATGTCCAGTATAAATGAACTGTTATGAACGTCATATTCTACAATGAGCATCTTGTAGTGCGCCTCAGTGTTGTTTATCGGTTTCAATATGTTTGATTGTGTAACATCATTGAAATACATTGCAAACGATTTTTCCCATATACCATAATGTAACTGAATTTTCTTGAGTGTACCTGTAAACAAACTATAAAGGCTACACATTTCAATTTCAATACCGAACATGCCATGGTAAACCTTAATAACATATTACAACATGGTGTGACAAAAAAATGTTATACACACTTTTTGTAGGAAATAAAATTTTCTACATCTTTTCAATTGAACTTTTTTTTCTAGATGTCATCATTAATGAGATATTCTCAGAAAACCGATTTTCAGGATCATTCACGCCCCCTGGCGGCGAAAGCTCACACTGGATCGATGAGGACTTTTAGTATGTTAAACTACATACCCTAACTAGCACCTGTGCAAAAATCCAGCTTTGTTCTAATTTTTTCCGCTATTTTTCCTAAAATGACTGGACTATATGGAAATCCGAGTATATTTACGCGAGTTAGAGCACGGACAAGACGGTAGACACACAAACCGAAGTCATAAACATTTTTCAACTATGTTGGAAAGTGTCAAAAAGTACTTATTAATCTTAACCACCCTGGCATATAAATAAAATTCTGTCAGTCAGGCAGTTTTTCTCCAATATTCTTTTCTTACAGAATCGACGTACTTTAGTACAATAAAAAATTACTGCTGACCATTATTATATTCATCAATATCTATCAAATTTATTATCCGTGTCCTCGTAACTCAGCAACCTGGATGACAATCTTTTATCGTTCATCATCATTTATTGCCTGCAACAATAGATATTGAGCTATATTGCTGACATGTTTTACTTCAATTTTCTACAACAAGAGATGCAATGATCTTAATGGTCTTTTTCTTGGGAGTGAATATGATAGCATATAAACAAATTGTCTGTCTGGAAGGAAATTAGTTTTTTTTTTTTTGTGAGTAGCGTCTGAGACGTAAAATGGGGCTAGATGAAAAGAATGGTTTGTCATTATTCTATACTTAAGTGATAATGTCAGGTTATGAATAATAAATTTCAAAAAGTTCAGTAAATAAACATTAATAATATTAATACTTAATACAAAATTGGACTACAAAAATGTCATAAAATTCAGAACATTATTAGAAACTCTATTTTCCGAAACTTTGAATTAATAAGTAGATATTAGTACAATTAATTAGTACAATAATTAGTTCTCCGTTATAGGGAGCTCGGATGTAACGAGAACATGTTTTTCACGCGAAAAGAAGAATAAATGGTGGACTATATAATAATTTTAAAATATACGTTGCAAAAAAACTGTGTTATAATAAGAAAACTCAATTATAACGAGCAAAAACTTAAATTCACAAATCCATTTAAAAAAAAAAAGTGAATTCAAGCGTGTATTATTAATGAAACAGTGTGAAAATTTTCAAAGAGATTATTATTTATAGATATCAATCTTTCTTAAAAAATGTGACTTCTTTTCAAGAAAACAAACAAATCGTCCCCTTTCTAAATTTATTGTATTAATTGAAAGGATACATGCCCTTCTTTCCCCAAAAAGACAACTATTTTAAAAGAAATTATAAATACCTATTTACGTGAATATAAAAGTGATACGCGTAATGTCTTAAATTACTTTTAAAGAATTTTATCCGACTTTTAAATTTAGAATTGAAAAATTAAAATAAATGTCAAGCTACCATTAGAAATTTAATTTATCCCTGCTAATCTAGAAATGCAAATAGGCATATATCAAAGTAATCGTTGTTTTTTAATTTACCTGAACTTTCACTCCTTTTTCTTTATATGAAATAGAAAATTTCGCTATAGTTGGATAGAAGGCTATAACTGATCATAGCCGAGGTTGACTGTAAGCCCTCTTGTCACAATTATCCTCGTAGTGTGTTAAAGTACACTGCAAAAATAATAATAATAATAATAATACTGGCACCCCAGCTTCCAGTATTATATCGTAAAATCAACAGTAATAAACACTAAAATAAGCAGTAATACACTACCGTGCATGCGCGGTAGTGTATTACTGCTTATATTACTGCCAGTATTATACTGTAAAATAAACATTTCTTTTCTTTTTTTTTTTTTTACATTTTTTGTAGTATTTAAGATTACATTTAAATACTACAATTAAAAATCGAAATTAAATATTATTAGAAATAAATGCAATAATTTATTACCATAAATTATTGCAGTTATTTATTAACATGAATTTTATCACTTATATCTTAAGACATTTCCATGGACAATTACATAGTTATTTCGCCATTTTTCTGATAATTTCAAACAATATTTTTCATTGCCTATCTCTGAAATACTGTATCATTCTTTGTCATAATGTAAACATAATGGTAGCACAGCCGACCCATAGGTATATTTTAACATCAAAGACAATGATCATATAGGAACCTCATTAATAGGAATAACAATGTACAGCCGTGCAAAGAAAATAATTAAAAATAAATTATTAAAATTCACAAAAAAGTCAACTTATATTATAAGGCACAAATGTGTGCGACACTCAATGTTGACGTCAAAATGATGGGGCGAAAATGGATTGCAACAATGGAGCTATTTTTTCAATTAAACAATCGTAACGTTATTTCTATGGGGAAAAATGCCAGTTTTGTCCCCCCCCCCCCACACACGCACCACATTGGGGATCGAATATTTAAAAATTAATGTCCAATTCATGTATTGCCCTCAGGAATACATGGGCGATTCCACCTTTGTGTGTGTGTGTGACTTTTAGAGTGTTTTTTGCAAATTGAGACAAATTTGGAAGTGAAATTATTTAGAGAGCGTTTTACTTTTTTTTTTATTGCTATTACAGGACACATACAGAATCATTTTTGTAATGACACCTTTAGTCTAAAGTAATATATATATTTTTTAATTGTAAAGTCGTTGTTACGTGTGTGACTTTTCTGAGTCACACACGTAACAACGACTTTACTATTTTTTTTTAAATTGTTATTCCTTTAGACTAAAGGTATCACTGCAAAAATGATTCTGTATGTGTCCTGTAATAGCAATAATAAAAGTACAACTTCATCTAAATAATTTCACTTCCAAATTTGTCTCGATTTGCGCAAAAAAAAAAAAAAAACTCTCTAAAAGTCACACACGTAACGGCGGAATCGCCCACATATATATTCCAAATTTCAAAGCTCTACGTCAACAGGAAGTGGTTGAAAAATGAATATCAAGATTTGACTGTCACATACATGCAGAAATATAAGTTAAAAGAAAGTATGTAAAAAAAAAAAAAAAATCGCGTACATTTTAATCGCCAAATTGTCACATAGAGTTGCGAAAGATACCGTTAGACTCAAGATTGTCTACTTTCCGAATATGAAAACAATTTTTGAATTGGGAGTCGCCTAAATATTAAAAATTGTACCAAATTTGAATTTTCAAATAGTTAGCGCACGATTTTGACACCATATTTGAGTTTCTTAGATCAAAACAGCCAGGAAAAGGAATAGTTTATATATTTTTTCTTAAATCTTCATAGAGTTAAGAAGAGTTTAAAGTTTGAGTACGTTAATTTTAAATCCAGTTGACAAGCTTTTATTTATATCTTCTCAGATATCCTCCGATTGATTGTTTTTCTTTTCTTTCTTTTTAAATGCGATACAATGAATAGACACAAAAATATTTCAGGCATATTTTCGATTAAAAAACGTATTTTTAATTATGAAAATTATTTAAATTTATATTAAAAAACAAATGTTACTTAACAACACTTTCTTAAAAAACAAATGCAAGTTGTATTTTTCTACAACTTTTGAATAGTGGAAATTTAATACTCTATGAAGATTTAAGAAAAGTATATAAACTAAACTTTTTTCCACCTTCCTTTATCCAAGATTGGTGTTCCTACTGGAGAATTCACGACTGGTTCAATTTTTTGAAGGAGGAGTTCGATCAATTCGAACAAGCGCGAATATGTCTCGAGAAGATTAAAGTACTTTTGACAAAAGAATAAGGTAACTTTTCTTACCTTTTCTGAAGGTGCTTACTTCGGCTTAATATCCAATTGGTAATTGTAATCCATAGGTAACCCGAGATGACACTTATATCACCATCACTGGAAACTAAATAATTATATTAGTAGTTGGACACAAAATAAATTGGACTTCTTTCTCATCTTGACGATTATATATTCTTGATTATATGAAGACTGATACATCATAGCAAACAATTACAATTAAACATTTATATTTAAACTTATATTATTAGGAATTATATATTTTATCTTATCTGAGCACGCAGGCTCACGTGTGTTCGCGATTACATTTTGTTACAGACTGAGGAAGTTAAAGTCATAAAAAAATGTTCAGAGTTTATGATTGCATCATTGAAAATACGCATACGTCAGTGGAAAAATTACATATTGCAGGGTCTGAACGTAAGAGCGTAATCGGAAACATTAAAGTTTCATTTGCAGCTATAATTATTGTTCTTAAAGTCTTTAATCTATTTCGTATAATAACAGTTTATCAATTTAGAAGAGTTCCGGAATATTTATTTGAAGTTGAGTGGTCATAAATATCAATCTGCAATTCATTATGCGTTGAAGAAATGTTGAAGGTCTTTCCTTCTTTCGAAGAGGAAGTGAAAGAGTGGTTTTTCTGAAATTAAATTACTCGATGAGGTTAATATTTCTAACATTTTTAATGTGTAGCCGACCTCTATTTCAAAAATGTATTCATATTCGGAAAATAGATTGCGAGTTGAACAGTACCTCTAGCCCTCTCTGCAACAATTTGGTTTTTGAACTGTATGGGGTGTTTCTGTCTCTCTCCTTGACGATTATACAACTCTGAACACGTTAAGAAAATATTGCAAACAAGCGAATTGCCTAGAACATAAAATGACAATTGAAATTTTATTGAACCGAAATAAATTTATTATAGCATGATCCAGTATAGGTAATAGAATAAGTCGTTCCACTCAACTATATATGTTATCTAAACTTGGTGATTATGTCATAAATACGTGATAAGAATGTACAAGTCAGGTATTCATAAGTATTTGACAAAATGTTTATTGAAAAAAAAATCGACAATTAACGGTTTTTTCCCTGAGAAACAGTTTTCATTTAAATCAATGAAAACTGAATTAATTTTCTACCTACATCTCTACTATTTTTCAAATATTTGAATTTAATTTTTAGCAAAATTTTCTAAAACTTCGCAAACACTCCACAAAAATAAGCATTAACTTTGATAATTCTAGACGTTCAATTTTTATAGTGGAAAATGTTGCCACTCGCTAGTCTGTAGTATTTTTTATCAAGCATCTTCTCATTTCTTGGTGTGCCCTTTAATTAACGCAATTATATGTTAAAAGATGCCTATTATCTTAAAAATTCTTTTCAGAATAAAATAGTTTTAAAATACAAAGTACATGTTGAAACCTTACACTAACATTTTATTTCGTGCACAAGAATTTACACAAATTAATAACTATGAAACTAATGATTCTAAATGTTCTCTCCAAAATTTGTAACATGAAAAATGTTGCCATTTTATGTAGCTATTTTTAACAATTATCTCCTCCTTCTGCTCTCATTTTGCTCCCCTAAATTGTTTTTCAATTGCCAACAAATGTATTCTGACAGTTTGTCCATTATCTAATATATATATATATATTTCTTGAAGAAAATTCTTAATTTAAACTTGGTTAGAACCTTTCTTTAATGAACATTAGTTTCACAAACGAATCAATCTCAAAAATGAAATTAGAAATATTTATTATGATTTTTTTCTAAATGGAATTATCTTATAGCTTATTTCAAGAGACTAGGGAATGAGTTGCATTCCCCAGCCTCAAATAGCTTTTTTTAGATAAATATTTTTCTCCTCTTTATCGTCCCTCTATAACATGCATTTCAATTATCAACAAATTGAATCTGATAATTCGTCTATCCTGTAGAAAAATGTATTTTAAAACAATAAAAATTACTTTATAAGATTGGAGTAAAATTTTTAACTGCCGTATATACCGGCGTATAACGAACACTTTTGACACAAAAAAAAAAAAAAAAAAAAAATCAAAATTTACGGGTGCCTGATATAAACCGGCGCTGGTTACAAAAATGAAAGATTAAAATTTAAGAAAAAAAAATCTGGACTAGTGCGAGTAGCACTCGTACTCTTGGGGAAGGGGGGGGGGGGGGGAGTGAAAAAAAAATCGCTATCAGATTGCATGAAAAGTAAGTTACTGTACTTCCACGATAATCTTTTATTTATTTATTGCTATGCATCTAACGGTTTCTTCGCAAAGAACGGGGTTTGCGTTATACGACGAATATACCTAAAAATTGTGTATTTAATATAGTAGGCTATGGGATATTCTTTTTAAAGCATTTAGCATTTAGTGTTCTAAAATTATTTTACAGTTTACACCTGAAGGCAAATAAACGTTATTTACCACAGAATTAATTGTCTGGTTTTTAAGTAGTGCAATGTCCTCTATTGGCAAATATTTCAACTTTTGTTTTATCACACTTATGTTAACAAAAAGGGATTTTTGTTAAGTGTTCTAAAAACCGCAGTCAATTATACAGATTCCAATTATTTTTATGAATTTTGAAATATTAAGGAACTTAAGACTACGCCATAATATTTACATCAATTAATCAAATGCTGAGATCATTTCGTTAACTTACTTTAGTGAATTAGAAATCAGGATTATACATAACTGAATGTTACGATGGGTGTGGCTGAGTAACATCAAGGGAAGATACCACTTTCGGCACTAAAATTTTATCAGGCACGGAAATTCTAATAATAGATCATATCCAAAAATATCAAGACAGAATAGATTAAGTGCTATATTTGAATCTCATTAGTATTTCTAATATGGATTATGAGAAGATACAATATACAGAATCGATTATTAATAAATTCATAAAGAAGTTTCGAGCACCGTTTTGGTTTGTATTTGTATCGGTCATTTTGAAAAATTGTCATCTCTAGTTTTCGAAATTTCACAGCAAAAAATATATCTTAGGTTTTCTTGTAATTGATCGGGATTTTTCCTTGGTAGGCAGAGTTATTCCTTGGATGTGGGATGAATAGTGATGAGGCATCTCCTAAAAGTCTCGGATTTTTTAGCCATCTTTCCTGATATATGGCCCGTTTTCGAAGTGAACACTGGATATGAACATTGGCTAAAAGGCATTAGAAGATTGAAATGTGACCCGTTTTCATATGGATTCGAAGTGTCGATGTTTACTGAATAATATAATACACTAAAAACCTATTTTGTGGAAAAAATAGTTGACCCCTTAAGAAAATGGCCGATTCATTTAAAGATTCATTAATATTTCGTTCTTGGATAAATGTGATTTAATAATACTAAATAATTTTTTTTGGTAATTTGCTGCGATCATATTATACAAATGGTACCCACATTAGAAAAAAAAAATATGAAGTCTGAAAATGTAAGGTGCCCGATATACGCCGGAATATATGTCAAGCTTAATTTATTATCTTTTATTAACAAAAGTTTTCATAAACCAGTCTATCTCAAAAATTTAATTCAAAATATTTACTCTGATTTTTTTTTTCTTTCCATTGATCAAATTGGAAACTCCTTTTATATTTAAAACAGCTACTTCCTCTAAATGCCTTTCCTTTCATTTTCATTTCCCGAATTGAAATTTGAATTTCCGCAATGAAATTTGACAGGGATTAAATTTTCGAGACTGCAATTTATTCAAATTTTATCCGAAAGTTGTCACTATTTCTAAAAATAAGCTTTAAAATTTATAATCCATAATGTTAACAACTAATACAGAATGAAACATTTAATGACAAAAGCGTAGTCTTCATAAATATTTTCGATTTCTTCTTATGGGTTGGGTTGATTATTGACGGCCAATTATCTACACATGGGATATAGGCCCGGGGGGAGTGCCCTTCGTGGGGGTCTTTCTAAGGGAACCTAACCCGTATTTACGCATGGATAAATCCATGGCTCGAAGAAAACCACGAAAACTCCGAACGATTAGGCGGACGGGCGCGATTGGGATCGAACCCAGCACCTCCCGTCTACCAGCTTCGAGAGCACAACCTCTCAGCCACTGGTGGGGCAAATTATTCATATGAAAATCATTTACACACCAATTTTGGATGAATATTACAATGAAAACTAGAATAATTCTAATTTCCTTTTTTTTCGTATCGAAAGATTTTAAAGATTTAATTCACGGTTGCTGTTAATAAAGTAAAAAATAAATTAAATTAAGAAACTAGTTTAAACGGAGCATTTCCATTCTTAATATCTAAATTACTTCTACCGATCGAATTTTTTCAAAAGTTTTTTAAATAGGTATTTAATTTTTTCTTAAGTATTTCTGGCTTTCACATACAGACACGGCACACACACACATATATGTACATATATATATACAAAGTGTCCGAAAAGTCTGGAAACGGTCGAATAACTCGATAAATATACATCAGATTGAAAAACGGAGAAAAGCATGTTCAATATTTTTGAAAAATCTATTTAGGTATATCAAAGTTGCCCCCCCCCCAAAAAAAAAAAAAAAAGATAACTTTTGTATTGAACATTTTCTTCGGAAAATCGTAGATGGCGCTGTAATCGAGTAAAATGTAGTGTGAATCGTTTCCATTGAAGAGTCTGGAAACGATCGATTAACTCGAAAAATATACATCGGATTGAAAAACGGAAAAATACGTGTTCAATATTTTAGAAAAATCTATTTAGGGATATAAAAGTTGCATATTTTTATAAAATATTGAAGCCGTATTTTTCCGTTTTCCAATACGATGTATATTTCTCGAGTTATTCGGCCGTTTCCAGACATTTTCAATGGAAATGATTCTCACTACATTTTACTCGATTACAGCGCCATCTACGATTTTCCGAAGAAAATGTTCAGGTCAAAAGCTACGTATTTTTTCCCGTATAATCCGAATCTGCAATAAAAAAGGGGTTATCATTTAAGGTTTCAAATCTGCCCTCCTTTTCCCCCAGGGGGGAGAGTTAGGGGGGGGGGGCAACTTTGATATCCCTAAATAGACTTTTCAAAAATATTGAAGGTGCATTTCTCCGTTTTGCAATCTGATGTATATTTCTCGAGTTATTTAACCGTTTCCGGACATTTCGGACACCCTGTATATCTTATATAATTTCTTAATTTTGTTCAGCAAGGGTTTAATAATTCACAAGTTTTTATTATTATAACTTTTAGTTTTTAAATAAAATAAAAATATTTTTGTTACTTTATTAGATTTATTTTTCAGTTTTGTTAAAATAGTAGTGATTTATTTCACTGTAAGTGTTAACTGCCCCAGTAATTTCAAGTGATTGAGTCAACGATGATAATGTGGCTGTTAGCTCGATGAAATTATGTCATTGAATGGGTACGTTTAGATTCTATATATATTTTTTAGTTTCTAATTTTTTTCATTAAATCAGTTTTTGTTTATTTCATAATGTCCCCTAGTAATTGATTTTTAATCTATAATATTTAGTTTTTCAATGTCTCATTATTTTTATTCATTTTTTTTTTTATCTGAGGCATCGTGGTTGAACGAGCAATTTAAGTAAAGTAAATTCGGCTCCGATTTATTTTACTCAAACAGAAATCAATTAATATTTACTTATAGTGTGGAATATTTCCCTTGATAACGTGTTTCACAATATAAGTTTTCATTTCCTTCTTGTAATATTTTCACATTGTGCACATACGATTTTTTTCTCCACATATTATCTTTTATTTATTTTTCCACTTATTTCAATTTGGGAATCTTTCATTTTTGGATAGTCTTTCTGTAGTATTATAATTATCGGTTCATATAGTGTCGATTTTTTATCGGATTTAATGGTTACTATACACAAAAGTTTTATTGTATATATATATATATATATATATATATGCCAATTTTTCAAAAAGATTATAATTAAGATGGTGCAAAAATCAGGATCAAACGCAACCTTTACCAGTCAAGCTCTGAAATTTAATTCAAAACCAGAGGGCCCGTGCGAAGATTTCGCACTGAAATCTAATATTTTTTAGATACTTCTCTATTAACCCGTCGACCGCTTTTCATAACAAAAAACTACCGCCAAACTGTAAGATTAAACGCCAAAAATGCAGTCCCATTTACTTGATGTCAGAATCATTATGCGTGTTTGTTACGTCATCTAGTGGTATTTACATTCGACATTTGCCTGTATTTTTCATTATGTTTTACTGATTTAGTAGTTATTTTATTAATTAAAATAACAATTGTGTCCTTAAATTCTTATATTTTTGATATTCCAATGACAACGTTCTCCCGTTTATTTGGCGATAGTTTTTTGCTATGAAAAGTGGTCGACGGGATAATAGAGAAGTATCATTTTTTATCGATATGTAATATTTATTAGATGCAGGTTTAAACTTCTAAAGAAAAAGCAAGGATAAAAATATCTGCAAACAACATTTAGTTGTTAGTCAAGCCAGAATATCATCTAATTTATTCCATCAAAGTTAGACTAAAAACTGATCCAAAATTGCTAAAGGCACGCGCGAGAAAAAAAAATTAACAATCGTATTTTGACTGCATTAGAGGATGACGTCATCCGCTTCGGGAAAACCATGGGACTTAGAAATATAAATCTAAACATTTCAATTTCAATTTCGCTTTTTAATCATAAGTATAAAATAAACCCGTGCGGTGTTTTTTATAATAATTGCTATGAGCATCATATAATGTGGTATTTTATTTTTTTGGCAACAATAATTTCCGGAAAACCTTTCATTTCTTTCATGAAAACAATGCCGATTTAATTTTTTAATTTCAGCAAATTTTAATCAAAAACATGTTTTAACGAATTGTTAAGTGGGCTATGTCAGAAGCCTGTTCTAAAACCTTTCATATGGTATCTCATTCGTTGTTCTGCGTTTCATATTTTCTAAGTAAAAGGGATGTTGACAGGAGAAATAATATATAAGGATATTTACTCAGACATTTCTTTTTCAAAATAATAGCAACTGTTGCCACTCACCAATCTGCAATAGTATTTTTAGATAGAGTTATTCTCTTCATTTTCAGTCTAATAAGAATATTTGAATTACAATTAATTACACTGTTCATCCATCATCTACAACTTTTTAAAAAATCTTTCGGAGTCTGTTTCGAAAGAGAAAGTGTGCCTCCTCCCCCCCCCCCCCCCGAAAAAAAACTGCGAGAAAAATATATATAGAAAAAAAGTACGAAAATACTCGATTAGACATTGACTTCAGATATCCTATGCAAAAAAATAAAATAAAATGGACGCTGTCATTTATTTAACATTAACTTGCGAATGTCTTCGTGTGACTAGCGTAAGGCTCTTAACTGCATATTCAGTCAATTTTTATTTTATTAACATGAGTTCCCATAAAACAATGAATCTCAAAAGTTTAATTGGAAATAGTTACTCTTGCTGCTCATGAATTTACTGCTGTTATACTGTTCTTAATGTTGAATTAAATATTTAAATTACTACGACAGAAAAAGCTTTGGATTTCGATAACGGTAATTTTTTTATATTTGCATGTTTTCCTAATAAGTCATTTTGTAATTGAAAAATTATTAATGTTGGAAGAAAACTTATTTTAAAATGAATCATTTTAAAAGCAATCGGGGTGAACGTTTCAAAATTTTAAGTGTATTCTCTTTTAATCGTGAATCCTGTTTCGTCCTCTAAAACCTGTGGTAAGTTGTTAGATTAGGGTTTTTTTTTAAATTAATTGAGAGATGACTACCTCAAATATGACACTCTGATTATCAGTTAAAATTGTATTTTTTACTAAATCTGTTGTTACTTCTTTAATACTCGAAATTGCTTCATTCGATGACGTATTTTTTTTAACTGTTATTCGCAACCTATAAATTTATCATTTGTTTTGTCAAAATCTGTAATCGAATGATTGCAATTATCGCTGCATTTATTTTGTTTAATTAGTAAATTTTTCATAAAACAGTTAACCTCAAAAATTTAATTCAAAACAATTATTCAGATTTTTGTTTTTCAAAATGTCAATGACTGTTTCGATTTGTCAGACTAACTGTTTTTAGCAAGCATTTTCCCCTCCCTTTTCATTACCTCGAAGCGTATTTGCGCATTTAAACTTGAAAAGAGATTAAATTAGTTTGACCTGACCTTAGCAAATGCAATGTAATCATATTTAATAAATGTTGCTCAGTATTTCTAGCAAATGACATTGCTTCTAAACTTATCAATCTAAGATGTTTTTTTACTCTGGTATAGAAAGGAGTTACTAATAAATGAAAGCACACATTACATAATTTCTATAAATGTCATCAATTTCCTGTAATTAATGCTACTTTGGCAACGGTAATCCTCAAAAATATTCTAGTGATAGTCTTTTCTTTTTGATTAGAAAATCACATACATTATAAAATTACATCCATTAATTTTACATAGGGTAAATGCGCCAGTAATGGATACCCTTTAATGATTTTGGTTTATAATAATAATAATAATAATAATAAAATGCAGCTTTTTTTAATTTTTTTTTCACAATTTCCCTTGTATATTTTATAACCCGGGTTATTGTTGAAAATCATAATCAAACCAATGCCTTTCAGTGAAAATTTTATTACACCAGCTAAGAGCTGGTTTTACTTAATTTATATAATTTTTATTTTCTTCAAAAATTGCATGTTTTTGTTTTGATAGTAATAGAAAACTTTGAATTTTATATATATATACTAACGGCTATAAAATTTGATTTATTTTTAAGCTTTTATGACCAGTGTCTATTAACTAGAAAGCTTAATTAGTAAATTTCCAGTTTTTCTTTTGATATAACTTATATATTTATATATTTTTATATTTATATAAGTTGATATAAATAACAAAATTTAGTTTTAAATAGCTCTTACCAGAATGTAAGAAGAAATTTATTTAAAAAATAGCTGTTCTTAATTCATTTCATGTGGTTAATAAATTGTTTAATATTAAACCAGATTATTTTTTTATATAAATCTGGAAACCTGAAACTAATTATGAAGCAAATAATAATGCTCAAGTGCATGTGGAAAGGAGGGGCTTATGGATTCCATGCACTAATAATCCAAGACAGTTTTTTCCTTTTTTTAAATTTTCTAGTCCCTTAAATCCCCGATTGTCTCAATAATTTGATAACTGTAATTATATCTGAAATTCAGTATTTTAAATCTTCTATATAAAATAAATAAAATATTGATTTTGTGATAATTATGAATAATATTTAATTCTAGCAATTAATTATGTATGGTGATTAATATTTATAGTAAATGTAATTAATATCTATGGTACTTTTTATGTAAGAGTTGTTTTGTATTTTCGTAAATATTTTATTAATTATTGATATCCTAATTAATAAATTTTATTTAAAAATTGCCATTTTGTTGCATTAGTATATTTTCATTAAGTTCGGATTCTAAATGCAATCCTAAAAACAATTATTACTTTTTGTAGGGTGTCCCATTACTGGAATTTCGGGTGTTTTGATTTAGTTCTGTTACAACTAAATTTTGATTCGCATTGGGAAAAGTGACTATGAGATTAGTTAAATATTGTTGATAGATTAATATAATATTTAAAAAACAGGAATATAATAACTATAGCTATTAATTAAAAAAAATATTTTTTTAAAGAAATTTCTCTAGGGCAACCATTACTGGCAGAGGTTTAACTTACATACATCAATCCATTTTATATACTTGTATCCATCTTCTTTAATAACATCCATCCTATATGTAAATACATACAGAAAACTCTAATTTCATACAAGAGATGTAAAAACCAGTACTTTTCCAGTATAGGACCTTAGCTGTTTTTTTTTTCAGCTGGGCGCAATTTAGTATTCAGAAAGTTATTTATTGCCAAATGATATAAACAGCTATGAAAATAAACCTGAACTTTTATAATTGTTTATACATAATATATATATAATATAATACCAAATATATTTTATACAATACTTTATACCAAATACTTTACAATACCAAAACCATATACTATACATCTAATCCCAAAACACCTGAACAACAGAGAAAAATTAACAAATAACCCTAAAAAATTCATACTAACAAAACTTTAAACAAAACTATAAGCAAAAGGAACACAACCATTGGAGACAGGCTGCAAGGCTGTATATATGTGTATATATATATATATATATATATATATATATATATATATATATATATATATATATATATATATATATATATATATAATATACATACAGTGTGATTATAAAAAAATTATCCCGATATATGAGTCCTTAACTGTCACACCGTTCACAGAAACTGCCTGAAATTTTGGTTTTAAGATATTTGAGGTATATACGCTCAAGAATCGTATGAAAAACAACAGTTAAACTCTAACAGTTACGGTTACAGTGACAACATTTTGAAAATTTCAAATGGCAACACCTATTTTTTTTATTGGAATGTGATCTTCATAGTGAAAAACCATAAAAAAACGTTGAAACGGTACCTGTAACACGACAATTGCCGGCGCTATAGAGACTAAGAAGAAAAGTGAAAACAACCAATAAAGGACAGAGAAGCAACAGAAAGTAAAACATTTTATTATTCAGTGCTATCCACCATCTGCCGCATGCAACGTGTCTTCGTGTGTGACGTGGAAAATTTGTGAAACACAATAAAATGTTTTGTTTTATGTTGATTCTCTGTCCTTATTCGTTGTTTTCACTTTTCTTCTTAGTCTGTCTAGCGCCGGCAATTTTCGTGCTACAGGTACCGTTCCAAAGCCTTTTATGGTTTTTCACTATGAAGATCACATTCCAATAAAAAAAAAAGGTGTTGCCATTTGAAATTTTCAAAATTTTGTCACTGTAACCGTAACTGTTAGAGTTTAACTGTTGTTTTTCATACGATTCTTGAGCGCATACCTCAAAATACTTAAAACCAAAATTTCAGTCAGTTTCTGTGAACGGTGTGACAATTAAGGACTCATATATCAGGATAGTTTTTTTATAATCACCCTGTATATATATATTATATATACATACATATATACAAACATATAAACATTTAGTTAGAAAAAAAATAATGTTGTTTTTTATATTAAATTACATCTGTTTGTACATAAAAATAGATAAATGGCGTATTTATATTAAAAAAATTGTATAAATATTAAAAAATTGCTTGTGTATATGAAATAGTGAATACGTTGCCAGAAAATATGCATAAAAAATTTCTTTCTCTCGCCAAGCCCATTTTCTCTATCTCGCCAAAATCTCTATTCTGGAAAAATACGCAAAAATATTTTAATTAAAAAAAGAAATTAGTAGTGACTAATAAAGAATCGTCCATAATCCCTATCCACAACACATCAATCCCTGTAATAGTGACTACTTTCTATGATCTAGGGACTTTTGTCATAATTGTGTTTTTCTGCCAGTTGAAAGTAATAAGCAACTCTGTAACTTAAAAGCTCTTTTTTAAAATTTGTAATTGGATGTATATGACTACCAATGAATATTTCCTTCAAAAGTATGATTTTTCTTTTTAATCAATCAACATAAAGCATTCAGATTCAGACTTTTACAATTATTTACTTCCCGATAAATTTTTAATGATGTCCTTCGCCAGTCTGTGATATTTAGCAAACGTTTCCCCCCTTCATTTTCATTGCCCCCGAGCAGAATATGAATTTCCACAATTAAATTTGAAAGGGATTAAATTTGTTGACATGATCCTTACTAGCGCAATCTGTTCAAATTTAACAAACGGTTATAGATATTTTTAGAAATAACAATGCATCTAAATTTATAATCCAAAATATTTGCTGCATTAGTACAAAATAAATCACTTATCGGCTAAATATGTATAATACGTAATTTTCATAAATATTGTCTGCTTCTATTTTATTTTAATGAAAATCGTTTACAGAACAAATTTAGATGGGTGAACGAAATTACTAGGGAATATTAAATTCGCTTTCAATTTCCCGTGTTATTCAAACAGAAAAGTTTGAAATAAAATGAAGCAATATATTCTTTAGAAAGTAATTTAAACTGTGCGTTTTTTTTAATATCTAAATTACTTCCGCATATTGAAAAAATGCTTTAATCTTTTTTAACATGTAAATATATATATAAAATATTTTTTTTACAAGAATAATTAAAATTTGAAAATCTAATGACCAAACGCAATCTTTACCAAAACAACTCTGAAATTTCATTTGAAATTACTTATCTTTTTCAGAACAGCAATTGTTGATACTCTCCAGTTTGCAACAACTTTTTTAGCAAGCGTTTTCCTCTTCATTTTCATCTAAATTTTAGTGAAGCACATTTGAGTTTCAAATGAAAAGAATATAATAATTTATTCCCTATCTAGGATTTTTCTTTTAAAAAGATCTCATTTAAAACTTGTAAGTGCATATTTATAACTTAATTGGAACTGTTTTCTTTTATTAAATTTTCATAAACATAAAAAATTTAATTTGAAATATTTATTCTAGCGTAATCAAAATCGCAACTGTTGCCAATCGCCAGTTTGTAATAAATTTTAGCAAACGTTTTACCCTTTTTCATTCTGCCGATGTGCACTTCAATTTTCACAATTAATTTGGTAAGAGATTAAATAATGTTTAATATAATATTTGAGAGCGCAATCTATTCAGATTTAACAAAAGGTTATCTATATTTCTAAAAATAAAAATGCTTCTATTTTTAAACTCCAAAATATTTGCTGATCGAAACAAGAACGAAAAATCATGCATCAGGTATACATTATGAAACATTTTCCAACAGTGACAAAATATTAAGAAATTTAATTTTCTTATTCTATGAAATGTATGAAAAGATGAATTGCTTTCAAATGAGCAATTAATCCGTATGTGGTAATGTGTAAGGAATTCTGTCAGATAGAACAGAATGAAAGTTTTAATTAAGATTGGTTTTAATAAATTAAGGCTTTTATATGTTTAAATAAACAAATTTATGCGCTTAACGCTTTCCAATATTATTTGAAAAGTGTTTATGAATTCGGTCCGTCTGCCGTTTGTTTCGACTGCTCATGCTCTAACTCTCTTAAATATACTCGGATTGTCATGTAATTTATATATGTTATTGAGTTTTACTATGGCATGTTTGCTGTTGAAAATGGAATGTGTAGCATTTATACTTCGTTTGCAGGTTCACTCAAAAGAAATCCGTTAAACATTATGTCCTCTAGGGGAAAATCGTTTGCGGTGTAAATTAATGATGTTACACTATTTCAAATATAATGAAATTGATATACCTCACTGAGGCACACTGCAAGATTCTTACTGTGGAATATGGTGTGCATGGCATTTAGCGTTCATTTACAGGGACATACAAAATAATTTGGTTACAGCGCACTGTCTATGAGCGACAATTTCTGGAAGTGTTTAAATGTGGTATGCGTTTTTAAAAATAAGTATTTTTTTTCATATTACTTGCTGTGTATAAATTCTATAGATCCTATACAGAGCTGTACAAAAGAATTAGAGTATATTTCCTCTTATTGATGGAAATTGCTGAAGGGGAATTTTCAACTGTTATCCGTTTCCAAACTGAACTAATTTTTTGCATACTATATATTGTATATATACAAATCTGTAGATCATATACAGGGCTGCACAAAAGAATTCGATTATATTTCCGACTATAGATGGTAATTGTAGAAATTGGGTTTCAAATATGACACAAGTTTTCAAAATTGTTTACTTAGACGTCACCTATTACCCTCTTAAACGGTGAAATTTTGTTACAGTATTCTGAATGTGTTGGAAAGTATTTCATAATCTATGCTTGACTCGTGATTCTTCTTTCTTGTTGATATTTAAATTACTTCCAGATGTTAAATAAATTTTTTAAATATATTTTTATGTACATTTTTTTCATATGAAGGAATTTTTCAAAAAAGTGTAGAATGTTACAAAATATAGGAACAAAAGCAACTCAGAAGTTTAATTCTAAATATTTTCTTACTTTTTCAAAATAGCAACTGCGGTAACAGCTTTTTTTTTAGCAAACGTTTTTCTGTTAATTTTCATTTTGCTAAAGCACATTTGAATTACAAACTCATTAAAGTTGACAGTTCATCCATCATCCACGATTTTTAATTTTTAATAAAAGATCATTTAAAACTAAGCTGGATTTTATTTATTCTACTAACATTAGTTTTCATAAATCTCAAATTTAATTCGAAATATTTACTCTGGCTTTATGAAAACACATCACAACTGTTGCCACTTGCCAGTCTGTAACATTAATTTTCAGCAAGCAAAAATGCTTGCTGAACCCCCTTCATTTTTATTGCCGGTACAACATTTTAATTTCCACAATTAAATTTGAAAAGGACTGAATTCCTTAAGACATGATCTACCTTTTCGAGCGCAATCTGCTTAAATTTAACATATGGTTATCGATATTTCTAGAAACAGCATTACTTCTAAATCCAGAATGATTGCTGATCCAGTATAAAATAAAATACTTACCGACAGAAATACGCATATTACGTAGTTTTCATAAATGTTGTCCTTTCTTTGTTTATTCTAATGAAAATCGTCTGCAGATCAAATTTAGATGAACAATGCAGTGAAAACTAGAATTAGTTTCTTGTCTTTTTCAAGTAGAGAAATATTAAAATTTTAATTAAGGTTGGTTTTGACAAGGTAAGCAGTACGAAAATTAAATAACTAATTTCAACAGATAATTTCAGATCTTAATTTTGTTTTAAATACTTAAATATTTCCATTGATAGGCAGTGGTTGTAGTCATAAAAAACAAAGAGGGTATACGCGCTAGGTAGAGGGTAATAATTTAACAAGAGGGTAATAATAATTGTTGAGCAATAAAACTACATGTATTGTGTTTATTCGAATATAGATTCGAATATTTGTTTATTGCTTTCATTTTTTTATACATTTTGTAATATATTATTAATCGTATGTATTGAAAGTTGAATGTAAGTACAAATAACGTAAGTATGTACCAATATAACTAAGGAATGGATGTATGCAGTGGTGTGTCCTCTACTGGCGTACATGAGTACGTGAACCCCCAAAATATATTAACAAGTTAAATAAAGTAATTATAAAAAAATAAAAAATAAATCATTTGTTCCCCATTTGCAGGATGATTTCTTTCACCCTACCCTCTTCCTCCTATATGACAAAGACAAATCGTTATTGTACTAGTGCAAAATTTGAAAGTTTTCAACACAGATTTCCCGATCTTTTCTTTGCTCGCACGTGCGAGCAAAACATTTCCTTTCAAAACCACTTTAGGCAGATGGGAGACTTATCTGATGTGACCCACAGTCTATAATGTGCGAGAGCTTGCTATTTTGTCAGTTTCCTTCTTGTTCGTTCAATTTCTCCTTTGGTTTGCAATGTTCGGTTGGTTTTTTTAAACTAATTATTGATTTGTTTATTCATTTTGCTTTTTATATTTATTATTCTGTGTAAGAACTGGTTCTAAACAGTTAAGATGTCACATAGTAAAATGAGTTTTTTGGAACTAAAGTTAAATGCATTTTTCAACGTTGTCGCTGAAAGAAAAGTACTTAACAGGGTAGGATCACTTAAATCTCAAATTCTCTTTGCTAATGTCAAACTTATGGGAGTGGAATGCATTTTTATTTTTAAAAATATCATAAGAGAATTAATATTTTTGACTTCTTTCTTCACAAAATAATCCGTTTGGAAAGTTAATTCGAAAAAATTTCACTTCAATTTTCAAAATGGGAACAGCTGCTCATTCTCACTTGGTAAATAGTAGTTTTTAAGACGTTATTTTTCCTGCATTTTTATTTCCCAAAAAGCATTTCCTCAATATTCACAATTAAATTTGAAAGAACTGAAATTTATTTTACATGGGTAGATGATTTTCGATATTTCTAAAAGCAAATAATATTGCTTCTAAATTTACGAATCGAAAATGTTTTCTACTCTAATAAACATAATATACAGTGTCTCACATAAGTGATGGGACACTTGTGCTTTACAAAAGGAAACTAATCAAATAAATTAAAAAAACATGTACACATTTTTTTGTGGGTGTGTTTCATACTTAAATTTAGTAAAGATTATTACATAACATACATTTTGTCAAAATATTAAAATATTAATTTAATAAAAATACAAATGTTTAGAACGGAGGAAAAAATAGCTCACATAAGTGATGGGACACCATTATATATGCAACAAAAATCGTCTGAAATAAGCAATAAAAATATTTTTTGGGGTTTTATTTTTACTTAAAAGCAATTGGCAATAATTTATAAAATCGTCTGCAGTATTTCTCTCCAGTTTGTTTTGCAATTTTTGTGTTTTTTAGCTCTGTGTAGCCATGCATGCTAAACGAAAAGAAACTTCGCCTGAAATTCGAAAATTAGTTATTAATTTGCATATTGAACGTGGAAAATCTATTAGAAAAACTGCTGAAACAGTTAACTTGAGTCGTTCAACAGTTTTCAATATCATTAAACGATATAAAAAGAATCATATGATTCAGGATAAGAGAAGACCTGGCCGACCATCAAAGCTATCCAATGGAATAAAGCGAATTATCGTTCGAAATATTAAAAAAAATCCAAGAATTAGTGCTTCAAAAGTTGCTGCTGATTTACAAGCATTATATGGAATAATTGTTAATCCTGAGACTATTAGAAGGGTAATTCGATCTGCTGGATATCACGGTAGAGTAGCCAGGAAAAAATTCTTCGTAAGTGAAAAGAATAGAAAACTCAGACTAGCTTTCGCAAAATCCAAAATAAATAAGAATTCTGATTACTGGAATAAAGTTATATTTGCTGATGAGAGTAAATTTAATATATTTGGTTCTGACGGTAGAATCTTGGTGTGGAGAAAACCCAGGGAAGAATTTCGCAAACAGAACTTGGTACCAACAGTAAAACATGGTGGAGGAGGAGTTATGGTATGGGGGTGTATGTCGTCCGCTGGAGTTGGTAATCTTGTTTTTATTGACAGTATAATGGATCAGTACAAGTATATTGATATTTTAAAGCAAAATTTGAAATCTTCAGCACGAAAATTGAACCTTCATAACGATTTTAAATTCTACCAGGACAATGACCCCAAGCACACTGCTCTGAACGTTAGACACTGGCTGCTATATAACTGTCCTGAAATAATAAAAACACCACCACAATCTCCAGACTTAAATCCCATAGAGAATATTTGGCAAGAATTGGAATCAAGAATTCGCAAACACACCATTTCTTCAAAACAACAACTAAAATCGGTACTTCAAGAAGAATGGGGTAAAATCACTCCAGAAATCACAAAAAAATTAGTCAAATCCATCCCAAAAAGATTAAATCATGTTTTAAAAGTAAAAGGAAATCCAACAAAATATTAAAACCTTTTAAAAAGTAAAATTTTTGGATAAATATTTGATGGAAAAGTAAGTGTCCCATCACTTATGTGAGCCATTTTTTGCTCCGTTCTGAACAATTGTATTTTTACTAAATTAATATTTTAATATTTTGACAAAATGTATGTTATGTAATAATTGTTATTAACTTTAAATATGAAACACACCCAAAAAATTTTTGCACATGTTTGTTTATTTATTTTATTGCAGTTTCTTTTTATAAAGCACAAGTGTCCCATCACTTTTGTGAGACACTGTATGTATTATTAAAATCTGACTATATATGCCTGCATGTAGTATATCACATCTAGTCTTCCGTGAATATGATGAATTACGAGTTTAAATAAACATTATATATTCGTAATAATCTAAAAATGTTGCAATAGCTGTAGAAATTTAAATTAATTTTGAAGTTGCTTTAATTTGTCATGAAATTTATGCAATAAACTCAGATAGTAGTATATCGATTATCCCACTGCTATGAAGAAATGGGAAATAATGGGGACTGCTTTATCTGTATTGGTGACATTTTCTCATTAATAAGAATAATTTAAAAAAAATGAAAAATTAATATATTGTGTATACATGCGTATGTGATATGTCTATGCATTATATGTCTATATATATGATATATGACTATACATATACTCATACCAGGTTATGATGAATTATGAGCTGAAAGAATATAAATTATTTATTATTTAATGTCCAAATTATTTATTTTAATTTTTTCATGAAGTTTCTGTAATAAATTCAAGTAGTATAGCAATTCGATTATTCCATCATTGTGAAAAAAGAGATGAAAAAAGGGATTTCTGCATCAATATTGATTAAAGTTTCTAGTTAAAATTGAATTTGAATAGGTGGTATTTACGATTATTTTCAAAGCCTTAAAAATGGAATGCTTTTGCACGTCAAAACAATGTCATTTTTAAAATAAAGCATATGTTCTAATTCTTAACACATTTTTTTAGCCACACACAGGGTGGCTTATTCTTTCAATCTCTATCATTTTTCATGTTTATGAAAAGTCACAGCTATCCATCGTTGCCACAGATTAATCTCGGAAAATGAAACATTTGAAGTTACTTAAAAAATTAATAACTCGAAAAGTATTTGTCACAAAATTGTTTTACAAACTGCGTTAGAATGGTAAAAAATTGTATTTTTCTTGATATAAATTTCAAATCGAATGATTATGTCGTTTTTCAAATATTAGATTTCAAAAATTACAAAACTTCACAATGGATTACCGTAGCGAAACTTTTACGCGTAAAAAGATAATGATAAAGGCATTGTGGCTCGACGTGTATCGTGTATACTGGCCATAGCATGAGTAACGAATTCTAGTAAACTTATTATTCTGTTAAAATATAAAAGTGAATTATGTATATACATTTTTAAAAAATAAAGAAAAACATTTTATCACAAACATCAACAAAAATTTTTCTTCTATTTATTCCCTTATTCCAAAGATATCGTTTTATCGTCTGCTGCCATAGCAACATGACTTAAATTTCATTAAAAAAAATTTCTCAGTGGTAGAAAAATATTTTTCTAAATCGAATGGTTATTGAACAACTCAACACTTTAACAGGGGAATTTTTATTTGTTATTTATATATTTTAAAATTGTTTGTAGTCATTGCGTTTTTATTCTGAGTTACAGCTAGTTTATTTATTTTTTAAATAAAAGCCGTGTGTGGCAATCTATATTCGGCCTTATAGCAGAATTTTTCCCTCTTGTTATCATAATTTTTTCAAAATTATGTAGTTTTTGAAGACATTTCATTTTACCAGATCCATAATTTACCAAATCTTCAACGAACAGAATGCTTTCACTTGTGAAAATTACGTTATTGAAAAAGTGTACTTTTTGTCAGAAAATTTCAACATTTTACTATACTTTTCATCAAAATCACTTAAATTTTTAAATACTGTTTTCCTAATTTTTTTTCATTCTGTAGTAAATATTATTTCGTACTGATTATGAAAAATAATTTAAAAATAAAAATCCATAATATAAATTGGTACATTTCCGTTAGACGAACACTATTTCGTGCCAACCGCAAATATTGGCACGAAAGCTAAAAACGACGCCATTGGAAAATAATTACAAAAAGTGTATGCAGAAGCTAACTTAAGTAGAATATACGAATGTTAATTATAATGGCATGCGTGTAGTTTAATTAAAAGCAAGTATAATTTGTAAATTTCTGTATTTTTTTAAATACAAAATACAGAAATTTACAAAACAATAAAAATAATTAATTTCATACACGGCAGGCATAAAGTTGATCCTAATAATATTATAAATGCGAAAAAGTGTGTGAATGTTTGGCTGAAGTAAACGACAAAACGGATGATTTAATATTTGCATAGAGATGGATTATAGCCCAGAAATGAACATAGGGTAGGTGTTATTTTATTTTCAAATATTTTTCTTAATTCAAAATTTCGTTATTTTAATAGAGAATCAATTAATATTTTTCCTGTAAAATTTAATTAACCATTTTACGTTGCTAAGCATTATTGTTGCCAATAAATACAAAGCCTGTAATAATATTTTTTTCCTCAACAATTATTTTTCAAATGAAAAATTTCCACGTAAAAAATGAAAATGAAATAAAAAATATTAAGAATTACAAATAAGATTAAATGACGTCATAGTAGAAATAAAACATACTTTTTCAAGTACTTAATAATAATACATGGTGCATGAATTTGAGTAAGTACGGGAAGCAGGAGAATATGACGCCATATATCGAAAATAAACGGATATGCTTTGATGTTAAAATAAAATGATTTTTGCGTTTTTTTCTTTTCTTTGTTTCTTTCTTTGTTTTTCTTTTGTATTTCACGTGAAATGAGTGTATTTTAAATGTACATAATATACATATTTTAAATGTATATGTTCAAAATTAAAGTTTTGTATTTTAAATGAAATGAATGAAAGGTTGCATTTAAATTAAATTAAACCAATACGAAAGATTGCTGTGGGAACAATACTTGACGATTTATCGTCTGCGTACGGCTAATACAAAGATTTAAATTTAAATTAAAAAAAAAGTTTTGCAAAAAAACGTTTGAAAGGAAAATAGATAGTAAATGTCAACAATTTGAAAAATTATCCCTGTTGAAAATGACGTCATGGTTAGCGGTAATTTTTTTTTTTTTTTTTTTTTTTAAACTAAATGATTAACTCGATTGCCTGAAAAAGCTTTTGACTAATGTCAATAAAATTTCAAGGGCTTGAAGTATTATTGGTACAATCGAGACACGTTTGAAAATTGTGGTTTGACAATCTGATTTTAAGTCCAGATTTCTTTTAGTTTTAAAATAACAAAAAAAATTGTTGCCATTTTAAAAAATAGCTTTTTTAATGTTCTTTTCTGTAATAGATTTTTGTAAAACCTAATAAGATGGAAAAAGTGGCATAACTTTTAATGAAATGTTTAAGTAAATTTACAATATTTTTAAAAACCTAAAAAATAATGTTATTGAAACGAAAATCAAATGGATCGAAAAATTCTGGTAATGCAAGAGAAAAGAAATCAAAAAGTGATGGAACTTTTCCTCAAGCCGAAATGCGTAGACAATTAAACAAGCCGATCGTGCCAATTCCTAATATTATAAACGTGAAAGCTCGTTATATATAGTAGACACTTTTTCATATATAGTAGAAAACAACAGAGAATAGGAATATTAGGCTCTGTAGTCCGGTCCATAGTCAAGTTGCTTTTTTAGCGGCGAAATTTGGCGCAAAAGTAAATACATTTTTCTAACCAGGTTTCTTTATTACTTAGTAAATATTTTTTGGTTTTCGAGATGATTTCCTTGCTTACCTTTGACTCTTTTTTTCATTGGTTGTAGTTTCATTTTGGCCATTGTTTTTATATTATTTAGCACAAAATTTTACTTTAAGACCCAGTTATGTCAAGGCCCCTATAACAAGTAAATAAAGTATTCTCTTCTATAAAATGTGACGAAGAGTTGATTAATTACATGTGTTTTTTATTATTGGGGGTGAAATGTTTTCCTTAATGCATTTTTTTTTAAATCTTACATGAACGACGTCACGGGTAACAGCTAGTGATTTCATATAGCACTGGATAAATTCAAGCATGTGTAATTCACAGAATATTCAGAGGAATGTAGGGATATACACCAGAATATATATGAATCATCTCTATTCTAAATCACAACAGTTGTTAAAAGAATACGTGTATATTCAAATCAAGTTTCGGTGTCTATACCTTCATTCTTTGACCACAGTGCCATTTTGATGTTCAGGAATCAAGAATATCTATATTATTTTATCCCACTTTTATGAACAAATCTCATAATATGAATAATACTTTGGAAGACTAATCGCTTTCATTATTTGGCAATTGCCTAATATAAAATCTTAAATAAATAAATAAATAAATAAATCTTGAAAAATAATTCTACACTGGTTTAATAAGCTGATTAATACACCTGTCAATTATGAAATAAACAGTTCATCGCATTTGGAGCAAATGTCCGTCTAACGGAAAAGTACCTATAAATCTTTTATAAATGTAAAATAAAAGTAGATTTGTATTTTTCTTTTCTAAAATTGACAGATCTTATGAAATGCAAATGCAACACTTCGAATTTTACTAACCAAATTTACTTATAAAACGAACATAGTATGCAATTCTGATGAATCTGTTTTCCTTTATTTATGGTAATTTGATTTTTTGTCAGCTATAAAAGGATTTCGATGGAATAATTTGTAAAAAAAAACTTAATTTCTTTTTCCAAAACAGAAAAGCTTAAAACAGGATTCGCTATATGAAACTAAGTTAAAGGTGAAAAAAATAGAGTACTGAAGATTATTAGCAAATGCATCTATTACACATTTTTCGTAATGTATTTTGTAATTATAATAAATTTCTATTTTCAGTTATTTATACCAATTGAAATTTCTTCAATTGTAAATTCCGATGAAAATTGTTGTGAAAATTTAAATTGCTTTGTATGACTTATTCTTTCTGTTCTTGGGAAAAAATGGAAATTTTAATTAGATATTTTTATTTATGTACAAAACAAGCGAAACAGTAGATTAGGAAACAAGATTAAATGCAAAATTGACAAAACTCGCATATTGCATAAATCTTTTATCTGTTTATTGTAATAAATATCTCTCTATTCTAATAAAAAGTAACTAACGCTATAAATGGATTTTTTGTCATCTGAGGTCTTTCTAGGATAATATTAAGAAAACTATTGCATATTAACCTATGAAAATTGGTAGTTTTATAGAAAAATGTTCGATAAACACGCTGAAACAGACAGTTTTTAAATCGAAGAATTATTTTAAGTACTATTCAATGTTGCAATCGGTCAAAATGATTCCGATAAAAAACTTTTATAGGAACAAAAACTATAAATAGGAATTTAACCAAATTTCACAAGCAAAAACTTGAAAATGAAAATCTTGCAATGTGCAATCATGGTTAATTTTTTTTTTTTTTTACAAGTTTTTAGAAGTTTTTTTTTACAATTTATTTAAAATTTCATTATTTCAATTGACATTTATTTCATATTTCAAAAATACCATTTTTTTTATTGTTGCAAATTTGTAAAACAGCGCAAATATTCCTTTTCAATTAAAAATGTATTTACACGTGACTATTAAAAACAGAAATAAAATTAAAAAATAATAGATAAATGACCACGTGTTAAAAGCAGTGAATGGGAAAAATTACGTCATAAAAAATTTACTTACACGTGAATATTAAAAAGAGAAATAAAACTTTAAAATAATAATTAAATTATTACGCGTTAAAGCAGTAAATGGAGAAAATTATACCATACTTAAAATGCTCAAATGATATTTCCCAAACAATTTCAATTTAAAAATATATTTACACTAGAGGTATATTTATTTCGAAAAAATATTTTTCCCAATTGCTGCAAATTTTAAAACAGCGCAAATAATATTTCCTTTCAATTTGAAACACTATTTTCGCGTTAATATTAAAAGGAGGACCTAAACTTTGTTGAAAATTAAGTCATATTGAAAACGACACATTTAAAACTTATATAAAACAATTTTCTTATAGCGTCGTTATAAAATTCCGTGAGGCAGCGACATTGTTTATTTAGCCATTTTATACAAGATGATTTTCAGATGTTTAATTGCTCTTATTAAATCCATCGCGGCAGCAGTTGATTCCACCTTAAAATCACCCAGTCAAAGATAAATGAATGGATACCCGATTATAGAAGATTGCCAAGGGTCTTTTAATTATAATTCATTCTTCCGTAATCTTTATAAAATACAGCTAATTAGGGTGTTTTTAGAACCTGCGGTGGTCTGTATTGGGGGTTGGCGAGCGTAGTACATAGGGAGCAGAGCCCCCCTAGTTTAATAAGCATTTTCCCTAAATGTAAATAAATTTCAATGAATATTATGGTAAAAGAAGACAATTGTTTTTCATTCGTGCCTGAGTAGCTATTATTTTCGTTTGTGGAAAAAGTATTATAATAAAATATTATAGAACTCTCTTATTGTGAAGAGGTAGACGGATAAATGCAGAGTATGTACGCGAAGTTACATTACTCCGTTCGGAATTTGGGTTTCAAGAAGCAACTAGTAATAAGTCATGCAATTTTACCCCACTTTACTCCATTCCCCCCCCCCCTTTTTACACCTTTATTATTATCTTTTTAGGATTGACTCCAGTTATCCGGATTACGTTCAGATCGCATCAAATCTGGATAATTGAATTTTCACTATCACTAAGTTGTTGTTATTATTCAATTAACGTGAGGAAGTTAGATTTAAAATATTTACTCTCTGATAATTTTTAAACTGACAATTATCATCAGTCGTCAATCTATAATAACTATTTAAATAAAGAAACTCAATTTATTTAATATTTATTCCCCAAAGCTCCTAAGAATTTCTGCAATTGAATTTAAAAGGAATTAAATTTGTTTGACCTGATCTTTTCGCGGACAAACTAATCAAGTTTAATAAACGGCGTTTCGTATTTCTAGTTTAAGCTGATCTAAACTTATGAGTTTAAAATGTTTTCTTCTAAAGTAGAGATATTTATTGATTACATAATTTCGATTACACAACAACATGACATAGTTTCAATAAATGATATCTGTTTGTGGTTTTTGCTAACAGCAATTTCAAATAAATATTCTACCGAGAATGTTTATACATTTTTAACATGGTTTTCTGGCCGTTTTTTTTTTATGTTTAAAATTTAAAGACTCGCCGTTGTCAAGACAAAGAAACTTAAAGATAATATCAGGATGATCTATTATTCATTCTCTACAAATAATTAAATACCCAGTTACAATATACAAAGTTACAGGATCTCCACCAAAACAGCGAGCTACCAAGGTCTCATACGTAGCGTCACTTAGTCAATCATTTGGCATTCCGTTTTTAATCCAAAATTACGATTTTATACCGGGAATTTCGAATGAAGAAATTTTATTTTGTGTAATCATGAAACGTCTGTCATAAAATAAAGCAAATATTGTTATTAGAATTTTGTAGTATGAATTCGAAATTTCTGAATAAAATAAAATAATGTTAATTTTAACTTGGTAGTGAACGTGTTAAACACATTTTAAACGAACACGTAATTACTTCGACTTTTAAAGAAATGTAAAACATTCAATAACAGAACATGGTTATATTGCAGCGTAAAAAAATAAGATGACTTAAGGCTGTTGCCACTCAGTAGTCCTAAAGCTAACAATGAAGTTAAATTTTTGAACACTGACTTTAAGGTGATATGTTACTAGACTAATTTTGTAAATGTTCGGTCTGATAATCTTGTTTCTGGATTATACGTCTGCATCTTTCTTTCCATGATAGGACTTTTCGTAAAATTTTCAGTGATATTGCTTGTCATTCCTCTTTCCCTACTTTTCAGAGTCCATCAATCGTTGTGGGTTTGCGATTTGAAAGAGCTGTTTTCAGCAGACCAAAGTCACAAAAATCCATAGGAGAAACGTCAGGTGATTTCGAAGGAACATGTTGAAAAAGTGTATATGCAATACCTGTATCAGTTTTTGTTTTTTATTTTTTTCCCAAGGAATGCAGAAATCGAAAAACATATTTTTAAATATCCAGAAAAAATTGCTTTGGAAGGCGAAATTTTCATTAATTCATAATTTGGTACATAAAGGGAAGGACATGCTTCATCAAAGGTAACCTATTTCCATTACTCTCCTGCTAAATGACTTTCATACAAGACTCTACAACATGTCTTGCGTTGAGTCACATATCTCGGTAAAAGACGATGAACGTATATTTTTCTTTTTAAGTTGTAAATATTGGTTTATTATTTTTTTTTCTTTTATTATCTCAAATGTATTTTAAAGATTTTACAATTGATTTTTGTGTCGGCGTATTTTCTTTTCTTACCAGAGATTTCAATTTAGAAGCATGGGAAACAGTATAATTTTTTGGGGATTTTCGTTTGATTTTTTTTTTTTTATGTTGAAGTATTGATTGGCCTGATTATATTTTCCGATGTTGTTTATTTTGCTCTTAGAAATACTTATAACACGCGTTTCCCAATTTTTATTTAAATTACGGAATAAGAATATTTCTACAAGTAGAGGATTAAGACTCTAAAATATGTACAATATGCTAAAAACAGTGTATAATGGGAAATGACAATTTAAAAACATTTAAAAAGATGTAAAAATTCCCAATAGTTTGGCACCAGTGGTTAAAATTTTCCTCATCTCACTTGTCCCTTTTCTCCCTCCTGTGTTTCGCCCTGGTATTTTGATTCTTCGCCAGTTCGACATTTGGAATCCCCCGATGATGGCAAATGGGTTGTGCCGTAACTGTTGGGAATTTTAACAATTTTAAAAATGTTTTTAAATTGTCATTTCACATTGTACACTGTTTTTAGCATATTGTACATATTTTAGAGTCTTAACCCTCTACTTTTAAATTACTTACAGTGTAAAGTCCACTCTCAATATTTTGGTAAGGATAGTTCTTCTGAAAGTGAAAAAACGTATCCTCTGATTCACAGCTTGTTTATGTACGCCATTTTGAAAGAAAGATACATTTGAAAGTGTCAGACAATAGTTTTAATTTTTTAATAATAAGCGGATTTTAAAATATTTACATTTTTAAAATCCTTTATTCAAATCGTTCTAAAATGTGTAAACAACATCTGTAGTGAAAACTATTTTTTTTCCTAGTTAGATCGTATTATGTTTGCAATTGCATACTCATAAATATCCCTGCATTTATTTTCCTTCATTACTGCATTTTTTTGTAATCTATCAACAAGAAAAAAATTACCGTAATTTCCGGTGTGAAAGCCGCGGGTAAATTAAGTCTGTTTCAAAGCAGAATTATTTTTATAGAACAGAAATAAGTGCCAAGATGTAACACTTTACATTTCATTAAAAACAATTTCCGGTCCGAAACCGATTTATTTGAGCCGCGGCCTATACACCCGATATTACGGTAATTTCAAATATTTTTGCTTTCAGATAATCTTCAAATTAGCATTTGTTGTTACTCGTCAATCTGTTATATTTATTTTTAGCAAAAGTATTTTCCTTCACTTCGATTCCTTCAAAGTACATATGAATTCCCGCAATTAAATTTGAAAGGAATTAAATTGGTTTGACATGATATTCGCCAGCGTAATCTGATCAAATTTAATAAACGGGATTTCTAGTTAATTATATTGCTTCTAAACTTAGGAATCCAAACTGATTTTCTGCTCTAGAGAATCATTTACTGATTGCACATTCTTTACTAATGCGTGGGATATTTACCAATGCATAATTTCGATTACATAATATCGATAAATATTATTAATTATCTATTATTAATTCTGTTTTCGGTAAGTTTTATCGTGAAAGCAATTTTTTATATATATAATTAGTTCAGTGGTACTCACTAGATGGCCTGCAGGCCGCATGCAGCCCTCGAGTTTATTTCATTCGATGCAGAGAATTTGGCACATATTAATTAAGATATATATGATGAATAAATTAATTTTGATAGTTGCACTCAGCTAATACCCTGTCTTCGGAAAGAAGTTAAGATTTCTGCAAATATCGTGCCCGTTTATGATTTAATAAAACTCATGGGTATAAATGAGAAAAGACGTGCAATCGAATAGTAGTGTTACATAGCTGCTTAAGGATGAATTTATTGACTGAACTTTTTGTCTTAAGGATGAACCTATCTTTTGGAACTAATGCTGCAATATATGTTCCGAATTTAACATTTTAAGCTAAAATAATTCTGACCCTCTTTAGTTTGAGATATTTATACGAAATTGTATTTAGTCTATTACAAACGATTATATAAGGGAACGGGGGATAATCCCCCCACCCTTAATTTAGATAATGGGTTTTTCATGCAAAATTATCCGATTTGCTTCAAATTTTGTATATAGGTTCATTGTGATAAGGCGCTTCCTTGATTAATTTTGGGGGTTCATTGGTTAAGTATAAAGAGGGGATAACCCCCCCCCATATTAGATAAATGGGTTTTTCATGCAGATTCATCAGATTTCCTTAAAATTTTGAATCTAGGTTCATTGTGATAAGGCGCTTCCCTGATTTGTTTTGCGTGTTCATTGGTCAAGTATAAAGAGAGGGGACGGGGGGCTAATCTCCCCCTTAATTTATTGTCGATTTCTGTATTTTTCGAAGGGCATTATTCTTTGAAATAAGAGTATAATATACAATTATTGTGAATATCCTGTGAGCTCAATGCCATCAGTTTAACTAGGCACTTATTTTTTTATTTATTCTTTTGCCGGCAATTTTAAAAATGGCAACAATTCTCCCTCACCTATCAGTAATAGTTTTTTTTTAAATATCTATTTTTCATTTTTCATTTCCCCGAAGCTTATTTCGATATTCACAGCTAAATTTAAAAGAAATTTGCGAACTCAATCTAATCAATTTTTTTAAAATGATATTCGATACTTCTAACAAATTATTTTAACTCAACTTATAAATCCAAAATATTATTCATATATTCAAAATTATATATCTAATTTTACATATCTAAACCCATAACTTATATCTTAACTAAAAATATCTATCTATATTATAAAGGACAAACGTGCCCGTGCGTAACGCTGACGTCAGTTTGCGAATGGCAACACTTTACGATGAAATTTCGGTTTTGCAATTTTTTTAGTTTCTAAACATCGCATATTTTTGATTTTTACACCGTTATATAAGGAAAATATTCTACTTTCAAATACAATTTGTTTGAAAACTGTATCGCAATTGACTCATTTATTATAGTATTTAAATTAAATTTCAAGCATGACTTTTTCTTTAAATCTATCTCCATCGCTTGCAGACGATTACAAAAGATTAATCTAATCCGTTTGCATTTTAAACAATATAAAAAGTTCAGAATTTGTTTCCAGCTAATATTCAATAACGAAATTAAAACCTCATTCAACAATCAATAAAATAGTACAAATAAAACGCAAATTTCAGAGATATGTAATTGAAATAAGCGCTCAAAACTGCATAAATTATCAGAATAAATGGAGTTTAAATGGTGCTTTTCTTAATTCTGCTTTAAGTATCTAAATTATTCGTCCAGGATAGCTCAGTTGGCAGAGCACTGGTAAATTCAGTCAAGAGATTCGTGGTTCGAATGCTAGCCTGGACATTCTTCGCCCACTTGGAAAATTACAACTCAAAAGAATATTTTATAGACCGCTATCGCAAGAAATGTGTAGATTTTTGTATAAATAGGCCGACGGATTAATTATTTAAACCATTTTTAAATCATTTTCCAACCGATTCTATAGGGAAGATCAACAATGTAATGTGACAGAGTAAAAGGGATAAATATTGAGGCGATGTAGTTAAGATTTAGTGGCTCAGAGATAATGTCTCCAATTTCGAAACAGGTGATGATGTGTTCGAATCCAGTTGATTCTACTGTTTCTGAAATTTATCTGAATGCATGGTATTCTGTAAAATGTTCGGAAAGTCGAGTGGAATCACTTTAGACTTTTTAAACATAAAAGTAGTTTTACCACCACCCCTGCCTTATTTATGTTTTTTATACATAATCTCGCATTCATTCATACATGCTTACATACAACTTTCAATTCATATAATAAATATAACAAATCCTTTTTTCGACAAATGAAAATAATGACTAATGAAGAATCTTCCATAATCCTATTCCACAACACAGCAATCGCTACAAAAACGATTCTCTTCCATAATCAGATTCTGTTTTCGTAAATTTACATAAAAAAGTTTCCGTCGACTTAAAGTAATGTGAAATTCTGTCGCTTAAAATTTTTTTACACAATTTATAAATATTTCATACATATTTTGTTGCACGTGTATAGTTGCATTTAGATTTTCCATATTTTAAACGTTATGTAGTTTTACTCTATTTATATTTATTTATCTTTACATAAATTTTACATAATTATCTTTACATACATTTTTTATATGATGTCTGACAAAATCCTTAATACATTGAGTGACGCTTGTTCTTGATCCTTCTTGATTTAATTATATTAATTTTTCATTTAAGTGTTATATAACTTTTAAAGTTTGTCTTTTACAGTTTAATGAGCTAACTGTTAAATAGAATGTAATTTAAAATATAGATAAAATGCTTAAGAGCCTACGCTAGTCACGCGAAGAAACGCTCAAGCTATGGGAAGGTTCTTGCGCGATTTCTCGCTCGTATTTTAATATTTTTAAATTATTTTTTTTTCATAGGATAGCTGAGGTCAATCTCTAACGTTGTTAGGTTTTACTTTTTCGATTTTGGTTCCAGTTTTTGTATATAAGGGTGCTTTCACTTTCAGAACCGGTTCCAAAATTTTAAATGTCCGCTTAAAAAAAAAAAAAAAAACTGTAACCAAAATCAAAAAAGTAAAAACTAACAACGTTAGAGATCGACCTCAGCTATCCTATGCAAAAAAAAAATCCTTTAAAAATATTAAAATGCGAGCGAGAAATCGCGCAAGAACCTTCCCATAGACTTAACTAATGTTAAGTCTATGGGAAGGCTTTAGCGTTTCATCGCCGACTAGCGTAGGCTCTTAAGTGATACAAATAGAAACACAAAAGGCTTATAATAAACATTTAATGATCGACCGATACATATTGACATATGTTTCACCGCTTATACGGCGCCATTTTCAAGATACACAACGATAAACAAAATATTCTCGCAAATTTTTGAAAATAAACTTTGCAAAACATAAATCACGAGATCATATATGTAAAAAAAAAATTGCTTAAAATAGTCAACTGTAAACGTGAAAATTAATATTTCTTTATTGCTTTTTTAAAACCTTTACCTCGTACCAAATTTTAGGTAATTCAAATGAGGCGGATTCATTGCAAATGTTCACGTTACGCAAATATAATTCTATTGATTCACGGATAACAGAGCTAAATAAAGCTGTGATGGATAAATTATTTTACTATTTTTAAAATCAATTTTTAAAGTCTCGGATCTATGTAGTCTTGTCAGTGCTGTAGTACTTATGTCATATTTCACATCTGCCATATGCTCTTTTAATCTTGTTTTAAATTTTCTAGTGGTCATTCCTATATAATATTGTAATTGAGAATATAATTTGTTGAATGTTTCTTTTTACATATCTGCTTGCTCCTGATAAGACAACTGTATTTTTCTCATGGCCTTTGACTTTTAATGATTATTCTTATCAATCGATAAGATTCGCGTGCATCTCGAAATAAAAATTTCTTCACAACCCTCATTATTGTCATCTCTAAATAATTGACAGTTATAGGTAGAAATTGAATTTGCTAGAGTTTTGAATACTTGAATTACTCGCTGTAATTCAATCATGTGTAAGTATTTAACTGTCGATAGTGCCTCCATAACTATAGACTTTCAAAATTTTATATCTTGGAATTGTTCAGTAATTTAAAACAAGTTGGAAATTGTACGTCACACATGACAAATGAGGTGTTTTCGTACTAAAACCAGTTTCATTGAAATGAATTACAGCGTTATGATTAATTTCCGTAATAAAATAAGTACATTTTAAGTTGGCAGCATTTTATCTTTTTTTGACATTTACTGAAAATTCCAATGGGAAACTTAAGCCTAGCTTTGAAAATTTAAGAACTTGAAATCCATATTTAGACTCTTTTTCCATTTAATATCTATTTCTCCGTAAACATCTCTCCAAAAAACTGTCGGTAGATTATAGGATTGCTGTAACAAAACCATTTTAGTATACAAGTTCGGTTTTTAAATTCAGTAATACGGAAATAATGACTCCATCTTAAATAGGACATAATCATCATGGCAATCAAGAATCATTACCTATCATGGGATATCATTGAATTAATTACGTATGATAGGATTTATTAGAATAAAACTTTTATTAATATTTTTTAAGTTTTGATTCGATATTCATAAAATTTGAAATGTCTCGACAAAATTCTGCAAGGATTATATATGTTAAATTTCAAACCATTCCGTTGGGTAGTTTTTGCTCTGTTATATACGGACAGACGGACGGACCAGACGACGACTATAGGTGGTACGTATTTATACAATTAGAAACGCACCTAAAATATTCGAATGTTGACTGTAATCTCAGTTTTAATTAGTGTTGCCAGGTTCAGTGTTAAAAAAAGCGGGACAGGGAAACAAAGCGAAATAACAGCTTTTAAATCGGGACATAAAAATACAGTAAATTCTATTAAAACGAAACCTGTGTATTACGGAATTATGTTTTAAACGTAAAAAATTCCTGTTCCCTACGATAGGAATACCATACAATTATACCAGCTAAGATGAAAAACTGTTCAAAGCAGAATTTTTTCTCCGGTCCTTTACGATCAGTCTTAGCAGGTTTTATCTATGCTAAATAAACACAGCAATCTTATATAATAAAACCCTCATAGCGGAATTGCTAAGGATTGAAATAAAATTCCGATTTAGCAGGAACAATTGTATAGTATTCTTATCATAGAGATAATGAAATTGTTACTTTTAAAATAGAATTCCGTTATAAACATGTTTCGTTTTTACAGGGTTTACTGAACAAAGTACAGTACAACCTATGAAACATAATCGCTAGGAACTGCAAAAAATCCCGTTTTAGATAAGTTTCCGTCTAGGCAGGTAGATTTGTAAGGTATTCCTTTCGAAAGGACTACAACAAAATTCCGTTTTAGATAAGTTTCCGTCTAGGCAGGTAGATTTGTAAGGTATTCCTTTCGAAAGGACTACAACAAAATTCCGTTATAGGCAGGTTCTATCTTTTCAGGTTTTACTGTGTTAAGTTCCACTGTATGAAGACTAACGAATAGCATGGTATTAAAAGAAATTTTTCAAAGAATTTGTGCATCGTGACAAACGGGGACATCTAACGTCCCGCGCAGTGGTTACGCGGGACGGGACTTGGAGTCCCAGAAAATCGGGACACCTGGCAACACTAATTTTAATAGATGTCAAGCAAATTAAAACTGAGCCGATCTTTCAAACGTTTAATAACGCCATTACATGCAAAACAAATGTTGAGCATACAAAACAAATATGAAGTACACAATTTAATTCATTTTCAATGATTATTTAATCAGATATAGGTAATTGAAAAATGAATCGATCAATAAAAAGAACATCGGTTAATTAGACATAGCTCGAACAATAAATTATATATTTCATAACGCTTTGTTTTGAGTCAAACGTTGTAAAGGCATAAGAGAGAAAAGTATTGTTTTAATTCATGGAGAGTCCTTTATAATTGCATGTTCTTTGTCATAACTGTCACAAGTATATTGAAACTCAGCCGATCTTTCAAACGTTTAATAACGCCATTACATGCAAAACAAATGTTCAGCATACAAAACAAATATGAAAGTACAAATTTTCATTCATTTTCAATGATTATTTACTCAGATATAGGTAATTCAAAAATGAATCAATCAATAAAAAAGAAACATCGGTTAATTAGACATAACTCGAACAATAACTTATATATTTCATAACGCTTTGTTTTTATGCCATACATTGAAAAGGCGAGAAAAGTATTGTTTTAATTCATGGAGAGCCCTTTATATAATTGTATGTGCTTTGTCATAATGGGTCACAAGCATATTAAAACTGAGCCGATCTTAAGTTTAATTAGCAATATCATAGTGTAATTACATACGAAACAAATGTGAAAGTAAAAATTTTCATTCCATTTGAATGATTATTTAGCTAGATATAGATAATTGAAAAAATGAATCAATAAATAAAAAGAAACATCGGTTAATTAGACATAACTCGAACAATAACTTATATATTTCATAACGCTTTGTTTTTATGCCATACATTGTAAAGGCGAGAAAAGTATTGTTTTAATTCATGGAGAGTCCTTTATAATTGTATGTGCTTTGCCATAACGAGTCACAAGCATATTTAAGCTGGCCGATCTTTCAAACGTTAAATAACGCCATTACATATGCAAAACAAATGTTCAGCATACAAAACAAATATGAAAGTACAAATTTTCATTCGTTTGCAATGAATTTTTAGTCAGGTATAGGTAATGGAAAAATTAATTAATCAATAAAAAAGAAACATCGGTTAATTAGACATAACTCGAACAATAACTTATATATTTCATAACGCTTTGTTTTTATGCCATACATTGTAAAGGCGAGAAAAGTATTGTTTTAATTCATGGAGAGTCCTTTATAATTGTATGTGCTTTGTCATAATGGGTCACAAGCATATTAAAACTGAGCCGATCTTAAGTTTAATTAGCAATATCATAGTGTAATTACATACGAAACAAATGTGAAAGTACAAATTTTCATTCCTTTTGAATGATTATTTAGCTAGATATAGATAATTGAAAAAATGAATCAATAAATAAAAAGAAACATCGGTTAGTTAGACATAACTCGAACAATAACTTATATATTTCATAATGCTTTGTTTTTATGCCATACATTGTAAAGGCGAGAAAAGTATTGTTTTAATTCATGGAGAGTCCTTTATAATTGTATGTGCTTTGTCATAATGGGTCACAAGCATATTAAAACTGAGCCGATCTTAAGTTTAATTAGCAATATCATAGTGTAATTACATACGAAACAAATATGAAAGTACAAATTTTCATTCCTTTTGAATGATTATTTAACTAGATATAGATAATTGAAAAAATGAATCAATAAATAAAAAGAAACATCGGTTAATTAGACATAACTCGAACAATAACTTATATATTTCATAACGCTTTGTTTTATGTCAGACATTGTAAAAGACAATAATAATAATAAACACTTATATATTTTAGATGAACCCGTTTTTGAAATTTTAATTATCAAATAATGCGAGTATTAAAGATTCATCAATAGAAAAATTTTGTTTTTTGTTTCGTCATAATTAAAAATCGCATTGTCGACGCATCCCTCTCATAAATTATTTTTCTTTCAGCTTAAAGATAATTAAAAAGCACATTTTAATCTTAACCATTCAGCGCATAAATAAAATCTCCAATAAGAAAGGTTTATTTTAAATAATTTGTATCCCGTTTAGAATCTCCAAAATAAAGAAAAGTATTTGCTATAATTAAAAACTACTAATATGTCGCATTTAAATAGTTCTTAAGGATGATGTTCTATCTACATTTACGAGGATTAGAATGAATTATTTTAATTCCTAATCGAAATTTACCGTTAAGCGGAAAGATGTTTTAATACTTTTTAATATATATATATTTTTTTAGTATTTATAATTAAGATCTTTACATATTAGAGAAAGTACGCATTGGAATAAAAATTAATATTTATTTTTATACACATAAGCACTCATTATCTAAAGCTCCTCCTACGTAATACTTGAAACATTATAAAGAGATTATATATTAAAAAAATAGCTAAGCTGTTTTTAATTTTAAATATTAATGTTTTAAAATACGTTAATTTTACAGTAAAAGAGCTTTATTTAGATAATAATTGAAATATATTTTTTCTTATTTTATTAAAATACTAGCTGACCCCCGGCCGGCGTTTCTCGAGCCCGTGATAATAAATTTAAAAAGAAACATAGAGTTTTTATTATTTTATTTATATCTTTTACCGGATTTTGTATAAAATTATATTTTAAATATAATTTTAATATAATAATATTTTTTAATTTCGCGAAAATGAAAAATTCGCGAAAAAATATTGTTATTTAGTGATAAAAGTGCTCATTTTCTTGTTTTTTTTTACGTAAGGTCGTTTCATAGTTTTAAAATAAAAAGTTCTTTTTGTCCGAACTCTTTGAACTATTTATTGGTGATAAATAAAACTGTTTTACAGCCCGTGTAACAATTTCGTGTAAAAATATTATTTAGTTGTAAAAAAAAAAAAGTTTTCTTCTCGCTTTTTTGTTTGTTTTAGCGTCGGCTTATTTTAATATAGCAATAAAAAAATAGTTCTCACCTTCCAAACTCTCTGATATTTCAATCGGTTATAAATATAACTGTATCCAAGCTCTCTTTAAAATTTTGTATGAAATCATGTTTTAAAATGAAAAATTAACAAAAAAAAAAAATATTGATATTTAGTGATAAAAGTGCTCATTTTCTTGTTTACGTAGGGTCGTTTCATATTTTTAAATTAAAAAGTTATTTTTGTCCAAAATCTTTGAAATCTTTATTTGTGATAAATAAAATGGTTTTACAGCCCGTGTAAAAAGTTCGTGAAAAAGCGTCGGCTTTTTTTTTCCGGGACAATTTTTTTATTGCTATGATAAATAGCAATAAAAAAAATTATCTCATCTTCTGAACTCTCTGACATTCCAATCCGTTTTAAATATATAACTGTATCCAAGCTCTCTTTAAAATTTTGCGAAAAATATGCATATTTAGTAGTGGAAACATGAGTTCTTAAAAAAAAAAAAAAAAAAGCTTTTAACTGTCAATCTCGGAGCATAAATATATTAGAAGGTCTATGCTTTCAATGCAATCGTGACTCCTTCATCCGTTTTCCATCAACCCTTTTCAATCCCCCTAGACTAAACAGATGAGCGCTAATCCATCAGGTTTCTCCTTTCTCAGGGGAGAAGCCTTCAAAAAACGTTGGCGCATGCGCAAAGAGGCGATATTTGTGTTGAAAATTTGACAGAATGCGCTTTTCGTTTTAAATATACAGATAATTTATCTATACAATATAAACAATTAATTACAAGGAAACAGACTTTGGTTAAATTGAATTTGATTTTGTTTTTCTTGCCGAGAACTTGGATTGAAAATATTTTATTAGTTATTAATTAATAGATATAGTATAGTGTTGAGTTATATTTTTAGCTTTCAAAACAAGATTTATAACGTTTTGCTTTAAAGAAAAACATCAGAACGCCAAATTTTTTTCTTGCACTGTTTTAAAACTTTGTTGAAATACACTAAAGGTGAGTGAATGAACCTATACCATTTTCATTATTTCCTATATTTTTGTTGATACAAACTATGGATTGCTGGAAATTTTGAAGATTTTTTTCCCTATATATTTAAACGTTAACTCGTATGAAGTTTTAAATAGTACGGTTATAGTTATAAGAGTAGTTCATTCCTTAAAAAAAAAGTTTTTCATCATAATAAAATTTATTAAAGGAAAATATCTGATATTTGAATTCGAATTCTTATCTTTTCCATAAGGGTAATTTTATTGTTAACATTTTGTACTTTTTCCAATGAATTAAAATCCAATGAATTAAAAATATACATCCATTTGACATGTGTTACTCAAAGTATCTTTTTTCTTCATTTTTTTGCCATATTCTGAAATATGATGCAATATTTTTTAAATATTAAAAAATACTATCCGGCGGTAGGTTTAACCTCTTGCTTCCTGGGTACCCAAATGGGTACCTAGATTCTTTTCTTCAGGGTCATTCCATGGTAACTTACGTTAAATTTAGAATAATTGACTTCAGTAATTTTAGTAATATAACTCCAGAAAATATTCAAAACGTAAAGTTGATGTGATTTTTTAATTAAACCTATCCAAACCGAAATTTGGATGAAAATTACCCAAATTTAGTGGTATTTATTGAACAATGGGAATTAAATTTATTATGGTAACTTGCGGGGTTTTTTTTCAGTGTAACGTAAGTTATCATAATAAATATAATTTCCAGAGTTCAAGAAATAGCTCTAAATTTAAGTAATTCTCATGCATTTTTTCCTTTGGATAGGTTTAATTAACAAATCACATCAACTTTTACATTATGAATATTTTTTGGTGTTGTATTACTAAAATTACTAAAGTCAATTATTCTAAATGTAACGCAAGTTACCATGGAATGACCATTCATAAAAACTAAAGTGATTGGTATTTTTACATTTTAACTTCACTTTTATATAGCTCAATAGTTTTGCTTTAAAATGAAACCAGAAAATGGTAGCACCGATGCCGATTTTCTTATAAAATACATATTATTTTAACTTGAGATTGCAAAATGCCCTCGAGACAGTGCAGCCAAGAAAGTAGGTAATTTCCATAATTCTTTAACTTAAAAACTTTAAAATACAAATTTTTAAGAAATTGTAGATTAAAAGCTGTTAATTTTTTTTATTGTGTAAATTTAGATTATTTTAGGTTATTGATAATTGAATTGATATTTTGGGGCGGCTATTAATTTTAAATTCATATTTGTGAAACTATATTACAAACCTCATAAAACAATACATTTCAGAAAAATATTTTTTTTTGTCATTTATGATGTCATTTTGTTTGTATAAAAGCAAATAATGCGTATTTGTACTATTATTCTAATTTCGGGTGGCGAGATTTAAATTAAAAAACAATATGTGATCATAAAATGCGTCATGTCTATATGACACTTATTTGATTTTTATTAAGTAAAATTTCTAGTTCAAAATATTTTTCTGCTTGCTTACAAAAGAAACAAAACGTTGACAGTTATGTATACTATGCATATAACGCTTTATACCACCGTGTTATGCAGTAATGAAAAAGAAACAACCGAATGTTGTCAATAACTTCAGTTTATTTATTCAAGAAAAAATAAATGTATCCTTTTAATTCGTAGAAAATCCTCCATACTTTCATGTGGTTTATTTTGCCATAACGGATTACATGCATATTAAAACTGAAACCAACTTAAATCGTTCAACAGCTTTTTTAATAATGAGATTATTAAAAATTCATGAATAGAAGTACATTCTTTTTTTTTTTTTGTCATTATTGAAATTCGCATGGTCGACATCCCTCTTCTTTCAGCATAAAGGTAATTAAAAAAAATCTTTTTTAAGTATAAATACCAAAATCCCCAATAAGACAATTTTTTTTCAGCTTTTTTTAAATCTCGTTTAAAATCTCCAAAATAAAAGAATTTGCTATAAATTAAAAGCTGTTAATATGTCTCATTTAAGTAACTCTTAATGATGTTCGACATTTACAAAGATTAAAAAGAATTATTTTAATCTCTAGTCGAAATCGGTACTTAAGCGGAAATATGTTTTTAATTTTTTTTAATCATTTTTAGTAGTTATAATTTAGATGTTTCCATATTAGAGTAAATACATCTTGGAATGTAAGTTAACATTTATTTTTAAAAGTAAATGTAAAGGTAAGCAATGAAATTAGCATACGATTTTGAAGCGGTGTGCATGTAATTACTTTAAATTAAGCTGTTTTAAAATATTAAGTATATATATATTTAAAAATACATTAATTTTCTAAATCTAAAATAAAGACTTTATTTAGATAATTGCAATAGAAGTTTTCGCATTTTATTCAAATGTAATTTTATATACATGGGCTAAAATCTCATGTGTGACTTCTTAGTCCTCAGTATATCTCTGGGCATTTCTTTACAATATAAATTATCATTTTATCTTAAAATATTTCTGTGTGATTGTTCTACAATATTATGTTATTTATACTGTGAAAAAAAAATATTTTTAATTCTTTAAAATAGAAATTAAGTATCTCAAAAGTCACTACTGACTCCTGTCCGCAACCCATAACTTGATCATTAAAACCATCCACAAACAATAATTAAAAAAATTAAATCACAGTGCATTTATTATAAATATGAATCGCATGAGCATAATAGTATATTTTTTATATGAGTGAAATGTGTAATATTTGTTTTTGTTGGGTTTAAAGTTGTCTCTCCCTTTTTTTGGTCACTACTGTCCCATTGTATGAATTTCCTCATATTTCCACCAGATGGCAGTATGCAGTCACCTTCAGTATCATTTCCAGTAGGGGAGCACATGTTAAAAAATCGCCATTGCTTCCTGTTTGTTCAAAAATAAAATATATAAATTGAAAAGAATGGGAGAAAAGATAAACATACTTTATTTACCATCACTACTATCTGCATTGTTAATTTAAATATTGATATTTATGGATTAACCAATACCTAGCCTTTTAATCGTAGGTTTGATATGTTTTTGAAAATAGTGCATACAACATTCCAAAATTGTTCTTTAAAAGGCAAAGTTGCAAAAAATGTCACTATTGTCCCTGTCACTTCCGTCCCTTTACAATTCGTGTTTTGTCTGATCAAAACTGCCACATAATATTTATTTTTCAATAAAGTTTGTGCCCATCTACTAATTATTATTCTTCAATATATCAGTGGTTATTAAAAAATTCCAATTGAGCATAATATACGAGACTTTTTTAAAAAGCAGAAAATCAGCAGCCAAAAATTAGTTATGAGATTTCGGCCCACATATGCCGTCGCTACCATGTCAAACTATCGAATATGAAAAAATGCATTTTTCATTAATTTTTAAAAATGGGCCGATTGTCACCAGTAAATTTTATTAGAATTCATCGCCTATTAAAAATACTAGTGAAATTTCTGTAAAGAACAGGGTTGCCAGTTTGACCTTCCTTTTTTATTCAAAGATGCCAAATTCATACCGGAATTTTTTACAAAAAATAAAAATTACTTTAACTAATCGCGAATTGTCTGTTATTAAATAAAGCGAATATTTCTATTTGAATTTTCTGGTATGGGTTCAAGATTTTTAAATACAAAAGAGCCCAAACTGGCAACCCTCCTGATAAAATTTAGTGGTGACATTCGTTTCATTTTTAAAAGTAATAAAAGATGCATTTTTTTACATTCGATAGTTGGACATGGTAGCGACGATGTCATTAATAAAAAAAAAAACTGATTTTGAATAACAAGTGCTCTTGTTCATTCCTTGTAAATACGGAGTGTAGTTTCTGTTATCATTAAATATACCCCAATCACTGGAGAGTGTTTTAATTATTTTTAAAAAATTCCTTCTTGTGTGCATTATATTGTAAAATATGACAATAAAAAATTTAAAGAAGAAAGTTAATTTGACTAGCACGTGTAAAATAGATGTATGTTTTTAAATAACTGGATTTGGCTCAAAACGTACAAAAAGTTAGCAATAAAATGACTTATTCAAACCCTAAAACTTTATTCAATGCAATTCTAATTCAGATATTTTACTTTTTGTAAATTTTATTATGATGGCAAACTTTTTTCAAGGAATAAAGTACTCTTATACACTGCAAAAAAAAAAAAAAGTTGATTTTACGGTATAATACTGGCCTCACAGCTGCTAGTATTATACTCTAAAATTAACAGTAATAAACAGTAAAATAAGCAGTAATACGCTACCGTGCATGCGCGGCAGCATATTACTGCTTATTTTACTGTTTATTACTGTTAATTTTACAGTATAATACTGACAGATGGGGGGATGCCAGTATAATTCCGTAAAATCAACAATTATTTTTTCAGTGTAACTATTGTTATTAATCATATTGTTTAAAAAATTATACAAGTTAACATTTAAATACAAAGAAAAAAAAAGCTTCAACATTTATAACAATTTATAACTTGTATTAATAAAAATATGAGCAATAAATAAGGGTAATAATTACAGAAGTTCATTCACTAAATCAACAGTTTTGGAGTATTTCAACAAAGTTTCATAACACCGCAAGCATAAATTTTTGCGTTATGATGAAAGCAAAATGTTTTAAAATCTTATTTTGGAAAGCTAAAAAAATAAATCCGCCTTACATTCTGCCTATTAAGTAATAAACGGAAAAACATTTGCAATTCTAGTTTTCAGCAATGTAGAAATTAAATTGAACTAGAAAGTTAAGAAATCGGGCTATTATTATTATTAAGTCAAAAACGGAAATTAGACTTTTTGACCGAAAATTGGATTTTTGGTTAAGAGGCTACTTCACGCACGTGAAAACACCCGCTCGCTAATGTTAATCCTATGGGAGGATTCTTTTTAAATATTTCGTTTGCATTTCAATATTTTGAAATGTTTTTTGCATTAGATAGCTGAGGTCGATCTCTACAAAGGGAGTTTTTTTTTCTTTTTCCATTTTGTTTACAAGTTTTTAGGATACTTTCTACTGTAGGAACGTTTCGAAAGTGAAAGTATTCTAATAAAAAAAAACTGTAAACGAAATAAAGTAAGTAAAAAACGGCCTTTGTAGAGATCGATCTCAGCTACCCAATGCAAGAAAAAAATAATTTAAAAATATTGAAATGCAAACGAGATATTTTTAAAATTTTCTCTCATAGGATTAACATTAACGAGCGTGTGTCTTTGCGTGAATGAAGTAGCCCCTTAAGCGTTTTTAAACAAAAGCAATATAGTCAAAAGTAAGGAAAAGTCATTTACTGAAATCATTTTTAAGAGGGAACATGCTGTATGCTGTCTCACAAATTTACCCACATTTTTGCTGCAATGTGAATGTCCTACAACCATCTCTCCAACGAACTGAAATGAAGAGTGCTTTTTAATAAAGTGAGGTGAAGGGATGAAAGCGCGGAAAGAATCGGTTAATAATTGCTTTGGTACTGAGTAGGATGTCCTGTTTAATTTGATAATATTAAAATGAGTGATTATACATGTCTAATCTCTAATAATGGCAAAAGTTTTTTTTTTTTTTTAAATACAGTCGTGTAAATATATATGCTCTTGTTGTGTCATCTGTCCAGCAATACGCTTGTATTATTGCCACAATGGTCTTTTACAATGGGCCTTTTTTGAAAGAGCAGAAATTGGGTCATTAGGAGATCCAAAAATAAAATACATGGGACCTTTTAGGAAGTCTACCTTTTTATAGCTAATTACCCGGATTGGTACCCTCATACCAAAGTTATATGCAGACAGAAAGGAATCAAAGCTTCCGAATATTATATTTAAAACTAGCTGACCAGCCCGGCGTTGCCCGAGCCCGTGTAATAAACTCAGATCTTTTAAAAAACGAAACTCTGGCCAAGGTCTCCGATGGCTTCGACACCGTATACCTGGCAAGCTTGCACGCTCCGGAAAATCTTTTATTTCCCTCTTCCACAGCCAGGGCAGCAACCTCTTTCGGAAAGAACTTTTGATACAGGTCAACGTTGCCTACGGTACTGTATAGTAGGCGTGCGACAAAATGGAGCTGGTTTCGAGAAGATGGGAACATTATAAGTCGTGTTATTGAAATAAGGCACAGTTAGAGAAAATAACCGTGAGTGAGGTGCCGGGTGAAGGGGATGTTCAAGTGTCCTTCAGAAAATGACTAATTAGGAGGACTACGATGCACCTTTAAAAATTCGTTCGTTTGCTTAAACTAGGAACTTAATTACAAATTTGCCTGAAACTTTTATTCGGAAATAGTGGTAACCGCTACTCATAAATTTACTTTAATGTTATAGAAGGTGACTATTAAGTTAATTATAATGTTTGGAATCAGTTGCGTTGAAATCAGAAAGATAGTTGCGGAGATACGGAAACGGGGCATAGTTAGAGAAAAAACTTTGAAGGAGGGGCCAGGGGGGAGGGGATGTTAAAGTGCCTTCAGCAAATGACTAATTAGGAGGACCACTATGCATCTTTAAAAATTAGTTCGTTTGGTTTGAAAAATGGAGATCAAGGCTTGTGCTCGATCCATGACGGGGAAATAAGTATAGAATTAGGAAGAAATTAGAAGGAGTATTTCCTAGCAGTAAGGTATTGAGCAGTAGGTCAATAGCGGGAGCTGTTCTTTCCCCAGCGCGCTTCAGAGCTAAGCAGGTTTCTTATATCTTCTTTATTCACCGTTCAAAAAAAGTTGACGCTAAAATAGTTAGCTTATTGCTTTACTATATAAGGATTTTGAAAAGGCTTCTGCTCTATAATAAGTTATAAAATAAGGTTTCCAAGATTTCCATATATTATTCATTATTATTCATAACTCACATAGAAAACATTTTTTCTTAAATGCTTTTAATTTTTCCACTTGCATATTTGTTGTATATATATATATATATATATAATATGCAAGTTATATATATACTTTATTATTAGGAATATATTAGGAAAAATACTAGGAAAAATACTTTAAGCATTTTTTGTATCGACTTCGGCGGAAAGCTTGTTGTCAAAGGATCAAATATGTTCTTATATCTATAATGAAAATTTCAGATTCTGTATTAATGATATGCTTGAAAGTATCTTCTTCTGTATTAAAATATATCGCATTATTCGGAAATGTTCGTAACAAATCTTCCTTTGCAATGACAGTGGATTAAGAGATTACATAAACAAAAACTCCTGATTACATTATGCATATTTTTTAATGTCACGGGGACCTCTATCGAAAAATTTTAATAATTTAACTACTTATTATTATTACTTTTAAATAACGTTTGAGGTAATCTTTTGTAGCAGGTCTTTCAAAACCTGAAAAAATCGTTAAGGCTGCTCGTCAGTAAACTTCCCGATTCCCCTCGCTGATGTTATTCCTATGGGAGTAGGATGCATTCGTATTTTTAAAATATCTCCTCGGAAAATTAATATTTTTAACTTCTGTTTTCTTTGTATTGTTCTTAAAGAATGTCTCTTTTTTTCTTAGTTGTCAATTTTTTTCTAAAATACATACTTAATTTTATATGAAATGTTAAAATCGTATTCAGTTTCGCTAAGATTTTAACACATAAAAATATAAATTAAGCACATAGTTTAGAAATATTTTGATAACTAAGAAAAAAAAGAGACATTCTTTAAGAACAGTACACAGGAAACAAAAGTTAAAAATACTAATTTCCCGAGGGGAATTTTTAAAAATACGAATGCATCCTACACCCATAGGAATAACATTAGCGAGGGGAATCGGGAAGTTTACTGATGAGCAGCCTTAAGGCCTACACAAAATATTGCTGCAGACAGGCTTGATTTCGATTATTTCTAAATGTATAAAAGTTTGCACTGTTTATTTCTAATCTATACTAAAACATATGTGTGACTAACGCTAAAGTCATATTGACGGTGGAAACACATCACCAATAAATGTTGCATTTATTATGCAATTTGTTTTAATTTCTAGACATTGCACAAGTTCAATTTTTACACCGTGAAATAGGAAACAAAATATTCTTTCAAGTGCAATTTGTTCAAAACTGTATCTCAATTTATTGATTTTCTATGGTTTTTAAAATAATTTTTAAGACTATTTTAAATCTATTCTCTATCGCGTTACGAAAGATTAACCCGCTTGCACTTGAAACTATATAAATAGTTCAGCTTTTATTTCCGGCTAATATTCCATGACGAAATTAACATTTCATCAATCAATAAATAATAAATAAATATAACTAAAACACAAAGTTCACAGACATTTAATCGAATACGCACTTAAACCACTGAAATTATCAGAATAAAAAAAAAAAAGGCTGCCGTAAGTAGCAAAATCTTTGGTGATTTGTTGCTTTATTAACTCCTGGCATGCGGTTAATACGTAAACATCTCTTTTAATAAATTTCCAAACTTTATTTGAATCTTCAAGATTGGCATTAGCATAGTTGAGGTTTATTCCAATAAAGCGAAAAATGTCCAGGACAGGACTCGAACCTCGGTCCTAGGCTTGCCGTGGCAACGCTCTTCCTTCTGAGATAACCAGACGATATACTAGCTGGCATAATTCACAGTTATTCGTTGGATAGGACTGCGGCCGGGTAGCTCAGTAGGAAGTGCATTTTCACGGGAAGCCAAGAACCCAGGTTCGTGTCCTGTCCTGGACATTTTTCGCTCTGTTGGAATAATCCTCAACTATGCTACGCCAATCTTGAAGATGATTTATCTATTTGAAAAAAAATTTCCTTGTCTTGATTGTGATTTTATTTGAATATATAATTGATATTTTTCATATAAAAATGCTTTTTGGTGGTTGTCACTGGGCAATCTAAAAAAAATCTATTAGTTTTCAATATTTTTTTTTTCAGTTATGCTCTCTGCAACACAGGGAAACCCGGGTTAATCCCCTTGTTGTTTTTAAAAGTTAAATCAGCGATTGTCACAAGCAGTTAATATGCGATTTCTTCACCTGCCTTACCCTCTAAATTGAATAAATGCCAAAAAAAAAAAAGAAAGAAAGAGACTGTTTGATTGGCAGGTTTTATTTACGCGTAGAGGGGTTAACAATAGTGAATACTTTTTAGTTCGTAATTATATAAATACGTAGCACCTATACTAGTGCTCACGAATATACGTTTATATACGTTTAAACGTATACGTAGTTAAGCCTTTTTCCCATATGATTCCTATCCAAAATCGTTACCGGTTACAATACGTTTTATACGTATTATACGTATAATCGCGAGCACTAACCTATACTCATCGTCTGGTCCGTCCGTCCGTCCGCATATAACAGCTCAAAAACTACCCAACCGAATGGTTTGAAATTGAATATATATAATCGTTGCAGAATCTTGTCGAGTCATTTCAGATTTTCTGAAAATCTAATCAAAACTTAAAAAGATATTAATAAAAGTTGTCTTTATTCTATTAAATCCTATCATACGTAATCTATATAATAAAAGCGCAAGTCAGTGACTGAGGAAAACAAATACGCGCTGACCATTTATTTTTTTTTCATATGCCAGGAAAACATTTTTATTCAAAATTATTTTTTCGAATAAAATTGCATAAAAGTTACATTTTTAGAAAGATCATTCAAAAAAATTGTTTGTTTGAGAAATGAGTTACATTCAGATTAGATTCTGAGATAACTTCAATTGAAATTAGGTTGATAGCCAATATCTCAATTCATTAAAGTAAATAAACACAAGAGATTCGTCCATCGAGAGTAATAAAAATATTAAACAATGGAAGTAATCATTCGCAAAGCAAGATCTTCAAGGTGAATTTTGCAGCGCTGTCCGGTGTCGAAAAAATAATTCGCATCTGTAATCGTGGCATACGTAATAAGAGAAATGGCATCATCATTTCGTTCATAGCAGACGATATAATTCATTTTACTGAAATAATAACGAGGATATTTTTATATTGTAAAACTAGTTATAGTACGAACGCACCTCATTTGTCACGTTTAACGTACAATTTCCAACTGTTTAAATTAATGACATGCTGTATATTTAATATTTACATAATCCTTTCTTTATTTATACATGTAATATATTTATATCATCTTATATGCATTATATCTCATAACCTGCTTACATAAACATATTTCAATACATACAATAGATATAATATTTTTTTTCTACAGATACAAATAACAGTGACCTAATAGGAAATCTTCCATATGACCAATACAACAATCGCTACAGTAATAAATTTTCTACATGATTGGTGAATGTTTCTGGCAAATGAAAGCAACAAGAAACTCTGTAGCTGAATAAAAGTGACTTTGCAAAATAATGATAATGGAATAGGAATTTAAAGTGTGAATATTTAACTGAAATCTTTAAAGCAAACAATAAAATTTTTTGAAAGAAATACTCACTCTTTGCTTGTTTGTAAAAATTCTTGTTGCTTTTAGATTTTACATCCTAATATATTCATACGAATATTTCTAATTTATGAGCAATAGAATAAACAGTTAAAACAAACGTATGTAAAATATCTTTTCCTTTTTGGAAAAAAAAATGAAAGTTTTGAAAGTTTTGTAACAAATAGTCTTCCAGATCGATAGAATCGAGACCATGAACATAAACACTTGATAAAATTATACATAAATTTAAAATCATGTGATAATTTTCTAAAGTTTTGAATAATTTAAGTTACCTGATATATCTACATGATACCCTCATATGTAGCAGGGGGGGGGGGGGGGAATTTACATTTGAAATATTCTTTTACAGCCGTTCTTTTCTAGTCTAAAAATTTGCTAAGCCAAATGGCTCTATGAATGTTTGATCTTCCATTTCGATGATTTTTAAGAGTAATCGATGAATGCAATATTTGCTTAACAAATGTTTCATTTTTTTTTTCTTTCCCGTATCGCGTTGCCTAGGTGATGTTACCTGCATGTTAAATGTAGTTTCAATGAAAGAAATATTTAGTTATATTATTATTTTGGGTACATTCTGTGTATGTTAACATTCAACAGATGTCCGAATATTTTATATATGTAAGAAATACAAATATTGATATAATCTACTTAACTCCTATTATGTGAGTGCAAATAAAGGTATTTGATTATGATTAATTTTTCTAAATCAATAATTTGATTAAAATTGAATTTCGGTGTCTGGAAATGTCGTTTTTTGACAGCTATCATATACTCATGAGAATATTTTATGTAACTAGAAAATCTATTTCTTTAAACGTTAATCCGCTTAAGCATTTGAAATAGTTGATATTTCAAAAAGGAAGCGTCTGTCCGTCCGTTTACAATTTCGCACTGTGACAGAAAGCACTTTTCTATGAAATTGGACACGAAGATACTCCAAAGAGCGACTTGAGAATACTCCGAAAAAATGTTTTTCCAATGTCAATTTAGATTTTTTTTTTTTTTATTTAACTTTGTGGGAATTTTGTTGCGACTGTCAGATATAGGGTTTCACACAACCGAGATGAGATAACCGGGAATGTTTTTACTGACATTCATTGTTCTTTTCCATAGTGGACGTGTTATTACTTTCCTAACACATAGTGTAATGAAAGTATTGTAATCATGTATATATATATACATGTGTGAGTGAGTGTGTGTAAGCACGTTAACTCCCAAACCTTACTTCTAATTGATCTCCCATTTGGCGAATATGTTATAGACCACTGTCGTAAGAACTGTATTAGATCTTTCTAAAAATCGTCCGGCAGATTAGGAATTTAATCTATTTTTAAACCATTTTCAAACCCTTTTACGACCGATTCTCCTGGGGGAAAAAAGATAAAGTATAAGTGATAAAAATTGCGGCGATGTAATCAAGCATTAGTGGCTTTTTGAGTTAACGTCTCCACTTTCAGAAGGAAATGCCATGTGTTCGAATCCAGCCGATACCAATGTGTGAAAAATTTATAAAAATTACTTTTTTTTTAAATTTTCCAGACTCGTATATCCGTGTACACACGTGTGTGTATACGCGTACACACGTATTTGGAAAGTCCGGTGGAGTTAGAGAACATAGCATAAATGTAAGTTGATGAAAAAAAAATCTGAAAAAAAAAATATTCACACGTGCAGTTACACGCATAAATGCGTTTAAGAACTAGCGCAGGTAAAGCTTCATTTTTAACACTTTCCATCCTGAAAAGTGTTTGACTTCGGTTTGTCTGGCCGTCTGTCCGTGCTCTAACTCACGTAAATATGCTCGGATTGCCCTGCAATTTCTATATGTTATTTTCGTTATCTATAGCATGTTCCCTATATCAACTGAAGTGTGTAGCACTTATAGTTTTTTTTTACAGGGACACTCAAAAGAATTCCGTTACATTACGGTCTATGGGAAAAAATCATTTGCGGTTTATTTTAATGATGTTACACAATTTCAAACACATTGTAATTGATATATATCACTAAGGTGCATTACAAGAAGCTTAATATGGAATATGCTGTGCATAGCACTTATAGATACTTTACAGGGACAGTCAAAAGAAATCCGTTACATTACGTCTATGGAGAAAAATCGTTTGGGGTTTAATTAAATAATGTTTCACTATTTTAAACGCATTGAAATTTATATATATCACTAAGGTGCATTACAAGAGGTTTACTACAGAATAGTGTGTGCATAGCAGTCATCGTTCATTTACAGGGACACACAAAATAATTATCTACTGTCTGTTAACAATAATTCCTGGAAGTGCGTTTTAAGTTGCTGAACGCGATTTTAAATTTAACTCACTTTTTGTCTATTATTTGGTGTGTATAAATTCTGTAGCTCATATACAGGGTAGCATAAAAGTTCGTGAACACATTTCCGTTTATTGACAGAAACTCCAGAAGGAGAATTTTTAACTGTGCTACACGTTTCCTAACTAAACTAAAATTTAACATCCTATGTAGTATATATACAAGATCATATACAGGGCTGAATATAAGTATTCGGAAATTTTTCCGAATATTGTATATGTTGGAAATATATGTTGGAAATTCCTGAAATTACGTTTTTAAATATGTTATGAGTTTTCCAAATTGTTTACTTAGATGTTATCTTTCAGCTTATTAAACGTTAATGATTTGTAGCATTATTTTGGAAGCGTTGGAAAGTGTTACATAATCTATGCTTGAAGCATAATTTTTCGTTCTTGTTATTTATGGTAACGCGGAGACAGCACAATATTTATACAACAAAAATACCCAAATTCCCCTCCAGGGAAGAAAATATGATTTACCCCTGTAATCTCCTGATGTCTGAAAATTACAATAACCACTCTTCAGCTCAGCCCCTCTCACAACCCTGGAAGGGAAATATCTCACTAAAATAAATTCGATATGACATGGCCTCCAAGACGAGACATATCGATTTCTTTTCATATGAACGATTATTATAGCCAAGAGTCAGGTGAACGGTACAGTTTTGTTTTCCTACACGAAAAGCATTGTTATTGTATTAATAAAAAGTGCACCAAATATCCTTGACATATTTTAAAGTTCAATAACAAATCAAGCAAATGGCGTACAAAAGAACGGTTTGGACGAAAATGCTTCTCATGATCAAAAGTTTTGTTTAAGCAAATAAAAAAATTAGTTCCGATAACCGCTTATAAATGGCGCTACAATTGCGAAGCTACCCAAAAATGCATCAAAAGTAAAGATAAGAAAATTTAAGCAATTGATAACATATGTCGCCAGTTATTCCCACATTCAAAATATCAATTTTGAATATACCGTTTTCATTTCATTTCTTTTTTTTTTCTTTTTTTGCATAATTTTTTAAGCTGTGACTCAGAAAGATGGGCTTCTAGGACAAAAATTTAAACCCAAAATTCGAAATTTAAAGGACAGTTTGTGTGAATCATGCAGAATTTGAATAGGACTTAATTTTTGTGATGAGGATTAATTTCTATTAAAACTAAAAAATGTGATTAAAAGTTTAGTTACATAATTGACGAAAAATACGGGTCTTAAAGTTATTCACTTAAGTGTTTTTTTTTCTCTTTAAAAATGAACGTGTTAGTTTTTAGTTAATGTAATGGCAATGTTTTTCACTATGTAAATAATCTTTTAAATATTTTTAAAAATATTTTAATTACTTTTAATAAAAATTAATTCTTGTTTTTACTCAAATTTATTTCTGTGATTCACAAAACATCTGCTTTTGTTTAATTTGCAGCCTTTTAGTTTAAATTTTTCTCTAGAGCCTACGAGATATATCTCGTAGCTTCATCTGTGAACAAATACTTGCTTATCTTAAGATTTTAATGCGTTTTGGGGTAGCTTTTCTAGGGTAGCGCCTGCTATTGGAACTAATTTTTGTATTTTTAAAAAAAATAAAATTTTAGATCGCGAGAAGCATTTTCATCCGAATTGCACCCTCGTACATCAATTGATTTTTAATTGAATTTTTAAATGTTTCAAGGAGGTTCGCCCAAGCTATATTTTATATTATTAAACCTTAACAACATAATGAATAAATCCACAAACATAACTTTTATTTTGAGTGCATTATCCTTATGTAACCTTGAAGTATGCATAGATGGATGTTTGTTCGAATCCTTCATCAAGTCGGGTAACCAGATTTTAAATAAGCCCGAAACACTGTTCAAGTCGGTTGCTGGTCGGATTGCCTTTTTTTTTCAGTTTCGGGTTTAAAGCCTCGCTCTTCGAGTCGGGTTCGATAAACCCAAATTACCATCTACCTTCCAATGTCTATAATCTATATATAAGGGGTGCTCAAATGAAAAGTGGACACAGAGTGTAGAAGTAAGTATTTTATTAGAACTCTAAAAATAATCACCGTATTTGTTGAGGCATTTGTCCCATCGTGTCACCAGTAGGTCAATACCCCTGACGTAGAACTCTTGGGGCTGATCTCGGAAGAATGTTTGTATCTTATCCTTCACTTTGTCTTTCGAAAAAAAACGGTTCTGTTCGGAGTGTTTTATTAAGTGTTCCGAAGATATGGAAATCACAAAGCGACAGATCTGGACTGTACCATCTCATCGACAGCGGCGACTGATGCATCGATGATGGCATCGTGGATCTAGCCTGGATCCTTCATTTTTGACTGTCTGTCTGCCTTGTCTGAAACTCTTGCATTAGTTGTTCACAGCTGTTACGGTCTAAACAGTGCTCACCCTTAACATGCTTCATTCGTCGAAAAATGTCTGCGTTCTTTGCCCCTTCAGCCACCAAAAAACGCACTATGCCTCGTTGCTTGACTCTGGACACTTCCATTCTGTTCACCCTATGTTTCAGCCGTCAGTTACACACACACAACTTCTTTTCAAACGACGCAACTTTATCTAATTCGCCACTACCCCTGCGCGAAGCCAAAATCAAATGGAAAACCAGTTCGGCAACTTTTACGTCGCTACGTCAGCTGTCCACTTTTTAATTGGGCACCCCTTATACATCCTTATATATCTGTAGATAATTAAAAAAGCATATTTTTTCAAAGTATTTTTATGAAGCTTTTTGAAACATAATTTTCTAAGTACAAAAAGATCCATTAATAAATTATTTACCATTAATACATAAGTCATATTTTATTTCTTATCATAACTGATCTCCCCCCCTCCCCTCCTGAAATTCTATATGAAATATCGATAATCTATTATTAGTGTTTGCTGTAAAAGTGGATAAAAAAATATTCATTTATATTGAATTATATTTATCATTATTTATTCTCTGAATGTATCTGTGTGCCTTATGTTATCTATCTAAGCTTAATGTTCAGCTACTACTTTTCTTTAAAACGTCTCGGGTTTTTTCCTCAATATTTACCCTATTCATTCCCTCTGTTTTATTTGTCTCATCCACAATGTAAAGATTTTCATGAGATTGAAGCGTTCTGTTTAAAGATGAGTTAAAATGTATCTTAAAAGCACATAGCTTTTGAAAACATTCATTCTATTTTTCCCCCCTGATGTTCTAAATTCTATTTCTGAATAAATCTTGCATTTTTTTCTTGTTTTCTACACTGATTTTAAACAATACTCGATGCACAAATCCTTCAAAAAGGTATATAAAATTACAATGAAATGTAATAAAATATGTAAGATGCCTGTTAAATCTCCTTTTACATGATCATCCAATAAAAATCGATGGACAAACCATTTAACACAGCAAGTTTCGCATTTCTTTCTTTCATATTCCATCGCGTTTCCTAGGTGATTTGAATAACATGGAAAAGAAGCTTAATATGATTCACTTGTTGAAATCATTTTTTTTTTTTCTTAAATTCAGTTCCTTCGGGTTTAAAATAACTTGATCTTATACGGCCGAAATCTAGTCGTATATTTTGAGTTTAAGAAATAGACTCAGAAATATTAGAAATATTAGACTCAGTTGTTGAATAAATATTTTAGAATTCATGGAAATGAAAACTCAAATTCTCAAAAATATTTGGCAATTTTTCGCCTACATATTCAGAAATAGAAAAAAATTGACGATCTGCGACAACTATTGTAGTATTTTTTAGCACCGTAAAATTTTAAAATATATGTTGAAAATTTAAGCTTTCATTTCCAAGAATTCTAAAAATATTTATTGAACAACCGAGTACAGTGGAATATTTTGATACTTTTATCTTAGTCGTGCGGGGGATGATAATTCGTCAACTTGTTCCCATCGCTATCATTCCTATTGTGCATTTATTTCATTTAAAATATAAACCTTTCATCTAAAATACATACATTAAAAATACATTTAATAGGATTACATACATTTAAAATACATGCCTTTCACTCACTTAATTTTAAAATAATAAGAAATAATACCATAAACTAAAACATTCTATTTTTCCATCGAAGCATTGTTTCTAATTTACTCCGTAAAAAAGTAGAAGCTGCTATTGGCAAGAGAAAAAAATACTGTTGGCGAGGTTTGCGTCCGGAAACATAAAAGTACCTATATATTTTATATTTTTTAAATAAATAAAAATCACAACTGGATTTAAAAATGAACTGAAAATATTGATATATTGTATAAGATATAGAGAAGAGTGTTAAATGGTTAGAAGCTAGCATGTACACTGTTAAAAATTTGTAGCAAACTGTCCAGTCATTTGACAGTTTTTGAAGAAAACGGTTACATAAACATAATTTAACTGTAGTCTGATCGTATTATTGCTCCTTTTATGGTCAGAATATAATTAAATTATAGTTATTTAACCATTTTCTACAAAAACGGTCAAATGACTGGACAGTTTGCTGAAAATTTTTAACAGTGTACCATTTGTTAAACTCTGATTTAAGATGTTATATTTAAGAGTTTTTAAATTAACTGTCTCATTTAATATTTAATTCTTAATAAAATTGCTCCTATTTAGGTTGTCTTACAGAATTTATCCAGGGGTAATATAACTTATTTCTCCAAATCATAAAGAGTTTAAAAAATATTCGTCTTTAAATCATTCAGGAAATAAGCTTACTTTGGAAAGAACATAAATATGAATAACGTAATTCTAAAAATATTTATTGATAAAAAGATATATAAGTGCACTAGCTTGATAATTATCAATAGCTTACTTATCAAGATCTACGTGAAGATATTAAACCTGCTTTTGCAAACGGTACTAAATAGAATCGATTGCCTAAACTTATAAAAAGAGCTTTATACAGTTCTTCATTGTGCAGTGAAAACAGTAATTTATAGAATTCCTCACGTACTCCATTATTTTAGATAATGTTTCGATATAAATAGTCATTAAGTTCAAGTCAATACATTGTCATATGCAGTTACTTGCATTTGCAAAATTGATACGTGGGCGTAATGATCCAGGGAACACTGTGGGAGTGAAATATCTATATGCACCCATGTTGGGGAAGGAAAGTTGGGGATAGGGAGAGACGTGTAAGTACGTGTTTTTGTAGTGACATAGAGAAAACACGTTTGTCGATTGGAGAAATAATTGAGTAGTGCATGATGCCTGGGTGAAATTAAAAGATTAAAAGTGTGCTTGGAATATGTTCTAACCAGCTGCATATGAATCTTAAAAAATAAAATAAAAATGCTGTTGAAGAATAAGTTGGAAATGTTGTAAACTTTTGTACTTTCGTCAACCACATTTTGTAACGCTTATTTCAACTAGAGTTGCCAATTCAGGTTACTCTTCACATATTTTTTTTCTTCTTAAAACAGGATATTTATTTTTTTTTTTCATTTTAAAGAGGAGACTTCATAAAATTCTTCAAACTTTTATTGTTTTTGTTATTAAAACACGACCGTTCACAAATTTCTTTATCTTTGAAAACAAACATTTTTACCTCCAAATCTAACACTTCACAAATTTAATCATTTTAAAGTAAAACTGGTTCTGTCGCAAAATAGCTGAAGGTACCAAAAAACGTATTACCTATCCATACTTAAAAAAATTATGTATATATAAACTTCGCTTAAAATGTCGAAACAGGAATCTGAATAAAACGATAATTTGAGATTAAACAAAATTTCGATTAGTTATTATTATTTTAAAAATATAAAACCAAGTGAATAAATAAATAAAAACAGTACTCTAAGAAAAGTCTGCACAAACCCCTGAAAACATTAGCATGTATGAATATCGCTTACCCGCGAAAAAATGATAACAAGTAGAAAAAAATTGCGTTTTATTCTGCTAATAGGTCTGATTTAGGTGCGTGTAGCTACAGGAAAGGTATCATAAGTGTATGTCAGGTTTTTATGTCTCTGACGTCAATGAGACGTATATTTTATATAAATTACTGTATAATTAAGGAACTTTATTTTTTTTTATCATGTATTGTATTTATATATATGGTTTTCCTATGTACTTGAATTAAAGACGCATTCCATAATCTACGTATTTTAACTAGATCATTTAAAAGGAAATTCCAAAAGGGTTATAATCTCCTGGAATGCGGGGGATAAGTACCAAAAGAATGCAGTAACACGTAGGTTATCCCTTGAATGTAAGTAGCCTAGACCCACAGATTGGAATGGAAGGGGCGAGTTAGATCTTTGCAGTTGAGATTAGAAACAGCTCAGTTGAAAAGCAATTGTTAGGAGATTGGTCTTGCTGTGTGCAGGACGTGAGATCAGTTTGAGTTGTTTTGCGAGTACTCGTGCTGTGTGCAGATCACGAGCGTTTGTTTCCTGGAAGTGCATTGTAAGAGAAAGCCTAAGTGTAGGCTGTTATTTTGGGGACCTGTGTGGTCCTGATAGTGGATAAATCTAGAAATGCATGTCTAAAACAGACGAATAGTATTTTAATATTGTTTAACCGAATACGTAACGAGTATTCTAAGTGTAATTTAATAGGTGGGAATGATTTGTTGTATCATTGCCGGTAAATGTAAATATTGTGTTTTGTTATGTATGTTAAAGTATATCGTTGATAAATATTCAATTTAATATTATTTGAAGTCTCCTTGTGAACTAATTGGCGAACTTACATCGTGTTCGGTTCACGCATCTCTATACCGGTGGGGGCACCATATCAATCAACAAAAGAAAAATATTTATTTCTCTTGGCCGATTAAAACATGGAGTAAAATATATATCACAGTGTAGTTATCTGGAAAACCACTAGATCATGCTATATGTCCCTTTGCCACCACAAAAGAGGGTCAAATTATGTGGGGGATAAATTTTCGCAATCCTTCCTATCTATTCTACGTCTTGATTCTGAAAGATTTTACGCTTTTATGTACGATTTTCAGCTCTTTTCATTGTTAAATTCTATAGTTTTATGTTAAGTAGAAACATGCAAATCTTATTTTCCTCTCCTTGGAAATCTTGTATTTTTAAGTTGTCACTTTTCTTGCGGGTGTGGGGTATTATGATGCATATATCGACCAGGCATAGCTAGTCTGTAAAAGATATGGTAATGATGATCCCTCTTTCATTTTGTGTATACAGCAGCGTATTTTTTTTTTTTTCTCGCATCGGCGTAGCCAAAGAAAGGAAATTTGAGTAGCGGAAGAAAAATTCGCAGAAAACTCTGCAACGTGACAAGAACATGAAGAAAACTTCTTCATAAAATGCCGACTAGTGCGGAGCTTTTTAATATTATTTATATTCTTTGTTAGTTTCCCAAATGAAAATTAATTTAAATTTTTACTGAGTTTGCATGACCGTGCGTTTATTAATTTTATTAAACTTTTTGGTAAATCATTTATTCCTAAAGTCGTGATATACATAAATAGAAAATATGAAAGAGACAGTTCAGAATGAATGATTGAGCATGTAAAAATTAATTTACCTTGCTTAAAAAAAATAAAAATAAAGATTCTGCCTGGTATTAAAATTTGCCTCATCGACCTTAAAGGGATAAACAATTATCGGTTGCGAACAAGAACGAGAGGCATTACGGTAAGCGATGTAACATTTTCTGGAATCCTTCATAATATTCTTTATTACATGTTTCAGCTATCCCACGTAGAAGAGAAGAGGCAGGAATTGGACAGTGGGAGGCGTGAGACAACGTTAATTTTGCTTACTAAACACACTTTTTTTTTGTCAATTTCTTCACCACGTGGAATGAAATATGTCTATATGCTAAAATTATGCGTAAAATTAAAAACGTTCTGCAAAGTCTCATTTTTGCATTCCAAATTAAATATCAAGTTCTATTTTGTAGCGGATTTTGAATATGAAATTTATAAAACAAAATTAATGAATTATTACTATAAATCATATATCCTGTCTTCACAAATCACTACTTAAGTTAAGCCTAAAAACAGCATGGTTTATGTGGTAAACTATGTACTGAACATACTACCTGAAGACAGTATTGGGTCACTGAGAAGGGGAAAAGTATAAAACGTTCCATTTCTTTCTTCTGTGTTTTCAAACAGTTACAAATATGTAATTTCATAAATGCACCTTTCTTTTTCTGTAAATTTAAATTTTGTAATATTTATCTATACTAATAAAAGAAAGATGTTTGTCCGTGTGTCTCTCTGCGATGGCTAGAGAAATATACCGCACGTAGAAGAATAAAAAATTGGATGAGGTTAGTCCAAGGCCGATACAAATGCACCTGAGACTAAGATTTTCAATTTTTGTAGATTGGCAAATATATTAATTAAAAACCATAATGAACATCACTGGCGCGTTGCCGCAGTTGTCTGGCCAGAAACTGTTTGAAGCAGAAGAAAGAGGTGGGGGAAAAAATCTGTTTTTCTCTTTTTTAAAAATCCGTATCAGCTTAACAAACCGAAATATCGAAAAACAAAAAAATACTCAATCATCGTAATTTACCGGTTCTACGGTGTTACCCGTTAAAAAATATCAATATTTACAGATTCAAATAAATTAATTTCCGAACAAAAAATTCCTGTTTTTTTTCTTCCGCATGTTTACTTGTCCGCATTCACTCTTCTGTTAAGATTACAATTATTTAGTATAATTTTACGGTTCCAACGGTGTTATTTGTTAAAAAATATATTAATGTTAACCGTAAAAATATTTTCAGACTACCGAGTTTCGTTTATTCGGCAATTTTTAAAAATCTGCATCAGTTTTTTTTCTTTTTAATACAGGGAAAAAAACAGGTAATCTGAGTATTTTTTTCCATTCTAACGACGTCTTCGGTTTAAAAAATAATATTTGCTGTTTTAAAAAAAATTGAATGCGGATTTCATTTTTTTCGTTTTTCCGGATTAAAAAAAAAATCTGTATTCGCACTTTGGATCGAAATATAAATAAACAAAATATAGCCTCTTATTGCTGAAACTTTTGCCTTTTAACGATGTCTTTTTTTTTTTTTAAATAAGGTTTTTATTAAGGGCCCGGACAACGCCGCGTGATTCAGCTAGTTTTGTAATAAATGTTAAAATCAGTTTCAAAATAGAATTTCCTATTTTTGATGTACAAAAATGTTTTTCAACTACACATGTTTTTAATCTTTCAGCTTTAAATCCTGTAGCACAATATAGTATTAAATAAAGACAAGTGATGTTTTTCATTTAACTCAAGATCTGTGGAACTATAATATTTGATAAAATGTAAATTCATCATACTTGTCATGTGTCCCCACTCATTCATGGACGCCGACTTATCGGGGGGCGAATCAGGTAAAATACCACCAATTTAAAAATGTTGTTTTCGTCCTTATTGATCAGTGATTAAAAGGGGAGAAAAAATACTTTATTAAATTACTGGTAAAAGTATACCAGATTGCCTAATTTAGCCCACGTGAAATCGGCGACTATTCACTCATTCCCACTCATGGGGCGGAGTGGGGCAAATTTTTCATATTTTGGAAATGGCCTGGAAATTCAAATATTTTTGTCTCACGCCCTACTAAACATTATTTCAGCACATCTGTATCCAAAACGGAAGAAAATATTCAGTAAGAAATGTTTTTATGAAAATTGTCCCATTCCTGCCCCCTAACCCCCAAGCTATTATTTCTCTTCTCAGCGACTATGAAACTGACGCAAATTATATAAGTATTACGACTTTTAATGAATAAGATGAAAAATTATGCCAAATGTTAAAAAACGTATTACAATTGATATGTTTATATTTGTGTGATATTTAAAAAAAAAAATTTTTTAACTTAAAAATCATGGTTTTTATCATATTTTTGTGAGCTGAAATAATTAAATTATTGTAATTGTGCATACTAGTTTTATTTTACATAAACTTATTCAATAAGATGGTAACGACCAAATATATTAAAAGGATGCGCAACGACACAATTAATATGGAAGCTTTGCGTTTGCCATATAAAATGTTTGCACGAATATGATGGTTTCATACATTAAGTAGTATTTCGATTTATGTCGTTCAACCCGCAACATACATTTTTTTCCCTTCATTCCACATTCTTCTGACATATATATTTCAGTGCTGTTTCAATGAGATATTTAATAACCAAATATATTAATTAATGACGCGCACAATCGTGACATAAAAGCATTGAGTTTGCTATCATAAAATGTTAATGGATATGGGTGAATTCATACATTACTAATTAAGTATTTCGAATTATATCGTGTAATTCGCAACATATATATTTTTTCTTCTTTCTACATATTTTAATGTTATTTTTCTTTAAAATTCAAAGACACATATAATATTTTATGTAAAAGGATTAACGAATTTAAATAAAACCTACCCTTATTTAAAGAAGCTTTATAAATATGTTTTACATTTATTTTTAAATTTGTTAAGCTGGTTCGTAAATGTAAACAAAGTCTTCTGCATTGTGCGATCTAGTTAAGTTGAAAACATATTAGATATGAATGCAGTGCAAATTAAGGATTAATGGTATACCCTGTGAATAGGGTTTTAAAACACTTTTTTTTAATTTTGACAAAACACTGAATTTTCTCGACTATTGTGATTCTACAAAAATAGATCAGGAAATTAATTCAAACATATTCCTCTATATGCCTTAAAGGAAAAAAAAAATCAGTCATTTCATTCTATAGTCTACTTTCTTTTTACATGGCGCGCTTGAAATTTCTAAGTTTGAAAGTTCTCTTTTTTCTTTGTCGATATTGAACAACTAATTTAAAATACTTTTAAGGCTTTTACAAAATTTGTTTATCAATCCGATTGAAAAATTTCTTTTTTAACAAGTAAAGTTTCTTCTCATTAGAATAATAATTTTTTTCTTGCATCTAAATATAAGATTACGGAAAGAATTCGCTTGTTTTGCAATCTGATATCTATTTTGGTTTTGTAATTTTGTTCAAGTACACAGTTTACGTATTTATCAGACCATTTTTCAGGCTTCCTTTTGTACCAATATTTAAGAATGAGAATTGGGATTGCAAAAAAAAAAAAAAAAAAAAAACTCTTTAAAGAAAACTAGGTGATTTATCCTCAAGCTTTTCCCGGGTTACAGAACATACGTGAAAACCATTTTTAATTAAAAACTCGAATTTTTTTTTTTACTATTTTTAACATTTAATATATATTTTTAGATTACCAACAACATAAAAAAACATTTTTATATGAAAAATATCAATTATATATTCAAATAAAGTTTTGAAATTTATTAAAAACGGCACTATTTTATTAGTCGCATGCCAGAGGATAATAAAAAGCGAAATCGCCAAAGATTTTAGTATTTACAACAGCCTTCTTGTTTATAATTCTTTCAATGTTTAAGCGAGTTGTTGGATTACATATCTGTTAATCTGGTGATTTATTAAGTTATTTATTGGTGAAGTTTCAATTTCGTTATGAAATATTAGACGTAAAAAATGATGAATAGTTTATATAGTTTTAAGTGCGAACGGGTTAATCTCCCGAAATCGAGCTGCACTCGATAGGGATTGATTTAAAAACGAAATCGTGCATGAAAATTATTTTAAAAAATCAGTAAATTGAGATACAGTTTTCAAACAAATTGCGTTTGAAAGTACATTATTTTATCTTTTCGATGGGGTATAAATTGAAATTGTGCAATGGTTAGAAGTTTTAAAAAATTGCAGTAATAGCGAAATTTGTTCGTTAGGTCGTAGCCACCGTCAATATGACTTCAGAGTTTCTCACAGAGATGTTTTTGCTTAGACATTTCGTGTATCATGATTTAACAATCTTATAATATTCTTTAACATAAGTATGTTTTAATGAATAATTGATTCATAAATTATTCTAAGCTATTCTAAGCGCTTTCTTTTAAGTTCATGCTGATTTTCATTGTTCTAATTGAATATTGAGATTGAGAATATAATGTAACTGTCTAAACTAGCCAATTTACTATAATTTTAACCCTTAAGGGTCGAATTTTTTTTTCAATTTTTGGAAAATACATTTTTATTTTAATGATATTAAAAGTAACTATCCAAATCACAAGATTTAAAGTTTACTGACATATAACGAATGTGTCATTTTCTGAAATTTAACGAATCTAGTTATTTTCTGTACTATTTATATGATAATAAGTCGAGAAAGAATTTTTGAAGACGTTTGGAAGATGTCATATTACAACTGAATTAAACAGACATAACTTTCTTGTAGTTTTTATGTTTTAGCATAAATTTTTCGTTTGATTGGTTGGTTGGTTCATTACGGGCGCTACGGTCATTATTTCCACAGGACGGCAAAACAAGCCGGGACCTCCATTTAAAGTGGAATCCAGCCCACTATAAACACCCATGCCTGAGATAGCACAGGTAAAATAGGGTTAAAAAAAAAACTGATCGCCATTCCCCAAAATTTGGGAAGAACTTCGTTTTGGCACTAGAATTAAATATCTGACGAGTACCCAAAAAATAAAGTTGTTTTACCCTGTTTTTTTTTTTGTTGGGGGGGGGGGGAAACTTGCAATGTAATTAATATAGGTTTTTACAGGGACAACTGATAGGCTTTCACGAAAATTTGGAAACAACTTTGTTTTGGCACTAGAAATGAAGATTCGATGAGTAACCAACAATTAAAGTTGCTTTACCGTGTTTTTTTTTTTTTTTGGGGGGGGGGGGGTAAAATGGTGGGGGGCATTTTAATTTAGGGGGGTTTAAATAAAATCGTCGACTTTGTATTTATAAAAACTGGCGTAATTTTGTAACGAATGATCGTAACGACTTGCGGATGGTTTCATTAGATTCAGAATAAAAAAAATACGTAACAAACGATACCCCACTTGGCCCATTTAAAAACAAATTGAATTAACTCCCCTTGGTTTATGTCCCCTAAACACCGTAAAACAACTTTATTTTATGGGGACTCATTTGATCTTCTTTCTAGAGCCAAAATGAAGTTCTTCGCAAATTTTCGTGAATGGCTATTTAATTGTTTCTGTAAAAACCTATATTAACTGCACTGAGGAAAGTCGGCGACTTTGTATTTGTAAAACTTGACGTAACTTTGTAACGAATCATCGTATAGACTTGCAGAAGGTGTCGTTCGATTCAGAAATATAAAATGCATAACTAACGATACCTCATTTGATCTACTTAAAATATTGATCCCATCCCCCTCCCTGTGTTAAATTTCCCCCCCTATCCCCCCCCAAAAAAAACAGGGTAAAACAACTTTATTTTTGGGGGACTCATCGGATCTTCATTTCTAGTGTCAAAACGTAGTTCTTCCCAAATTTTCGAGAATGGCCATCAGTTGTTGTATTTTACTCAATTTTTGATCTATTTTACCTGTACTAAGATCGGATTCGAACCCAGCACCTCTTGTCCAGTAGTCAGCCAGCGACCTAACCACTAGACAAGCAGGTGGTTAATTATTAGTTCGGAAGAGTAGAACCTATATTAAATTTAAAGAGTTAAACTCATGTTTGAAAATTTAAAAAATCATCAACGGTGTAAAGAGAAGCTAACTTTCTTTATTATTACTAAAATCTCAATCATAAATGAAGCCATAATAAGAAATTTATACTCGTATACTATCATTACTAGATGCAGATAATAACAAAAACAATTGTTAAGACAAAATAATACTCGATGAAAATACTAATAATAATTAATAGGACACCAAACCCGAACGGGTTAAATTAATTATTTATTTGATTATAATTGTTATAATTTATTTTATAAAATTTATCATAATTTTAAATATATGATGAACGTAGAAGTGAAGTCGCAAAACTTCACTTCTTACAACTCGTACAACAATTGGTAGAAAAGAAAAAGGAAAGAAATACAAAGTAATCAACATTAGATACCCCTTCGGAATTTTCTCCAAATTTAATTTGGTAAAAATAATTATCATTATCTTTTTTTTTAATTACTTTTTCATCACAATGAAAAAGGAAAATATAAAAATATATATTTTGTATATCCAAGAAACAATGTTTAGTCCAATTATGTACGGTGACTCAGTACAAGGGTTACAAATTTTAAAAATTAGTCACACTACAACAATTAATCTTTTTACAGGAAACCATGGTCGGAAACTATTTATTCCGACAAAAATAGCAGGCGTTTTGTTCCAATCCTTACTGGACTTTTTTTAGTCTCAACTTTAAAAGTAAGATATTTTACTGAAGTTTTTAACACCCCTACCTTGGTTTGTGTGACATGCAGTGACATCACGAACATTTCTAGAAGTGCACCTTAATTTCATCCGTGACACCGTATGCAATGTCAGTTGCATTCCCATATCTGGAGCGTCTAGTTCGGTTGCAGACGAGAGAGCGGTTGGAAGGAGACTCTTCCAGCATTTTTCGTTATGTCGTCATATCTTTCCCAGAAGAAGGTAATTTATGGGGGAAGGCAAATTTTCGACAAAATCTCTTCATTATCGCTAATTGTATGCACCAAAAGTTAAGTTCGTATTTGAGTGAGAGAGTCTGTATTATTGACAGAAAAAAATGGATTGTGCTGCTAATTTTCTATTCAAAAATTATTTGTTGTAACCTTTGTAATTAGATACCTTGTATTTCAGTAAGACAGCCTGTATTTTTAAATGTATAAAGAGGCTGTGCACCTGTTTTCCTATGCAAAAATTGTAGTGTGCTCTACAACCTCTTAAAATTTGTAGCCTGGGTACCAAGATACCCTGTATTTTGAGAAGGAGAGTCTATATTTTTGACTGAATAAATGGGTTGTTCCCCAGCTTTCTTACACAAAAATTGTTTGTTGTAGAGTGTTGTACAACCTATTAAAATTTGTAACCTTGTTGTTTAGACACCCTGTATTTGAAAAAATACCTGTATTTTTGACTGAATAAATGACTTTTGTTCCTATGCTTTCCTAAACAAAAATTGTTGTAGTGTGCTCTACAACTTCTTAAAATTTGTAACCTTGTTACTGTGATACCTTGTATTTCAGTAACATAGAGCTTATATTTTTGACTGAACAAATGAGTTGTGCCCCTGCTTTTTTATAAAACAATGTTGTAGTATGCTCTACAACCTCCTTAAAATTTGTAACCTTGTTACTGAGATACCTTGTATTTGAGTAACATAAAGCTTATATATTAGACTGAACAAATGAGTTGTGCCCCTGCTTTTCTATAAAACAATGTTGTAGTATGCTCTACAACCTCCTTAAGATTTGTAACCTTGTTACCGAGATACCTTGTATTTGAGTAAGATAAAGCTTATATTTTTGACTGAACAAATGAGTTGTGCCCCTGCTTTTCTATAAAAAAAATTTTGTATGCTCTACAACCTCCTTAAAATTTGCAACCTTGGTATTGAGATACCTTGTATTTATTTAAGATAAACCCATTTTTATTATTTATGGGCTCTGCTTGAAGCTAAACTTAAGTTTTGATACGAAATTTAAGTACATAGGAATGACATAATATATTGAAAATGTATGTTTGAGATGCCAAAATTTTATTAAATAATACGTTTTAGCACTATTCTAAGAAATATCGCGTTTTTGCATAAACTGATATATTTATTTTAAAAAAAATCAGGAATTTGATTAAAGCTTGTTCCTCTAATCTTTTTTTCTGTTTACATAGAGCGTTTGAATTTTCTAAGTTTTCAATATTATTTTCTTGTATTTATCGATATTGAACAAATAATTTCAAAGCTCAGCGTTCTTTCAAAATTTGTTTGCGAAATTTCTTTTTTAATACGTTTAATCTTTCCTCATTTTAAAATTTCACTTCAATATTTGCTTATTTTCTAGCATTTAAATAAGCGATTACAAAAGATTTAGTTTATTTCGAAATCTAATTACTATTTTAGTCACGTAATTTCGTTCAAATATACGTTTTTGGTATTTTTGTAAATATTTTTCTTTCTTTTTTTCGGTGTCATTTCTTAAGAATGAATATTAGGAGTTCGAAAAATAACAAGTTCTTTGAAGAATATTAGCGTTTTCGTAGACGATAGTTAGATTAACTAAAGAAATAATATTCGTAAAGAAAAATATGTTTAATGAACAAGATTTAAATGGCAGTTTATATATATTGCATTTTTTAACTACTATACTGAAACTTAATTATTCACAAATATTTGAATAGGAAAATAGTCCAGACGTCTAGACTTTGATATTGAAAAATTCAAATACAATATCAAAAAATGCAAATATGTTACGGGCATTTAACTAAACTTCTTTCAATTCATATAACAAAGGAAAACTAGTCGGATGTACCAGTCCCAAAACTTTCTTCTGTCTTTTCAAAAAGCGTAATTTTTTTAACTATGAAATTTTAGAATTAAAAAAAAAGCAGCATATCAGAGCTACCTGTTATATCAACACGAAAACATAATCAGCTCCAACTTATGTCATGGTCTAACAGAATATGAAGTTTGATAAAATTCTGTGCATTATTTCTAGAGATATGACTATCTCTAAAACCGTGTAAATCCTGGAAACATGCAGCATATCAGCGCAAACTGTTGAGCGATTTACACCAAAACCTAATCAGCAACAATTTGTATCAAGATATAAATGAATCTAACGTTTTATTAGATTCCGTGCATTAGTTCTTGAGATATAGCTATCGTGAAAATCATGAAAAAGTAGCATAGCAGCGTAACCTGTTGGGCTATTTACACCAAAACTTAATCAGCATCTATTTATCTCAAGGTCTAACAGAATATGAAGTTTGATGAAATTTGGTTCATTAGTTCTTGAGCTATAGCTATCGTGAAAATTGTGAATAATGCAGCATAGCAGCGCACCTGTTGGGCGATTTACACAATTTTTGTCAAACTCAGACAGATGTTTTCTAAAAACAGTCAAATCGTGTTCAGGATTTTCTAAAATGTATAAATCCGTCGAAAACCGGAAGTTGAAATTTTTCATGTATCCAATACTTTCTTTTTGTAAAGATTGGCCCACAATTTTTTTTTTCATGAAATTCTAGCATTTAGATCAAAAATACTCCACTCTCTACAGAACTGTACTTTGATTCAGCTCCCGATTCCAGTGCACCATTCCATGTTGCATACACCGAGATGATTGTTTTTTGTGACCTATATACAAGGACCTTACTCTTCTACCGCCAGTTGCTCACCTGCACCTTTTCCCGCCTTGTTTTGCGTGACTTCGACATGCCTTTGTTAATTTACTTCCCATTTTACTTCCAATTTCTTCATAATCATAGCTTTCTACACTTAAAAATATTGTTATACATTGATTACTGGGCAACTGATCAACTCTTTATGATGTTTTCTTAATTTTATTATGCTTTACTAGCTCAAAAATTGAAAGGTGGCAAAGGACTTTAGCAACTATAGTGATAAAAGTCCTCCTGTAAGTACCAAAATATGGCATATGTTTTTTGAAATCCTACCCTAGATTTGATCGACGCATTACCAAATAAAATGGAATCTGTCTGTCACTCCAAACATTCATATGCATTGGCTATATTCAAGAAAAAGAAAAAGAATTATCATCAACATAACCAGGTTTTACTGCCTTTTTCTGATTATTGGGCTATAACGTTTTATAAAATAATTATAATTAAACAAACTGTATTTCATGATATTCTTGATTTAAATTATCTTTCCAGTGGTATATAGCTTTTATGGTATTACTAAAAAATATTTGGTGGTGTGAACCATCAAACTTCAAAAAAGCATTTTTCCCAAAAAGTTTCCACTATTTTGGCCATCACTGTAGTATATGGTAATCGCTATAAAGTGAAACAAAATTTTCATCTTTTTTTTTTTTTTTTTTTTCTTTGTATTATATTGCTAAAATTTTAAAAATGTTATATAAACAAGATAGTTTTTTATTTTTGAAACATGAAAATGCTGTAAATAAACGATTTTTTAGGTTCAGTGTAAACACAAGACTCTCAAGTCTAATGAAATATTAAAAAATTTGTTTTACATACAGAAGTTCTTTTGTGATCATGCGCGCAAGCTGCGGTTCCAATTTTCTGCTCGACAAGTTAAAAAACCCCTATAAAAATCAATTTTCCCTGTTATGATGTGAAAAAAGAATGAAATGGAAGAAGAAACGTGTATCTATTACTGTCTTTAAAAATTGTGTTTTTGTGATGTTATACGTTTAAAGATATATTATGACAAAAACGGTCATTTTTTTTCACTTTTAGACATTTTAAGAGTGCTAATCCCTTTAATGAATTTCCTATAAAGTACCTTTTATAGTCATGCCTTTAATTTTTACCGGCAGTGTTCATGGCTGCACAAAATTTTCGACTACCTTTCCGGCTATGGACGGTAATTGATGAAATTGGGTTTTCAAATGCGTTATGAGTTTTCTAAATTGAGGGGCCCTCTGCAATAACAAGGCAAGTGGAGTTACCTTGATTCCTGAAAAACCATGTAAAAAGGCTTGTTCACCTACCTTACTATTCCTTAAGCTCTATTTCGTATTCGAACCATCCACCTTGGCTTGTAAAAACTTTTTCAACTCTCACGTGTCTCACTTTCCCAATTCTGATAACAGGGATGAGAGCAGCAATTAGGCATTATATTTTTTAAAACAAAAAACGCCAAGATGATTTCATGTTTTGTAAACTCTTGCATTCACTATATAAAAGTTGTAAAAAAAAGTCATTCATGTGTTCCAAATGTACTTTTCTTTTCACCCAAAACCATACGATATGCAATAATAAGGTAATTGTTCAATTTTTAGATTTTTGTAATGTACTCATTCAGCATATAAGGAAATATAAATTTTACGATCATAAGCAAAGAAAAGATGCTAGAAAACTCTTTTTAATAGGAATTTATGCAAAGAACTTAATTCTAAATTAAAATGTTGAAGGTAAATTCAAAAGCTTTCTAACTGAAAACTCCATTTTTCGCTTGCCTTGTCAGTGATTGAAGGGCAGAGGGCCCTTCAATTTTTTACTGTCTCCTTTCAGCTTATTAAATGGTGATGTTTCGTTTGGGCATTCTGGAAGTGTTGGAAAGTGTTTCATAAGCTATGCTTGAAGCATGATTTTTCTTTCTTTTATTTTAGGGCTATTCTATTGAATTTTATTTTCTGCAAAGATCCATTTTTCTGAAATAACAATTGCTTAAATCTTTTTAGACCTCTTTGGAAGAAAGTTTTTAATTTCTTTTCGTTGAAATACGGCGGCGTAAATATTTTGTTCCTGTCTTCTTATTTTTTTTTCTCTTTTGTTGTCGCATTCTTATTATTTCTAAAACACCAGACATTTTTATGGCTTTTATGAAAGTTTCTGTTTTTATAAAAAGACAAATTATTGTTTTCACTTATAATTGTATTTTGTGATAAACACTGAAAAAACAATTCCCACTTTTACTTTTTTTTTTTTTTTAGGTTTCTTTGACTTTATTTCTTTATATTATACAAAATTATCGAAATTACATTTCAGTTCTTAAAGTAATTTAAAAATAAATTTGCTTTATTAAATAAATAAATAAATATATATGTTTGAAAGAATCTGACTAGGACTAAAAGTGCATAGTGTGATTTATCAGCACTAGCTTCAACTAAAACGCGAGTTGTAAAAAAGTACTCTCATCGCACTGACACATTTATTATTTGTTTAGTCTCTTCTGATTCCCCTTCTATCCCCTATTTTAATATTTAGATGAAAGCATTAAAATTTGCGGTGCAAGGTAGGAGCTATACACTAGTCCCTCTGTGTATTGTACTCCACCTGGTGAAGACAGATGTTCGTTCCTCCCGAAAAAATTGTCATGTTATCTGTTCGTTCTTATGGAGTTCAAATAAGGATTTTTATTCCATATAGTTATCGTCCAGTGTACTTACTTTATCTGAAATGGGAATTATCTCCTTAGTCTGTATTTCACTACTTTAATCTGTTTCATTGTTCTTTTTGCAGCGAGAAATTAACAAATAATTTTAAAGAACCTAATAGTGATATGAAAATGAATTAGCCTGTTAACTTAGTCGTTTATGGTATCGAAAATTAAAAAATAAAATGTTTGGAGCTAACCTAAGTGTGACCTTCTTTTTCTTCCGAGGAATAGAAGAAAAAAAATTGTTCTATCTGCTAATAATTTTCATTTTGAATTACAATATGCTAACAATAATTCAATATTTGCCAAAAACATAAACTGCATCTTTCTCTACGCTAATGATATCCTTAAAAGCACATCTGACATGCCTGTAACATCACAAATGGTCACAGTCTCAATGGAGACCAAAATAGGAGTTCTTTATTTCGTCACATTAGTGAGTCAAGTGACTCCACAATTACCGTGACCGATATGTTAGTCTCACTTAGTCACACAAAGCTTCAAAACAACACCACTTGCAATTCGTCACAAAACGAGACATATCGACGGCACGATGACGTGATACAACTCATTTTCCACGTCACGTAACGACAATGTGAACATTAAAAGTTGCATTTGTGTTATGGTACTTACAAATTTTGGCCACATTAGGATAAGGAATACCCTTTAAAACTCGCAGTGGTCAGAGGAATTAAACAAATCATTTGTGAACCTCCGTGTAAGCATATTTGACTGTATTCTAACATGCATACATCAGTGTGGTGGGGTACCCAATTCGAGATACACTCTTATCACCTAAATCGCATACCATTTGCATACATTAACCTTTTCAAGACGGACTTCAGTTAACAATTTAATTTTAATACCATAAATTCCGTACAGCATGTTTCGCCTTATTTAGTCCAAGAATTCTGGAATTAGACAAGGCAAAGATTAAGAGTAAAATATTCTGGTACTAAAAAATAAAAATCATACGCACCCTATATGGAACTTATACGTCACGTATATGTGTGTGTTTTATACGCACTTGTGTATATGCGCTTTGTGATTGCATAGCGTGACCACAAGCTTTTACTTTGAATGTGTCAATGCTGTATGTCTCTGTACTACTTGTTTGTAGAAATTATGGATTCAATCGTTGAAAATCGTGCTTCTAAAACATACTTTTCGATTTTATTCAACCTTTTAGAGTTACTGTCGCACGAGTAGCAAGGATAATGTATTTAGCTTATTAAAAATGACAAAGCAGCCTTTTTTCAAATTATGATTCCATTCTACCAAAAATCGTGTTCATCAGAAATACGTGAAAATTCTGAAACAAAATTCGGTTTCCGGCTTGTATATTCACTTCTTTACTTTCTTCTATCCTTACAAGAAGAAAGTATTGGATTCATGAAAATTTGCGACTTCCGGATTTCGACGGATTTATACGTTTTAGAAGATTTTGAACACGATTTGACTGTTTTTAGAAAATACCTGTCTTTTGTGAGTCTGTATGTGACAAATATTTTGTGGGCGATCTATCTCAATAACTAATGCACGGAATTTAATAAAACTTTAGATTCAGTTAGTCCCTGATATAAATTGGTGCTGATTAATGTTTGGTGAAAATCGTACAACAGGTGGTGCTGATATTCTACATTTTTCAAGATTTTCACGGTAGCTATATTTTAAGAACTAATGTACCGAATTTCACCAAACTTCAGATTCTGTTAGATATTAACATACATAGACGCTGATTACGTTTTGGTGTAAATAGCACAACAGGTGGGGCTGCTACGCTATTTTTTCTTGATTGTCACGATAACTATATCTCAAAACTATTGCGCGTTTTTTTTTTTTTTTTTTAAATCAAACTTCAGATTTTATTTCTTGAAACAACTTGTTCCTGATTAGATTTTGGTGTAAATCGTTCAGCAGGTGGCGCTGTTATTCTGCATTTTTCGGAATTTACACGATTTTAATTATAGTCATATCTCAAGAACTTATGCATGGAATTTCATCAAACTTTAGATTCAGTTAGACCTTGATATAAGTTGGTCCCGATTCGTTTCTGGTGTACGTGAAACTTGTATGAGAGAAGAAAGTTTTGGAATTGGCATATCCGACTACTTTATGCCAAGTTTTAACGATCCCCGGTAAAACCATTTTTAAATAGACGAAAATCAATAATATTGCTATGCAACAATTCATTTGATTAGACTGAAAGAACTGTTTCAACAAAATTCATATTGGAGTATTTCTAAATAAAAAATTCTGTGCCAAATTTTTGTGGAATCAGTACTATTTTATTTTAAATGTAGTCCAATATGATTTTTTCAACATTTTTTGGAACAATTTTCTTTTTTCTTTTTGTCTTTCCAAATACAGTTTGGCCATAATTAGACTGATAGTACTCGGTGTGCTCTGTAGCGCTATTTAATTGCGAGAATGGAGCCAAGTTTTGTAGGATGATTAAATAAAATGGGGGACGGAGGATTCCGCTAAAGAAAAATTAGTTCCAAAAGTCACCAATAGGGATATCAACCTTGTATATCAAATATTTAGACATATCTAACTGTATCAACTCAAATATATATTTTTTTCTAATATTTTCCTATTTAATACATACATTCTTTTAACTTACATTTCTGTATGTATGTGGCAGTGAAATCTTGTGACTCATTTTTAACCCACGTCCTGTTGGCGTAGAGCTTTGAAATTTAGAATATATATATATACTAGGGCATCCAACCCGAGGTGAAATCCATATTTTTTTCATTGAAAACCTAATAGATTTTTTATATTTAATAATATTTTTAGATCGCCCCCTAACAACACCAAAGAGCATTTTTATATGAAATGACTCGTGCTATAGCCAGTATACACGTCAGGACACATTGCCGTTATCATTATCTTTTTACGCGTGAAGGTTTCACTATAGTACTCCATTGTGAAATTTGTTAATTTTTAAAATTCAATATTTGAAAAACGGCATAATCATTAAATTCGAAATTTATATCAAGAAAAATGCAATTTTGTACATTTCTAACGCAGTTTGTCTGACAATTTTCTGACACATACTTTTCGAACCATTAATTTTTTCATTAACCTCAAATCAGTAACATTTTCAGAGATTAATCTGTGGCAACGATTAGCGAAAAAGCCAGTCGTCAGCAACGCGTAGCTTTTTGTTAAAGAAGATTCCTGAGATACATGAATTGGACATTATTTTGTAAAAATTTGATCTCTAAGGTGGGTCAACGTATAACGGTGGGTCAACGTCGGCCAAACTTTCATTTTCCCAATAGAAATATCGTTACGATTTGTTTAATTGAAAAAATAGCTCCATTGTTGCAACATTAATCCATTTTCACCCCATTGTTACCCACATCATTATGACGTCACATTGAGCGACGCACACATTTGTGCTTTATAATATGTATAAGTTGACTTTTTTGTGAATTTTAATGAAAGTATGTTTTTTTTTACATTTAATTTTATATTTACAGTTTACATTTTTCAGACTTTATTTTATGTTATATATCCATTTTAAATTGCTGAAAACATTAATTTTCCAAAAAGAATCTATTGTTTAAAACCTTCATACATCTTTTCTACAGGGTTTCTCATTTCCTTTTGTTGAAATATGCTGACGTAAATATTTTGTTTTAATACTTTTCTTTTACCCTTTGTTATTATTTTCTTATTATTTCTAGAACACGAAACATTTCTTTTGTGTTTACAGAAGCTTTTGTGTTGTCATAATAAAAGACGAAAGAAAGATTGTTTTCCATTGCATTCTCTTTTTTTACTTGCTCTAAACAGAGAAACATTTTCCCCGCTTTCTTTTTTTTTCTATATTGTTTCATTACACTTTTGAATTGTGCAGTAGATAAAAAAATATTGATACAAAATACTATATATAAAAAAGAATAAGGTTTATAATAATCTGAAATCTTTTTAACTAGTGATGTAAAAACAAGAAGAAAAACTTATGCGTCATTTATAGACTATGAACTACATACACAAACAGCCAATGTGATGTCACTGCGACTTCACAGCTGTCACAATCCCAATCATGACCATAATTGAGACGTGAGAATCAGAGCGGTCATTTTCGCCCCATTTTTGTGAAAATGAGTATGAAGTGTCAAATCATTGTATATCATGCCCTCTATTGGCTGTATAATGAATTTTATTAATTTCAAAAAAGTGATAGAACCAGTTTAACTGATAATCAACGTAACTTGGATATGAAGTTGGCAGTGCAAAAGTGAATCAAATGTCTTGGATTAAGGCTTATATTTTTAAATCTCTCTTCCTGAATTTAAAAATTCAGAAATGTAAGAAGCCACTTTCAAAACTTGCCTAAAAGAATTTGACAAAAAATTGAACAAATTTTAGAAAGCATTTTTCTCGAAATCGCAGCTGGTCATGTTGGTTTACTCAGGATCTCAACGCTTGAATATATCTTTAATTCGCAACGTTATGACAGTCAGGTAATCATCACTTCGTAACTCCACTGTAAAGTTAGAAATCGCAATTTTTCAGTCATTTGCATCTCGTCACAAAATGCAACATATAGTCTTCACCGAGACGTTACGGTGGATTTATTTTCCACGTCACGTGGAGGCAACATGGACAATAAGAGTTGCATTTTGGGTTAGCGTGTTTTTGCATTTTCGTCAAATTCGGGTCACGGACCTATTAGGCACTTTCCAATGTTACGGGTAATATGGTTTGAAATGTTCGCCACGTCGAACTCTATACCTGCAAATGCATTACACTCAATATTCCCAAGTAAGCATAAGCAAAGCATGTATATACGCAAAGCATGTATATAAACACATCTTTTGTCACAAACTGAAAGCGCCATCTTGCGGTTAACTTCTTGCGATACGCCCATGCATTATATGACGAAAATAACGTGTTAAGATGTGTTAGATCACCCCTTAAAGTTTTGAGCATAAGTTCTGATACACCATCCATAAGTTAAAATTTAACATAAGAAATTTTGTTTATGCTTTTAATAATTTATTAAAATATTACAATTTACTGATCTGTGCAGAAATGATTTCGATTCCGAAATAAAAGATCGCATAGAGACAAATTGAGAAATTCTTATACGCTCAACTACTTCTGGTAACAATTATCATATGGTATTGTAATTTTTTAATTTAACTTCGAATATAAATAAAAGCTGCTAACATTATATGTTTAAATATTCGAATGTTTTCACAGGGTGAAATACGAACAGCGATTCTCTGACTCAAAATTTCTCTGTTAATAATAAGCTTTTAAACATTGTCATAATAAAATTTAGATTTTATCAATTTCATCACGAATGTAAATGTATCTTTTTAACAAAAGTTAACCTTTAATAATTCAGCCCTTAATTAAATTTCTCGTTCGTTTCATATATTTCAAAATATTCTTCCAGTGCTTCAAAATAGATATACAAGAAATTCTGATTTTTTTTTTACCACTATGAAATTCGAATACGAAAAAAGTATGAAATTAAATTTTAGGAGAATGTCACGATACATCCATCTAACCGACATTCGCAATTTAATACTAGCTCTGTTACCATAGAAACCCCCATACCAGCATCCTTTTAAAGAATAAAAGGTCACACGATATCAGCACTTGACCTGATAAAATTAATTTTTGATGCCAAAGATATTGCATACAAAAAATCTTGATAAATATATTAGGCCGTATTTTTAATGCAGTATTAAACGGGAATTAAATCGTTATACTAGGCAACTTTTGCTAGAGAATTTGAATTAAAGTTTGAATGAGATTCTTTTGTTTCGTATTTATGTTATAGTAGTCTAGATTTAGTTTCAAAATGGTATATAAAACAAGTGCTTAAAGGAATCTGTACACCAGAATTGATATCGTATAACTATATGAGGTGTCAATCAATACGTATGAGTTATATATATTATAATTAGGAAAATATTGCAAAGAAATCAATTAGAGCTGCGAAATTGAAATGAAGTATTTTTATATTTTTTACTTATTTATAAATATATTAGCGAATTGCGCTAATGCAAGAATGGTAATTTATTTCTTATATATATATATATATATATATATATATATATATATATATATATATATATTCCGCACAAATTAAAGTACATTAAAAGAAATCGATGATTTCTTAAACGCTCAATATATATATATATATATATATATATACTTTTTTTTTGGAATAAAGATTTATAGTACTTATTCTTTCGAGTTTACTTGGAATAACGGAAGCGAACATTTTGGACTGAAATCGACAATCCTCACGATACAGACAGTCGATGTGACGTCACTGTGAAGCCACAATTATCAAAAATGGTCGCAACGGAGACCAAAAGGTGATTTCTTTTTTTTTCGTGACATTGACACTCGGATCGCCGTCGCTTTGACTCCACTGCGACCGATTGACTTGTCACAGGACATAAGGCGACTGCAAAATAACGCCTTTTGCAACTCGTCAGAAAACAGGACATATCGACATCATAGTTACGTGGACACGACTTATTTAACACGGGACGGCAATGTCGACAGTATATGAATCTCATTTGGAAAACGGTTCGTCACAGTTTGGGTATATTACGGTCACGGTAGAATTAAGGATACTGCAGTGTGAAATGAGAAAATACTGGACTCGGTGTTAAAAAGGGATCAACTCAACTTCGCGGTTAGCATGTTAGTCGCAAAATGAGGAGCCGGATCCTTGATCGTAGTTTTGAAACCAGCACGGTCTGGGCGGGTTGACCGCCTAAGGTTTTCAGGGTTTTCCTTGTGCGAGAACGATATTTCGGATAACATTTCCTTTAAAAGTACTCCTTGAAGACATCCCTCTTTTAGAAATATGGACAAATCTGGCCCATGCTTTAAGAAGAAATTACTTTTCCCTCTCAATGTTAGTTGTTTATATAAAAAGGACTATTCTAAATCTTTATACTAATGTTTGGATTTTATCAATTTCATCATAAATCAAAATGTGGAGAATTAAGAAACATATTTTACGAAAGTTGGTTAATCTTTAAAATTATTCTTCCTATAATTAAGTTTGAAAGTCAATTCATATAATTAAAAAATGATCCTCCAATGCTTGAAACAGGATCGATATTTTTCGCGGTGAATCTCGGATACAAAGAAATATAAAATTAAATTTTAGGAGAATATCGCGATACATCCATACAACCAACATTCGCAATTTAACATTGGCTCTGTTATTACCGAAACCTTCACACTAGCATCCTTTTAAAGACTGAAAGCTCAGTGTATTAGTAATTTGGAATAATGATTTACAGTACATTTTGTGGCTTACTATATTTGGCCAAAGAGAAGCACGTTTTATTGGAAATTTGTTTTCTTGTACTAGAATTAAGATATCAACTCAAGGTTTTTTGACCATGTGTATTGAAGTTTATACAAGCTGTATGAATTTTTTTCAATCGGAAATCTTTAAAACTTGCTTCAAATAATGGAGTCTATGCCCAAGTGTACTCCAATCGGGCGGTCATTTTTCTCACGACTCAGTTATCTGAAATAGATGCTTGCATCGAGTCAGGTAACCCGAATTTACCCGACCCGTTCGCAGTTCGGTTCGGGTCGGGATGACTAATTTGTTTTGTTGCGGGTCAGGTATGGGTCGGACGGACTTTAAATGTTTCGGCTTCGGGTCTGTTTTGGGTTGAGTTTTGACTTTTACGAGTCTGGTTCGGTTGACTCGATAAAAAAAAAAAATCCTATATATTCTCAAATGAAAAAAAAACTATATATTTGAATATTAATAAGTGTATGTGTGTTCATTTTTATATAAAAACGATAAAATTGATATTAAGAGATATAATTGCAGACTACTTTTCCATTATCGTATTAAAATATAGAATAATTTTCTGTCACTCTGGGTCCGGACCGAGTTCGGGTTTGAACATTTCGGGTTTCAAGTTGACTTTTTTGTCTGGCTCGTGTCAAGTTGAGTTTCGGGTTTACTCTAAGCAGGACGTTTGGATAGGGTACAACATGACCTTTGCAGGAATTAAGCCAATTTTCGAATTATATTGAGAAAGATTGATATTCTCTGGAGCTTATACCAACATTTAGTTTAAAAAGTTCAGCGGTCATTTGAAAAAATATATATATATATAAATTTTTCGAATTAAGTTTAGTACGCTATAAAAAAAATATATATGTTATTCCGGTCACCATATGTAACGTTAATTATATTTAGAAATATGGAGCGAATATTTCAGTGCTAAGTGGATGGTAGCCATTATACCACTATTCGAGATGTTGCATTTCCAACGCAAATCTGTTGAAAAATTTTCTACAATATCATCATTGTTGTGAAAATTATGAACAAAAATCTGGGTTTGGATTCGAGTTATACACTCTGTATTTTTGACTCAATAAATGTATTACATTTGTTTCCTACACAAAAATTGTTTGTTGTAGTATGTTCTATCTTCCCTTCAAGTTTGTACAAAGAGTTCTGAATCACCCTTATTTAGAGATGATGTATTCATTAAAGCTAGAGCTCAGATTTGTATCTGTTCATTTCTAGTATACATCTTGGTACACTGAAAATAAATATCTAATTGATTCTATATTATATAAAAAAAGTGACTAACGAATGTTATACCGAAGACGCGACGGTGGCAAAGCGATGTCAGCAATCCATTTCTCTTTTTCAAAATTTAATTACTTCTAAACACCGCATGATTTTAATTTTTACTTTGTCAGATAGAGAGAAAAAATGTACTTACAAAAAAAAAAAAAAAAAAAAAAACGCTTTAAAACTATCTCAGTTTTCTGATTTTCTATGGTTTTAAAAATGAATTTCATGCATAATTTCTTTTTAAATATCTATCTATCGCGTACAGCTCGATTACGGAAGATTAACTCGTTAACACATCAAACACTATAAATAGTTCAGACTTCGTTTCCGGCCATAACGAAGTTCACACTTCATCAATCAATAAATAAATACATAAATGAAATAATATAAATAAGACACAAATTTAACAAATATGTAATCAAAGATTCCTAATTGCTGCTGTAAGTAGCAAAACCTTTGGAGATTTCTTCGGCTATTGATTTCTGGCGTGCGGCTAATATGATAGTATCATATTTCATACATTTAAAAACTTTATTTTAATACACAATTGTTATTTTTCATATAAAAAGGCGTTTTGGGCTCTGGCATATGTAATTGCAGAGATAATTAGTGTGAAGCATTCAGCATTAAGGATCTTAATCAATCAGGCATGAAAATAAAATCTGCCAATGAAACAGCTTTTTTAAAAATTCTTGTTTTAAATTTTCGTTACATTATAAAAATAGCATATACTTCGAAAGCTTGGACATGAACATAAATTAAGCTACCGTTAAAAAAAAAGAAAGAAAAAAAAAAGAAAAAAAACTCTTATTTAGACAAAATGTGACCAAAAAAATTTCTAATTTCTTATTTTTTCTCTAGTCTCGTCTTACGCTTTTCCTTAATAATCATGGGAATAAAACAAACATGACTAAATTGCACTGTATTGAGACTCAATCAACGATGCACGTAATTAGTCTTTAGTAGGAAACTTCGTTAGCTGCATCGAGTCATAGAAAGTTGTAATTGTAGATGACCTTGTTTCTTTTACTAAACTGCTGTAAGTAACAAAATCTTTGGCGATTTATTCGACTGTTAATTTCTTGCATGCGGCTAATATAATAATAGTATCGTATTTAATAAATTTCAAAATTTTATTTGATAACATAATTGATATTTTTTTATAAAAATGTTTTTTTCATGATGTTAGTGTGCAAACTAAAAACAAAACAAAAAAAACCTTATATAAAAAAAAATCTATTGGTTTTCAATAAGTAAAATGATTTTCACCTATGCTCTCTATATGTTCTGTAACTCGAGAAGTCAGAATTGGATCTTCTAAAATATGGAAAAAGAGTCACAAATAAGCCTCTATATGGAGAAGATGCGATCATTGAGGCTTATTATCAGTCTAACCTCAAATTCTCCTCTCCATGTTGAATCTATTGCCAAAAAATGCCTTCATATATTTCAAATTTCTGCATAAAAAATTAATTTTTTTAACTTATTTTTTTCTGTATATTTAAGTGAGGTTTCTTTGCTGTCTAATTCACAAAACATTTCTAAAATATATATTTAGACCAGCCGGTCTTCGCCCGTCTAGCCGTTCGCTTCCGAGTGGAGCTGAGATACATTTTGCAGCGTACAGCCCTGACTTCACTAGGGGCCTAGAATGTGCATTTTACATGCAGACAGAAAAATATAAATAAAATACTTTTTTAAACTATACGAAAATAACTAAAGAATATAAAAAAGCACGTAAATAAAGATTTCGTGACATTAATAATATTTTTTTTTTATGGGACAAAGTACTGCTCGGCAGCAGCCCGTGATTATCTAGGAAGAAGAGATAGCTTTCAGATAAAATAAAAATGGGATTGTCTAAGATACATGGCGATAATTGTAAATGGGCACTGTGGTTTCACGCCCATAAATTGTTAATGCGGTGATCAAAATAACAGGGCCCTGTGTGTTTCTCAGCCATATATCGTTGATACAGCGATCATTATAACGAGGTTCAGCTTTTTTGCGTGCATAAATCGTTAAAATGAAATCATTTTAACATTTATGGTTTTGCACGCCTGTAAACTGATTATACGGCAATCACTATAACGAAGCCTTATGCATACCCGAGTCCATAAATATAGCGACCAGTATTTAAATGCAAATCTTTACTTCCAAATAATGTGTTTGAAAAGAGGAGAAAATGTATTATATTTTGTATACAAATTTAAATCCGATCGCTAAAAGATGAAAAGCGCAAAAACAATTTATAAAATATGAAGAAAAAAAAACTTTTCCATGGAAAAATGTCACTTAAAATATATAATAAAAAATAAGCAATAGTTGTATTATTCGTCTAATCTTCCATAATCGGGTTCATAGCCGATGTTGACGACAAAAACGCTAGCTCTAAAATCGCTGAAATACGTGTTTAGCTGTTTTTTTAGTAGTTTTGTTACCCTGAATTTCACGCTCCTACCTAAAACTACTGCTGTGATATGGCGAAATGACCTAAAATTTTCGACCCCCATTTAACCCCCTTAGGGGATGAATTTTCAAAAATCCTTTCTTAGTGGGTGCCTACATTGTGTAAGGAACATGTCTTACAAATTTCATTGTCCTAGGAGTAACGGTTGAGGCTCGGCGTTGATTATGATTCAGTCAGGACATGTTCCTTTATAAGTATTAATTTATGTTGCAAACGCTGAACTCATAGCGAAACAGACCACCTGTGAATAAAATTTAATTACATGAAAAAAATATTTCATAAATATTTTGTCAATTATACATCAAAACAGCATACTTTAAAGAAGAATATACAGAAAAAATAAGAAAAATTAATTTTCTGACGACAAATATGAAAAATATGAATGCATTATTTAGTCGTGGGTTTATCATTAGAGGGGGTAATTTCGGGTAAGATTAGGAATAGTGTATAGTGGAGGATATACGGAGGTATACGCCTTATACCTGCTGGATTTTTTTTAAGCTCCGTATAACATCTGTTTCTTGCTGTTTCTTTCTGTTCTATGAACTTTCATGATCTAGGGTATACCCTCTGCCCATAGCTTATACCCTTTGATTTTTTACAGCTGCTACACTGATTGGGAAGCCTTATAGGGGCAACTACAGTTGCCAAATCCTATACTGTAAAAAAAGACAAATGTTTCTTTTTTTTTTTTTTTTTGATAATATAATATAGCCGAGAATGAGAATTTAGAATAACCTCTTCCAGGTATCCACGATTCCGAAAAGTATTCTTTATCTTTAAAACCCCCAAAAACTATATTTTCGAGATTTAAAGAAGCGTTTATGAAAACAATGTTTCTTTTGCTGCCACTTATTTTCTTAAACATTTTTTGTAGTTTATTAACCAGTTTTCTCCACTTGGAATATCTGTTTTTCGGTTGCTATCAAGTAAATATTTTCAGCTATGTAACTGAATTTATGCATGCAAAAATAACAAAATAATATTAATTTTAATGTTAATGTTGGTAATTTATCATGTTTGTCTGTAAAACATATTTGTTGAACATGAAAATGTGTTCTTGAGAATTGTTGTCATCTAAAACACCTATATTCCTGTTTCAAAGTTTAATACGCTTCAGTAGTTTTTCCAAAATATTACAGCAATATCAGCTATTTTCCACAGGATTTCGCAAATGCCGTTGGCACTTTAAAATATCTACTCAAATTTCTAATTCTTCATTAATCAAACACAATTTTGATCGCTTTAAGCGTCATGGTAATAATCAAACATGTCTACATTCTAATTCATATAACAGTTGTTTTAGGTAGCCAATACAAAAAAGTATAAAGCTACCTATTGCAGCCGTTCGGAGGAAAGCAATTCCGGAAAATTTCAATATATTTTCACCGATCATGAACCCCAGACCCCAAAACCATCCTCCGTTCAAATGTTGATTTATATATATATATATCCATATATATATATCTGATCTATGTCATACGATAACACTCGTATTTATAAATCAATTAGGATGAAACTATTTGTGTGTATTAAGCTCACAAATGCCTCGACCGAGTTCGTTGGCCAGCTTGTTCCGCCATCTTATTTCAAAATGACAGACACTGAAAGATTTAAAATTAAAATAAATATACAAAAAAGTTAAAAATTCAAATTTATTTTTGATTTAGTGTTAGGCCTTGATATTAAGGATTCCGGAGCATTTTTTGTTTTACCTCTATCTTATAAACTGGCTGAGATAGACCAGTTTGAAATTCTGGGGTAGCTGACTTTTTGAAACAAGACAATACATTACAAAATAAGTCTTCTGATTAATTTATGAGTTTTAGTGAACGCAATTTCTCGCAAATTATTATGTTTAGTTGTTGTAATCATTTTTCCAATCATACGCATATAGTCATATCCGTTAGCGCTAAATTCTCTCCAAACTTGGCGACATTTGGCGAAAAAAATAAGTTTTCATAAGTGAAGCTAACTTGGCTGTAGCTCAATAATTTGGCGAATTTCGTATTGTTTTCGAGTAACATTAGCTAAAATTTTAAAACGAAGATTTAGGAAAGCTACCTTTTCCTCCCGGTACAGGCCGGAAGGACTTTTTTTCGGGAAATCTCGTTTAACAGCATCAAACTATAGAGAAACAGAATGGTAATTTTAAAAAAATTCGATAGTATATATTTTCAGCCAATGTAAATTATTTCGTGAGAACGAAAAATAGAATATTTTGAAAAACATATCTAAACACTTTCTGACAATTTTCTATTTTTTTCATTTCACTAATTTCTTACTTTATAAAATAAGTCCTTATTCAAGAAAAAGATAAATCAAATTCTTTGTTGATGAAAAAAAGCTATTTACTAGTTAAAAGGGGAAAAAATGAAGCAGAATGTTTTTATAATGGCTTTTTAAAAGACTTTTGTATTATAAAATTTAAAAAAAGTCAATTGAAAGCATTGGTTTTTTTTTAATTATTCATTCGCGAATAATTCTAAAAGAAACGTTTTTTAATAGAAAAACAGAATGAGAAACTACGAATGTTTGTATACGTATATATTTTTTAATTTGATATGATTCTTTGTCTCATTTCAATTTTTCGTGTGCAGTTTCTTTTATAAGGGAAAGCTAGTGATTAAAAAAATATGTAAAGAACAAAATGGAAAGATGTATATGACATTTTACATTTCAACATTATAAATTAACCGTCGGCCAGAATAAATAAATAAAGAGAGGAATACATTTTAATAACCAAACTGTCTCAGAAAAAAGAACATAGATATTTGACTGGAAATTATGTCTTCTTCCAAATTATGTAAGAAAAAAAAAAAAGCTTCGGAGGTCATTTTCTGACTGAAAGTAGTTCCAATTAGTTCCAAGCAGTTCGTAATTTCCAATACGAACACTTAATTTCGACATCATATTTGGCTTTTTCGGTAAAATTTACCTTCGGATAAAAAACGGAAAGTCATTAGGTAAAATAGTTTAGAAATTATGAAGTTTTAAAGTTATTTACTCCTAATGTTAAATTAATTTTTAATCGTTGAAAACAGAACCTAATCAAAGTAAGTTTTTAAACCTAACTCAGTCTGTGGAATGATCTGTAGTTTTGGATTTACATATTTGAAGCATTTGTAAATGGATGTCTGTTTAAAGAAATTATATTTGTTTCGAAAATCAATTTCAAAATATGTATATTTTCGAAATAAATTTTCAGAAGAAATATTAATTTTAACCTGTAAATTTTTGAGCAGAAATCGATTTCTAGAAACTTTAAATATTTTGAGTAATACTTTAAAAACTACCTGCATTGGAATCTGTTTTGCAACGATTAAAAGGAAATTTAAGATCATGAGTCCAAACTTTAAATCTCCATAATTTGAAAATTATTTGACTGAATAACATTAGTATCCTAATTTTAAAATCCCCCCCCCCCACAAAATATATACATATATATATATATAATAAAGCTTTTGTAAATAATAACCATTAAATCACATAAATAATCGACAATAGATAAACCGATAATTACAATACATAAATATATCCAAATATTTCAGATTCTCAAAACTAAAATAAGTGGGAACAATATCAAGAAACTCGGATGCAGAAAAAATATATGATATTGTAAAGCAGTGGCCAAAATTGCAATAATTAACAGTATGCAACACAAAAGCAAGTGATTAAGCAGCATTTGTACACAAAAATTTATTAAAAATGTGAAATATATAAATACACAACTAAATGCGCTATTGCAGCCTTTAATAGATGAAAACTATCCAATTATAAATGCACATTTGCAGCAATTTACTAAGGAAGTTTAATATAATAAAACTTTTGTAAATAATAACCATTAAACCACCTAAGTAATCGACAATAGATAAACCTATAATTACAATAGGTTGGGTTCCTATTTGACACCACCATTTGGCGAAATCTTGCCAAATCGTCGATAGTCAGCCAGATGTAGCCCTTTTATTCTTCGAAAGGCTGAGCAATGATATTTTTTGTGATGACGCGTTTGTTATGTATGACGTATTTGTTACGAACATCAAGTGATTCTTTATTCGACGTTTATTTGTATTTTAATGATATTTAACGATTTATTAGTTATTTTAAACATGTTTTTTTAATGCAATTAAATAACACTTACGTCTATAAATGGTTATGTCATGATTTTAAAAGAAAAAAAGCGTTGAAAAAATTTCATCATCTGCTTGTTTATTTAAAACTTGATTTTTTTTCGTTTTTTATGTATGTGAGTGGCTACTCTTGTTACTTTAGAACAATATAAATTAATTGACTGCAGTTTTCATGGAAGTCTCGTGTTCACGAAGCGATCATACATGCGGTATAGTGATCGCTGCATTTACAAATTTCGTGAATTTTTTGTGATCTCTATATAACGAAGTTGCTGTATCCAGTGATGATTTTTTTCGGTTTCATGTTCGCGAAGCGAACATACGTGCGGTACAGTGATCGCGGCATTAACGAATTTCATGTATTTTTGGGGGATTCCGATACGACGAGGTTGCTGTATCCAGCGATGTTTTTTTGGGGGGGTTTCATGTTCGCGAAGCGATCATACGTGCGATACAGTGATCGCGGCATTAACGAATTTCGTGTATTTTCATTTTTTCAACTTCACATTAATCGTTAACGTTTATGTAATATCGATGAAATGTGTATAAAAACGTACTTTTTTACTGCTCATATTATCTTTTTTGTATAGCTTATTAAATTTGTCAAATAAAATATTTTATTTCACTCATAAATGCAGTATCTAAAAAAATAATCAACTGTGTATGGTTTAATTGAATAATTCTGTATTTAACATTCTTCTGTCCAAATTGTTTTGAACGAATCAAATATTATATTCCTTACGTTGTTACTCTCGTATAAATGCAATCTATTTTTCAGTGACGTTTTTATCGCTAAATTCATTACTTTTCCTATGTGTAACTATTTAAAAATAAGAATGGCAACATTTTACCACTTTCTTATTGTGGGTTACAATATGATAAGTGTAAGTAAACAATTTAGAAATCGCCAATGTGGCATCATTTTGAAAGCGCCAAATGGTGGGTTGAAATAGGATATTATGCCATTACAATACAATACATAAATATATCATAAAAAAAGATTATCAAAATTAAAATAAGTGGGAGCATATAAATATTAAGAAACTATATATATTGTCAAAATTAAGTGTTCGTATTGAAATTTTCAAAGTTTGGTACAATTTCAGTATAAAATCGACCTTTTTTTTTTTAAACATAAAATGGAAGAAGACGTAATTTCCAAACTAATGGCTATTTCCGATTTTTTCTTCGACAGTTTTCGTAATTAAAATGTGTTCTAGCACTCGATGATTCCGTAAACAACATACGATTAGCAGTCGAAGGTTCCATATGCAAGGCGATGGTTCATAAAAACATTAGTTTTCCCGTAGAAATAACAGGACGATGAATTAGTATCAATTCTTTTTATTGACACTTTACTAATCCAAGACAATAGGTGACTTTTCCACTAATGAGCAAGTTCAGAAATCATATTTGAGTGGTGTTAAGCCATAGGAACAACATGAAGATGTTAAAATTATTAGAGAAATTACACCAATTTGAAAAAATTTCTCCAAGTGACGTTGGTTTGATTGGCAGTTGGAAATACGTACAAATTCTGAGCACCTAGCCTGCGTAACCGTGTTTTAAAGGTAGCGAGGCGTATGAATATTTTCGCCAATGCAGGTGAAGAATAGTCAATGAGCGGCTTGCAAGGCCGTGGAACTTATTACTATATGCGGCATAATTTTGAGGGGAACAAGTTAGACGTGCGAGCCAAAATCAATTATGGGATATCGAATAATAACATTAATAAAAATAAAAATGAAACTAAGAGACGTTCTAAGAAATAAAAATTGAATGTTTCAAAAGAAGAAATAAATTAAGTTCTTTTAAAATACGTCTAAAATACGTTGAAAGAACTATATATTTTAATATTAATGAATGTATATGCATTCATTTTTACATAAAAAGATAAAATTTGGATTAAAGACATAATTGTAGACTACTATTTCATAATTGTATTAAAATATGGAATAATTTTCTTCCACTTTGGAGTCGGGTCGAGTTCGGATTGAAATGTGACAGTTTGGGTTTCGGGTACACATTGAGCGAATGTTTTTAGTTCGGGTATTGTACAACCCGACACATGCAGGACTATAGTTTGTATTACTGAATCTTGTAATTTTCCGGTATTGAATGTATTAAATTTTGAACTTTCCAGCAAGTCATTCAGTTCTAAATTGTTGTTTCTCCTTAAAAATATATTCTTCCGGATTACAAAATATCCCCTCACCTCAATCTGAAAAGGATATAAACATCAACCTACACAAACTCGTAACTACGAACGTAAGTGATTTCGATGAATTATTTTTAACCATTCTAAAATATTTTTGGAGATTTTCTTTTTCCAATTACTACTCCAAGCGTATTTCAGCTGCTTCTTTACAATTTTTTTAACAGCTATTCTTGCAGAAAATAGAAACCATATTCTTCATTACTGTGAAAAATTCCTATTGCTTTGTGAAAGAGAAAATAAAGTAAAAAGCTCTTATAATGGCTTTTCAAAACATATTTGTAATATGCAAAAACCATAAATTTAAATTAAGAACATTATTTCGTTGAATTGTCCAACCAGTAAATTTTAAAATAAACATTTTAACAAAATAATAACCAATAGTTATAATTGTTTCACCAGAGATTTTCGTAATTTAATTTACATATGCCTGGTGATGTTTTTTCTTCAGAAGAAAAAAAAAACAGAAGTGGCTTAAAAGAGATTGTTTTGATGTGATAAAAATTTCCTTTTCTGGGAAATAATGGTTTTCAGAAATTTATAAACAAGAAAATTGAGAGTGAATTATTAAAGTACTTTATTTTAAAGCAAATATATCACTAACATCATTAAAAATAAATAGCGATATTCTCCTAAATTCATGTTTTGCAGATATTGTCATAAAATTTCTAAATTTCAGTCAAATTTTAATCTTTTTTTTCTTCTTTTCTATTTCTTTATATATATATATATATATATAGCATTTTGACGAGGTTGAGATATTACGATGAATAATATTCGATGAAAAGATGGCAGTCCTTCAACGATATAGCAAGTTGCAGTCGATATTAGCGAATATGGCGAAGTAGAAGGTAATGAAATGATTCCACCAAAGTTTTCCAATAAATCCAGCCAATCTCCAGACGAATAATTTTATTAGAAGACGAACAACACAGAAACAATTCCCAAAGGTCTAAAACTTATAACCCTCGGGCTAACGTTGCTTCACTTCATTGAATTAAGATATTACTGGGCCAGATGAATATTCTACGGACATAAAAATACCAAACACATATTTGTTTAGCTTCCGAAAACGTCAAAAATCTGCCGCTCCGACCGGTGCGGGTGAGTTTTGTTCTCTCCGCGGAAACATACACAGAATTACGTCACGAGCGCACAACCCAATGAGTGAGAAGCTAGCTCCAGCCCAACGAATGAGACTAGAGGGCGAGGCTAAAACAGTAAAGAATCCCTTACTTGGGTGCGGACCAATTTTGAAGTTAAAATCCCAAGCGCGCGAAAAATTCAGAGCAATAATAATAATAATAATAAAAAGAAAATGGCTTTAAAAAACATTCGAAATGAGAACGCGTCTCAGAATTTTATAGATTGGGGAACTGATAAAAGCTACGAATGATCTTAAAATTTAGATTAAGATTTGGAATAAAAGTAATATACGGATATTTACTTTTAAAAGGACTTTAAATAGGAATAGATATTATTAAGAATTAAGGAAATACTGACTATGACAGAAGTTAGATTAATTTTAAAATATTAATGCGAATAAAATGGAAGGATACGAAGGAAATAAATTTTTATATAACACACATATATATATATATATATCCTATTTTTAGTAGTTAAATGTCGCAACAATAATCAAATATGACTTATTTACAAAATATTCACATGTATTCTAAAATATATTAAATGTTATATTTACCTGAAAATTCTGTTAATTGCATAACTCTTACAGAAAATCGTTATTAAGAACTTAGTTTTTTATCATTCTGAATTGTTTTACTGCTAAATAAATAAAATAAATAAATAAAAGTCAGATATTTCTCTAAACATTTTGTCATTCTATAAATCTTTTTTTTTTTCACTTTTAACGATTTTTTAAAAGTCTAAATTATTCTTATTGAAAACAAAATTCTACATTAACAGAAAAAAGCACTCTTTTTTGAAAGATTTTTGCATTACGATAAAGGAAAAATTAACTTATTTAAAGCACTTTCGTAAAATTTTCCGTTCAGTAAATGCTTTTAAAAGAAAAAAGTTTTAATACAAATGTAATATAAATTTAGAAATGTTAGCATGGTATTTTTTATAATTTAATTTGATTCGTTAACTTTGCGATTGTATTTTCCTATGTTATTTGAAACAGAAAAGTATTCTTCAAATAAATGTTCTAATCTGATAAAAATTTCTTTTATAGGAAGAAGATTGTGAATTTAAGAAGTCTATAAATAATAAACTGAAAGAAATGTATTATTTTTCCATATCGGTTGTTTTATATTTTGTTACACTTTAACAGTACATAATTTGCTTAAAAAGCAAAGTATGCACTGTTACACTCTGGACTCCAAGCATAGATTATGAAACATTTTCCAACACATTCAGAATACTGTAATAAAACTTCTTCATTTAATAAGGTGAAAAATTATGTCTAAATAAACAAAGTTAATGTCAAACCGGCCGGTGAGGCCTACCTTTCGGCTTAAGCTCAACTAACCACGCCTAGCAGGTTTGTGTACTATGCGGCAAAGCCTTACAAGATAATTATTAAAGTTGAGAGAAAACAATAAATACAAAACAATACTAATAGCTCACTTATTGGACGATAAACAATTAATAAATACGATAATGTCAAAAAAATAATCATAGTTTGAATAGTAGCATCGAGTGTATAAAAAGACTTATTTTGGCAAAAATTTTAATAATTAGATAGGGGTATTTACAGTAAACAGTTAACGCAATTTAAGTACAGCAATGCACTATTACTAAGAATATTAGGGAATAACATAAGTGATTTGTATAGGAATATGTACATGTCGTGAAAACAATAAACACAAATCAAATACCACCATGAGATTAGAGAAGTAGTACTGAAACAAAATTCCAAAAATTCAAACTTTGATGATACGAAAACTGAGAAAACAATTTACTAATTATACTGAGCAATACTAAATAATACTTTGTGATATTGAGCAAAGATTATAGTATGTGATACTTAAATACGAATTCTGAAATTACAAAATTCCGAAAAACGCCTGGCACATTTGATAACCCAATTTCTACAATTACCATCAATAATCTGAAAATATCCGAATTCGATTGTGCAGCCCTGTATATGATCTATAGATTTGTAGATATACTACATAGTATTCTAAAACTTAGTTCAGTTAGGAAATTCATAAAACATAGTTGAAATTCCCCTTCACACTGAAAAAAAAAATTGTTTTTACAGTAATACTGGCATCCCAGCTACCAGTATTATACCGTAAAATTAACTACGTTCATGCTCGGTAGCGTATTACTGCTTATTTTTCTGTTTATTACTGTTAATTTTACGGTATAATACTGGTAGCTGGGGTGCCAGTATTATACTGTAAAATCATCATTTTTTTTTTTTCAGTGCAGTGCAGTAGTTTCCACCGATAAGCAAAAATGTATTCAAATTATATCGTGGAGCTCTGCATAGGATCTGTAGAATTCATACACGAAAAGTAATATGTAAAAAAATAGTAAAATTTAAAAACTTATACCAGAATTGATAACGTACTACCATCAGTACTGCTCATAGACAGTACTACGATCGAATTATTTTGTGTGCCCCTGAAAATAAATGACAAATGCTATGCACCCTATACTCTATAGTAAGCACCTTGTTTGGGAACTCAGTGACTTATATCAATTTCAATATGTTTGAAAGTAACATCATTAAAATACACTGCAAATTACTTTCCCCATAGACCATAATCTAACGAAAATCATCTTGAGCGGTCGTGTAAATGAAATGTAAATGCTACAGGCTTAATTTTAAAAGGCGAACATGTTATAGTAAACCTCAATAACATATATTATTAACATGACAATCGGAGTATAAAAATGGTTTGAAAAATATATTACGGCGCCGAAAAAAAAAAAAAAAAAAAAAAACGTTTTAAATCGAATGCATTGAAGCAGAAAAAAAATATTGGTGTTGGATGAAAAATTTGTAAAAGGGAATGTAGAAAAAAAAAAGTATAATACGTGTTGGAAACATTACATTTGAAAAGGGGAAACTGATCAAAAATATTTTAAGTCTAAATATAATAAATTAAATCAGAAAAGTTTAGAATAATTTTAAGAAAGGTTAATGCTTTAAAATAGGTTGTGTGTATGTACAAAGCAATTGCAATGCAGTTTTAATCAAAATTATCTCTAGATAACAGTTGTAAAAAATGTGACGTCACAACAGGGGAGGAGATTTTCACGCGGGTATGACAACCTGTAACATAATGCGAGGGTGGAAACAAAAAACCACGAAATTTCCGTGACGTTATTGACGAATGTTGCCTTAAGAGCCTACACTTGTCACGGGAAGAAATGCTCAAGCTAATGTTAAATCTATGGGAAGGTTGTAGCACGATTTCTCGCTCGCATTTTAATATTTTTAAATTCTTTTTTTTGCATAGGATAGCTAAGGTCAATCTCCAACGTTGTTAGTTTTTACTTTTTCGATTTTTGTTGCAGTTTTTTTATGCGTGGGCATTTTTAATTTTGGAACCGGTTGGAACCGGTTCTGAAATGGAAAGTACCCGTATATAAAATACCTGGAACGAAAATTGAAAAAGTAAAAACTAACAACGTTGGAGATTGAACTCAGCTATTCTATGCAAAACAAAGCATTTAAAAATATTAAAATGCGAGCGAGAAATCGCGCTAGAACCTTCCCATAGACTTAACATTAGCTTGGGCGTTTTTTCGCATGACTGATGTATGCTCTTAATGAAGATAATCATAATGGCGCCGTGGCCTCAAATGTGACCAAAATGTAAAAGCATTGTCATCCAAATGCAACTCCAAATGCCCAGTGCCTTCTCGTAATGCGGAAAATTAGTCATCGATTTCACAATAATTTGGGTATATGTCTCAATTTGCGAGGAAGTACAAGTGACTCAAAAATTGATCAGAATGACCTCACAGTGTAGTCACGAAGTGAGTCACATGAGAGTCACAATGTGACGAAACAATTGTCACTTTTTAGACAACTGTCGCTTTTCTGACTGATTATTTGTGAAATCACAGCGACTGACTGCTATAAGGAAATTAGCAACTTAACTGGAAAATGATTTTGTAATACTGCCGGCAAAGTAAGATTGATTTTCGCCCATTAACTGTTACTATCTCTCCTTAAGACTCTGTAAGCTCTGTTAATTTGTGTGGTAATTTGTCAGTGAACACGCTGGGGAAGGACTAACGTCATCTTCATATTCAGTGACAAGTAACTTAAGGGATAATGATTGGATGCTCTGCAAGATATCTCCGAATGTGGCGGATTAAGAGAATAAATTCCGAAGTCAAATTTTATACATATAGTTTCAGATGAATGTAAATTTATTTCAAAAGCAGTTTTAAACAAACAGATTTAGACCTAAATAAATAAAATTATTTCAAAAGTAATTTATAATACACAACTCAGACTTAGATAAAATTATTTCAAAAGCAATTTATAATATATAATTTTAAAAACTTACAATGTAAAAAAAAAAAAAAAAAAAAAACCTGTCAGTCAGGACAAGTGTTTATTTTACGGAAATAATCTGTATTTACTACGAGCCTTCTGTTATTTTAACAGATTTTCCCGTAAGTTCGTAAGAAATACAGATTATTTCTGTAAAATAAACAGTTTTTTCCCTTAAAATCAGCAGGGTTTTTTTTTTTTCAAAAAGAAAAAATATATAATATGTAAATAAGTAAAATAAACAGTTTTTGAACTGGCGTTCTGTCTGACAGTTTTTTCCCGTAAAATCAACATTTTTTTTTTTTTTTTTTTTTTTTTTTTTTTTTTTCAAATGAAAAAAAATATACTATAGATTTTTGGACAAATTTATTTTGACAACAATTTATAATATTATAAATTTTTAGAGCTAAATACATTTATTTCAAAAACTGATTTTAACAAATATTTTCAGACCTAAATAAATTTATTTTATTTCAAAGAAAATTTATACTACGCTATTTCAGACCCAATTTGTTAAATAACACAGGAAATTAAATTCTCTAGCTATGGATTAAAAAAAAATCTAAGCTCATGGATTAAACTTCTGCACACGTCTAATATATTCAAACTTCTATATTCGTGGAAATAACTTTTGCAAAAATATGCAACTCCAAATAAAAAGTATTAAAATATTGTCTGACCGAATATTCTAAATGTAAGAAATAAAATATGACAACTGAAATATTTTCTTCTAAAATAAAGAATCTCATCAAGCAGCAAGTATATATATATATATATATATATATATATATATATATATATATATATAACAAGAAACATAACAAGAAAATCTTAAACTTCACACAACAGAAAAATTTCATTTCAAATCCCAACCCTCTGCAATCACTCATGTTTCCATGGTAACGAAAATGTTTACATTATGAATTCTTAGCATGTTTCAATTTTACTTGCTTAATTCAGTTACTCATAAAAAAAATATATATAGTTGTTTAGGAATTTCGGTTTGCGTTTTTTTTAAATGAACAACAGCATGAGAAGTTCCCGATAGAAATCATATTGTTTGGAATTTCAGTACACGAGTACATTATTATATCAAGTAAAAAGTTTAATTCATGACTGCGTTATTATTCAGTACGTAGTCTTAAAAATTAGGAAAATAACTCCTTTTCTTCTAGGAATTTTGGTTTGCGTTTTTTTAATAAAACTCTCATTTTTAATAAATTCTTGATAGGAATCGTATTGGTTTGAACTTGGTAATACAACTGCAAATATATATGAAACAAAGCATTTCATAAAGGTGGATTATAAGATATAGTTACACGGTTCTAAAAAATGTGAAAAAACTCCAAGAGATTATTTTATCTCTTGGAGTAGATATTTACGATGTTTAAATATACGTGTACATTAAAATTTAAGTATATTGCTATTATTTTTTGAAAACAAATATATTTTTATGAATAACTAAAACAAAATCGCTTCATTAGATATAGATTTTTGTCATTTGTTACATTTTGAATTTACGTACAATAATTTGGATTAAATTTTTCTTATAATATGCTCTCAAACAAGCATTTCTATGAAACCTAATGTATATTTATACATTATCGTTGTGAATTTTTCTTTCATTATTAAAACTAGGGAATACAACCTCAGTTACGGAATAAAAGTGAGAATCATTTTTTTTAAAATTGAAAATTGGAACAAATTTTAAGTGCAAGATATTATTTTAAATACAAACGGGTAAATGGGTTTCCTAATCGGATTGTATGCGATAGATATATATATATTTTTTTTTATCGTGCTGGGAAAAAAATTTTAAAATCATAAAAAATCAGTAAATTAATATAGAATTTTCAAGCAAATTTCATTTGAAAGAACCCCTTCTATTTTCTATTCTACTGTGTAAAAATTGAAATTGTGAGTTGTTTAGAAGTTACAAAAAACAATGCACTATAAGCGAAATTTATTAGCTAGATGTTTGCACTGGTCAGTATAGCGTCAGCCTTATTCACGAACATGGTTTTGCTTTATAAGATAGATATGGACTTTTATTTAAAATAAATGTGAAATGAAGTTTTCATAAAGAACTCACATGTTCTCGTATTTAGAGGAGATATTGCCATTAAAACGTTAGTTGAAATTTTTACTTTTTGGTTTTTGATCCGTTTAAGGCAAAATATGTTTTCTTTTGTGTATGATAACAAAAAGAAAAATATATAAATAGTATCTATTTTTCAGTTTCTTTACAGCTTTCTAAAAATTACAAGCTTTTCCCAATAAAAAAAAAGAATGTATAAGAATATTATAATGCATTCGTATAACTTTCCATAGAAATAAAGAATAGAACATAGAATTATTTTCTTTAATTAAATGATTTTTCTCTTTCAAACAGTTACATAATAAAACAAAAATTACGCAAGACATCGAAATAAAATTAATTCACTAAGAGCTCCACGCTAAACTTTGTAAATGCTTTTTATTCTGTTTCTATTGTGAAGGTTTATTTTAAAATTATTTCTTGGATGAAAAAGGATATCAAATATTGAAAAAAAAATTGCTTTATTCAAATACAAAAATCTTTCAAAAATGTTTTATAAAGAATCTTGCTCTGATTTTTTTTCTCTTTTAGAAAAGGTAATGGATTTTTTTTTTCTGTTAATGAAAATATGTTTCTTGAGGTATGATTTTAATTATTTTGAGAAAAATTAGTTACTTTTAAGAATAAAAATGAGAACAAGGAAGATATTTAAGAAGAGTAACTCGACTTTTATTTATTTTTATTTTTCTGCAAAATAATTTAAAACTTTAGTAAATGGAACAAGATCATACACAATAACAACTTTCTGTGATTTGATGCTGTTAACTAAGTCTCCTAGTAAAGACTAATTACATGCATCGTTGATTGTGTCTCAATACGATGCAAATTAGTCATATTTGCTTTATTCCCACGATAATTAAGGAAAAGCGTAAGATAAAAAAAAAATGGTCATATTTTGTCTAAATACAGGTACATTTCTGATTTTCCCTCCCCCCTTTTTTACAGTAACTTAATTCATATTTATTTTCAAGCAAAGTACAGAACAGAAACAGAAACCTCCCACTCGTGGACAGCCAACCTCTCGGCATAGGAACTATAAGTCCACGAGGGGAAAACCTATATCTAACAGGAACCCCAGTGTCCAAGGACCCTGAGTCCCCAGCAAGTAAAAAAAAAAAACAATCACACGAGCTACCCAATATTGCTTATTGCTGGGTGAGCCCAAAGTTATTACATGTATATAAGTTCTATATGAATATACTGATAAGATTACATAATATTAAAGATAAATATTTACAATAATAATATTGTACTGAAAAATTTCAATTGTATTATGCACTAGTCTATTAAGTCTTTTAAAACATATTTTTTAAAATCTATAGATCTAGACAAGCAAAGTACATAGCACTACTTTTATAGTGTAACAAAAACGTATAACTAGAATTTTAAAAAAAAAATCATTATTGTCAGTTTTTTTTTTCACACGCGTGATTAAGATTGGTAGATAGTTTTTCGTCTTTAGATTACCTTAATGCTGAATGCTCCACAGTAGTCTCTGCAATTACATAAACCGGATCCAGAGGATCCAATTCGGGCTTTCTTTGCAGAACATACTGCCTAGTGTAAAGGTCATAGGAGAAAACCATTTTTTTTTAATTGGAAATTTTAATAGTATTTTTACATTTATTTTTTCAGATTGCCGACTAAACAACACCAAAAAGCATTTTTATATGAAAAATACCAATTATTAAATAAAGTTTCAAAATTTATTAAAAACTATATTTTCGTATCGGTCGCATGCTAGAGGTTAAAAGCCGTAAAAATCGACAAAGATTTCGCTACTTACAGCAGCCTTTTTAATTCTGATAATTTTAATGTTTAAGCGGATACTTCGATTATTACATATCTCTTAAATTCGTGTTTTAATTTAAATTATTTTATTTATTTATTGGTGAAGGTTTAATTTCGTTATTGAATATTAGCCGGACACAAATGTTGAATAATTTTTATTGTTTTGACCTCAAACGGTTTAATTTTTTGTAATCGTGATAGATTTCAAATAAAGTAATGTTTGAAAATTATTTTAAAAACCACAAAAAATCAGTAGACTGAGATACAAGGTTTCAAACAAATTGCATTTGAAATAACTTTTTTTCTCTATTCGACGGTGTAAAAATGTGCGAAGCTTAGACGTTAAAAACTTTTCAGTAAAAGTGAAATTAAAGTATGTATTGTTGAGCTGCATAGTTGAATGTATTGGTCAGCTGCAGCCACCGTCAATATGACACCAGAGTTACTCACGGACATGTTTTCCCCTTATAATGTAGATTATTTTATTATATTATATGCTTAGATATATTTAAACATTTGCAGGGTATCTAAATTGCCAGGGTTACAAATTTTTAAAGGAGATAAAGCATATAACTAACAATTTATTCTTCAACTTTGACGATAATGAAGTTATTCTAACACAATTTTTAACAATCTTACCTTGTTTTGTGTGAAATGTGATCACATCATGTTTATGGAACAAGTGCTGGAACTAGAATTTGATAAATGAAACCTTACTTATGTCAACCACATTTCAAAACATAGTCCAAATAAGAAATATTATTTCCTGGAATTAAAAAAAAAAGAATTGTAAGAATTGCCTACGTATTTTTTTTTCTTTTTTTAACAGAAATCGATTGCTAGAAGTTTTAAATATGGGATCCAAAATTTGTAAGTTTTGTTTTTCTCAGGACCTTGCATTATATTATATTTGTTACTTTGCTTTCACATAACATTAATATATTTATATTGCATTTATTATGATAACTTAGGCTTTCATATTCATATTAGTTATATTTTATTTTTAAATTATCTAACATTATTTTATTAGCTATATGAATATTTTAAGAGGATTATTTCATTTAGAATTTTGAATATTGTATTGCAACTGTTACATTATGAATTATATTACTTTGCATTATTATGATTATTACATTACCTTTGTACATTGCGTTATATTTTTATTGATTCAATACATTGAAGCATTCATTATAAACAAGAAGGTGTACTTCTATAAAACAATGAACATTTATAGCAACGATATAAGAGATGTTATTCTCCTGAAAAATAACGTTTCGATAATCTTATATTAATAAATATATATATATATATATATATATATATATATATATATATCAATCATGTTAATTTGATTTGCCACCAATTTTGCATATGTTTTGTTTATTTATCTTTTTAATAAAAAAAATATTTGATATATTGTGTTAATTTTTCTAATTGGATGACAGTAACATTCATTATATATTTTTAAATAAAAATGAAATCTTTTTCATACATTTTGTGAAGTTGAAGCAAAAAGTAAATTACATTAAACTCTGTCTAAGGCGGAACTGATCGAAACTAAAAAACTTTCCGCCGTAGACAGTATTCTGCTAGACAGAGTTTACTGTATTGAAAAATTTTCCGCGTTAGACGCATTTCGTCTCACACAGTCCGCGTTAGACCGAGCTTACTGTAGATTCAACTTATTATAGAAAATATTTTAAATATTTGACAAGTTTACAACTTCTTAAATTTGTTGAAGTTTTAGAAAAGAATAATAGTAAAGTAAAATTTTTCAGAAAAATATTATTTTAGGTCGTTATTATTATTACAAGCATTTATTATGCTATAAATATAAATGTTTTGCTTTAAGTAAACTATAAATGTTTTATTAAGCTCTCGTAAAAATCCATAAACACATTTATGTTAATAGAAAATATGTCCATTAAAAGATTAGCACAAATTTATGTTTGGCGCACGTCTAAGCTTCTTTAATTATACGAATCTCTTTGGTTCGATACCCTAAACTAAGTTTTCTAGTAAATACCATAAAATAAATTACATCCCAGAATGTGTTTGAATATTTTGTAAATTACCCATGTTTGATCACTTTTATGAATGTTTTCGAGGAATGGTGAAACTAAGGTGTTTATGAAAAGTGAAAAGTTAAGTCATTAAAACATTAGCTCAAATTCCAATCTTTATTAAATATGGATGTACTGGTGTTAATTTATTTTGGAAACTTAATTATAGATTAACCATTTGTATTAGTTATGTCACATGTTTTACTTTATATTATTCCATTTACATTACATTAGTAAATTATATTATAGTACAATTGTCATGTTACATTAATAGATTTATATTACATTTATTACGAAAGCTTAGTTAGGTATTTGCTGTATTATTTATATTTTGCTTATACATTTATATTACATTTGATTAACTATATTAATGGAGAATATTACATTAAACTTATTTTATCAGATTTATACTATATATTTTTTTTAACTAAAGTATTACGTTTGTGTTTGAAGGAAATTTTAATGCATTGTTAAGTTTTTCAAGGAAGAATATTTTGATACACTTTATACTAAAAAAAAAAAGTTTTTTGATATAAATATAAATATTCAATTGCTGAATTAAACTCTACGGAGTTACAAGCGATGTAGGATCATAGCCTGCGGGGACAAATTCTGCTTTAGCGACCATGGGCCTGATGTGCTATATGACATTATGTCGTAGTCAAGTAATCAACCTGACGCAGAACCCCAAAAGTTTAGTTCACAAAGCACGCTTAGTTACTCATTTTATTAACCCCGAAGTAATGAAAAGTTGAATGAACTTTGTCCAAATTCGGAGGTGAACCTCGGACCTTGTAATCCTACAAGACATGTAGTATCACAGTTTGCAGTGCCAAATTCCGCTTTAGCGACCATGGGGCTGGTGTGCTATATGAAATATGCCGTATTCAAGAGGGCCTGGGGCAGAACTCCCAGAGATTAGTTCCATAAACACGCTTGGTACTCATTTAGTCAACCCCGAAGTGATGAAAGGTTGAGTGAACCTTGACCAAATCCGAAGGTGAACTTCGGACCTGTAGTGTAGTGACTCAGTGCACTAACCACTGAACTAACACACATCAATATTTAATGAAGGTTTCGTAAAAGAAATCATACATTTACAATAGTAAAGTTATGGCTATTAAAAATATACCGGAAATGTTGCGTATGTGAATGTGTGTGAACGAATCTGAATGACATCGACCATCTACAGTCTTAACATCTTTAATCATATACAGGGTGGTCGGTAATTAGCTGAGCCAGTTTTTTCTGAATATCTTTTGAACCATTGCGTTTCTTCGTATACTTACAAACTTTATATTAAAATAAAACTCAAAATCTGGACAATATATACAAATAAAATAATAAGTAGAATAATAAGCCTTTGAGTTGGCAATTGGTGTTGGTAAATTTTGTGTAGTTTTCATAGGAAATTTGATAAACACTTATTCTGGAAATTTGAGTTTTCTGCAGTAGCGGGACTAAGACACAGATTATTATTATTTTTATTTTTGTTTAAATGTTCTCGGTGTTTTCTTAAGAATCTACGCTAGTCACGCGACGGAACTCTTACGTTAATGTTAAACGATGGGAGTGTTCTTTTCAAAATTCTCGCTTACATTTTGATATTTTATAATGATTTTTTGCACAGGGTGTCTTATGTCGATGTCTAACATTATACGTTTGTACTTTTTCAGTTTTGGTGGTGGGTTTTTCTATGAATATACTTTCACGTTTGGAACCGGTTCCGAAAGTGATAGTATTCTTATAGAAAGAAAAATGCAACCAGAATCGAAAAAAATTAAACATACAACATTAGACATCGACCTCAGATATCCTATGCACCCCCCCCCCCTAATAAATAAAATAATTTAAAAAAATGAAAAGAACGCTCGCATAAGTCTAACATTAGCTTGCGATAGTCTTCGCGTAATTAGCGTAGACTCTTAAACAAAAAAACCCTCGTTCTTTGTCCAGCATTTTCGCTGCAAGTACATGCTGTACTCCCACAGTAGTCTTAAACTTGCTTATCAGGGCATTTGATGCGTTCCTGTTTTGAGTCGTGGGAATCGCAGATGATTTTTTACAACTTTCGAATGGTGATTGACTGTATAAATTATAATTTAATTCAATAATTAAATAAATTCAAAATACTAAAATTCAATAGTGAAATAGCTATTACCCTTTATTTCGGTCCAAATGTCAAAAATATATTTAGCAATGCAAAAATAAATAAAATAATTAAAAACAAAAAATGAATATAAAAAAGAAATGGAAGCTAATTATTGCATGTCGACAAAACTCTTTAAATAAAAGTTTTAAAATAAATGCAGACTTTTTTTTTCATTTCCGTCATTGACATTTTTTTTTCTTCTTTTTTTACAGGACCTGACGTAAAATTCCAAAAAGAAACTACACACAAATTTCAAACGCCCAATAACAAAACAAAGGTTTATTATTCTACTCAATGTTATTATTTATACGTGATATGAATATTTTGAATTTTATTTTCATAAAAATTTATAAATAAAAAACTTTGGTTCAAAGGTCATTAAAAATATAGGGATAAATTATTAACCCCCCTAAATACCGTGAACTTCCATTAATGCGATTTCCAAAAGTGGCCATTTTTCGTCCACATTAAATGATGTAAACATTTTAGTGGTATAAAAAGAGTATTTTTTCACCGATATTGTTTCACTAACAAAAAATACTGTTATCAAATTTTGCAATTATTTTAAAAAGAATGTAAATAAATGCATTGTGGTGCTATCTGTAAGTGGAAAGGTTTTTGTCGTTGCGATTTTATCCTTTAGCATTTTTTTAATAATAAGAGAAAAGCTACACTTATGTAAATGGTTGAGAAAATAACCGCTTTACAAGATATTTAGCTACGACTGTCTTGCCGTGCTTTCTAAATGGGATCGTGTAAAATATTTTGTTATGAAAAGTAAAATATAATTTTAATAACAGACGGATTAAATAAGTTTTACATTAAATTTTCTTTAATGGTACTTAAAAGTACCGTCGAAGCATAAAGGGTGAAATAATTTATATTACGTACATGAAGCTTTATGTAATTTTTAAATCTCATTTACATTATAGCGAATTTGCGGCGGTCTAAAGAAAAATTTAAAAGCCAAATTCGACAAGTTTAAGACATTGACCAACAGGCTGGGTTGGGTCGTTTCGCGTCGTTTAATAATCAGTCTTAATACTATGCTTTGTCTTCGATATCATTATAGCTCTCTTTTAACACAGATCCAGATAAAATAACTAAAATTACTGAACAGTCTATAACAAAATATGCGTTTGTCTTATCTGTTATTATTACTCAAAAATAGTGTTGTCAAAAATATTGTTATGTCCATTATTGCCCCTTACGTTGAATTAATAGAATTCATTTTAGGTAGATTTCGTAAGAAATACTACCAATTACATTAGGGATTTCTGAAAAATTTTTGCAGATCTGCACCGATCCTGACCCTTAAAACTCAAAACCACCTCCAATTCAAAACTTTATCTTTCTATCTATATCACTTTTTTATGGACACGATAACTCCCATAATTCTGCACAAATCTCTTGCAAACTGATACATAACATCAAGGAGCATAAAAGGTCTGTCAAGTTCGTCAGTGGGCAAAGTCGGACCAAGGGGATTTAAATGAGGAGGGTTTTTGTGAAAACAGAAAAAAAAAACCCATAACGTCTTAGTTATGATACATGTCGAATCCGTTTAAAGTTATTATTACTTCTAGGAAAAGGGCCAAAACTTTATATATGAGAAGTTTTTGATACAATTAAAAATGGTCTCAAGGGGCTAAAAAAATAGGGCTTTAAGAAAAAAAAAATTCATAACTTTGACAATTTGCAAGATATTAAATCCGCTTAAATTTATTATAAATTTTCTTAAGACTATGCACAACTTTTATTTTGACCAATTTTTGATAGGACCAACTCTTACAGCAAAAGATAAATAAATAAATAAATAAAATAAAAACAGATGTAACGGCGAACCGTACCGTCCCAATAAAAATAGACTTTCACAGCGCAGCGCATCATGTGAAATTAGTACTTAACTTCGAAATTGACCTGTGCCTGTAGGCGAACCGGGAGGATTTTTTAAAATTAAATTGGTTAGAACTTTATGCTAAAAGAAAATATTTTTATTTAGTATTTTTAGTGTAAAAGTAAATTAATGTTAATATTAATAATACAAAAGAACTCATTACTCAGGACAAAACAAAATATACAAATAAATTGTCGTAATTATAAAATTTAAATTTATTTAAATTATTGTCGCTTTTCTTTGCGGTAGTGGAGCAAGTGATTTTTTGCATCGTTTTACCGCATCGTTTTCTAATTGTTCGAAACACTCCAAAATTTGGTTTGTGACATCATATTTTGATTGGTAATATCGGCGAAGGATCGGCAGCATTATTTGAATCTCTGACGTTGTCAGTTGTGGAAATGTTGTCTTTCTCTATCAATGTCACTAACAATTTCCTGATCTTTCCCTAAAAGTTGTGGCACTAATATTATTTTTGAAAAAGTAATGTAAAAATGGAGTGTCTTTTAGTTTCTGCTCGGTGAGTTTGTGGAAAATGTGTACCCAATATCCGATGTTTAGTACTCATTAAGCGATGTCCTTATCGTTAATTTCAAATAGAAAATGTAGGGAAATCAAAATTGTCTTCATTAACCGGAGATACGTATTAAGCGGAGACTCATTAACGAGATTCCACTGTATATGATTCTCTCTGCTTTGATTCCGTTAAGTGTTTTCGAATAAAATACAAAAATACAATCAACGTAGATATATATTCGAATATTTTCTAAATTATTTTTAATTACAGCCAGTGTCACTTAAAACAGCTTATGATGGCAAGTTTCTAAATATTTACTTATTCACTTTTAAGATACAGAAGATTTTAAGTTGTTAATTTGGGAAAATTACGTAAAAAATGCTGAAAAATCTAAAATAAAACATATTTTATTTTTTCAGTAAATTAAGCATATATTCGTTATTTTTAATTTCATTTATGGAACTTGGTACATCATTTTCGTTCCAAGTGTAGATTGTTTCTTAATTTAATGTAATATTAAATTCCCAAGTTTTGCTTTTATAAATCTATTTGTATTTGTTTATTTTTAGTCCATGTTTTAATTAAGTCCAGCACGGGCCGAGTTCCGAAATTTTTATTTAAAGTACACCCAAAACCCTACCCGAACCGGACCCAAAAGGAAACAAAACTAATCTATAAGGGCCTTTTTTTTTTCAACCTCCGATGGGCCATAAAAAAAAGACAAAAGTGAAGAACAAAATTAATGTATTACCATTCACGGCGAAAAACAATTTAAGTATTATCTAATTAAACTGTAAATTACAAGTTAAACTGAGAAAATTTAAAAAATGCAGCAATCTGTGAGACCGTTTACAATTAAGGGTTAATTTCAATTTACTATACACGATTGACGTTTTCATGAAAATAACTACGGCAGTATCCGACACTACCTATCCTGTTTTTTTTTTAATGATACTTCTATGATTAAAATATAATACTTAAACGAAACTTCAAAAAAATTGTTTTTGAAGATGCTCGAATAACTCGTAGAATATTAAAATTCCTGTACCTGCATTAAAATTATACATGAAGATATGATTTAAAAGAAAATCTGCTTAAATTTATTTTCAATTACATTTTAACACGTTTATCACAAAAGTAATTATAATTATCACACTATGTCAAATCTAATGTTCTAAAATTTAAATCTGGAATTGAAACAGTACTTTATTGTCACAAGCACTTCAATGTCAAATATTAAATGCAATTCGCGAAAAAAGTAGGGAAGGCTAGCTAATTAGTTTTTTTCTCTTTATTCTTGTTTACAACTAATTTTAGAAGCGTGGGTAATTGTTAAAAAGTGGATTGCTTTTAAGGAATGCGTATTTTAAATTTTATCTTCGTGGAATCTTTTCTAATAAAACAAATTTGAAGTAAATGACAGTTCATGAGAAGGAGCAGCGACAAAAATCTTATTTTCATCCTAATTAAAGCTTTCGCTGGTTTGAGACCATTAACGTTTAAATACGTGAACAGATAAGATAAAGTTTGCGTTGAAAGTAAAGCATTGTGTTGAATCTCGAACTTTTAAAAGAGAAATGCCTTTTAATAATGAACTTTAATATTAAAATTTTTTATTTTTGGCAAATTCAAATGCAGTTTAATTACTTGAAGGGAGACTTTTTAATAAATCAGCCATTGCCATATAAAAGGAACATCTTTTTTTTCTTTTTAAGTTTAAGGGGACAAGTTACTCAATAAAAGACGTAGTTGAAAGTTTGTATATATATTTTTTATGAAAGTAATTAAAACTTAATATTTAAAAGAAGAAAATTGAACAATACAAAATATAATACTTAAAATTAAAAAGTTTTAAGAAAAATGTTAAAGAATTATATTTTATAATATAGTGCGTACATCAATTTATACACATCAAACAAAAATTATACAACGAACAAACAATGTTCCCTTTTTAAGAAAATGCTGCTTTAAAAATATAAAAAATCAGCATATATTTTCCGATTGTTATGCTTATTTAAAACATTTAACATAAAAAGTCAGACATTTAGTGTGGAAATTATAAAACTATTCATATTCCACACATCTAAAGTTTTGGCTTTTCAAATTTAAGGTAATGCATTTTATACGTGGTATCTATACTAATAAAAGAAAGATGTTTCTGTTCCTGTGTGTCTGCGATGGCTAGAGAAATCTATCGCACGTAGTGGTCTGAAAACTTGGATGAGTACAGTGCAAGGCAGGTCCGACTGCACCTGAAACTCAGATTTTTCAACTTTTTATAATTGGTGAGATATTAATTAAAAACTAATTGCTAAATGGCGGCCGACAACAACGAATTCGCATATTCGATGTTTTCGGATGTCCTGCAAGCAAGAAAGATTCGAGAGGGGGGGGGGAGTTCAAATTTTCTCGTGTTTTTACAAGTCCGTATTGGCTTAACGAGTCGTGATAACAAAAAGTCAATCACTTAGCTGTGGCACTTTTTCCTTTATAATGGTGTAATCCGTTAAAAAATATTACTATTAAACCTTTCAAAAAATTACTTTCGAAACTTTGTGTGTGTGTGTGTTCTTTTATTCTTCCGCGTGTTTACAAGTCCCCATCCACCTTCCTGCTTGAAATATGAAAAAAAAGTCAACTTAATCTGAATAACTTTTTTATTTTGACAGTGTTATTTGTTAAAAAAATATATTAATATTAACCCTTTCAGAAAAGAATATTGTTTTGAAGCTGTTTTCGCTATTTTCGTTTTCACCAAGTTTTAAAAATCTGCATCCGCCATTCTTAATCGAAATACGAAAAAGAAAATACCCACTTAATCTGCCTACATTTTACTTTCCTTCATTTTACTTACTCTCCGCTGCCGAAGACAGTGAGACGCTATCCCTAGGTTCGTTTGGAAATATTTTCGTTTAAAATTATAACATCATTCAACGCTGCTTTTAGGTATATTTAAGGTTTTTATCACGGGCCCAGGAAACGCCAAATGGCTCAGCTAGTAAATTTAATAAACGAGTGAATAATAGTTTCAATAGCACGCAATAAGTTATCATGCAATTTACTTTTATACTTATTTAACAGTAGATTTAGCATAACTGGTCCATATATAAAAAATAAAAAAATGGAGAGAAATTTGAAATACAGTATCTGAAAACAGCCAAAATATTCTCTTTTAATTCAGATAATTTTAAGGAAAACTATTCCAGTATAAAACAAACTAATATGTACGCTCCATTCAAAATTTTAGCTACTAAAAAAATGAAAATAAATTAAGAAAAGTCTCCTGAAAATTTATATTCTGTCGGTTACGATAATTTTGGCAAAAGTATTTTCTCATACTCAATTAATTTTAAAGAAAACAGTTCCAATGATGGCTAGATGTATTTAGTAAGTATTCCAGTGATATTGGATAAATGTAAGTCCCATTCACGAGTCTAATTTGCTATAAAATAATGAAAATAAATTAAGTGAAAAAAAAAAAAAGAATCTGTAAAATTTACATTCTGTCAGTTACGATAATTCGGAGGGAAGGGTTTGATATATGCATAGCACGGTTTGTTTAGAATTTTAAAGCTCTGTTTTAGGAGTTTATGTATTGTGAAATTATATACCATTTGCCCGAAAAGTCTGGAAACGGTCGAATAACTCAAGAAATATATATCGGATTGAAAAACGTAAAATATGTGTTCAATATTTTTGATAAATCTATTTATGGATATCCCCCCCCCCCCCCCAACTCTGACCCCTGGGAGGGAAAGGTGGGGCAACTTTGAAATCTTCAATGATAACCCCATTTTTATTGAAAATTCGGATTCTACGGGGAAAAATACGTAACTTTTATTTAACATTTTCTACAGAAAATCGTAGATGGTACTGTAATCGAGTAAAATGCATTGAGAATCGTTTCCATTGAAAAGTAAATACGTGTTCAATATTCTAGAAAAAATCTATTTAGGGATATCGAAGTTGTCATTTTTCTAAAATATTGAACACTTATTTTTCCGTTTTTCAAAGCGATGTGTATTTCTCGAATTATTCGAGCGTTTCCATACTTTTCAATGGAAACGATTCTCACTGCATTTTACTCAATTACAGCACCCTCTACGATTTTCCGAAGAAAATGTTAAATATAAAAGTTACGTATTTTTCCCGTACAATCCGAATCTTCAATAAAAGAAAAGGGTGGTTATCATTTAAGATTTCAAAGTTGTTACACCTACCCCTCCCGGGGGGAGGCAAAATTGTGGAATAGCAACTTTGATATCCCTAAATAGATTTTTCGAAAATATTGAACACATATTTTCCATTTTGTCGGATTTAATCCGACGTATATTTCTCGAGTTATTCGACAGTTTCCAGAATTTTCGACCGCCCTGTATATATATATTAATTATCGGAATAGGCTTCTTTTTTTAATACTAAATTGAAAATTTGAAGCATTTTATATATTTTATGGCCTTAAGGAAATTTAAAAAAAAAACTAACCAAATGTACTTTCCGAGATTCCTGTATGCGAACCCTTTTTAAATTGTGTCATAAATTTCTTTGTTCACTTCGAAGCTTAGCAACAGACTTCCTAGTAGTTAAATAGTTAAATTTCGTTATGTGTAACAGGAAATGTTTATCTTTTTAAAAAAGACAAACTTCCAAGATGATGTGGACGCACGCCAAAATTGGATTATAAAACTGCAAGGCTTCATAATCTGATGCAGAGGTTTAAAGTATTTTGATTTTTGGCTGTTATGTGTTACTTTAGGCAAGTGTCCAAGAATCAGTCATTGCAGTCATTGCTTCTGTAAACCGAGATGGAATTCTTTTGTCTTTTTTTCCGGGGGGGGGGGGTGATAAAATATTGGCTTAAAAAAAACATTGATGTATAATCACGCAGTTTCATTGTTCAATTTTTTAAATCTTCATGATGGATTGCAAGATGACATCGGCCGGTATACAATGTGACAGTTTAAAGTTACTGGTTTAGTCCGAATTTTTTATTTATTTATAAAGAAATTTAGAATAATTTAGAATGTTAAATAGAAATGAATATTTTATCTTTCTGAATGGAATATAGGGTGTTTTAAAAGTAATGGAAGACTTAATGAATAACAAAAGCAGTCAGTCTTAACCCATTAACTCACACAGTCTTAGCGATAAAACAGCTTCATTATGTTTTACAGCTTCATTATGCAATAATGCTTCAATTATGCAATAATGCTTCAATTATGCAATAATGCTTCAATTATGCAATAATGCTTCAATTATGCAATAATGCTTCATTATGCAATAATGCTTCATTATGCAATAATGCAGCTTCATTATGCAAACAGCTTCATTATGCAATACACTACCGCGCAGGCGCGGCAGCGTATTACTGCTTATTTTACTTTTATCACTGTTAATTTTACGGTATAATACTAACAGCTGGGGTATCAGTATTGTACTGTAAAATCAATTTTTTTTGCAGTGTAATCAGTTAACAGATCCTGTTGGTTCTTTTGCGCACGTGCATGCATCCCAATATTCCCAGTCATACTTCCACTCCACTGGAAGCCAGAATAGTTTAGCTTTTTCGTCTGCTGCTGGGTCATGAAAAACGCCAATTTTTTAATTCTTTTATTTCGCTCAAGTTTGTTTTTGTTTTTGATGATTTTTAAGATGTCATTTTGTAACCAATATTTCACTTACTTCCTGATAGGCTAGAATTAGAAATATTATGTTCACAGGTGTGTTTCCGATGTCAATACATCTTAATATTTTTAGAACTAAATTATAAATTAATACATTAATTTTAAGGCATTTTTCCGTTTGCCTGCCCCAGGTGATAAATCGCCAAATAATCAGATTAGTTACAACTGTATACCAGTTACAACAATGGATTTAATGATGCGCCAAACCACTCTCGCCAAAATAGACAAAAATTGGCTGTGAAAATGCAACGTTGAAATATTTTAAACATTAAAAAGTAGAAAATAAAAATAGTGTGCCATATTTATTAAAATACGCTTTAATCAATAATTTCCTATTAATTAAACATTGAAAAATCGATTTAGAAAACCTAAAAAGATATTTAAAATAGGCGGATTGAAGTTTGTGACATTACATTAAAATAAATGATCAACGTAAAAATAGTATAAATAAAATATATATAAAATGGCAAACAGCTGTTTCGGAGCCTTTTAACCTCCATCATCAGTGCCAAAGTTAAAAGATTAAAAACTGATTTAAAAGGTAGGCCATGTAAGTATTCCTCCGTCTCCGCCCGCGACCAAATGGAATCTTAAAATATATGTTTGTTTTTCTTTCCTGTTAGCCATATCTTATAGAAAAAACACAGCAAAAAATATTTTTTTTTAAATCACTAGCTCGCGTTTTCTGCCATGCGTATATATATATATATTGTCAAAATTAGGTTTGATGCCAACGGAAAATTAATGTATTTTAAAGGGAGGGAAATATCACGAATTGCAATCATAAATTTAAGCGTTGTTTTCAAGATAAACATTGAATAAAATAGTTGTTTTATTAACACTAGAACCGCGGGAAATTTTACTCAAGTTTTATAAAAAATATTTTACACCAGAATTTATATTTGAAACTATTTAACTTATTTATTCCACTTATTTTTGTACGGTATATATTTAACTTAATTTATTAAGAAATTTCTGATGCAAATCGACAATTATTTATCTGGTACGGATCAAAATGACCCGTCATCGTGGTTCTAGTATTAAACTATTTTTACTTTCATATTTATTCTGTCTTATGTCATATTTATTCTGTCTTATGTCATATTTATACTTCCCTTAATATTTCGCTACAACTGATGTGTACGTAATACTTTTAGTACGTTCTACCACTGCGAGAAGAAAAGGGCGTCTTTCATCTATACTATCGCAGTGGTATAGAGTATCCTCTTGCTGATGTATCTGATGAAAAAACATTGTTTATTTCGAAGCGCCATTGGATTCTTTCTTATGGTTATATAACAAGCGCCTTTCTTTGATATTGTGACACAAAAATTAAAATTTATTTTTGACATTCCAATCATATTCCAATAAATGTCGCTTAAATTCAAACTTTAAAAAACTTGTGTGTGTTAATGGATTAGGACACAAATGTATATTGATTATAATCATTGATTTGGCGAATAATATAGATTATAATCAGTACAGCGTCGAAACAGATATAAAATATCAGCTTTACGAAAACTGCTTACAAATTTGGAGGTCCCCAATGTACGAGGACCGAGTTGTCTCATGCTTTAATTTGGTTGTTTTGAGTGTTTTATAAACCTGTAAAATCTGTAACGTTTTATTTAGAGCGTTTTTGAATGTCGTATAAATCAATCCCAGTTTAAACATTTATCACCACTTTTACTAATAGTATTTTCCAACCTTAACACTCAACATGTGTATTTTATTAGCTTTGAGTAAATTTCTTTTATATATATATATTTATGGCTATGTGGAATACAGTGATGAAGTCAGAGAGTGGAACGGGGGGGGGGGGGGGGGAAGGAGCATGAAAATGGTCCCCTCGTAAAATTTGAGAATTGTATTTAGTAATGGCTAAACTACAGTCCCCTCCCTCCCGGTACTCCATTATGTTCCCGCCCGGAGATGTAAAATATCTGGATATCAAAACTGGGCATAACATTCTAGTATATTGGCAAAAAAAAAAAAAAAATCTCCAAACTAATAAAGTATTGTTTTACCATATTTTTGTATTGTTATGCAATTAATTTAATCATCCATCTGTGTATTATAGACATTAATTTTTACTTATTTCTTTTTCTTTGCAGTTTGAGGGAGTACATCGAAGAAAACGAAAAAACAGATCCTCTTATTCACGCCCCCGACAAGAAAAACAACCCTTGGGCGGAGAAAGGAAAATGTCTGATTATGTGATCAGGCTCCTCACCTCGGAAAGATCATCGCCGTTCTTTTTATGTTGTACTACTTCGACGAACAGAACTGATGTTTGGTTTATTGAAGCATATGGGGACAACAGATTGACAAAAAGTGTGTGAAAAACTACGGCAGCTACAACTGCGGTCATCTTCATAATGTGTGTAAACAAGTATTTCTTCATCATTTGCGTCTGAAAAAAGAAACTCGAGGCTCAAACTGTTTTGTTCAGAAGTGGTTTTTGAATGTTTGGTGTTCATTTCTTCTTTTTTTCTTTTAAATCGTAACTCGTTGATTTTATGTGCATGTGTAAAATATTGTATTATTCACCAGCAGTAATTTAAAAGAATGAGTTTCGTCATGTTTAACAGTTTGAGCCGTAGAGCTGGTGCACTTGCAAGAGAACATTATGGAATATCATGTGCCTGTGTTTAGTTTCAGAATATTGCTGTTCTATGTTTTTATAATTGTTAAGATTGTATTGATCTATATTATTAAATGTAATTACGTTGTTAGCCTAAAATTTTATTTTGTGTATGAAAAAAGATTTTATCAGGATGCTTAAATGCCAATACCCTTTGCGATGCAGGATATTGTTTGCCTTTTATTAAATCTTTGTTATAAGTATTCCAAATTCTATTAATTTTAAGATCTAAAAATGCTTATTCTGTTTTTTTAATCTGATAATTGTGAATTTTGTTTGTTTTCATTTAATTGTCTGAATTGTAAGGGGTAACCGTACTTTACAATAGCTAAATTTATCAGCATCATGGTGTATTAAATTTACAAATCAAAATTTTAGGCTATTCATATCTAACAGTTTTTATAAATATGTTATGGAGTCACTGGGCAATTAAAATGTTGATTAGATTTTGATTTTATTCATTTCTAATTAATATATATATATATCTTTTTGATATTGTGGGTAACATTTTGTTGTGTAGCGTAAAGTAAGTCTTACAAACTCATTATTCATTGTTTTTGAATATTAATGAATGGTATTAATGAAGTCTGTTAGAACTTGAAAATTTATCTTATTTTCCTTACTGACTTTGTGTACATCAATGTGTCTCTGTATTCATGTTGAAATCGGATTTATACTGCTTAAAGTATTGTGCTTGTACTGTCATAACTGCCATTAATATGATTTATTTACTAAATGTATTCTGCAGTTTAACTCTAACTTTTCTTTAGTTTCACCTAATTACTTTAACCTACGTCCAAATGAAACCCGTTTTTTCCAAAATATTTTACATTAATTTTATACTGTACATATAGTCACCTCGAAATGCTTCGTAGCATCCTTTTATTAGTTATTTTTTTGCATGAAAAATCTCGTTGTCACTTCATGTGTGAAATTAAACTATTTTTACTGTTTTCAAGTTTCTCAACAGCTTTTTTAAACACAAAAATTATTAATTATCACTAAAGGCCACTTTTACCAATATTTTAAAGCCAGTAAATATATGAATTATCGTTCCGTAAAGACAGGTTTCTGTAAATATTTTTTTTTAAATAAAGAGATTCAAATTGTCTGTTACATATTAGCGATTAATATATATAATCCACCAATATTTTTTAAATAGAAAATTATGCAATAATTGAGGAATCTCAACTAAAGAACACGTCCTTCTCTCAACATTTTAAGACCAGAAACTATGCAAGTTGCCTTATTATCTGGAAGGAACATGTTCCTGTCTCAGTACTTTTGGTCTGGAAACTATGCAAATTTAAACTATGCAAATTACCCAACTATCAACGAAATGTTTTCTTGATATTGAAAAAAAATTCAAATGTATAATTTTGCTCATCACTGAGGATAATTCACTTCAATCAATATTTTCTAACTGGCATCTTAGTGCAAATTTATAAAACCTTGCTTGATATTACGACTCTACGATGAGTCGGTCTTGTTAAGTTTTTCCTAATTTAGACAACAACAACGAAGAAAAGAAAAAAACTAGTTTTCTAATCTTTACGTTTAATTTTCAAAAGAAGATATTGTCTTAAGGTCAAGGAGCTATTTTAGAATCCTTTAATCCACTTTTAGGAAAAAATTGTGATTCCCTTTTCAGTGTTTGGTGTAAAACAAAGGTATTAAAAATAATAAATTAAAGCATCTCAACAAAACATTTGTAAAATAGTGCATCGACAAATTGAAACATGTTTTTACGTGTTTCCAAATAGACGACTGCCAAGATTAAGGAACTATTTTAGAATTCTTTAATCGAATTTAAGGAAAGATTAGTGATAATTTCCTTTTTCTACTTTGTTAAAAACAGCAGTATGGAAAAAAATATAAAAAATAAAGCATCTTCAATATGTAAAATCATGCATCGACAAGTCGAAACATGTTTTTATAAATAGACCACTCAAGATTACAGAACCATTTTAGAATTCTGTAATCGACTTTAATTGAAAATTAGTGATAATTTCCTTTTGTGTTTGGTTAAAAACAGCAGTATTGAAAAAAGAATTATAAAATAAAGCATCGCAACAAAACATTTGTAAAATAAGACATCGATAAGTCGGAACGTGTTTTTACATTGCTCCAAAAACGGGTTTTATTTGTGCTCGTGTAAGCCTTATTCCATCTGATTAATGCTTATATTGGTAATCAAGTTCAATATTTTTAAAACTATTAATTTTTATTTGTATATTTTATTTTGTTTACGTTCCTGCTCTTTCCAAAGATTTTGTTTGGTATCTTATAAATACGGTTAGAAGATATTTTACTTATGTGAACAGTAAGCAGAAAAAGTTCTATTGGTATTTTAAGCGTTTATTTGCTAGTCAGAATATTGATATATATTTTTTTTATAATTTCTATCGAATTTATTTTCAACATAATATATTGTAAAGTTTTAGATTCTAGCAATTCCTAGTCGAATTTTTGTATCTAGTCAGTCACATTTATCGCTAAAAACGTAGAAAAATGGTAGGCTATTTTCTTTCGATTACTGCTAAAGTCTGAACCACTAATGAATATTTCAGAATTGCAAATATTTACTTATTTGTCGTTTAATCAAAAAATGACGTTTACAATTTTTGTGTAAAATGTTCTCTATTTGATTTTTCTGAAAATCTCGATTATTAGTTAGTTAATGCTTATTTAAATTGCAAAAGTTTAGTTGTAGAAACAAACGTAACGCCAATTTTGTTTAAATTCTGTATCGCAACATGCCACTATTTACTTTGTTATTGCAAACTTAGGAGTTTAAGTCAATGAACAGTTTCACTGTTATAACGGATTCGCATATAGTTAAAAGATTTCCTGTTGCTTAAGTACTTCATCTATGTTTTTTTTTCTTCATTAAGTGTACATTTTCACCTGATGGAAAAATTATAAACTTCAGTTTTTTATATACATATATAAGTATTATTATTAGTTTAAATAATTACTCTTAATACTCCTGATTCTTGATAAAACATAATGCGAGTAGAACTTCAGATTTATGGTATAATATGATTAGAAAGGCGTGAAAAAACTTACATTAATGGTATTGCTTTACATATTAGCTTACATAATCAGATGAATAGAGAAAAGATATTTTATTTTAAAATAAAAATACCGGTGTTTCGAAAATCAGTTTTAACCGCAACAGCATAAAGATACTACAAATAAAATAGCCACTATGCTTATTAACAAATGCAAATGACAAAACATGTATTTTAAAAAAATTTTCAAGTATTATGCATATTTGTTTAAATCGCTGAACAATTGTTTGAAAAATGTATAATTTTTAATTTAAAAATATATATAGATTTACTTTACTTTTTCTAAATTTATCATTTTTTTTGTACTTTCTATATAGACAATAGTTTAGTTTTCACTTATGCAAGTTGAATTTATATATATCCCTGGGTGTCAAGAATTAAGTGTATGGAGAATCAAGTAAAATTAACAAAATTCACTGAATTTCTAGTAACGCTTTTATCAAAGTATGTATATTATAAAATAACAAAACAAAGAATGAGATATTGTGAGACTTTTGATTGGCGTGCAAAGGTTTGTATTTTCTAGCTAGGTTTCATTGGTTTGACTTTTTAAAAGTATTTTCATAAACATTTCTCATAAAACGCTTAATGCCTTTTTCTCAGTATGGCAAACATTTGTCTGTTACAGCTAATAAAGTGCCGTACTTCCGATACCAGACGGATGTTTGCCATTTATTTTCTCAAGCATAGTTTGACAGTAAAATTTTACTTGATCAGCATCATGATAAATATCTTTTGGAGTAGTACTTTGTATGCCCATAAAAGTTCGTATAGTGTTATTCACCTGTAACATCAATCGTGAATTTGTAACCGCTAGTCTCAAAGTGACGGGTGAACAGTTTCATTGTAGCTCTTGAATATATTTCTACTGTCGCACAGTGGGGCGTTTTGATGATTTGGTGGACAAAATTCATTTTTCCGATTATCTCGGAATTTAACAAGACCGCGTATACTGGTAGCTGAATGTCTCTTTTGTCGAGATCCGTACGAGTTTTGTCGAAAAAACCCGATGTGTCGATTAACTACAACCGTAAAGAAGGCAGTTGATTTGAGAGACTTTCAACAGTTGCATTATTTTTCTGTAAGTTCGAAAGCAAGTCTTGACTTTTCTGTTTTATTTGAAAGTAAGAGTTTACTGGACATATGTCACATGTTTGTCACAAGATTTAACCTATTGTTTGAAAATAAGCGCCATCTTGTCTTCAAACTTCATCTTGACTTTTAATACAGTATTAATAATTATTAATCAATAAGCATTTTTTTAAACAAAAAGTGTCATTCCTAAAGTATTTAAGACTTAAGACAGCTCCTGCGAAAGTTTGCGAATCATTAAGTTATATTAACTTGAAGTGTGCGTCTGATTATTTAATTCAAATCTTGCAAGTCAAATTTCACCACTTTTAATTATCCGATTGAGCTGAAACTTTGAATACATGTGTAGTTTCAATGACAATACAATATTATAATTTAAATAATAATAATAATATAAGTAATAATATAATAATAATAATAATAATAATAATAATAATAATATAAATAATTAAATAAGTCAAATTGGTTATTTTATTACTGATACATTCGAAAACCCAGCAAAACCTAATTAAACTTCAACGCAATAATTTTGTCCACCTAGATCCTCAAAACGCCCCACTGTGTGTCGGTTCAATCTTGACTCATGGTCATTGTTAATGGTGAACCCATGCAAGCATACTTATCAAATTGTACTCGGAATGCAACATAAACATTATTGAAACAGAAACATATGTACAAAGTATATTCATTCAGTCTTAATCTTTAAAAAAAAATGGTGTCTATAAATCGCCAGTTTCAGAGTGTAACAGAGAACCTAATACATAAAACGAGTCCATTTGCTTAAAAGGGACGAAGACTATTCAGTACTAAAAGTATGCATCAAAAAGCATCAAATTCACCAATCACATGCGGTAGAAATCTAAACAAAGATCAGCTGAACCAATGGTAATCTGGACAGAGTTGCTTAAAACCAGTGACACTATTTCCCGGATTTTCTGCAAAATGTTCTCGCCTTTATATATTACTTACGCCATGCCGAGAGTCATAATGATAAATCAATTTAAAAACAATTTCAATGCAGTTCTACTGCTGGTTCAATTTCGGTTCATGGTCCTTGTTAAAGGTGAATCAGGTCATTAGTGTTTCCAAATATTTATCGAGGGGGGTCCAGAAATATTTGATTATAATATTACTGCAAATGTTTTTAAACAAAAAATTAATCTCATCATTTTTATAAATGGCTTGAAATGAAAATAAATTCTATTTTAAAGAAGTGAAAATATTTTTCTTGGAGCCAAAAATATGTCAATAATTCAATTCTAGCATATTTTTGGCTCCCAAAATGAAAGAATTTTTCGCTTCCATAAGTTTTGCTTCCGTTTATGAAATTTTTGATAGTTTCTTTTGAAAATATGTTTTAAAAATGAAGCAAATATATTTAAGACAAAAATTTGTTAATAGATAAGCATTGATTTATAAAATGGGGAATTTTCCTATATTTCTATAATGATTAATGTTTTTATTTTTATTATTTTTTAAATATTATGCATTATAAAATAAAATTTTGAAAATGATCGTAAATTGCCATCTGTTTGTTGAGTTGAATGAATATTCTTCTTTGTTTTATTATCATTACACATTTTACAAAAATTTCTTGAGACCGAAAATGATGTTTAATTTATCTGAAATAAAATTCTTATTACTGATAACTCCTGAAATTTATATTTTTATTGTCTCAATACTTTGTATGTTATTACCAAAATCTTCCATCTTAGAAATGCAGTGTGATCTTGTTCAATAGGACTTCATTTTATTTAAATATAGTTTTAAATTTAAAAGAAAATGGTAAACTATGCCTCAAGCATCATTTTTTCAAGTGCATAAAGTGTTTTTAAGCATCGGTTATGAAACACATAGATGCCGATTCTCCCATTTTTGAGTACTTGTAATTCCGAATAGAAATATTCATTTCATTTAATGACAAAAATCTGCTATTCAAATAAGACGAAGAATAGTACTATTAAAAAATGGAAAGGTTGGCAGATAATGGAAACACAGTTGACTAATTATTATGACTGAAATTGATTATAATTAATATACAACATATTTGCCTGCCTTCTGGTTTGTGTCAAGTCAAATAAGCATATTATAAACCAAAAACAATATTATATGAATTGTTTATTATCTGTATATAGTAATTAATAAACTTCTTTCATTTAATTAAATTTCTGGTTTTATTTGACTTAAAAACAACTGGATGGTTTGCAGTTATGATACAATAAACAAGTTCGATCCTATTCAAAGAATATACTTTATTAAATATTCAACCATCTAGCACAGTGACACAATAATATAAATTCTTTTCAGTGTATTTGTAAAAGTACGATACGGGCTTCGCAGTGTTTTCAATAAGAAACATTCTACAGGGTGTCCACGTATAACCTGACCGACCTTTATTTTCGCAACCGTTGGTTCTAGATGCATACTTCCAATTACAAAAATGTTTAAATAAGGTAAAGAATTATTTTAAAATCGATTTGGGTCAAGAAAAACATTTATAAAAAAAATACGAAATTAAAATTTTTATACGGCCCCCCGGTCCTATAAATGATATTTAGTAAAAATTTACTGTGACACTAACAAGTAAGACAAAAAAAGTCCCATTCATCTAACATTAAAATTGACCGAGTAATAGCCGTTTAAAGTTGGAGTAAATTTTTTGCTGCGAAATAGGGGTCATTCACAAATGTAGTAGAAATCGTCAGATATATAAAAAAAATAGTTGAGAACAAAATTAACATTGCAATCTAATGTGAAATCTATAAAATCACTCTGACATATTAATTCAAAATATACAATTTGTACTGAACATATAAGAGGATAAAAATAACAGAATTTTTGTTAAATAAAAGCATGAAAAACAACAGCCTGAATTCTTTACAAAATGATACAGATTTTAAAAGGCTGTTAGATTACACTGTGTTTCAAATTTTGGGTTGTGCCATGATTTTTAGCTTTTGAAAATTGATTCTTATGTATTTTTTAGCGCTGAATCTGAAAATATCCTCCACTTTAAACCATCGCGTTAGGATTTTTCTCAAATCGCAAATTTCGAAGTTAAAAAGCTCAAAGTTAAAATTGATCCCCCCCCCCCTCCCAACCTCATCGGACCCTTGAGCTGTTTAGCTGTAAGATACCCAGTATAAGCCAAAAAAATTAATAAATTATTGAATTAAATAAAATTAAACTGAATAAAAAAGTCTTACATCTATTTCATAGTATCAGATTTTCGCTATTTTTTAACCTTGAAATTTACGATTTACGAAAAATCCTGATATGATGGTTAAAAGTGAAGGATTTTTTTAATTCAGTGTTAAAAAATACATAAAACGTAATTATAAAAGTAAAAAAACACAACCATCGCAGGTTTATGTTATCTAATCTAAAACTCTTTCTTAAACTTGTTGACGGTAATCTATCCGAATTTTTTTGTATTTTCCTCTAATATAAGTATGTATAAGATGGTAAGAGTCGAAAATCATAATAATATTACATTGTCATCGGATTTAAGTCAGTATGTAAAATTTAACTTCGATCGGACATTTGAAAGTGGATCGGACATTGCAAGTTAAATAAAACCATATGAAAATAACATAATTTTTGTTAAAAGAAATCATAGCCTCGAATCCTTACAAAATAAAACATATGTTAAAATACAATTATTTTAACTAATCTGAAACTTAACTAATAAAAGTTAACTCAATCGTAATAGTTATACGATTTCTTTTAAAGCGCAGATACCTTGAAATATGTTCAAGTACTTTATATACGACTCCTGAAAGCATGGCCGAAATAATCTGTTTTGAGAAAAAGTGGTATAAGTCATGCATTTCAAAGTTTCATAATTCGGTCAATTTTAATGTTAGATGAATGGGACTTTTTTTTGTCTGTCTTGTTAGTGTCACAGTAATTTTTTACTAAATATCACTTATAGGACCGGGAGACCGTATAAAAATTTAAATTTCGTAATTTTTCAATAAATGTTTTTCTTGACCCAAATTGCTTTAAAAATAATTCTTTACTTTATTTAAACCATTTTTGTAATTGGAAGTATGCATCTAGAACCAACGGTTGCGAAAATAAAGGTCGGTCAGGTTATACGTGGACACCCTGTATAATAAGCTTCAGTAAGATATATAATTTTCGTAGTAATAGGAGTACATTTTCGAAAATTGAAACACGGACAGTATACATACAGACGGATGGAAATCACGAATAATTTCAATTATCCCGTGAAGCAATATTACGTCACAGCAATGTCACAGTGTGACTGTGTGGACATTGATGTTAAGTCACAGTGACGTGTGTGTGAAGTCTTTATGGCTGTTTTTGAGCCCTTCTGTACCGCCACGGCGTGACCAATTTGTGAAAAGTGTGACGACTCTGCATAGGGATAGTGATTAGATTATACTCGACCCGACCTTATTGGGTCGCCTGCTTTTTTCCTCTGCTGGCAGAATTTTGATTAGAATCCTGCCTGCATACAGTCTGTTTATCAAATATTATCAGACCCCTTATTGTGTCGGATGGCTGCTTTCTTTTTAGCTGTAGGTAAGATTATACAACATTGCATGAGGTCGGGTTCGTAGATTTTACACGAACCCTACTCGGGTTCAGTTTTAATATCTTGTTACTCGGCTCGGTGCAAAATTCTAGTCCAAATAGAACCTGTAGACAAAACAAAAAAAAAAAGATTTGGTAGCGTTCGAAAAAAATCTAGTCCCCGACCAGATGCAGAATCGTCACAAATGTCGCCTTTGTTTTAATATTTAAAAAATAATAAAACTAGTCGTTGGGGCCACCGTAATACTTACCCATCATGGATATGCATAATGTAAAATATTAAAATAAAAATGTGTAAACTACTTATAAAGTGCATTGCAATTCAAATAAAATCGTGGCTTGATGACGTCACAAACTTTAAAGGCTCGATTACTGAACTGCTTGAAAGAAACATCCTTATAACTCCAAAAATAATAATCCTATTAACTAGTCTTTTATTGCATCTGATTAAGCGTCAAATTTCCAATTAAAATATATTTTTGAAGTGAAATTTGGATGAAATACAGGGTCATGAAAAATCGAAGAGTGTGGTAAATAGGATTCCAAATATCTCGGCAACTCATTATCCGATCAACTTCATGCTTTATGCAAAATTTATGTTTTTTTATTGTCTTTTATATTCATTTCTTAAAATAAACAATTTCAAAAATTGTTATATACCTTTTATCAGAACGAATATCTCGAGAGTCCGAAAAAAATAGTTCCGGTTAATCGAGGTTATTGAAATTAAATAGGCTTCTTCCCATTATTACATACAAGTACATACTAAATTGCAAGTTTCTATCTCAATTTTTTTGGGAGATAGAGCGTTTACAGACACAGACACACAGACGGACGCAAAATTTCTTTTCTAAAAATGTTTTTCGGAATCTCCAGTGTCTGAAACGTGTAAATCCGTCAAAAAAAATTTCGATTTTCAAAACGATTACAAGACTTACCCTATACTACGTATGATGGGTAAGTAAAAATGAAGCTTAAAACTACATTTTTTCTATTTATTAAATACATATCCTACAGAAAAGGTTTCTGTATATACCGTTGCAGTATAAAATAATTGAAAGTTTCCTTTTCATTTAACTAATAGTCAAATAATTAATGAAAATAAAACAAACTATTATGATAGCAACTCAGATTGAAACTTTAAGTTTTTCATACTTAATACTAAATTAAGATGTAGCAAGCATTAATTTAAAACACTTTTTTTTTAGGTTAAAGAGACGATGGACTTCTAAAATTGTTTTTCATTATCTTATTCCAACAAGAAATTATTCAAAATATTATGTGCCATAAGTTCAATAAATATTTTAAAATATATATTTTTAGAGAGAATTAATTTTTTTTTTAATATATTGGTTTTAAAATACATTTTAAAATGCTCCACGCGTTCAAATTTTTAAAATATTTTCTCAATTTTCTTTATTTTATTACTTCAAAGCTCTTTGTTAAAAAAGTATATCTGCATTCATTTTTTTAATCCAAAGAAAATTATTTAAAAAATAAACTGTAACTAAACTGAATTTTATAAAAAATGTCATGTTAATAGACTTTATTATTAATTCGAGGACCTTAATATATCATTATTCTAAATTGAATGTACTGATTTATTGTCGTTATGTATCAATGTCATACCTTACAGATATTTAAAAATTCTGAACAAAAGCCAACACAAGAAGCAATTTAAAGATGAGTAGACTACGAAAAATTTCTTTTGAGAAAAATGCCTTCAAAATATTATGTTATTTTAATTTTTACCTTTTTTACTAAACTGAATATAATTACATTTCTTCCTAAGAAATGTGAAAACATATTTTCAAATTACAATATATTGATTATTTTAACCCTGTAAATATTAATAACACAAAAAGAAAAATTCGTATTTTTATTTGGTTTTTGCTCATTTGAAAGTCCACTGTCCCTTTTAACAAAACAGCATACACACGAAAGAAAATATTCAGCATTAATATAAAGCTAAAACATGAAACATGCTTATTTGTTTTTCATCAAATACGCATTAAATTAATCAATTTAATGAAATTTTAACTGAAAATAATTATTTATTTTAAGACTGATCTGTAATATGAAATCCTTTTGTACGTATAATGTTTCCTAACTTTAAAATGCAGAATTTTACAGAATTCATAAGTCTAAAAAGAAAAGAGAAAACTGAATGTCTAGCAAAATTTCATTTTGCATTCTGGCATAAAAGTAAATGACGTTAAGCACAATACTACGGAGATCGGTCTTCAATTTTAGGAGATTTCTTGGTGCTCCAAACGTTTTTTTTTTTTTTTTTTTTGTATGCTATTGTAAATTCAGCAAGAAGTCTCATCTCATTTTCATACAGCATTTTAGTTTTTAAGTTTGGCATTTGAAAGGTTTTTTTTAAAATTATTATTATAATTGTGTATAAATTATTATAATTCGCTAACTGGTTTGTGTAATGTACTTATATTCCATATTAACTGAAATTATCTATTTAGATATCCTTTTCCTGTAAGTTGATAAATTAGTGAATATAAGTTAATTTACAAAAGGCCCACAAATTGTAATCTGGTCAGTGCCCTCAAATATACTAAATCACCCTGTTCAAAATGTATTTTCTCATTTCGAAAGATATTTAAAAGTCACATTATGGTCGCAATGTGAAGTTATAGCCTGATGGTTTTGGGGTCATACTTTGACGTAACTTGCAGTAAAGTCATGAAAAATTTTTAAAAATGTCAGAAAAGTTTTTTTTTTACAATAAATAATGTTTTGAAGTATTCTTGTTCTTTTTTTAAAATTTGTGAAGTTCACATTTTAGCCCCAATGATACATCACTTAATGGTGGCAGTTTGGTCACAGGCGAGACCACTATGACTTTCAATGAGTTTCAATGACGACCTGCCACCATGCGTACTATACGGGATGTTGGAATTGTTAAAAACAGAATATCTTTTTATGAAAATTCAATTTTGTAAGGTACCCGCTCCTCTTTCGGAGGTTATGTTTGATGGACAAGAATTAAATAGCAAGCGTTTGCTTGTATGCTGCAAACCCATTTATGTTATCATTAGCACATGTTGTCTTTGTATTTCTTCAATTTCCATACAGTTTATTTATTTATAAATAAATGGACAAATTTATCTTGATATAATACGAGGTCAATCCAGTATAAACCAGCATATATTCTTCTAACTTTCTTAAAATAAGGTGAAAAGCTGATGATTTTACAATGTTATTTTTTTACATAATCACATAATATGTAACTCATGTTTTCAAAACACATTTTTCACAGATGGTAGGTAGCTTTTTAATTTGAATGTTTTTGAATGAAGGACGGTCGTCAAGCTAGATGTTTACCAATATTTCCATGACTCCATCGTCCGCAAATTTATAACATCCAAGTGTCTCTTTCGGTTTTCCAAACTTCTAAGAGTTTCAGGGTGATTAGTCAGGATTGTAAGCAGAAGTTTTCGAAGTTTTTAGGCGCATTTCTTTAAATTTTTATTAAGTTCAAACATCCGTATGGAATCGAGCATTCTCACGGTTGAAAATAACATTCTTGATGCGAAATTTGTGAGTCTGCAAACACTAAGGGCGTTTTCATCAGTCACACTGGTCCGAGAATACCAACTATGGGCTTTATTTACAATAGCTTCTCGCGATTTCTTAAATTTTTCATATGAATAATAGGCCTGAATTTTCATCAAAAAGGTGTCTGAGAGGTGTGTTTTAAGTCTATACAAACTTTAAGGAGTTTTACGCCTACCCATCTAAGACATTTGATGATAATCCGTTGAGCAACTGAAGGGTGTATCCCACTAGTTTATTCAAATGCTGACTGAAAAACCGATTTGAATGGGTCGATCAATGTTAGGCATGGAGACAGCTATAAGAAAAACCCCTGTTCATTTACAATGATGGAAGTTGAAACAAATTTGTAACTCTTCGCGCTACTTCTATTCAGAGGAATAGTGGATTTGGTATCTAAAACGAGCTTCTACTCTTACTCAGTGGGCACCAACAAAATGTTTGGGCACCAAATGAGGTAGAACAAGCCACAGCACATCCGCCTCAGCAGAATAAGGTAAGGGCATATTTACAAACAAATACTTCCGTCAACCAATTTATTACTACATTTTTGTCGTAGAAATAATTCCAGGAATCGTCATGGCGACGTAAGGCAATCATATCACAGCCCTGTTTAACGTAGACCAATCAAATCACCCCATCTCATGTGAACAGTAGGAGTCATAAAGGACGGGAGGGTTTTTCTTGCTATCCAACAGTAATTTAACCAACAGTGATGCCTTTTCCTTATAGGCAAAGAATCTGTCCAGTTACCTCTATTATGCTAGTCACGTGACGTCCCCATCAACATCTACATACACTAACAACACTATCCCATTTCCAGAGTGGGAACAGAATTCCGGTTAATATTTGATTGACTCTTATAGTTGTCTTCTTCAAAATTTATTCATAATCTCAGTGTCTAAATTAGTATTTTTCCAGTAATTCTAGAAAAGAACTTCCAACAGAAAGCGGGGATAGACAAGAGATATCCCACGACTTATTTATGTTCTAACACTGACCGTTCAAAGATTTCATAAACAGATAGAATATTTCTCCTTAGATCCCATCAATAACAATTCAATTCCATTTCAAACGGATTTTTAAAGGATTATAAAACACGTTAAGAAACTTGGACTACATTATTGTTTCTCATATAGCAAGTTTTTTTTTCTTTTTTACAATTCTTGAATAAATAAGATTTTCATTTTGAGCCCAAGCTCGAAGGCTGACAAAAAAAATCGAGCCCTAGCCCTTCAAGGTCTGGAGTTCTGCCCGTCTCATCTCTAGTATGCACATCTGCCCATTTTTGTCAAGATACAAAATTGTTGACATTCTATATAAAAATAAAAATACGTGATGTTTTGAACGTAACGGCTGAATCATTTGTGAAAACCCTGAACCAAGCTTTTGTATCAGTTCCTGGAGCAAGAAATGTATTTTTGTAGAAGTAATATTCGTATTTTGTAAAAGGGAAAACAATTTTTGGAGCAGCTTTAGAATTACTGCGAACAATACAATATACCTATTACATCAATAAAATTAATATTAGTTCTTTTCCAATTAAATTCTTATTCAAAAATGAGTATCAGATAACAGAGATGAACAATTAAAGTTAAAATAATCAAGTTTTCTTCATAGAATACACACACACATACTTTACACTTATGCGACCAATAAAATTTATCTTCATTTCAAGAAATTATTCGACATGTCAAATTTTGATTAGTGCTTACAGCTGCAATTTTTTTATTATGTGCAAAAATGACATAATGAATAAAACTAGGAAGTAATATGAAGAATAATTAGATACTGTTAATACTGGGCACATTACAGAGACAACAGTTCTGTGGAAATTTTATGGGTCATAAGGATCATAATATATGAAATATTAACATCAATAAATTGTGACTAGAATTTAGAATATTTAAATTTTTTTTTATCAAATGTTGGACCAGTGCTATAAAAACTTAAACGTTTTGTTATAAAGATCAGCTAATGCAGCTGTAGTACAGTTTAATAATATTTCGGAAGTTGCGAAATTGTAAAACACACAGGATAGCAGCATCACCTGTTGTACGATAGCACCAAAATATAATCAGCACCAATTTATTTGAAAGTCTAACTGAATATGGAAGTTTGGTGGAATCCCGAGCATTATTTCTTAAATTAGAGAACAAAACATTTGTGCCGCAAGCACACAAACAGCATTTTCCAAAAATATTCAAATCAAATTCAGGACATTCCAAAAAGTGTGACTATCAAAAGCTAGAACTCAAAAAATTTCACGAAACCAGCACTTTCTTCTTATTAGAAGGAAATAAACTAATTGTTGTCCTTCTAGGGCCCCAAAAGTGGGAGTTATTTTCCCTTATTCTCTTTTACATGTATTTTTACTTTCTTCTACGTACATAAGAAAGTATTGGAATCGTTAAAATTTTTTACTTCCGTTTTTTGATGTATTTACATGTTTTGGAATGTTCTGAACACGATTTGACTGTTTTTGGGAAATGTCTGTTTCTCTAAATCTGTGTTTAATACAAATTTTGTGGTCGCTCTATTTCAAGAACTAATGCACGGAATTTAATGGAACTTCATATTCTGTGCTACCTTGACATAAATTGGGGCAGATGAAGTTAGGGTGTACATAGCCAAACAAATGGTGCTGATATGCTGAATTTTTCAGATTGCTATACCTCAAGAACTAATTTCCGGAATTTTATAGAACTTCATATTCTTTTAGATTTTACACATAAACCATTAGACAGTGACATAAAAAGATGTTAATTAGGTTTGAATGAACACCGTTCAACAGGTGGCGCTTCTATGCTCTGTTTTCAGATTTCTGCGATAGTTATATCTCAAGAATTAATGCACGGAATTTTATTAAATTGCATATTCTGTTATATCATGACATAAATAGATACTTATTCAGCTTTAATCAGTTATTCCTAATCTGGCCCACAATCAATTTTTGAAATGCTCAGAGTATCGCTATCAATCCTTGAGATACTGGAATTTTTGTGTTATTTGCTTGTGGTTATGTGAGTTCATTAAAGTCTTGCATGGTAATACTGTACTCAGACATAATAAGGGCTGACATTTCCACAACCCTCACTCACCTTCCGTCATCTTGCTTCCATGAATTAAACAACCTGATATTTTAAGCGACCTCATAAATAATTGCTCAGTCACAAGGTCGCAACCTAGACCAACTCAAAACTGATTTGTTCGACAGATGACATGCAGTCCAGTTTGAAACATCCTGTAGCCTTCAGGGTTATTGTTCTCCAACTCACTCATTTCCTGAATGTAGAGATATGCCGATTTTAGATAGCTGTAGTGACCTGTTGATGCAATTATCGGCAATACATTGTAAATCGCATGCAAATGATTGGTCTAAGACGCTGTACAGTTATAGCGCCTAGAAGATATAGAGCAGCAATCTGTTATTCCAAAAGTGCTAAAAATTGAATCCGATAAATGTGCAACAATGCTGAAAAATAAAAGTCGAACACAGCGACATCTGGTAGCTCAAACGTAAGCATTGTGTAAGGATTGAATTGAGAAACCGTTTCAATTTCGACCGATGAAGAGCTAGCAGATGTCGCTGTGATCGAAATTTATTGTTCAGCATCGTTAGACATTTATTGAATTCAGCACTTTTTAAAGCATTACTGGAATATCCGTTTGCCACACTATATCTTCTGGACGCTATAATGCGGTCTGTTTTTTATCAGCGCACGTGCAGTATTTAGTATTTGCTGATATACTAGTTACAACTTACAAGTTTTAGATTGAGCACTAACTTCAGATTTCTTGTTGCCAAGTTCCTCATGGATTCCACTAGTTGTACTAGATGTGACAACAGCTTCAACAGTGGTTTCACCAATTAAAGTACATGAATACATATTATCAGTTTCATTTATTAGCGAGGTGAATTAAAAATTGTCCCCAAGAATAGATTACACAAGTAGTTGATGAAGACTCCACTAGAAAATGGCCCCCGAAAGTTATTGTAACTGCTTTATCATTCAGAATATGCACTACGACACTTTCACTATTAACCACTACAAAATGCTTTTCAAACCTGTCCCGCTCATCAGTGCACTTATTGCTCCGATCAAATTCATAAAGGTGTGGAAACTACCAAGCACGATTTTTTTCAAGTGAGAATCTTGAGGTGCACATTTGATGTCGTATAAAAATATCATGTTTGAGCATAATAATATTAAAAATGCAGGACTATAAGCATTAAACACCTCTTATTGGTTAAAATAAATTCCTTGACCATAAAAAACCGTAACGCTTAAATATAAAAAAGTCACAGGAGTTTTGCCGATTTTCACAGTCAGCGGAGGCCATCTTGAAAAAGAAAACACTTCCGGTTGTTAGATTTTAGTAGACTTTTTTCTGTCAATTAGTAACTCACAAAACTGGTCACAGACGTTTTGTTGAAATTTGTGGTATGTTAGGACCTTTTTTTTACTAAATTGACTCGCCTAATCAAGTTGGAGCATTCGATTTTATATCCGTTTGGCGCAGACTTCGCACACTTGCCGGATTTGAATAATTTGCATTCTCGCTAAAAACACTCTAGTGAAACAAAATTTTGCCAATTATTTGCGGAATCCAATCATAAAATTTCAACTTTCTCTGACTGCGAAGTTAATATATTTCCCTCTGAGTGTTATTTTTGTTTATATCTGAGTGGGTCTATGTCTGGGGCTTTCTTGCATTCTCTTAAAAATGGGCATAACACTGAGGTTATTTAATTCCCCCCCCCCCCACAGTTTCGTACTGAAACACTTTTCGCATCCTTTAATCCTATATTTTTCTTAAAATATATTTCTGTGTAAATAATATTATTGTCTACATATAATTTGAATATTTTTCTGGAAATGGAAGAGTACGGGACAAACGTTTACACGGTTAATTGTGTTTGGAACCTCTTCTGGCCTCTTTGTTCATGGCTTGCCCTTTTGAATGTTAGCAGTTGTGTTTAACATTTTTGTAATCAAAATAAAATATTTATTAAATACAATAACATTTTAGTTACAAAAACAACACACACAACATATACTATATTTTAGTTGCAGACCTAACGTATTTGTGATATTTTTGAATTTTGATCAGAAACAATAGTATGCCATCTGAATTGATACAGTATTCGAGAAGCCTGTATCTATCAGTTATCTAATAAATATATAATTTTAATATTCAGTCAATTATCCTACTAGTTCTATAATTTAATCTTTATACATTATTTGTCATCATTTCATTAATTTCAGTTTTATGTTACAAAAAGTTAAATTCGTTAGGAAATTCCAAATGGATTCTATATAATCTCTGGAAGTATTTGAGGAAAATGCAAAATTTCGTCAAGTGTAAATATTTAATTATTAAAATATTTAAATTGTAATGAACCAACAGCATTTTCATAATGTAAAGTAAATATCGTAACGTTTTCAAAAACCACGAAGTGTAACTTTTAAAACATTTTACATTTCTCATTTACAGTAAATCCTTTTAAAATTACTCAAAAAACTATTTCCATAAATCAAAAGAACTTTTCAGTTTACTTTTCTAATTTACAGAACAAATAATTCTTCGGAATTGAATATCACATTTTGGAAATGTGTTTAGTTTGAAACAACTGAGAAAGAACAAAAATTCCATTTTTAAACAATTATGTAAATTTGCTTCAGAAATTAATCTCTCTCTTTCTAAATTTGTCGGGGTTTTTTCAGACCTAAATATTTAATTACAAATTAATCTCTACTCCATATTTCTTTTCTAAATAAAATACGAATTCTCTGGATTCACATGATTACTCTACAAAATATATTTTCAAAAACTCGTATAAGAACTAAGGCAAGAATTCAAATGGGTGTTCTAGAAATCTATTTTAATTTTGTGGCAATTTAGCAAATGTTTGTAAGTCTACGATCAACGTAATAACAATATCTGAATTTCAGTCTAAATATCACCTGACTTTTAAACATCGACATACACAATCGCATCACAAGTATCCGGACACTTTCGATTTTAGACTTTTGTGAAAATCTCAACAAATTCAAATGTTATTATAGAGAGTCAAAATACGTCCATTAGAATTAACTTTAAAATATACACTAAAACACTTTTTATTTTGCTTAAAAGACGTCAACATATCAATATAAACATTAAAGATGTTAAAATTTAAAATTTACATGTTTCGATTTGTTCATCAAATCGTAATCAGAATATACACAAACCACAAATTTGTGGTTTGTGTTTATTCTGATGACGATTTGATGAACAAATCGAAACATGTAAATTTTAAATTTTAACATCTTTTAATGTTTATATTGATATGTTGACGTCTTTTAAGCAAAATAAAAAGTCTTTTAGTGTATATTTTAAAGTTAACTCTCAACAAATACTTAACGATTTTTTTTCACTACGGGAATGTTTGGAACAATGTTTTAAATCACGATATACTACTTATGCCAAGCCGATTTCAAATCTTCTCTCAGGATAATAATGTCGATAGTCTTTGCTTAAAATTCGGCTGTATGTCATCTCTTTGCAAAATATTCTCAAGGTGTGCAAGTTTGAAAAAAGTTCTGAAATTCCGATTTCTTTCATTCTGTTCATGGTAAAAACATGAAATTTGAGATCGTGATTAATTTTAGACGTAAATTCTCGGTAAGAAAGTTTGTTAAAATATTCGAAATTTAAAAGGATGTAATGATTAGAAAATAATCAATAATAATAATTACCCGTAAACTATCGGGGCTAGAAATTTTTTATTTGATATGATAGCTTCTATTGGGGTCTGATTCCATCAAAGAAAAGTGTATATAAAAACGCGAATTTCAAATGAGTTAACGACCTACAATTTATTTCCACTGTGATTTCTTGAAAGTGTCAGCCTAGAAACTTTAAATTTACATAGGGTGACGAAGCAGATGCGCACGGATAATATGTGTGTGGGTGTTTATTTATTTTATTTTTTACTTTTAAAAAATTTAACTAATGTAAATGAGGTATAACAGAATATGCAGTTTGAGAAAATTCCACGCATCAGTTCTTAAGATATAGCTATCACGTAAATCATGAAAAACACTGTATAGCAGCAATACTTCTTGGACTAAACAATCTCATAAATAGATATGCAGGATAGATTTAAATATATGTTTAAGAAAAATATTTCGTGCAAAGACATTTACATAATCAATCAGTATAATATATAAATCAAACAGTACAAAAGTTAGCAAAGCATTACCAGAAGTATTAGGCATATAAATAATGAAATTAATCTCCCAAAAATGGTGTATTTTGCAGGGCAAGGGAGGTTTCAATATTTCTTTCCGACAGATTTTACTTTAAGAAAAACTATACAGATCGAGAACCTACTGTTGCTGATCTCTGTTTAGACAAATAAACAAATCATAGTTTTGCTATAAAGGCAGTCTGTTTCTGTCAGAAAATTTCTCAACCAATCTGGTGGCATGGCCTCCGCCAAATCAAGAAAACACAACCGTAAGCATCCTTTTCTGGAAGTAACTCAGGTCACTTCCCCCCCCCCCCCCCCCACATATCTTTCGCTGGAATTTTCCCAAAACATTCGTTTATGTAGTAAACGTTGCAAATGGGAACAAATTTTCAAATTTTACGTTTCTATCTTTTCTAGTTCAGAAGATATATGAACTTTGAAACTTTGAGTTCATATATCTTCCATTTTCCATTCTCCAATTTTCCATCCATTCTTCTCGTATATTCTTTCAATCCATTTTCATCCATTTCTTCCATTCCATTCTCCAATTTTCCATCCATTCTTGTATATTCTTTCAATCCATTTTCATCCATTTTTTCCATTCCATTCTCCAATTTTCCATCCATTCTTCTTGTATATTCTTTCAATCCATTTTCATCCATTTCTTCCATTCCATTCTCCAATTTTCCATCCATTCTTGTATATTCTTTCAATCCATTTTCATCCATTTCTTCCATTCCATTCTCCAATTTTCCATCCATTCTTCTTGTATATTCTTTCAATCCATTTTCATCCATTCCATTCTCCAATTTTCCATTTTATAACATTCATTCACTCACCGATCATAAAAAAATAAGGTACATCCTGTAGCTCTAGAAACTTGAAATCCGGAATAAAAGTAGTGTTTAGGATACAAAATTTGAAAAATTCGAAAATTTGAAAAAAAAATCGAAAAACTGAAAATAATTCGACCTCTTAGTCTTAAAAATTTTTAATTTGGTGTAAAGGCAGTGTTTAGAATTTAAAAAAAAGCAAAAAATAAATAATTCGGAAAATTCGAAAATTCGAAAATAAATTAAAAAAATAGAAAAATTTCTAAAAAATCAAATATTTGAAAATAATTCGATTTTTTAGTCCTAGAAACTTGATATCTGGCATAAAGGTAGGGTTTAGGATACAAAGAATGAAAAACTTAACAATCCAGAAATTTCGAAAAAAGAATAAAAAAAAATCGAAAATTTCCAAAAGAAATAAAAAAAATGGAAAACTTCAAAAAAAAATCGAAAAATTGAAAATAGTTGGATTTGTTAGAATTTTTCGAAATTTTAAATTTTGTATTTATTTTTATCCTAAACAGTACTTTTATGCAAATATCAAGTATCTAGGGCTGCAAGTAATACCTCAGACCGATAGCACCTTTCCTAGAAGCAATTGAGAGTATATTTGACTCCTCCTCCCAGAACTTGCTTAGGAACCTGAAACTTCTTTTTATCTAGAGGACCTTTCAAACGGAACTAAAGCTCAAAATTTTCGGTACCTTCAAGTAATAGGGACAGGGTCTGGGCTTTGAGAAAAACAGTGGATGATCCCCAGAAAGGGCAAAAGTCAAGAAAAGGAGGATTACTTACAAAAAGAAGTGAAGTCCCATCAAAATATTATGAGATCGTGTAAAGCTAAGTTTAACTATCTTATTAACTCTGAAATTTTCATTCACAAATCACTCCTTGTCTCTACGTCTTTAGTTAATGATTATTTTGTGACTTGGCAATTACGCAGCACAGTGAAGTTATTACGCATTACTATGTTATCTGATGGTATAGGATTATTTGATTAAGGCTAATTATATACGTCACATTCTCGTGCTGAGTAATTGCCAAGTCACAAAATAATTATTAACTAAAGATTTAGAGACAAGGGGTTATTCAGAACTTTTTACGGTAAAAAAGTCACGAGACTTGGCTATATTTATTACATGGGGTGTTTTTTATGGGATCAAATTTTTCTGCCTGTATGTCTCTATTCTGATAAATATAGGTAATCTAAAAGAGCTATTGTCTGCAGAGACAAGTCTCGATTTAAATAGATTCTTGATCCAATATCAAGCCCTACGTCATCCTAATTGGCCAGTTATACACATTCTTGAAAACTAAAATGTTTGTAGGAGAGAACACATAAAACTAAACAAAAACCTACTCAGTGAAAAGAAAGAAATTTGCATACCTTACTAAGATTTAAAAAAAAAAAAAAACCTGCTTTAAAATTATAACACAGTAATACTTGCTGAAATGTTATATCATAATTGTACTATTAATATACATCAAAAGTATAATATACTTTGAATTTTTGTCCTTTCACAGATTAATCTATCTATCCTAAAATTGTTATTCTTTATAAATGTTTCTTGGTAGCAAAATGCAATTTTATTTATTTCGTAATTTTGTTACAAAATAAAACATGTCGAAACTTTTTAAATTAAATTGGGACAATGTTTCATCTTGTTAAAAAATGCATTTCAATGGAAAATCCGAATAGTTTTTTATTATACTTCAGTGTGGCGTAAGTGACAGTCTCTTGCTACAGAAAAATGCACTTCTATTTTATTTTTAACAAGTTCGGAATAAACATTTTCTCCACTGAATTTTTTTCAAGTTATAAATCAAAGAGGCATTCCAGTTTATCTTCTTTTCTGGAAAGTCTCTGTTGAATGAAAACCCAATTTAAATTTCTTTAGAAATAGTATTTCCAGAAATTGAGAAATAGTATTTTAACTTTTAAAAAGTTATTTATTAAAAGTATTTGGTAGAAACATTTTATTTAAAAGGATGTTTCAAAGACTACTTGTCTTGACTTTGTTTGTACATTGTTTAATAATTCTCTAAATTAAAGGTAATATTTACACAAAGCATGAAAATAGACACATATAATAATTGCTATTAATTTATTTAAAATTTAAGTGTAAAATACTTTGTATAGACGTAACATATACTTTTATAAATCCCGACGATATCGTTTCAGATTGAAATAGGGAAGAGTGGGACACCTTGGGAATGGCCACCTTTTCCACCTTATTTTTCAGTTGTAATTGTGCGAATAAGCAGTAGTACTCATAAGCAGAGATAGATGGCAGGGCAATTCATTCGTGAGTAGTTATCCTATATGAGAGGGTTAGAATAACAGTGGAGTAAGTCATAATTTAGTGATTTGAGAATTGAAGGGTTTTAATGAAAGTTGCCGTATCCCGTTGCATTAAGTGGTCCAACTAGTGCTGCCATTTAGTGACTGCATAAGTGAACTATCACTTATTTCACTGTCACACTGAACAGAAATTAATATACTTTCAGAGAAAACATGGTTATCTAGATTTTTCAAATTTTTGACTTACTCTACTGTCATTCTAACTCCTTCATATAAGAGAGAGAAATTAGAGATCGACAAAATATCCGCCATTTTTGTTCAATAACAGATGAATCGCCGTAGAATGCAAAGATTTTCATCAGTATATAATGTTTTTATTCTACTAAAATCATGGAAAATTCGATTTATATAGTTTCAAGGAGTCAATTGGTGGTTATTGATGTTGCTAAAAAGTGTAAAGTATACGCCTTCTACTGAAAATTTTATTAACTTGCATTTTTATTTATAAAGCTTCGATATTTTATAACGATTGAACCTTAATTTACGTAATTTAATGCCTCCTTATTTATTCAGAGCCACAGATTATTTTCTTAGTAAGTAAACTGTGGTTCTGATTGAGATCGAGATTAAACTTTTGCTGTAAGACTCTTTCCGTGTATTTTTTTTTTCCAAACAATTTTTTCATGATAAAACAAATTGGCATCTTTATAAATTCTATGAAGATATTTTTAAAATATCTGAAGTCTTTATTTCAGTACCTCAGTAAAAACGATAAAAATATCAGTAAAAATCAGTAAAGTAGTGAAACATTATTAAAAATGGTAAATTAGCAAGGATTGCAGACATTTTTTTTATGTAAGGACAAACAGTTTTACTAAATGAAGTAACGTTCTGATTAAACATAATAGTCGTATCAACAAAACATCGTGAGTAAATATATATACATATTTAAATAAAAGATGAAAAAGTATTTAAAATAATATAATATATGTATTTCTATGATATTTTTGGGGCGACGTGAGAAAAAGTGGCGAAAAGTTTAACTGTGCCAACCCCCCCCCCCCCCTCTCACTGACGCGATGTCTATGTTCAAAAGTGTAAATAACATGTAAAGTAGTATGTCTCAATCTACTCCAGCTGTTGGGGGAGGTTAAGACAGTTGATGGATGTACATTTCTTTTACTTATTTTTTTTTTTCTAAAGCACCTATGTCGGGCACATTTTTTAGGTGTGTTCGTAATTATATAAATACGTAGCATGCTAAGTTCATGCAAAATGAGCAAACATTTAAAAAAAGTCGTGGCCACATAGTAACCGATTTTAATAAAAACTAGTACACAGATTCAATTCATATTTAAATAGAGCTATTCAAAATATCTTGACAAAAAATAAAATATTTTGGAAGTTCTGGACATTTAAAAAACTTGTGCTTGTAGGGAATTGTTCAAAGTTCCAAGTTTAAAGTTCCATATCTTGAAAACTATTTAACATAAATAAAAACATTTCATAATATTTTAACCCGTGGACAGTTATTATCATATTTATTTAGTAATAATAATTTCGTAACACCATGGTTGACTTTAAATTGGTTGTAAAAATTGAAAAATTGAAAATTTTGAGAAAATTAAAAGTGTTATAAAAATCAAAGGAATTAAAAAACATATGTGAAATTGATGTATGATGTAATGTTACATATGAAAACTAAATTTCTCAAATTTGGAAGTTACCATTTATTTTCTTCATCTTCAAAATAGCTTATTAACTTAAAAAAAATTTACAAAATCACAGTTTTTCCTCTTATGTATACTTAAAAAATCAAATGAAGGAAATACCTGATATTAACAATATTGCAGAAGCATAAAGTTCAAAAAGCCCATGATATGCTGAAAAAAAATTCAAGATTGCCTTTTGATTCCTAACATAACAGAAATCAGTTCAAAAAGGTAATATTTGTTACGTTCTATGGGCTATTTCACTTCAAATTTGAGCGCCTTCTCTGCCATGTTGCAAAAAAAATGTAGTGCTGCCATCTATATGAAGCTTTGATTACTATATAATTGTTTGTTAAATCACTGCCTTGTTTAAATCAATAATTTATTAGACTCTAATTTAAAATATTGTTGAGGAAAAATAAACTGAAGGCAAGAATGAAAGTTTCTATATTTAAAATATACACTTTTATCTATAACGTCAAATAATTTAAAATTTTTAGGATGTTTCCTTCATGTTCAAACAAGTAATAGAAATATTGCATTTTTCCTTCAAAATCTTTCATTATTTATTTTTTTTCTCATTATGGAATAAAAGGACAGTTACTAAATCACTCCAATCTGTTACTTATTATTCATTTTTAATTATAAATAATTTTTGATAAAATCTTTTCACTGCTACAGCTAATAATGAAAATTGAAATTTCAAGCATGTAGACAAAACCACGATCTTATATCAACTTTTAATGTAAGTTTTAATACTTAAATAAACAATCCTGAAATCTATTATTTTACATTTACTCATAAATAAATATGATCTACTTACAGTGGAACTCCAGTTATACGTTTTGCTCGGGACCGAAGAACAAAACGTATAACTCGGTAAAACGTATAACTCAATTAATGGTCTACCAGAACCTTATTTTAAAATATCGTGAAAATTTTGTTTTGTTGTTCTTTTATGTCGAAAACGGAAGTTTCGTAAGTATTGCTGCCCCTACGACATAAATTTGCAGGAATGTTATAGAGTAAAAAAAAGGTACATATGAAAAGTACACATAAGGTTATTTTTTCATGAAAACTTTATTAAAAATACATTTTTACATACCTTCTTACCATTTACTGAATCTTATTGAAAAAAATCACTTATCTTTGATTGTTTCTTTTCGGCAGAGCCGACATTAGAAAGAAAACTTTGCATATCTGCTAATAATGCACCCGCTTTATCGTTGTTGCTTTTACTGTTGACGAACCGTTTGACTATGTCAAAAGCTATCAGAGCATCTCCAAAGTTTGGCATCGGTTTATCATTTTGAGTTCCAAATCAGACTCGTCCGACGCGACGTCAGTCTTTCCTGTTACCTCCGCGATAATATCGTCATCATCTAAAAATGCAGATGAAACCGTGTAAGAGTAAGCCAATAACAGCAAGTTTGAATTTTTAACTACCGAGAGAGTTGTCCGTTTCCTACTCATTGTTTAGCCGCACGGTGAACTGCAAAAGACCTATGACACGAACAGTACACTGCTGAAGGCAGACTAGTACTCTATTTCACTTCCACTAGGCAACATTGGGAGCGGTAGAAACGGTTATCCGTCTTGAAAAATAGTTCTCGGATATTTTAAAATCTTAAACGGTTAAAATGCATAGAAATTAATAAAATAATGTTTGTAAATTATAAGAATCATGAGTTTGACAATATTTAATTTAATTCAGTTGTTAAAAGTATTTAATTTAAAAGTATTTTGCATTTAAAGCGAACGTACGAAGTGAAAATTTTGACGCAAATAACTCTTCTTTGATGAGAAACCGATATTCAAGACTAAATATTTGGCGTGATTTGTAAGTTTAGTAATTTTACTTCTTTCGTAATCATTTGCTCGCAAATCAACCCCTCGTTTTAATAACAACGGTTGCGATTTGGCAAATGTTGCCTTATCAGTAAAAGTACTGACAAGTTAGAGTGAAAAGAATTTAGACGATCACACAGAGAAAACAAGCATCGAAAAACAACAAGAGAGGCAGGAATAAGTCGAGAGCTCTACCGACGCTGGTAACGCCTGCTCCCCCCCTCTCTATGCTCCTTTTTCGCACATGGCTACTTTGGTTCCTAGAAATCTTAGAGCAGTGGTCAACAGAAGTGGAAGATAAGGCGAAAGATTCTGAAAAAAAAAAAAAAATCTGAAAAACGTATAAGTGAGAAAAAATTTCGCGCAGGAACCGAAAAACGTAACGTATAACTGAGGGAAATGTATAACTCAAAATCGTATAAATCAGCTAATTTTTAATGGCAAACGGCCGGGACCGCTGAGTTTAAACGTATAACTGAGGGAAACGTACAAATCAGGTAACGTATAACTGGAGTTCCACTGTATATGCTGATTTTCATTAAAATCTATGACACGTCAGCCACAGCGGATTTGCTCATTTAGCATGGAATGACCCAGCACCTATTGTCGTCGTCTGGTCCGTTCGTATGTCTGTCCGTCCATCCGCATAATATCGCAAAAACTACCCAACCTAATGGTTTGAAATTTAAGATATGTTACCTTTGCAGAATTTTGTCGAGACATTTCAAATTTTATGAAAATCGAATCAAAATTTTAGAAAATATTAATAAAAACATTTATTAATGAATTTGAATTAAGAAAAAAAAATCGGTGCTTTTTTGTTGTAGAAGCTTCCGAGGTTTAACCGTCAAGCGACCGAGATACTTATTTTATTACAGAAATTGATCTGTAGACGATATAATTCCTTTCACAGAATTAAAAATCACCAAGATCTGAATATTTATAAAACTAACTATAGTACGAACGCACTTCATTTGTTACGTTTGATGTGCAATTTCCAACTTGTTTTACTAAACTCAGGGATCAAGAAATACGTAGCACTCATTGTGTAAAAATTAAGCATAAAATTAAATGTACGAAAACCTTTAATCAAAAGCACTTCGAACTTCGCTGACTGTGTTTTGAAGGTGCCCCAAACATCCCTATCAATAACGTTCCTAGCCAGAAAGGTACTACATTCAGTACGTTTTTGTTGTTTTATCGGTAAAATGTTTCTCTTTTCGCACCTGAAGAAATATCATATTATATGATTTCAATCGAAACGATACTACTGTAATTTTTTTTAATTTATACTATGGCCCGTACTTAAATTTTAGTAAATAATATAAAAACGTTTTTGTACTAAAATGAAGTGTTTTATTGCTTTTCAAAATATTTTCCTTTACCATGAATACTAAATCTTTAGACTACACCAGTTTTGAACAGTGAATGCCATTCAATATGCTATTCAGAAATTTCTATAGCAGAAATATGATTTTTGAAGGATTCAACTGCTTCTTCTGTGCTGATAATTAAGTGATCAGGCATTTAATTTTATGATTAATGGGAACAATAACACGTCATTCAGTACCAAAGCAGGCGACTAAGGACAATGGTTCATCAAATCTATTTTTATTTGTTTCACATAATTGACAGTTTGAAATGGAGTGTGCAAGCTTGCGTAGTTAGAATGAAAAATGATGTGACATTTCACATTTAATTTTCAGAGTTAAGCAATAACTTGTGGCAAACAAAACAGTCTTATATCAATTTATATTAATTGTTCTAGTGGAATGTTCAAAGATATTTCAATTTCATCATCTAATATATAAAAATGAAAATTTGTCTGTCTGTCTGTTTGCGCTTCTACACAAATCAGTTCGGATCAAAAACAGTTTGGAAGCCAGAATTATGAAATTTTATGTTTAGGTGTATTAAAACACGGCCGAGGCAACTAAAGTAATCCGGAATCGAAATAATGTATAGTTAATTTTTAATTAATAATAAAAAACAAAAAATCTAACAGACTTTTTCTATCAATTTGCAATATGTATACATTTAACGTCTGAATGTAAAAACTATTAAAAAACACCAACTAAAATATATTAAGACAGACATAAACTCACTTTAAAAAATAAAATTTTATAAAAAATATACTTAAAAACATTTAAAAATACAAATAAGTAGACGTTTCGCCATGCGACACGCAAGGCATCATCAGTACAAAAAAACAATCCAATGGATAACAGACCACTGAACAATTCAAGAACAGTTAAAGTTACTTTAACAACAAACAATATTCACTCGGTACGGCACGAGCTTCATTCAGTGTCTCCGATCGCAATTCAGTGAGCCAACCCTCAAGGAATAATCTACCATGGTAGTTGTTACAGCCCGATTTCAAAATGCCGGCGTTCGCAATTAGCGGGATGTGATTCGTTTTAAGTGAATGCTGGACAATTTTTGAATTCAAATTACTATTTTTTAAAGCAGTAGTATGTTCTTTTAAGCGAATTTCCAATGATCTACCTGTTTCACCAATGTAGACACTATTGCAATCTTTACAGGGAATAATATAAACAACACCGGGTAATTTAGACTTATCATATTGAAATTTATGCTTAGTGAAAAAGGAATTCATTTTATTAATTGGTTTAAAAGAAACCCCAATATTGTATGATTTTAGAATGCCAGAAATTTTATCAGAAATGTTTTTATAATAAGGGATACAGATAAAAGTATTTGGTTTACTACGTTGGAAAGTGGGGGGAGTAGAATTCACAAAATTTAAAGTATTTTTAAAGATTTTTTTTAACAAGACCAATAGGATAGCTATTATTAACCAAATCGCGATAAATTTTACATTTCTCAATTTCAAAATCATTTCTAGAACTGCAATATCTAATGGCCCTGAAGGCTAAATTTTTAATAACGGCTATTTTATGGCTGAAAGGGCATATTGAATTGAAATTAGTATATTGACCAGTAGATGTAAGTAGTGTATATTTGGCAGTTCTGCGCCACCTGAGTCGAGCAGCGGTGGCGGTGGAGGTGCGGTGGACAGCGGTGGAGCACTGTGGAGCTGTGCAGGTGGAGCAGCGGCGGAGTAGCGGCGCAGCGGTGGAGTAGCGGCGGAGCAGGTGAAGGTGGCGATAAGAGCATGAGCACTGATAAGAACGGAGGGTTCGATGGGAGGGGGGTGCGATAAGGATTTCTACTATAAGATAAGGGGATTATTTTAATTAATTTTAATTGGGGAACTTAGAAATTTTTCGAAGCATTTTTTTTCCGCGTAGAAATATCTATTGCAGTACAAGGTGAATTTTAACGAATTACAAATTTTAATTAATTTTAATTGCGAGACTTAGAAATTTTTCGAAGCAATTTTTTTTTTTTTTTTTTTTTTTTTTTTTTTTTTTTTCGCGGAGAATTTTCTATTACAGTACAAGGTGAAATTTAACGAATTACAAATTTAATTAATTTTAATTGGGGAACTTAGACATTTTTCGAAGCATTTTTTTTTTTTCTAAACGAGAGTATGCAGTTTGAATATGAGTGTATTCAGTAGAAGTGAATGAAATAAATTAAAAATAGTCATTCATTAATTTTAATTGTAGAACTTAAGAAATTTTTGCGATTTTTAGTTTTAAAAATTGCCAAAAAATAGAATTTTTTAGTTTTAAAAGTCGCCAAAAGTAGGCATTCGATTTTCAGCTGAAAGTAATCTAAAATATAAACTCTCAACTGAAATGAATTTTGCCTTAAGGTATGAGCTTTTAGCTAGAAGTGACCTAGAGTCAAAACTTCCTGGTCCCAGGAATCACCACGGGGGTCATAGTAAAAAAATACAGGGTCCCGTATGAATTACACAGTATTCAATTTAATAACTCGCCCCCTCCCTTTCCCCCTCCCCCTCCCTTTTTTTACCCAGAGGAGCCCTTCGATAGCCTAACAATACACACTTAAAAAAATACAGAGTGCTACAAAACGAAGAATTTTACCGTATATATAAAATAAACAAGAATGAAAAATCATGCGTAGCGACATAATTCATGAATCACTTTCCAACATCATTGAAATGTTATGTGAACAAAATATAATTTTACCAGCTAGTGCGTAGTTAATTAAAATAGTGAACAGATCCCCTTTTTAATAAAAAGGGTACCCTTTACAATAATCCATTTATGCATAAGGACCCTTCCTAAAATCAGATAATTTACACTTTACCCTGTTTTTTTTAAGTTCAAGTTAGGGTAAAAGTATAACTTACACATCGATAGGTTCAAAATATTGAAATCCTTCAAAAGAAACTAGAAAAGGTTAAAGATTTAAGCCCTGCTCATAAAATAATGCGACTACCCAGAGCCCTTCACAAATAATATAACCTTATTCGAATCTCAGGCCCTTCACAAAATAAATCCAATAGATTCACGTTATTTTACAGCGACAGAAATATTAGGGATATTGACCTTTCATAAAAATGCATGGTCCGCTGTTTGAATGAAAAGGCCTCCCTTCACAATATACCCTGTAAAAATATTGATTCCACAGATATTTTAATAAATAGAGTACTAATCTCAAATGAATACGAATTCATGCAATGTAAAAAATAGGTTTTACACGAATACATTTTTAGTATAACGTTCAAAATATAGATTTTAGAAAAAAAAAAGTACATATTTCACCAAATTTATCATACAAGTCTGTAAAATAGGGTAGATCGTTTCATGAAAAATAATTGAATTTTCGAATGATTATGCTTTAAAATACATATTTATAACTGCAACTAAGATTTGAGTGTTACCCCCTCAACATGCATATCGCTGAATCATAATGAGTCTTATTATCAGATAAGCGAAGATCTTGCTTTGATTTCACCCTGTATGCGATAATGAGTCACTCCGCGATAAGAAATACCTGAGACTCGTAATTTCTGACACATTTTTTGTAGGTAAATGAGCTATTTAAAACCGCCAATGTATACGAATTATTTCGTGTAGTCCTATATAATTATTAATCTGTTAAGTTTTAAAATGCTTCAATGAAAAATAAGAACTAGTCATTAAGCGATACCCTTAAGAATTTTGAGGCAAACAGATGTTTAAATGAATTTGAACCTGTTTAAATGTACCTGTGTTTAAATGAATTTGACGCATGTTATGGTAAAAAAAATACAGGGTCCCCTATAAGATATATGAATTAAACTTTAAATATTTTAAAATTACATTAGTCTATGCTTTTTTTGTATAGAAAAATTATACTAAATTGTGTTTTTAGTATTTTAACTTAAAAATTTCTTTTGAGGAATGAATATAATAACTAAGCTTTGTTTTTATAAAATATATATTGTACTAAATAGCTAGGGTATTATTTAAAAAAATTTTGTTTTTAATATTGAAAAAAAAGTTATCTTACCTAAATATTTAAAACATAATGTACTGTGGACTTCATCCAAATTCGACTGCATGCATGCCTTACAACAACTAAACGGTATAACGTGTTCGCTTATCTCTTAAAATTACGGGATATCGTGACGTCATGGATAAAGCATAGGGTAGAATACAGAATGAATAGGTATTATAAAGCAGAATCATAAATTTTGCAAACTTTACACTTGTAGTATGTGAAATGATTGCCACTATTGCCTATATGAGAAAATGAATCATCAACGAATCTTATTAGTGTATGCCATATTTAACTAACAGGCTCGAACATGCGTGAATTTTGCCAATCATATCTGTTTATTAATGAACCAATCACATATGCTGTTATATGCACACGAGCGCCCCCTAGGATGGTATAAATTTGCGTGGAATCAGATAATTTCCTTAATCTGTGCACTGACATCATCGTGTGAAGACGCTTTTGACTGTTCAGTATTATTATTTTACATTAAAGTTATTATGGAACAAACCATACATACTTCTTTGCTAAGTGATTCCAAGATGATTAGTCAACCCCTATCACCAGAATTAAAGAATCACGACATGGACATAACCAAAGAAGCTCCCGTTTTGAATTATGAAGTCAAACCCACCTCATCAGAACTGAAGAAACAGAAGTTACCCTTTGTTTGTGATGTTTGCAGCAAGTTTTTTTCCCGAAAGTTTGTGTTAATTAGACACAAGAAATTTCATCTGGAGAAAAAACCTTTTATGTGTGACATCTGTGAAAAACAATTTGTTCAAAAGAGTGATTTATTAAATCATAGGAAGATTCATTTAAAGACCCCTCTGATTTATAATTGTGATTTATGTGCTGAAGTATTTTCGCGGAAGTACGAGTTACGCCAACACAAAAATATTCATAGACCTCTCAAGCAATATATTTGTGACGTATGCAACGAAAAGTTCTCAAGCAAGAATGACTTATTAAAGCATAGAAAGATTCACAGACCTATCAAGCAATATAATTGTGATGTGTGCTCTGAAGTATTTTCACGGAAGTATGACTTATTGAAGCATAAGAAGATTCATAGACCTATCAAGCATCATACATGTCTCCAGTGTACTGAAGAATTTTTACGGAAGTATGACTTATTGAAGCATAAGAAGATTCATAGACCTATCAAGCATCATACATGTCTCCAGTGTACTGAAGAATTTTTACGGAAGGATGATTTAATTCGACATCTGAGAACTGCTCATAAATTTTCATCTAACCCAACTCAATCTGTTGCTTTAAAGGATGCATTATATGAGAAAGTGAAGCATTTTAAAAGACAAAATGCCCTTAATGTATGCACTAATACTATCATCGATTCTAACGAGGAAAATGATAAAGACTTTCAAACATTTTTTAATAGCGTTCGACCAGACGTTTTGAATGAACTAAATTATCAGATAGAAGTTAAAAAGTCCATGAAATGGTATGCTACTGTAAAAGTGGTTTTAACACGTATATCACAGGACGGTGGTTTAGAAACTGCCAATCCCTATTTTCGTTCGAACACTGTACTTGAATTGATGAATCAAAACATACCTGTGCATATCGAAGAAGCTTTCGCTAAAATTATAAACTCCTTCGAGAAGTTCAATGAACGTGGATCTAACTGGACATTGGAAAAAATACTGCATTTAGAACTGTCTACAGCTAAATTCAGCATGGTTTGAAATTTTTTGTACCTTTCTTTTGAAATATGTATACTCATGACTTGCTCTTGTAACTATTGAAAACGATCAATAAATACTATATGAGTGAAAAATCCCAGAGTGATTAATTTAATATCTGCATAAATTACTTCTGTCACATAACTTACTTATTAACATTTTAATAATTCACACTGGAAATGTAACAAACTATTTTTAGGATTTTAGATAAACAAAAAAAAAATGTATAGATTTAATATTTCTAAAACACATATATATATTCTAAATGTATAAGAGAAATAAATATTTTCATAATCTTTTCATATTGAAGAAACACAAATTTTGCATACTTTATACAAAACACTTGCAGTATGAGAAATGATTGCTACTATTACCCATATGAGAAAATGAATCATTAGCAAATCTTATCTATGTGTCATATTTAACCAACAGACTCAAACATGAGTGAATTTTGACTAGAATTAATCATTGAATGTAAAAATGATTTGTTTTTAGATCCAATATTGATATCGTTTAACATTTTAAAATAGTATTAAAAATATATACATAAACTAATCTTACCTTATTCACAAGCTTGCAATCCCGTCTTCAACCTATGACTACAGCATGACGAAAACATATGTGCTACTTCTATGGCAATTAGGATAGAAATGATTTTCAGTACAAGTCCATTATCTTATCGTTAATCTATAGATTAGTAACACTATGTGACTTGAGGACGTCACTGATCGCGATAACATTCTAGATAAGATTTACTGATAAGAATACATTTCAATTCATTTCTCCCAAAACAAGTGTATGAGTTGGTTGTAAGATCTAGGTAAGTACCCTTTCAACTAAATACATTAGTAGGCTAGCATTTAAAAAAATATATACAGAGTGCCCAGAAAAAGGGTAGAAAAAAAATTAAGAATTTTAGCCTAAATTATAAAATAGGATCTACAGTAAGTGACAATAAATAAATATGAAGGAAAAATCATGTGTCATAGTATACTTTCCAATGCTATGCGACTATTGTTAAGAATTTTAAATACTACTGAAATAAGTGAATTAGATTTAATAATTCATACTGGAATTGTATTTAAAAAATTACAGTTTTTTTTTTCACTTAGATATAATTATAAGGCTTCTTTTACAATAAAGACCTGACTGTTGTGGAGAGATTGAAAACTAGCATACATATGAACCGACCCATCTATGTTGGATTTTCTATACTCGAACTATCTAAACTTCATATGTATGATTTCCATTACAATTTTGTGAAGGCAACATATGGAGAAAAAGCTCGGCTCTTATTCACCGACACAGATAGTTTATCCTATCACATAGAGACTCTCGATATTTATAAGGATCTGGAAAAGCATCATGATATTTTCGACTACTAATTCAATTACTAATTGCAATTAGAGGTAATTTGTTAATGACAATTAGTAATTGGTTCTTTTATGACATAGTCACGTGATCTCTGACATCACTTAATCAGTGACGTCACATGTCACGTGATCAAATCATATCATTGATTATATTAGCTGATAATGTCCTGAACAAGCATTCCCTTTTCTCGGAGTCTTGGTGTGAGACGTTTGGGTGTTTAGCTAGCTTGCGTATTAGGTAAGAATAGTACCTGTATATATATTTTTAATAAGACTTTAAATTAATTTGATACCTACTATGTAAAACGATATGAATATGTTTTAAACATTAGAACTGAAAAATAATACTTTGAAATAATAGACTAAACAGTAAAATTTAAAGCTATGTAGATAAATTTCCTAAAACTACGTTGAAATGAAAATGGAAAAAGTTTTGTCTGTCTGATGTTAGTGTTTATCATATTAAATCTACAAAAGAAATTTTTAAGTGGGAATACTAATAATTCCAGTTACCATATAGATATTATAAGTTAGTAGATTCATAAACTAATGAGAATGTGTATAATTTTAATAAACTATGCTGATTTCTACAGATGTTTAATAAAATACAAGTGAGTTTTCGAGTGAAATATACAGAGTTTATCAATTTACTTCCCAGCTTTATCTTACCATAGGCAATGGTCTAAATCAAGTAAGGACATATACCTTGGAAATCATATTTATGTGACTAAATAACATGGGGCTTACCCAGCCCAGTAGTTAGCGTGGTGACTATAAAATAACCAGGGGCTAACTCAGCCCAGTAGTTAGCGTGGTGGGTATAAAATAAGCTGGGGCTCACTCAGGTCAGTAGTTAGCGTGGTGACTATAAAATAAGCAGCTCACACAGCCTAGTAGTTAGCGTTGTGAGTATAAAATAAGCGTGGGCTCACTTAGCCCCGTGGTTAGCGTGTTGGCTATAAAATGTCAAGTCTGATTATATGTTTGTGGGTTCGAAACTTGTGCGGTTTAGACGATGGGATTTCGGGTATTAAGAAAAGTCGAAAATATCATGATGCTTTTCCAGATCCTTATAAATATCGAGAGTCTCTATGTGATAGGATAAACTATCTGTGTCGGTGAATAAGAGCCGAGCTTTTTCTCCATATGTTGCCTTCACAAAATTGTAATGGAAATCATACATATGAAGTTTAGATAGTTCGAGTATAGAAAATCCAACATAGATGGGTCGGTTCATATGTATGCTAGTTTTCAATCTCTCCACAACAGTCAGGTCTTTATTGTAAAAGAAGCCTTATAATTATATCTAAGTGAAAAAAAAACTGTAATTTTTTAAATACAATTCCAGTATGGATTATTAAATCTAATTCACTTATTTCAGTAGTATTTAAAATTCTTAACAATAGTCGCATAGCATTGGAAAGTATACTATGACACATGATTTTTCCTTCATATTTATTTATTGTCACTTACTGTAGATCCTATTTTATAATTTAGGCTAAAATTCTTAATTTTTTTTCTACCCTTTTTCTGGGCACTCTGTATATATTTTTTTAAATGCTAGCCTACTAATGTATTTAGTTGAAAGGGTACTTACCTAGATCTTACAACCAACTCATACACTTGTTTTGGGAGAAATGAATTGAAATGTATTCTTATCAGTAAATCTTATCTAGAATGTTATCGCGATCAGTGACGTCCTCAAGTCACATAGTGTTACTAATCTATAGATTAACGATAAGATAATGGACTTGTACTGAAAATCATTTCTATCCTAATTGCCATAGAAGTAGCACATATGTTTTCGTCATGCTGTAGTCATATGTTGAAGACGGGATTGCAAGCTTGTGAATAAGGTAAGATTAGTTTATGTATATATTTTTAATACTATTTTAAAATGTTAAACGATATCAATATTGGATCTAAAAACAAATCATTTTTACATTCAATGATTAATTCTAGTCAAAATTCACTCATGTTTGAGTCTGTTGGTTAAATATGACACATAGATAAGATTTGCTAATGATTCATTTTCTCATATGGGTAATAGTAGCAATCATTTCTCATACTGCAAGTGTTTTGTATAAAGTATGCAAAATTTGTGTTTCTTCAATATGAAAAGATTATGAAAATATTTATTTCTCTTATACATTTAGAATATATATATGTGTTTTAGAAATATTAAATCTATACATTTTTTTTTTTTGTTTATCTAAAATCCTAAAAATAGTTTGTTACATTTCCAGTGTGAATTATTAAAATGTTAATAAGTAAGTTATGTGACAGAAGTAATTTATGCAGATATTAAATTAATCACTCTGGGATTTTTCACTCATATAGTATTTATTGATCGTTTTCAATAGTTACAAGAGCAAGTCATGAGTATACATATTTCAAAAGAAAGGTACAAAAAATTTCAAACCATGCTGAATTTAGCTGTAGACAGTTCTAAATGCAGTATTTTTTCCAATGTCCAGTGAGATCCACGTTCATTGAACTTCTCGAAGGAGTTTATAATTTTAGCGAAAGCTTCTTCGATATGCACAGGTATGTTTTGATTCATCAATTCAAGTACAGTGTTCGAACGAAAATAGGGATTGGCAGTTTCTAAACCACCGTCCTGTGATATACGTGTTAAAACCACTTTTACAGTAGCATACCATTTCATGGACTTTTTAACTTCTATCTGATAATTTAGTTCATTCAAAACGTCTGGTCGAACGCTATTAAAAAATGTTTGAAAGTCTTTATCATTTTCCTCGTTAGAATCGATGATAGTATTAGTGCATACATTAAGGGCATTTTGTCTTTTAAAATGCTTCACTTTCTCATATAATGCATCCTTTAAAGCAACAGATTGAGTTGGGTTAGATGAAACTTTATGAGCAGTTCTCAGATGTCGAATTAAATCATCCTTCCGTAAAAATTCTTCAGTACACTGGAGACATGTATGATGCTTGATAGGTCTATGAATCTTCTTATGCTTCAATAAGTCATACTTCCGTAAAAATTCTTCAGTACACTGGAGACATGTATGATGCTTGATAGGTCTATGAATCTTCTTATGCTTCAATAAGTCATACTTCCGTAAAAATTCTTCAGTACACTGGAGACATGTATGATGCTTGATAGGTCTATGAATCTTCTTATGCTTCAATAAGTCATACTTCCGTGAAAATACTTCAGAGCACACATCACAATTATATTGCTTGATAGGTCTGTGAATCTTTCTATGCTTTAATAAGTCATTCTTGCTTGAGAACTTTTCGTTGCATACGTCACAAATATATTGCTTGAGAGGTCTATGAATATTTTTGTGTTGGCGTAACTCGTACTTCCGCGAAAATACTTCAGCACATAAATCACAATTATAAATCAGAGGGGTCTTTAAATGAATCTTCCTATGATTTAATAAATCACTCTTTTGAACAAATTGTTTTTCACAGATGTCACACATAAAAGGTTTTTTCTCCAGATGAAATTTCTTGTGTCTAATTAACACAAACTTTCGGGAAAAAAACTTGCTGCAAACATCACAAACAAAGGGTAACTTCTGTTTCTTCAGTTCTGATGAGGTGGGTTTGACTTCATAATTCAAAACGGGAGCTTCTTTGGTTATGTCCATGTCGTGATTCTTTAATTCTGGTGATAGGGGTTGACTAATCATCTTGGAATCACTTAGCAAAGAAGTATGTATGGTTTGTTCCATAATAACTTTAATGTAAAATAATAATACTGAACAGTCAAAAGCGTCTTCACACGATGATGTCAGTGCACAGATTAAGGAAATTATCTGATTCCACGCAAATTTATACCATCCTAGGGGGCGCTCGTGTGCATATAACAGCATATGTGATTGGTTCATTAATAAACAGATATGATTGGCAAAATTCACGCATGTTCGAGCCTGTTAGTTAAATATGGCATACACTAATAAGATTCGTTGATGATTCATTTTCTCATATAGGCAATAGTGGCAATCATTTCACATACTACAAGTGTAAAGTATGCAAAATTTATGATTCTGCTTTATAATACCTATTCATTCTGTATTCTACCCTATGCTTTATCCATGACGTCACGATATCCCGTAATTTTAAGAGATAAGCGAACACGTTATACCGTTTAGTTGTTGTAAGGCATGCATGCAGTCGAATTTGGATGAAGTCCACAGTACATTATGGTTTAAATATTTAGGTAAGATAACTTTTTTTTCAATATTAAAAACAAAATTTTTTTAAATAATACCCTAACTATTTAGTACAATATATATTTTATAAAAACAAAGCTTAGTTATTATATTCATTCCTCAAAAAAAAATTTTAAGTTAAAATACTAAAAACACAATTTAGTATAATTTTTCTATACAAAAAAAGCATAGACTAATGTAATTTTAAAATATTTAAAGTTTAATTCCTATATCTTATAGGGGACCCTGTATTTTTTTTACCATAACATGCGTCAAATTCATTTAAACACAGGTACATTTAAACAGGTTCAAATTCATTTAAACATCTGTTTGCCTCAAAATTCTTAAGGGTATCGCTTAATGACTAGTTCTTATTTTTCATTGAAGCATTTTAAAACTTAACAGATTAATAATTATATAGGACTACACGAAATAATTCGTATACATTGGCGGTTTTAAATAGCTCATTTACCTACAAAAAATGTGTCAGAAATTACGAGTCTCAGGTATTTCTTATCGCGGAGTGACTCATTATCGCATACAGGGTGAAATCAAAGCAAGATCTTCGCTTATCTGATAATAAGACTCATTATGATTCAGCGATATGCATGTTGAGGGGGTAACACTCAAATCTTAGTTGCAGTTATAAATATGTATTTTAAAGCATAATCATTCGAAAATTCAATTATTTTTCATGAAACGATCTACCCTATTTTACAGACTTGTATGATAAATTTGGTGAAATATGTACTTTTTTTTTTCTAAAATCTATATTTTGAACGTTATACTAAAAATGTATTCGTGTAAAACCTATTTTTTACATTGCATGAATTCGTATTCATTTGAGATTAGTACTCTATTTATTAAAATATCTGTGGAATCATAATATTTTTACAGGGTATAATGTGAAGGGAGGCCTTTTCATTCAAACAGCGGACCATGCATTTTTATGAAAGGTCAATATCCCTAATATTTCTGTCGCTGTAAAATAACGTGAATCTATTGGATTTATTTTGTGAAGGGCCTGAGATTCGAATAAGGTTATATTATTTGTGAAGGGCTCTGGGTAGTCGCATTATTTTATGAGCAGGGCTTAAATCTTTAACCTTTTCTAGTTTCTTTTGAAGGATTTCAATATTTTGAACCTATCGATGTGTAAGTTATACTTTTACCCTAACTTGAATTTAAAAAAAACAGGGTAAAGTGTAAATTATCTGATTTTAGGAAGGGTCCTTATGCATAAATGGATTATTGTAAAGGGTACCCTTTTTATTAAAAAGGGGATCTGTTCACTATTTTAATTAACTACGCACTAGCTGGTAAAATTATATTTTGTTCACATAACATTTCAATGATGTTGGAAAGTGATTCATGAATTATGTCGCTACGCATGATTTTTCATTCTTGTTTATTTTATATATACGGTAAAATTCTTCGTTTTGTAGCACTCTGTATTTTTTTAAGTGTGTATTGTTAGGCTATCGAAGGGCTCCTCTGGGTAAAAAAAGGGAGGGGGAGGGGGAAAGGGAGGGGGCGAGTTATTAAATTGAATACTGTATAATTCATACGGGACCCTGTATTTTTTTACTATGACCCCGTGGTGATTCCTGGGACCAGGAAGTTTTGACTCTAGGTCGCTTCTAGCTAAAAGCTCATACCTTAATGCAAAATTCATTTCAGTTGAGAGTTTATATTTTAGATTACTTTCAGCTGAAAATCGAATGCCTACTTTTGGCGACTTTTAAAACTAAAAAATTCTATTTTTTGGCAATTTTTAAAACTAAAAATCGCAAAAATTTCTTAAGTTCTACAATTAAAATTAATGAATGACTATTTTTAATTTATTTCATTCACTTCTACTGAATACACTCATATTCAAACTGCATACTCTCGTTTAGAAAAAAAAAAAAAAAATGCTTCGAAAAATGTCTAAGTTCCCCAATTAAAATTAATTAAATTTGTAATTCGTTAAATTTCACCTTGTACTGTAATAGAAAATTCTCCGCGAAAAAAAAAAAAAAAAAAAAAAAAAAAATTGCTTCGAAAAATTTCTAAGTCTCGCAATTAAAATTAATTAAAATTTGTAATTCGTTAAAATTCACCTTGTACTGCAATAGATATTTCTACGCGGAAAAAAAAAATGCTTCGAAAAATTTCTAAGTTCCCCAATTAAAATTAATTAAAATAATCCCCTTATCTTATAGTAGAAATCCTTATCGCACCCCCCTCCCATCGAACCCTCCGTTCTTATCAGTGCTCATGCTCTTATCGCCACCTTCACCTGCTCCGCCGCTACTCCACCGCTGCGCCGCTACTCCGCCGCTGCTCCACCTGCACAGCTCCACAGTGCTCCACCGCTGTCCACCGCACCTCCACCGCCACCGCTGCTCGACTCAGGTGGCGCAGAACTGCTAAATATACACTACTGATGTAGGTTTCCTGTAAACAGTAGTGGTGATAGATTGAGAGATAGCAGCAGTGTGTCTGCGGATTGTTTTCGACTCATCTTTCACAGAATTCTACAGAGCAACTGTGAACAGCGTTTCCATTATGTTATTAAGGTAGTGAATTAGAGATAGTCACTTTTTTCACTCACAGATAGGGAAATTCAGACCCCCGGTTTATAGTTTATGTTACTGTCAATACAGTCAACCCAGTAATGGAACAATCACTTTCAAAAAAAAGAAGTTCCTTCCCCAAACTTTCATTGTGACTAATCTATTGCGCATATCAGAGATAAAAGAAAAACAGGGATTATTCAGGAATTCAGTATTTCAGAATCTTCTGAAACCCTTTTTCACTTTAAATCGTTTTCAAACCATGAGAAAATTCCACTTTTAATAAGAGTATGTGACATTTAAGTTTGAAATATCGAAAACATTGCATAAGGAATAATGTTTTGACTTTGAAGCGAAAAAAAAATTTCGTCTTAAGCGGGATTTTCCGAAATTGTATTTCGTGTTAAACGAATTAATTAACATTGATTTTCAGACTCATCTGACGGGACCTGAAAATTATTTCGTGATAAGCGAAATTTCGCGTTAAGCGATTTCGTGTTAACGACGTTCGACTGTATAAAATTTACCCTTTTCTCAAAAGATGGCGATACTTTCCCGCGAAAAGTTCCCCAGTTTCGCGCCATTTGTCGGGTTGGGTTGGGTTGATTATTGACGGCCAATTATCTACACATGGGATATAGGCACGGGGGGAGTGCCCTTCGTGGGGGTCTTTCTAAGAGAGCCTAACCCGTATTTACTCATGGATAAATCCATGGCTCGAAGAAAACCACGAAAACTCTGAATGATTAGGCCGACGGGCGCGATTGGGATCGAACCCAGCACCTGCCGTCTACCAGCTTCGAGAGCACAACCTCTCAGCCACTGGTGGGGCGCGCCATTTGTCGGATTTTTGTAATTTTATAGTTCTTTCCAAATTTCATTCAAACCACATTATGTTTGACAGGCAGGTATATAATTTTTTCACAAGTTGAAAGTTTCTTTGCATTGTTTTTAAAGAGAAAAAAAATTCCATTTTTGGCATGTTTTCCTCAAATATATTTCACAGGCATGGTGTTAAAAAAAATGTTTAATGCAAGGGTTTAGATTTTTTTCTTTTCTTTCTTTTTTTTTTACAGTCATAAATGTTATTAAGCTGCTAAACTCTGTAAAGTCTAAATTAGAAAGATATGTTATTATTATTTTTTAAATATATATGCACTGTAATTATTTAAGCAGCATATGTATACAAATCCGTGTGATCTTATGGATCGCCTTGGAATTTTTCATAAGCATAATAATAAAAATTGGCTAGACTGGCCACTGAGCTGTAAACCATTTAGTTGTCAGTGCCTGCGTGATTGACCTACTCAGATTAGTCATGTCATAGTTTAAACAATTGATGTAACCAGATCCATGATGCAGTTCTTGTTTTGTACATTAAAAATAAGAAAGCGAATTCAGTGGATATAGCTTATTTGCTATTAAAAAAGTCCCTCTAAATGTATGATATTCAAATGTGAGTGTCATTTATTATTTCGGCGATCACTTTAAATGGTTCCTTCGACAAAAGAATTACCCGCTAAAGCAAAAACAACAAAACTATCAACGGGTCTGGCTAACTCGCTATACATAAATCTCAAAAACAGGAAATTCAATTCTAAGCAACGAAAACATGCTGAAAATTAGACACTGCAAAATATATATTTAAAAAAATTGTAATATAGATGTAGTTGTTTTAAAAGAATTAAATACATATTTTAAAAAAAAGGAATAAGTTAAATCGGCGACAATTAAAAATACAACGTAAAAGTGTAACGCAAAAGACACTCAAAATATTAATAAATTTAAACAAGTTGGAAATTGTACGTCAAACGTTACAAACGAGGTGCGTTCGTACGCACGTTTTAGAATTAAATTCATGATATCCCGTGCGTAGAACGGGTTAAACAGCTAGTTAAGTATATATTTTATGACACTGTTCATACAAATATCTTAGTTATATAAATATTCAGATATATATGTATCAGCTAGTTATATAAATATTCAGATCTTGATGATTTTTAATTCTGTGAAATGAATTATATCGTCTACAGATTCATTTCTGTCATAAAATAAGTATCTCGGTCGCTTGATCATTAAACTTCGGAAGCTCCTATAACAAAAAAGCACCGATTTAAAAAAAAAAATTCAAATTTCTTAATAAATATTTTTATTAATATCTCCTAAAGTTTTGATTCGATTTTAATAAAATTTGAAATGTCTCGACAAAATTCTGCAAAGATAATATATTTTAAATTGCAAACCATTTGGTTGGGTAGTTTTTGCGTTGTTATATGCGGACAGACAGACAGACAGACGGACGGACAGACAGACGGACGGACAGACAGACAGACGGACGGACAGACGGACGGACCAAACGACGACTATAGGTGCTACGTATTTATATAATTACGAACGCACCTAAAAATAAAGTAATTTTTTCTAGACATTTCCAGAACGAAACTATTGATGGTTTCTGTATTGGATGAAAGATCTGGTTTGAAGTAATTCAAAGCTTCCATTGCGTATAATTTGTTTCTAATACAGAATTTTAGTTCTTGCAATTGAAAGGCTTGGTAAGTGGCAATTGAATTCGGTGCGTTGCCCTGTGAATTTTTTATGTCATTCTATGGTTTATCGGTGGTGTTGAAAAGTTCTCCAAAAGTCACCACACTTACTGATTTCTTTTAACAAATTTTATAATTAAGCCATTAAATTATTTCGCCCAGATGTTTCGTTTTTTATCTCTCTATATTAAAGTAATACGTTTTTTTCAAAATTTTATGATTTTCAGCGTGACAGTAAGTATTCAGATGTAAGTACACAAAATTTCAAATCTGTAAGTTATACAGTTTCTGAGAACCGGCTCTGTGACGGACAGACAGAGAAGAGGGACGAATAGGGCTTCGTAACATGAACGAAATCCTAAACAAGTGGGTAAGTGTGATCGAAGATCGCTCAAAGGGTTTCGTTTAATATACCTTTCAAAACACTTTATCCTTTCTTTAATAAATTCAAATAAATTTCATTTAGCAAAAAAAAAAAAAAAAAGTCATGTTTTTTATAAAGTAAAAATTTACCGGTCTATTTTTTCGTTTTTTCGAGTATCCAAACCAGTCCGATAGCGGGCGAAGCCGGCTATTATATTATTTCATAATAATATCCGTCATACGGACTAAATGCGATATTTAAAAAAATAATTTCAAAATTAAACAAATTGTACACCTTCAACATGTTAAAATATGCGAATATTTCCATAATCTGATTTTTATCACGATTCTAAAACTCATATATTTACTATTCTTTATTATTCATATTGATACTCGCTTTGTATTATTCTCAAACATCTGAAAAATTCGTCAAACTTCCAATAGGACGTCAGATTTTCTTTTTAATTCTCTAATGACGTGATATTAATCTGCTTTGTTTACATACACATACTCATACTCCTTGTATTATTGAGAAATCTTAGACATTTTCCGTTTTATTACCACTATGACGTCAATCAATTTTATTTCATATTTATCTTTTTTTCCCAATTGGTGAAACTTTTTATTTCTTTTTCATTTTTCACGTGGAAATCGTCTGATAGAAAATTAATTATTGTGGAAAGAATTTCATCGTGAATTTTTAATTTTTGGCATCTGCTATAACGAAAAATGTTTAAATTTAATAGAAAAAGGCTGTTAGAATTTTGTTTTTTTATTTCTATTTATTAACATAATACGAATTTTTCAAATTTTAATATTTTGAGCTCTTCATAGTTGCTATTCGGCTATATACACAAAGTTTCAACTCTGTAAGTTATATAGTTTTTGAGAATGACTCTGTGACTGACAGACAGAGAAAAGGGACGAATAGGGCTTCGTAACATGAACGAAATCCTAAAAAACGAAAAGGAAACGGACAAGCAGAAAAGCAATAGAATAGCCTAGATGTAATTGAGAGTACTTTTGACTCCTCCCCCCATAACTTAGTGCTTAGGAACCTGAAACTTCTTTTTAAAATATTGTAGGAGAGAACACATAAAACTAAACAAAAACTTACTCAATGAAAAGAAATAAATTTGCATACCTTACTAAGATAAAAACAAAACAAAAACAACCTGCTTAAAAATTATGACACAGTAATACTTTCTAAAATGATATATCATAACTGTACTATTCATGTACATCAAAAGTATAATATGCTTTGAATTTTTGTCCTCCCACAGATTGATCTATCTATCCTAACTTTCTATTCTTTATAAATGTTTCTTGGTTGCAACATGCAATTTTATTTATTTCGCAATTTTGTTACAAAATAAAACATGTCGAAACTTTTTAAATTAAATTGGGACAATGTTTCATCTTGTTAAAAAATGTATTTCAATGGAAAATCCAAGTCACAAAATAATTATTAACTAAAGATTTAGAGACAAGGGGTTATTCAGAACTTTTTACCGTAAAAAAGTCACGAGACTTGGCTATATTTATTACATGGGGTGTTTTTTATGGGATCAAATTTTTCTGCCTGTATGTCGCTATTCTGATAAATATAGGTAATCTAAAGGAGCTATTGTCTGCAGAGACAAGTCTCGATTTAAATAGATTCTTGATCCAATATCAAGCCCTGCGTCATCCTAATTGGCCAGTTATACACATTCTTGAAAACTAAAATGTTTGTAGGAGAGAACACATGAAACTAAACAAAAACCTACTCAGTGAAAAGAAAGAAATTCGCATACCTTACTAAGATTTTTTTTTAAAAAAACCTGCTTTAAAATTATAACACAGTAATACTTGCTGAAATGTTATATCATAATTGTACTATTAATATACATCAAAAGTATAATATACTTTGAATTTATGTCCTTCCACAGATTAATCTATCTATCCTAAAATTGTTATTCTTTATAAATGTTTCTTGGTAGCAAAATGCAATTTTATTTATTTCGTAATTTTGTTACAAAATAAAACATGTCGAAACTTTTTAAATTAAATTGGGACAATGTTTCATCTTGTTAAAAAATGTATTTCAATGGAAAATCCAAATAGTTTTTTATTGTACTTCTGTGTTGCGTAAGTGACAGTCTCTTGCTACAGAAAAATGCAATTCTCTTTTATTTTTAACAAGTTCGGAATAAACATTTTATCCACTGAATTTTTTTTTCAAGTTATAAATCAAAGATACATTCTAGTTTATCTTCTTTTCTGGAAAGTCTCTGTTGAATGAAAGTCCAATTTAAATTTCTTCGGAAATTGTATTTCCAGAAATTGAGAAATAGTATTTTAACTTTTAAAAAGTCATTTATTAAGAGTATTTGGTAGAAACATTTTATTTTAAAAGATGTTTCAAAGACTACTTATCTTGACTTTGCTTGTACGTTGTTTTATAATTCTGTAAATTAAAGGTAATACTTACACAAAACATGAAAATAGATACATCTAATAAATGTTTTTATTTATTTAAAATTTAAGTGAAAAATACTTTTTATATTTACTAACATATACTTTTATAAATCACGATGATATCGTTTCAGGTTGAAATAGAGATGAGTGGGACACCTTTGGAATGGCCACCTTTTGCACCTTATTTTTGAGTTAATGTTGTGCAAATAAGCAGTAGTACTCATGAGCAGAAATAGATGGCAAGGCAATCCATTCCTGAGTAGAGATTCTATATAAGAGAGAGATTGGAGACAAAATATCCGCCATTTTTGTTCAATAACAGATGGATCGCCGTAGAATGCAAAGATTTTCATCAGCATATAATAATTTTATTCTATTAAAATCATGGAAAATTCGATTTATAGGCTTTCAAGGAGTCAATTGATGATTATTGATGTTGCTAAGTAATGTAAAATACGCCTTGAACTTTTGTTGTAAGACTGTTTCCTTGTCTTTTTTTTTCAAACAATTTCTTCATGATAAAACAAATTGGTATCTATAAAAATTCTATGAAGATTTTTTTATAATCTGAAGTCTGTATTTCAGTACCTCAGTAAAAACGATAAAAATATCAGTAAAAATCTGTAAAGTAGTGAAATATTATTAAAAATGGTAAATTAGCAAGGATTGTAGACATTATCTTTTTATGTAAGGACAAACAGTTTTACTAAATGGAGTAACGTTCTGATTAAACATAATTGTCGTATCAACAAAACATCGTGAGGAAAAATATATATATATATTTAAATAAAAGATGAAAAAATATATAAAATAATATAATATATGTATTTCTATGGTATTTTTGGGACGACGTGAAAAAAAAAGTGGTGAAAAGTTTGCCTGTGCCCCTCCCCCTCCCACTGATGCTATGTCTATGTTCAAAAGTGTAAATAACATGTAAAGCAGTATGTCCCATCTACTCCAGCTGATGGGGGAGGTTAAGACAGTTGATGGGTGTACATTTCTTTTACTTACATTTTTCTAAGGCACCTATGTCGGTCACATTTTTTTACTGAGCCCAAGGATCAATCAATATGTGGCATTCATTGTGTGAAAATTTAGCAGAAAATGAAATGTACGAAAACCTTTAATCAAAAGCACTTCGAACTTCGCTGACTGTGTTTTGAAGGTGCCCCCAACCTTCCCTGCCTATAACGCTCCTAGCCAGAAAGCTACTACATTCAGTACGTTATTGTTTTATTGCTAAAATGTTTCTATTTTCGTACCTGATGAAATATCATTATATGTATTTCATTTCGAAACGATACCATCGTAATATTTTAATTTGTACTAGAGGCCGTACTTAAATTTTTAGTACATAATATGAAAAAGATTTTGTATTGAAATGAAGTGTTTTATTGCTTTTCAAAATACTTTCCTTTAGCATATAAATATACCAGTCTTGAACGGTCAATGCCATTCAGAATGCTATTCAAAAATTTCTATCGCAGAAACATGATTTTTGAATAATTCAACTGCCTCTTCTGTGTTGCTAAATAAGTGATCAGACATTTAATTTTTTGATTAATGGGAACAACGATACGTCATTCAGTACTAAAGCAGGCGACTAAGGACAATGTTTCGTTAAATCTATTTTTATTTGATAGTTAATTATAAATACAAATAATGGATAGTTTAAAATGCAGTGTGCAAGTTTTCGTACATGATGTGACGTTACAAGTTCAATTTTCAGAGTTAAACAATAACCTGTGGCAAACAAACAGTCTTATATCAATTAATATTAATTGTTCTACTGGGATGTTCAAAGGTGTTTCAATTTCATCATATTTCATATGTTATATAAATATCTAAAGTAATTATGTATTGTACAGCATCGGTGTCATCTGAAGTCACAGCTGTTCTTCATCGACCTTCTCGAAATTCATCATTGAGATTCCTTCGTACACTATAGAATTTATTAAACAAGTTATAAGTATTTCTTTTAAATGCTAAAAGGTGTAAATTAACAACATAGTACAAATTAAAATAACTTTTATTAGGTTGTTTTATTTATTATAGTATATAGGTGTTATAATCTATTATAGTATAATTTATTGTAGTAATTTATTACAAGTTATAAGTGTTACGTTAGATGGTTCTTCAACACCAAAAATCAAAGTTTAAATGTTCACTTAAATGATCCTTAATCACCAACAATCCAATTCATTCTAATGACGAATTCAAGGCCGTACTCATACAATAATTAAGGGAAGAGTAAGAATTGAAAGTATAAGGGAGTACCGTTTACACGTTTTAAAGGCGACAATCTCTAAGAAAATAGCAAAAGAAATGCTTGCTTTTAAAATTAACACATTATTTCTTATAATTAATTTTAAATAAACTCTATTACTGTTACAGAAAATTTCAATTGGGCTCATTTAAACAGGACGAAAACTATTTATTTTTTCCTTACTTTTCCCTTTCTGTTACTTGGAAAAGAAATCTAAGTTATTGATTGAATATGTAGAATTTTGAAACTCTTCTACAAGGAACATTTAACTTAATGTAACTCAATATGTTATACTTTTGAACATTAAGTCTTTAACTGCTCTTATAATCGTAAGTGATTCTTAAATATGGGATCACGAAATGATCTTATGATTATATTTGTTTCGTTTAGCATACATTTTAAGAACGTTATTTGCACCAATACAGAATAAATATTTCATTCACTTTGAATGCGTTTCAACGGCTCTGTTAGATTTTTTTAAATTAGATTTTCTCATTTTAAAGTTTATTCTAAAACTTTTGTCTTATGCAATGCAGTTTTAATTTTTTAAGTATAAACAATATAAACAAGTGCTAGCAAGTGTAATTGATATTGGTTTATTTACAGTAGAAATCACAAACAACTCACACGACTTTTGATATAGCATTATCCTTTACAGGCACATCTGCACTTGATACAGTTGAAGAGAATAAATCGTAACGTGCGACAAAATTTTAGGTACCCTAAATTAATTTCAAAGATAAAATAGTAGGTAAGGAACCTTAAAAGCATGCAAAGGTCCATAAGAGTTCCAGGTGGAAACATTTAAAAAAAAAAACCTTTTTTTATTTCAGAAGTTAAAGTAAAATAAGCAGTAATACGCTGCCGCGCATGCGCGGCAGCGTATTACTGCTTATTTTACTGTTTATTACTATTAATTTTACAGTGTAATACTGGCAGCTGGGATGCCAGTATTATAATGTAAAATCAAAATTTGTTTTTTGCAATGTATGTACGGTGTATTTTCGCCTTTTCTGCAATCACTCTGTTTGTCTCTTTAAAAAAATTAAATGCAAAAGTTTAGAATTTTTTTTTTTTTTTTTTTTTTTTTTTTACATTTATAAATGTCATTTAGCTGCTAAACTCTGTAAAGTCTAAATTAGAAAAATCTGTTTTTTTTTAAATATGTATGCACTGTAATTATTTTTTTAAATATATATGCACTGTAATTATTATTATTTTTTTAAATATATATGCACTGTAATTATTATTATTTTTTTAAATATATATGCACTGTAATTATTTAAGCAGCATATGTATACAAAATCATGTGATCTTATGGATCGCCTTGGAAGTTTCCATAAGCATAATAATAAAAATTGGCTAGACTGGCCACTGAGCTGTAAACCACTTAGTTGTCAGTGCCTGCGTGTTTGACCTACTCAGATTAGTCATGTCATAGTTTAAACAATTGATGTAACCGGATCCATGATGCAGTTCTTGTACATTAAAAATAAGAAAGCGAATTCAGTGGATATAGCTTATTTGCTATTAAAAGACCCCTCTAAATGTATGATATTCAAATGTGAGTGTCATTTATTATTTCGGCGATCGCTTTAAATGGTTCCTTCGACAAAAGAATTACCCACTAAAACAAAAACAACAAAACTATCAACGGGTCTGGCTAACTCGCTATATATAAATCTCAAAAACAGGAAATTCAATTATGAGCAATGAAAACATGCTGAAAATTAGACACTGCAAAATCACTGTAAAAAATCCGCGTAATGTTCCTGAAGTTTACTGTGTAACATTTCTGGATTTTCTCGTGTTATTTCTGCTGATCCTAGAATACCGAGAAATGTGGTGTAACTTTTCGGAATACTTGAGAAAGTGGAATTTACTGATCAACTGTGAAACGTTCCACATGTTTTGTGTGTAACATTCCTTAGTTTTCTCAGGTATACTTTTGAACTTTTGTGTAACTTTTCGGAATTATATTGTAAAAGAGTGATCGGTGATCTGTGTAAAGTTCCATATGTATTGTGTGTAACTGACTTGTGTAAGTTTCCTGGCATTTCTTTGGTGAAATTCCTGGAAAAACCTGTGGCAGAAAGGTGCCACAGGTTTTCTCAGGAACTTTACACCAAATTTTTTACAGTGATATATGTTAAAAAAAATATTAATATAGATGTAGTTGTTTTAAAAGAATTAAATACATATTTAAAAAAATAAGTCAGAAATTAAATCGGCGACAGTTAAAAATACAACGTAAAAGTAAAACGCAAAAGCAACTCAAAATATTAATAAATTTACAAAATAAAGTAATTTTTTCTAGACATTTCCGGAACAAAACTATTGATGGGTTGGTTCTTCATTGTTTATGGCAGTTTGTCGGCCCGTGTCCCAGTTCAATCTATCTGGAATAAAGAAATTACTAAAATTCTATCTCAGTGTTGAAAAATCAGTGTGAAGTAGAAAAAAAAAACAAATTCGCAAATATTGGAATAGGATGTATTGGATGAAAGGTCTGGTTTGGAATAACTCAAAACTTCTATTGCGCATAATTTGTTTCTAATACAGAATTTTAGTTTTTGCGATTGAAAGGCTTGGGAATTCTCAATTGAATTCGGCGCGTTGTCCTGTGAATTTTTTTATGTCATTCTATGGTTTATCGGTGGTGTTGTAAAGTTCTCCAAAAGTAACCACATTTACCGATTTATTTTAAGAAATTTTATAATTAAGCCATTAAAAACTCTTACAATTATATCCTTATGAAACTTGGACTATGAAAAAATATCTAATTAAAATGAAGAACACAAACCTTTTCAACATTTTCCAACATAGTTGAAAAGTGTTTATGAATTTGGTTTGTCTGTCTGGCTGTCCGTGTGTCCGTACTCTAAGTCACATAAATATACTCTTGACAGATATTTTTTTATGCTAATGAGATTTCTACAGAATGTTCGCTATTGAAAATGAAGTGAGTAGTATTTATAGTTACATAAAATAATTCCGTTACATTATGGTCTCGAAAAAACGTTTGCGTGTGAATTTCATTGCTTATTTGGATATCTTATTTCTTTGTATGAACAAATGAAATTACTTAATAATATTCTGTTACTGTTGGAAAGTGTTTCATAATCTATGCCTCATGTATAATTTTTTGTTCTTGTTTAAAAGTACAATAGTATTCTAAACGCTTCCAGGACTTTCAAATATAAATAACCGTACATTCTAAAAATAACCTTGCCAATAAATTTAAATATAATCAAGGGTTGCTTACTTTTTACATATTTATAGATTTCAATAAAAATTGCTAAATAAATGTGCATGAATGAACTTGGAATTTGGAATTGAACTTGGAACTTTGAATTTGGAAATACTTTTGACGATTAAGTTTGAAGAATGGAAGTTGTACATCTTACATATAACGAACTATATTTTATTTCGTATCTATCGCATCCGATTTATGTGTCTGATGCTGCTGCAATTTATCATAGACACATTCGTAAAAAGCGAAATACATACTGAAAACAAATAATTTTTCAAACAATCTTTTCAAATTCAAACAATCTTTTGATATCAGTTTTACTTTTTTATAAAAGTAAAACTGATATCAAAAGATTGTTTCTTACCTGATTGTTTAGATGTTTATTTATTGACACGCAATTTGACGTAATTTAGTAAGAGTTGTTTGGCAAAACAGAGAGGTTTTGGGGTTAACCTTTGTTCTTGTCTACATTCACTTTAAATCATATTGTTAACAATATCGCTCATTTTCAAATGCAGTTGACGGTCATATACTAAATTTTTACTTCCTTCTACAAACAAGAAGAAACTATTGAATTCGTAAAAAGTTTCGACTTCCGGTTTTTTAAGGATTTGTACGTTTTAGAAGGTCCTGAACACGATTCGACTGTTTTAGAAAATGTCTGTCTGTATGTATGTCACACAAATTTTGTGGGCACTCTAACTCACGAACTACTGCACGGAATTTTATAAAACTTCATATTAATTCAGATCTTGTCATAATTTGGTGCTGATTAGGTTTTTGAATTATATCGTACAACAGATAGCGCTGTTATACTGAATGTTCCCAGATTTCCAAAATAGCCATATCTAAAGAATAAATGCATGGAATTTCATCCAGCTTTATAGTGTGTTACACTTTTGTATAAATAGATGTTTCTAAGGTTTTAGTGAATATCTTAACCTTAGCAACAGGTGTGTTGGCGCCACCCTTCGCTTCTAACATCGCTTGGCGAAAAATGTAAATTAGAAGTCGTTTGTTCTTCGCTTCGTTCGGGTGTCTCCATGGGGAGCGCCGAAAACCAATACTTTTGTAAATAAAAATGGTTCGTAAAGTCAACATAGTTGAAATTTTATAGATAGTTACTTAATTACAGTCCACTCACTCTTTCGTAGTCAACAAGGTGGCGTTGCTATGCTGCATTTTTCACGATTTTCAAAATACCAATATCTCAAGAACTAATGCACGAAATATCATCAAACTTCATAGCTTGTTAGTCTTTGACATAAATAGATACGGGTGTTTGTATAGATACATAAGGTTTGGGAAGTTTGGAGCCGATATACACCCAAACCTTATCAGTATGCTGCATTTTTTACGATCTTCACAATAGCTATATCTCAAGAATTAAGCCACGGAATTTCATCAAACTTCATATTATGGTAGACCTTGACATAAATAGATGCTAAAGTTTGGATGTATATGGCTATATTCCGAAAACTAATACACGGAATTTCATCAAACTTCATATTCTGTCAAAAATTGACATAAATAGATGCTAAAGTTTGGATGTATATGGCTATATTCCGAAAACTAATACACGGAATTTCATCAAACTTCATATTCTGTCAAACCTTGACATAAATAGATGCTAAAGTTTGGGTGTATATGGCTATATTCCGAAAACTAATACACGGAATTTCATCAAACTTCATATTCTGTCAAACCTTGACATAAATAGATGCTAAAGTGTGGATGTATATGGCTATATTCCGAAAACTAATACACGGAATTTCATCAAACTTCATATTCTGTCAAACCTTGACATAAATAGATGCTGATTCACGTTTGGTTTTGATCAATCAACAGGGGGTGGGGGCAGGGAGGGGCGCTTGTATCATGAGCTTGGGTAAAGATTCCTAATCTTGTCCACAATCAATTGATGTAGTTTAGCGAGCGTGATTTTTCTATTCTTATTCACTGATCACTGCAATTGTATGCTAAATTCAAAGAAAGGCATTGTATTTCATATATCCATAACCGTTTCTGTGTGAGTATGCTATTCAAATTAATGCAATAGAATGATATAGAAGAAAGTTTTGTGGTGGGCACAACGTACTAGTTTGGCTTTAAAAAAAAAATTACAGAATCCGATGACAATTTTAAAAACATAAAGTAGCAACTTTATCTTTGCAATAAATTGAAATTATGTGGTCAGTGACTCATTTTTATGAAAACTGAAGCATCGAAAATAAGAGAAAACAAAGACAAGAAAACGGCCAAGCTGAGAAACATACCATTTTTTAACACTGCTGAAATGAAAGAACCACCAGAAATTTTCAACTACACTACAAACTTGTCGGATGTCCTATGTCAAATTATAACAACTCTATTAAATTAACTAAAGCGTACTCACCATTACCACGGAACCGCTCATCATATGATATATTAATTTATCTTCACAATTTCTTTTTTTCTCTGCCTACACAATAAAACACAATACACTGTAATCCATAGCCACTAATCTCTACTAACTGCGGATTCAACATCCTTTTCATTCGACGTCTCTCAAACTCAAAACAAATATATATATATATATATATATATATATATATATATATATATAAATCACTTCCGCGCCTCGCCGGCACCGTTTTAGAAGTGGAAACGAATACATAGGTAAAAGATTTTGTCGAAATAAATTAATCCCTTTTGTTAATATGTTTTTAAATTGAAACTATTTGGAATTGTATTTGAGCATTTTAAATGTGGCACAAGTTTCCCCAGTTAACCCGTCAGAACACGCGACCCTTTCCATTACGTTACTACACGCGCGGGATAAATTTTATCCCCAATGGATTTTCTTGTGTCAGTTCCCCCCCCCCCGGTTTGATTATAAACAAACATTTATATTTTGAAATAAACTGTAAAGCAATAAAGAACATAATCTAACTTAAAATAAGAAGTTATTTTATATTTAAAGCAAAAAAACAAACAAAAAATCTAGCACTAAGACTTTTTTCTGCATATCATTACATACAAAGCTTTTACAATCCAAATTCAGCCATGAAAATACAAAAAAATATAAAACTGATATATAGAAACTGTATGTGCAAGAGTTGTTAACGTTTAAAAGAACAATTATATTATTATTTGCATTTCATAAACATTTGCATTAACATTTTCCTATCATTATGTGTTACGTTATAACACGCGTGGGGTAAATTTCCTCCCTCGTGACATTTTTATAACAAAAGAATGGAAAATCCACAAACGGAGGTAAATTCTTTTTGGCTACATCTTGATATCTTTCAGCTTGAAAGGTACTATAAAGCTAAGAATGATCACGAACGATTTTCTCACATTTTTAAGTAATAGTTGGGAGCTGGGGTAGATTTTGTCTCAGCGCGTGTGCTGACGGGTTAATGTTTTGAACGCGTAGTAGTTTAATTACTACTTTGAAGTTTTATTTCTTTTGTTAATATTCACGCGCAATTGCATTTTTTATGACGTAATTTTCTCCATTTACTGTTTTTAACATGTGATCATTTAATTATTATTTTAAAGTTTTATTTCTGTTTTTAAAAGTCACGTGTAAATACATTTTTTAATTGAAAGGGGGATATTATTGTGTGCGCTATTTTACAAACTGGCAACAATTTAAATAATGGATTTTCCTAAATATGAAATAAATCTCAATTAAAATGATGAAATATTGAATAGAAAATTGAAAAAAACTTTCAAAAAATTAGTCAAATTAAAAAATAATTGCACTCTGCAGACTGCAAGCTTTTCAAGCATATCCTTTGAAAATATTATTAAATTCCTATGCATAGTGTTTGTTTCTATAAAACTTTTTTAAAAGAACAATAATGATATTTAATAGATATTTAATATTAAAGTTAATATTAAATATCTCTTAAAATAATTCTTCGATTTAAAAAGTGTCTATTTCAGCGTGTTTATCGAACATTTCTATATAAAACTAACAATTTTCATATTTTTATATATAATAGTTCTCTGAATATTAGTCCAGAAAGACCTCATGGCAGAAAAACTGCATGGACAGCGGCTTCTGTGGCGGTGGTTACTTTTTTTAATACTAGGGGGCTCTGCCGCCTACGAGCTACGCTCGCCAACCCCCGTTCGGACACTGCAAACTTTAAAAACACTCTGATTTCATCAACTCTAAAACGATTAAGGAAAATTGTATTGTAATTAAACGACCAATTGGCGATCTGCTGTAACCGGGTTTCCATTTTCCTTTGACTGAGGGATTTTAAGGTCAAATCAACTGCTTTTGAAACAGCTAATAACTGTTTTCCTGATTGATTAAATAAGATCATTTAAAGATTTAAAAATCAACTTGTGTAAAATGGTTAAGTAAACAATGTCGCTGTATCGGAGAATTTTATAATGATGCTATAGAAAATTGGTTATTTCTCCATTATCCCGTCGACTACTTTCTATATAAAAAAAGAACTGTTTCCAAAACATATGATTTAACGCCAAACGCGCATGATCGTGGCGTCGCGTCGCATTCAGTTGACATCAGATGCGTCACAGGTATTTCATCGAGGGATTTTTAATTCAACGTTTATTTGTCTTTTTGATACTTCTCCATTACCCCGTCGATCAATTTTCATAAAAAAAAAACTATCGCCAAATTGTAACGCCAAATAAACAAATAGAAGCATTTTACCATTGGAATCTCAAAGAAAAATAAATAAATAAATAAAATACAAGAAATTCGGAGAAACCCCACTCACCAAAGTGTCAATTATCAGTAAGTTTAAACAATAAAATTTACAATATATTAATGAACACAGAAAAAAAAATAATCTTGGATATTTATTTACATTATTTTTATTAATTATCTCTCTCGGCTGGTGAATAAATGTTTGTGACGTCAGTTGAAACTGATCTATTGTATGTAACTATTCATCGCAACATTTTTCAATGCCTTTTCTTTTTTAATATCATGGCACTGCCGTTTAAGGATGCAATTGTTATTTTAATTAATGAAATAATTAATAAATCAGTAAAACATAATGAAAAATATATGTATATGTCGAATTAAAAACCACTTGATGCCATAACAAACACATGTAATGCCTCTGACGTCAAATGAATGTGACGCCACGATCTTGCATTTTTTATGTTAAATCCTATAGTTTGGCGATAGTTTTTTGTTATGAAAAGTGGTCGTCGGGATAAAGGAGAAGTACCATATTGTTAATGATATTCTAACAATTTAATAGTTATTTCGGTATTTTAAAGGTAATTATTAAACGTAAAAATATAGTTTTAAATTGAGAGGAAATATTATTTACGCTGTCTTAAAATTTGCAATAACAGGTAAAAGATTTGTCGAAAAAAATTTATATCTCGTGTAAATATAATTTTTAATTGAAATTGTTTGGAAATATTGTTATTTGAGCATTTTAAATATGACGTAAGTTTCCCTACTTAATGTTTTGAAAACGCGTAATAATTTAATTATTTCTCTTTTTAATATTCACGCGCAAGTATATTTTTTATTAGTAATTTTTTACATTTACTACTTTTAACACGTGATCATTTAATTATTATTTGAAAGTTTAATTTCTGTTTTTAATAGTCACGTGTAAATACATTTGTTAATTGAAAGGGAATATTATTATGTGCGCTATTTTACAAATTGGCAACAATTCAAATAATGGATTTTATGAAATATGAAATAAATCTTCATCAAAATAATGAAAATTTTGAACAAAAAATTGAAATATAACCTCAAAAAATTACTCAAATTAAAAAAATAACTGTAGTCTGCACACCGCAAGTTTGTCAACTATACCCTTATAAGGTATGGTTAAATTCCTGTGCATAGTTTTCGTTCCTATAAAACTTTTTTAAGAAAACTATTTTGACCAACTTTAATATTAAATATCTCGTAAAATAATTCTTCGATTTAAAATTTTTCTGCTTCAGCGTATTTATCGAACATTTCTTTATAAAATTACCAATTTTTTAAATTTTTATATGCAATAGTTTTCTGGATATTAGTCCAGAAAGACTTCAAGGCACAAAATCTTCATTGACATCGGCTGCGGCTGCGGCTGTTACTGCGGCGGCGGTGGTTACATTTTTTTTAAAATATAGAGAGAAACAACTCAGTTATCTTTAATTATATTCGGCACTGCAGGGGTATTTCGCATGTGTACTAACATAACTTCAAATATACCAAACTATTACTCCTAAAAATTTGAAAAAAAATATGTACACTGAACAAAATAGTAGTTACTTTTTTTTAATATAGAGAGATAGAGAGATACACTTATGAAGGTGGTACTTTGTTACCTTTTGTTTTACAGTAGTTTACTTTTTCATTTAAGCATTCTTTGCTATTATTGTTAAAATATAATCTGCCGTTCATTTGTCTGATATTGTAAGCAAACACGTTTCTCTCCACTATCAGAAAAGCCAAATAATTATAGTTTGGAATGTAATTCCTAAGAAACGAATTGAAAGTACAAACAGTTAAAATCTTAAGTTTCTACTTTATCCAGATAAAAGTTCGCTCTAACAACCCGCTTCGGGAATTCTGAAGAATTGTTGAAACTCTCTATTGAGCTTGCTTGCTCTTTGAAGTACGAGTACCAAATCCCTGAGGCAAAGAAGCGGAGTATATTTCTATATTATAATTCCTGTGGGTAAAAGTCTTTATCTTAGTAAGGTCCCATTTTATTTCATAACTATTAAAATATGAGTAATGGCGGATCTAAGGGTGAGGCGATGGGGCGTTCACCCCCTCTTTGGTAATATAGGGTCTGCAAACCAATATTAGAAGTCTACATTTCAACGGGCCTGGCCCGAAAAAAGTCCCGAGTATCGGGCCAGGGCTGGTTTTCTTTTTTGCCGGACCAGACTTCTTTTTGTACAGGGTCGATCCAGACCTGGACTCCATTCTTCATAGAGGTCTGCACGATTCGAAATTTTCAGGCCAGGGCACGACTCGGTACAGCCGCTAAAAGTTAGGCGGAATCCAACGCAGCCTGTGTGAAAACAATTATTGGCCCATGCAGACCTCTAAATTCTTCCTATCGAGCCCATTTTGGACTGGTACTTTTTTTATAAAATTTACTGATGTTGTACATTTGTTTAGAAAAACCTTTAGAAATTTAATTTGATTTTATAAATTACAGAGATATATGCTTTATGTTCTACTTTTTTTTCTGTAGAACTTTAAAATTGGGTTCATTTAGCATCCGTTTCTTTCATTCTAAACTATGTTGATTTTCTTACTGAATCTTCATTTGAACATAATTTTTTTAAACAGTGTTTATGTACGTAACTGTCTAAAAAGTAATTATTTTGTTGTTATTCCGTATTCCATGAATTTCGAACATAATATGAAAATAAAATCTGTGCAAAAGTAAAAAAGTGCTTTATGAATAATTTTAATTTTAGGATAATGATGCTTTAGAAAATTGGAATGTTTTGTAGTGATAAAATCGGCCCAGGTCCCGTCAATTGCGTTTTTGAACGGGCCAGGTTGAGCCGCGCCGCGCCGTGCCAATTAAGTTTTTTCACGGACTGGGCCGGGACATGAAAATAAATTTTTTGAGGGGTCCGAGCTGGCCTGGACCTGGACATTTCGGCATCTTTAAGCCAGTTGTAATGTATTTTTTAAGTGCTTCTTTCAACCGGTGTCCTATAGCTACTGAACGTATGTTTCTTTAATAAGTTTCAAAACATTTTTTTATTGAATTACAACTGTTCTTGAATATACAGAAACAACTAGTCTTATACCCAGTTAGTCTTTTTTACATGATTTTGAAATCTAGCGAGGCATCAGAGCTTAAAATTGCTTCTAGGAGTTTACTGAAGAGGAAATAGTTGGTCTTCAATAAAGTTGAGACTTTATGATACTTCGAGAAGGTATATATATCCCCAAGTACCTTCAGATACATTTTGTCTATAAAGGAATACTTTGTATATTTGTCGTCCTACTGCTGTATAAGATAATGCTAAGAAAAATCCGAACAATATTTTTACTGGTACCTGTAATGTGATAATTTTCTTCCCTATAGCTCTATTTCCGAAGGGTTTGTTGTTCCCTTTGGCCTTTTATTATAATGTCCAGTTCGTCCATTGAATAATAGACGATGTTACAGGAATGAGAGCTCATACTGTCTCACTCTACTCACCGCTATAGGTATCTCTGTCCGGTTGGCGACAATTTTCAAGTTCGCATACGATTCATTATCTTCGCTCACTTCCATCCCTACTCCCGTTGTTAACTTAAAATGCGAGTAAATAGAGTCAAGTGATACGGTAATTGCCTAAACGTGCAAAGTGATAAATAACAGTGATTTTATTTTTCAAAATTTGAGATATTTTTTGTGTTTATTGAAAAAAGAGAAAAAAAAACTGGCGTTCAAACAGATGTTATTTCAGGGGAACAACGGGAATAAAGGGAATAAAAAAGAGGATCATTTTATATAGAACAGAACCAGAACAAAAAATGAAATTTTGAAGTAAATTTACAGCTTCCATTATAAAAAAAATATATATGGGCTTAAAAAAAGCGATGAAGAAGTTAAAGGTAAGAGTATTTACAGCAGTTTGTTTATTTTGTTTATTAATGTTCTCCAAAACGAACTCGCTTTTTTCTAACACATTAAAAAAATCATTTTTATTTATACACATATAAAAATGTAATATCAGTGGCGTAGGCTGTGTTTTAACCGTACGGAACAATTAGAAATTTTGCGCTCCCTCATTAAAGACTATAAATACTGTAGTTGCTCATAATGTAGATTTACTGCAACGACGTGTTAGAGCGCCTAACAAAATGTAGCTCTCAAGGCAATTTTAGAGTTGTATCAAGATATTCTTATTCAAGACTCCAATAATCGAACATTTTCAATAAAAGTGTAACTTCTTCCTGAACATTATCTCCAAATTGATGTTTCAAAGAGAAATGTCTTATCTTTATGATTACGAAAACGTAATCATGAGGTAAAATTTGATTATAGTCAGAAATATATCTTATTTATACAAAAAGGACAAATATATATATTGCATTCTTTGGAACTTGGAACCTGAATGTAAAACGTAAAACTTTCTCGCATGTAAAAATGAAAAAAATTTGTACATTTCTCAGAAAAATTAAAATTGTAGGGCGATGAAAATAAATTTTGCAGACACCTTTTTTGGTTAAAAAAAAGGGGGGGGGCGCTCCTTTTTTAAAATTACATCGAAGACAAATATTTGTTTTTAACTATTTTCTAAACATATCTATGAATGATTGGTGAGAGACTTACCGGAATAGCTTCAATGCACATGTATCAAGACATTCCGTTAGATGTTTAAAAAAATTATAGATAAATTCGCAAAAAAAAAAAAAAAAAAAAAAAAAAAAAACTTATTTTTTTTTATAAATGCTATAAATATATGCATCATATGTATTAAAACATGTTAAGAACATTTTGTAAAAGCTTTAATGCTATAGTAAATCTACTTTTACAGTGTTTTATATGACATTTTTTTTTCTTGTAATTTTTGTCATTGAATGCAAAGTGTAACGAATCAAATGTTAAGGAATCAAATAGCATATTTTATTTTCATGTTCGTCTTAACCCCTTCGCGACGAGCGTCCTTTACAGAATTTTTTATCCTTTACCACCAGTTTTTCAAAACAGAAATTTTCGCCTAATTGAATTGCAGAAATGCTAAGATTTAATGAGGCAAATCTTACAATAAAAGTATCTGGTGGGAAAAATTGAGGATTCTGAGCATCTTATGCGTCACGTATACGTGTCGCTCGTCCCCAAGGGGTTAATTTACAATCGATTTTTACTTGATAAGTATATTTTACAAAAATATGAATGTATATTATCAATGTTTAATTTCAATAAAAAATAAATTACAAATATAGTTTTATCATTCTTTCAGTTTAGTTTTTTAGTCCAAAAATAAAATTGGGTCTGTTTCAGATGTTTCTAAAAAAATAAATAAAAAATATCTTTCATCGCTCACATTTGCAAAACGTTCTGACACGATTACAGACTCATATTTAAACGTAAAAGCATGACTTTTGAAGTGATTTTCGATAAATGAATTAGAATTTGATTTGTTATCACTTGATTTATATTTCGGATCATTACTGGGTTGTCGAGTCTGGAATTTTGTTACCGCAAACGCCAACTTTCACGGCATTTTCTGAAAAATCTTTATGGAAAAATAGAAAAATGTATTCGATTACATAGTATCTCAATAACAGCACGTAACAAATGCATACTTTGAGAACAAAAATGAATTTAGGAATGTGTCAAAAAGTAGAGCTTTTACTGAATGCAGCTTTTACTGTATATAGTTTTTATCTGAAAAAATACTTTAGACTTTCTTTTGAAAAATCGGGGTCAACCCGAACCTGACTGGCAAGAGTATGAACCCAACCCGAAAACGAAATAATGTAAGTCAACCAACCCGAACCTGACCCACAGCAAAAAGAATGAAAAACATCAGCCCTGACCCGACACGAACTGCGGTTCGTTTTGAAATCTCCATATTGTAATATCGTCCCCTCCCCCTCTTGAAGACTCTCTAGATCCACCCTTGATTGTTACAAAGGTGTTTATATGACATTTAATAAAAAAGTGATGTAATAAATGATTTTGTGAAAAACAAGTTTGAGATAATGTAACAAGCATGAGAAGGTCAATAATGAGCCATTATGGATGCATATAGAATATATAAATAAATAGCGTACTATACAATACCCGTAAATTTAATATAACAGTGTTCAGATATAGAACAAAAATCCATGCAAAGCCTAAGAAATTACTGAAAAAAATAGCCTTGTCTATACTAATGTTATAAAGGAGTAAAGATTGTTTGTTTGTTTGTTTGTTGGTTTGTAGGGGGTAATCTCTGGAACCGATAGAACCGATTTCAAAAGTGATGGTGGCAAATTGATGGTGACAACCCCTGCTCCAACATAGGCTATATTTTATGTCGGTGCCACTAACCCCAAGGGGGTGCAGGGGCGAAAAACGTTCTAAAATTGCGATTTTTTTTTTTACTGAAAGAGCTAGAAATTTGAAATTTGGCATTGTAGCTACTTATAAGATGTAAAAGCTCTCTAGGAACAAATAAAAAAGAATTCGAAATTTAAGAGGGTGAAATAAGCGAAAAGCGTTCTAAAAACATTCTAAATTACAATTTCTATGGAATCTCTGGAACTACAGAACCGATTTCAGAAGTGATGGAGGCAAATTGATGGCGACAATCCCTGCTCCAACATAGGCTATATTTTATGTCGGTGCCACTAATCCCACGGGGGGGGGGGGGGGGTGCAGGAGCGAAAAACGTTCTAAAATTGCAATTTTTTTTATACTGAAGGAGCTAGAAATTTGAAATTTGACATGGTAGCTACTTATAAGATGTAAATGCTCTCTAAGAACAAAATAAAAAAAATATCTAAATTAAAAAGGTGAAATGAGCGAAAAGCGTTCTAAAAACATTCTAAAATACAATTTCTATGGAATCTCTGGAACTACAGAACCGATTTCAAAAGTGATGGTGGTAAATTGATGGTGACAACCCCTGCTCCAACATAGGCTATATTTTATGTTGGTGCCAATAACCCCAAGGGGTTGCAGGAGCGAAAAACGTTCTAAAATTGCGATTTTTTTATACTGAAGGAGCTAGAAATTTGAAATTTGGCATAGTAGTTACTTATAAGATGTAAATGCTCTCTAAGAATAATAAAAAAAAATCGAAATTTTAAAAGGGTGAAATGAGCGAAAAGCATTCTAAAATCATTCTAAATTACAATTTATATGGAATCTCTGGAACTACAGAACCGATTTCAAAAGTGATGGTGGCAAATTGATGGTGACAATCACTGCTCCAACAGCCTCTTTAATAAAAAGCTATGCGTGACGACTGGGTTTTTCGGTAATTGTTGCCACAGATTAATCTCGGAAAATCAAACCTTTGAAGTTACTGAAAAAAATAATAGCTCGAAAAGTATTTGTCAGAAAATTGTTAGACAAACTGCGTTTGAAGTGTAAAAAATTATATTTTTCTTGATATAAATTTCAAATCTAATGATTATGCTTTTTTTCAAATATTGAATTTCAAAAATTACCAAATTTCACAATGGAGTACCATAGCGAAACCTTCATGCGTAAAAAGATAATGATAAGGGCGACGTGTCCTGACATGTATATTGGCTATAGCACGAGTCACAAATTATAGTAGCCTTATTATTCTGTTAAAATATAAGAGTGAATTATGAATTGTTTGATTAAAAGTTCGTTAAGAGAAATTGACCAGCGAGCGGGCGTAGATTGCTAGTAGTGTAATAAATGTTTTTGTGAGAAATTTTTGAATATTTTTGTGAGAAATGAGTGCTTGGATAATTCACAAGCATGATAAGGTTAATTATTGTAGTACCATTATGAATGCTAGAATATATGCTAAATAAATAACATTTCTAAATAAAACACGTAAATATCCAGCATAAAATTGTGCTGTAAAGAATAATACAAGAAGAAAATAGATGTAAAGCCTATGAAATTACTGAAAAAAAAAGAGATGAAACTATTATAAGGGATTCTCAATTGTAAAGGAGAACACATATAAAAATATCAGGAGAAAACATATAAAAATATCAGGTGAAAACATATAAAATGAAAAAAAATATATATGTTTTCTTCTTTGTATCTGATATACCCTTAGGTTGATTTAATATTATTTCAGTAATTACTTAGGCTTTATAAGATTTTTCATTATTAAGTGCAAAGTTGCTTATTGCTTTTAATTAATGTCCTGCCATTAAGAAAAATTATTAGCTTTCTCATACACTATTTTTGGCATGAACCAATAATTAGATAATTTATTATTCACAATCCGCAATACTAAACATTCATTTATTGATTTATTCAATTTTACTATAACTGCAAATTGTTTTACCAACATTTTTTACCTTTATTAAAACGCATATTTTTATTTTTATAATGTTGAACAAAAATGCAATGTTAAAATGAATGTTATCTACATACAAGAAATAATATTTCTGTGGAAAACAGTATTAACAAACACTTTTGTATATTGCTTCAGTACCTTATTGTTTTCTTTGCCATATTTTTCCAAAAAAAATTATTCCTGAGATCTTGTGTAGGAAGTAATTTAAATTTAGAGTAAAGGAAAGGTATTCATTCTACAAAATATTTGTTCAGATTAATTAAATTCTCAAATAAATTTAGTATCCGCGATAAAAATAAATAATTAATTAAACAAACATAATTTAATTTTTAAAAGAAGTATTAAGAGATTAGTATGTCTTTTAATTAGCATTTAAAATTAGCATTAAAGTTCAAATTAAAATTACTTAATCTAGAAAAAAAATTTGCTTAACCTAATATAAATTTAATTATTAAGAATTATACTAAGCAATCATTATATATTATTTCTCCTGTCAACATCCCTTTTTCGCAGAAAATACGAAACGCAGAACGACGAATGAGATAGCATATGAAAGGATTTTGAATAGGCTTCTGACATAGCACACTTAACGTTTCGTTAAAACATGTTTTTGATTAAAATTTGCTGAAAATTAAAAATTAAATCGGCATTGTTTTCTTAAAAGAAATGAAAGGTTTTCCTCAAATTGTTGCCACAAAAATAAAATACCACATTATGTGATGCTCAGCAATTATAATAAAAAACACCGTACGGGTTTATTTTATATTTATGATTAAAAAGCGACATTGAAATTGAAATGTTTAGATTTATATTCCTATGTCCCATGCTTTTCCCGAAGCGGATGACGTCATCTTCTAATGCAGACAAAATGCGATTTTTAATTTTTTTTTTCTCTAGCGTGCCTTTTGCAATCTTGGATCAGTTTTTACTCTAACTTTGATGGAATAAATTAGATAATATTTTGGATTGACTAAAAACTAAATGTTGTTTGCAGATATTTTTATCCTTACTTTTTCTTTAGAAATTTAAACCTGCATCTAATAAATATTACATATTGATAAAAAATGGTACTTCTCTATTATCCCGTCGACCACTTTTCATAACAAAAAACTATCGCCAATTAAACGGGAGAACGTTGCCATTGGAATATCAAAATAAAGAAATAAATAAAATATAAGAATTTAAGGACACGATTCTTATTTTAATTAATAAAATAACTAACAATTCAGTAAAAATAATGAAAAATACACGCAAATGTCGAATTAAAAACCACTTGATGACGTAACAAACACGTATAGTGCTTCTGACATCAAGTAAATGAGACTGCATTTTTGGCGTTTAATCTTACAGTTTGGCGATAGTTTTTTATTATAATAAGTGGTCGACGGGATAATAGAGAAGTACCTAAAAAATATTAGATTTCTGTGTGAAATCCTCGCACGGGCCCTCTGGTTAATTAAATAATAGTGCCGCAAAAAAACACAGATTCGTATCTGGCTCTTAAAGAAATGGACGCGCACCAGTTACACTTTCACTGGTCTCACGTTGGGATGAAATAGGCTAACGTGACTTTGGGTTACGAGTTCTCCTAAAATCAACCAACATAAGAAAAACCAGACGTGTACATAGTATATTAGCATATATAATTAACATTAATGAAAAAAATTATCGTAAAGATTTAAGCTTCTCTGGGCGAAGCTAGATGGAATTAGTTAACATCAAAATATAAAAAATGATTTATTGAACCTGTTTTCCAATAAATAAAATGCTTAACCCATTAACGCCCGACATGGCTTTTTCGCAACGTTATGTTTCTTACACCAGGTTTTAAGGTAACACCAGTTTGTTTTTAGGATAAATATTCGCTTTATTTGATGCATGAAACACCATGATAAAATCACTCTTAGGTTGCTATAATATAAAAGTGGTGTGAATCGCAATATTTGTATTTTATTGAGAAAAATAATTCGGCGTCCTATAAATAGAACGCTGGGCGCTAACGGGTTAAAAGAAGTGATTAGTACGGCGTTGTGTAGTTTTGAATTAGCTCGCTTTAAAAGAAATAGAGTTGAATATTCGCTTAAGAAAAATCATCTTTAAAATTATATCCGTTAATATGCTGATAAAGGAAATCATCACAAGAATGCTAATTGAAAAAACATAAAATTATAAGATAATTAGTTTAATTACAATTACACATATTTATATGTACATAAAAAAACAAAATAAAAAGAACATTAATTAACTACTTAAATTTTGCTGCCATTTTTAGCCGAATAAATATTATGGAAAATTTACAAATATGGAAGTTTACTTTTCCAAACAAGTTACGGTGGCTGAGAGGTTCTGCTCTCGAAGCTGGTAGACGGGAGGTGCTGGGTTCGATCCCAATCGCGCCCGTCGGCCTAATCGTTCGGAGTTTTCGTGGTTTTCTTCGAGCCGTGGATTTATCCATGCGTAAATACGGGTTAGGTTCCTTTAGAAAGACCCCCACGAAGGGCACTCCCCCCGGGCCTATATCCCAAGTGTAGATAATTGACCGTCAATAATCAACCCAACCCAACCCAAACAAGTTACTCATTTTACTAATCTAGATTCTTCCATTTCAACTATTAATTATTGGAATGAACTTTTACAAAGATTATTATTAAAAACCATCACACACAGATCCCAAGAAGAATTCCCAGTATAGGTGCAGATTCACGGTCGCCAGTCGCCACGTGGCGACTAATTTTTTTGCTGTGGCGACTAACTTTCGGCGTTTAAGTCGCCATGTGATTTAAAAGTAATCAATTTCTGGTATTCCCAGTCCCCATCGTGAAATGTTGATATTTTTTTGAAAGATTAAGGCCAAAACACATAACAAACATTATTATTATCTTTTAATAACATTTCAGAATGATATGTTTAACACAGCAAACTATTAAATATATTCGAATAGCAATGTTATTCGTAACAGTTTTAATCTGATAACTTTACATAGACTGTGATTTAAATATATATATATATATATATATAAACAGATGTTTGAAGTGTGTTTTGATTTTTATACTGCAAAATAATCTCACAAATTCGGATTTTCTTTCATATGTACTTTTGTCTGGCAAAATCCAAATAAGAAATATTTTTCTGATATTCCTCGCTATCATGATTGCTTAGCTTATACATATTTTTTTTAAACCGTATCTTTCCCAACTTTATCTTCTGAATGTACATGATTTAATTAATATTCAAATTTTGTTGTACATATGTTTATACAAATTACTTTACACTTTGAATTCTTGAGGTTTTTTTTTTTTTTTTTTTTTTTTTTTTTAAGTTTTTTACCCCGTATAAACACTATTGTTTTTATGCGTTTGTTTTACAATTGTGGCCACTGCATTTTTTGGGTTTAGGAGCCACTGGCTCCTTACAAATTTTGGGAATCTGCACCTATAATTCCCAGCCTTACATAAATTATATTCATGAAAAAAAGGGCAGAAAGCACCATTAAACTGATAAAATGTCACCTTGCTGTCGGTTGGACACTTTCCTGAAACATCTGAAATCTTTAATCCGATTTCCATTAATAATTCGATGCACAATTATAAATAACTTCATTTAATATACTTTACGAGGTCTATGTCTCTCATGAAAGACGCAGCAGAAAAGATACTTTTCGTAGTTTTTTTATAGAAAATTTCGCTTATAAATTATTGTTTCATTAGACAATTTTAATTGAATTAAACTTATTGTTATTGCATCTAAAATTAATGTTACGTAAATCTGAATGTAACTGTTACTGCATGTAACTGCTGCATGTAACTACATGTAACATCTTGATGCAACTGAATGAATAAGACTGTTTTGAGAGACTGAAAGAAAATTATTTTTATTTCTGCTTGAAAAAACATTAGGCTACATCCCGTGATTTAACCCGTCAGCACACGCGCTGGGATAAAATCTACCCCAGCTCAGAATCCTTACTTAAAATGTAAGAAACTCTTTCGTTATCATTCTGAGCTTTATACTTTTTTTCAAGCAAGAACGTCTCAGCGCGTGTGCTGACGGGTTAATTGTATCTTCATATAATTTTAGTGACCAGTTCAGTTTGAATAAACCATTTCACTATTCGTTAGAACTAACCACAGGTTCCACCCACTGACTGAATGATGCACTCGTTTACAGGGTTCGTACGGGTCCTGGAATTTTAAGACCAGGAAATTATTCGGTAACAGTATTTTCTTATAGATAATCTCTTCCTAAATGAGGTGAAATTTTGCACGTTTGAACTTGATGTATTTTTTTAGAAAAAATTACTGGTATATCACCTGGAAAAGTAACGGTACCCGTACGAACCCTGGTTTAAATCTTGTGCTCTAATCCCAGAGTTGACCCGGTGGTCCATCATAAGTAATTTAAATTGCTCTCGTAAATAAACAGTGACGTATGTGTCAGCCTGCTCTTACATCTTATTGTTGAGCAGATCTAGTGTGTATTGCAGAGATATATTATTAAAAGTTTATTGTTGTAATGGATTTCCTATTTACTATAAAACATATACGTGAAAACACTAATTAATACCATATTGAAAATAACTTTAAAAAAAAAAATCGACTTGTCTTTTTTCTCATCATTTTGATGTCTTATTTTTGATTAACGGATTATTCTGAAATAAATTGTCTATTTTTTATGAAGTCTTTCATATGTAAAGTCTATTTTTTAGTGAAGCAGCTAGATGCGTCCACCAGAAAGATCTTTACTTTTATATTGAAAAAAGGGTATTATAATATTGTATATATTTAAAGTTGTTGTAAATAAGTATATATGTATTTTGTAAGTTGGATGGATGCAAGCATAATAAGTAAGTAAACGGTGTAAGCTACATTGTAAGACATACAAATGTTTCTTAATCTAGGGAAATATAATATTTCTAAAAACGGAATTGTGCAATAACCTCTTCCGAATTGCCCAGGATTTCGAAAAACGTCCTTTATCGTTAGAAACCTCAAAAACTATTTTCGAGATTTAAAGAAGCATTTATAAAAATAAAGTTTATTTTGCTGCCACTGATTTTCGGAAACACGTCCAAGTGGATTTTTTAGTGTATCAATCTGTTTTCTCAACCTACACTGCAAAGAAGGTGTTAATTTTAGAGTATAATACTGGCATCCCAGCTGCCAGTATTATACCGTAAAATTAACAGTAATAAACAGTAAAATAAGGGCTGCCGCGCATGCCCGGTCAAATCAACACTTTTTTTGTGTAGAATATCAGTTTTTCCTGAAATATTATATTTCCATTTAACGTTTTCTTCCCTAATAAAGTTATATTAAAAATATATGCCCTTCTTTTGAAAAGTATCGTAAAATACAAACATGTCTTTCTTTCTCCACAATCAGAAAAGTCACCTATTAAAGTTCAGAAAGGAACTCCCAAGTAACATAAATTGAAAGTACAAACAGTAAAAATGTCGAGCTTTGCCTTTACTCGAATAAAAGCTTACTATAACAACCCGCTTCGTGAATTCTGAAGAATTGTTGAAACTCTCTATTGTGCTCTTTAAAGATTTAGAAATATCAGATCCAACTCCCCTAGGCAAAGAAGAATGAATAATTCTACATTAAAATTCCTGTTATTTATCTTAGTATGCTGACCTTTTATTCCATAACTACTAAAATACATATATTGTTGCAGAGGTGTATATAACATTTAATAAAGAGGTAGTGTAATAAATGACTTTGTGAAAAATAGATTGAGATAACAGACAAGCAAATGAGAAAGACGATAATTGGAATACCATTAAGAGTGTTAGAGTAAGATATATAGCATACTGTACAAAACGCGTAATTTTCGAACAACTATAACAGTTGTAAATTTCCAACTGGACGAAAAATGTCCGGGTCAGGATTCGAACCTGGGCCTCTAACTATAACAGTGTTCAGATATACGAGAAGAAAAATACATATAAAGCTTTTTAAATTACTGTAAAAATTGAAACCATCGTAAGGGATTACTATTATACAGCAGAAAACATATAAAAAGCATCAGAATGGAGAACATGTATGTTTTATATGTTCTCAACTCAGTTTCTGATATGCCCGTATGCCGATTTAATGTTTCGTCAGTAATTATTTAGGTTTTATATGTATTTTTTTCCTATTAAGTGACAAAGTTACTTGTTGTATTCAATCATCGGGAAAATGTCGTGAAATAAAATATCATGGAAATAAATCATTCTTGTATCATAGATGTGTAACAAATTTAAATTACGGAGGATTCCCCATTAGGGACTGTCATTTTTATTAATTCAAAAAAGGTTGTAAACTATTGTATGTATTCAAATATGTTCCATGTAAGTAAATATATATGTTATAAGATGGATGAATGCAAGCCTATAAGTAAGTAAAACATGCATGTTAATACTAAGATAATGCATTAAGTATGTTGTATTTAGCATTAGAACCATTTGAAAAAATAGAAATATGAATTAATTTTAACCCTTTTGGCACATAAAGCAGTCTTTATTTTTGTTTAATCGTGTGTTTTACATTTCTTTTTAAAGTTTTCTTTCTTAAAAACCTTATATTAAAAGGATCTGTGCTTCATTTACTAAGTACAAGCGCATCATTATCCTGAATCAATTAAGTCACCCCATTAATGTTTGGAATGGAACTCCAAAGAAACATTAATTGAAAATACAAGCAGCTCAAATGTTAAGATTTGCTTTTACTGAGATAAAGCTCACTCTAACAACTCGATCCTTAATTCTTAAGAATTGTTGAAGCTCCGCACTGTGCTCTTCGAAGATAGGAGTTCGAACTTCTCGAGGCAAACATCAGAGAATGTTTATACATTATAATTCCTGTGAGAACAGATGTTATTTAGCTTAGTATACTGGCCTTTTAATCTTTAACTATAGAAATATAATTTGTTAGAAAGGCATTTGTATAACATTTAATATAAATATAATGTTATAAATGGTCTCTTGAAAAATAGGCTAAAATAATACGCAAGCATGAGAAGGTCAGTAATTAGAGTATGAATACTAGAATATATAAATAAATATTATTCGGAATAATACGCATAAATTCAGCAGAAGTATAGAAATTTTCAAACGTACAAGAAAAAAGTACCTGTAAAACTTATGAAATTACTGATAAAATGAAGCATTGCAAAGGGTTTTCAGTTGCAAAAGATAAAGTACCAGAAAGAAAAAGTATATGTTTTTCTTCTTTGTATTTGATATACCTTATGCTGATTAAAGCTTTTTTTCAGTACATTTTTTAGATTTGATATGTATTTTTTCTTCAAACAAGTGACAAAGTTACTTATTGCTTTTAATCTTTGCACATAGTCGCATTTGTATAAAACAAAACGGACAAAATTAAATAAAACTTTTTTTTTTTTTGCTTAAATATGAAATACATATACACTTCAGAATAATGCACTTGGAGTATATAGGGTCTTAATTTTTTCAAAAAATTAAAATATACAATTAAAACAGAAAAAATAAATGCTTAAATACAAAAACTAAGAAGAAATTAGTGTTATAACAAAATTAAAATTATATTACACGAAACATAAACTGAGTAATTGTGGTAATATTTCATATTCGTGCCATTTGATAATTGAATGAGTGTCCGGAAAAATATCATATGTTACAAATCTGAGTAATTGTGGTAATATTTCATATTCGTCCCATTTGATAATTGAATGAGTGTCCGGAAAAATATCATATGTTACAAATTTTGGAAAGTTGAGGGTTTTGTTGGAGAATGACCTATGTGCAATTGATGATTACTCAGTGTTCAAAATTGAAATTTCATAAAATACAATTTTGTTTAATTTAAATAAAAAATAAAATAATAATCTAAAAATAATATTAATACTTTCTTTACTCACCTAACTAGTTTTTACTTACCCATCATACGTAGTATAGGGTAAGTCTTGTAATCGTTTTGAAAATCGAAAAATTTTTTTTGACGGATTTACACGTTTCAGACATTAAAGATTCCGAAAAACATATTTTTAGAAGAAAAAAAAATGCCGTCCATCTGTGTGTTTCTGTGTGTCTGTGTGTCTGTGTGTCTGTAACTGTCTATCTCCCGAAAAAATTGAGATAGAGACTTGAAATTTGGTATGTACTTAGTATGTCATAATGGGAAGAAGCCTATTTCATTTCAGTAACCTCGATTAACCGGAACTATTTTTTTCGGACTCTCGAAATATTCGTTCTGATAAAAGGTATATAAAAAATTTCGAAATGGTTTATTTTAAGGAGTGAATATAAAAGACAATAAAAAAAACAAATTCTGCATAAAGCATGAAGTCGATCGGATAATGAGTTACCGAGATATTTGTAATCCTATTTTCCACACTCTTCGATTTTTCATGACCCTGTATTTCATCCAAATTTCAATTCAAAGATATATTTTAATTGGAAATGAGACGCTTAATCAGATGATACCAATCAATAAACCGCTAGTTAATAGAGTTATTATTTTTGGAGTTATAAGGAGGTTTCTTTCAAGCAATTCAGTAATCGAGCCTTTAAAGTTTATGACGTCATCAAGCCCCGATTTTATTCGAATTTCAATGCATTTGATAAGTAGTTTACACATGTTTCATTTTCATATTTTACATTATGCATATCCATGATGGGTAAGTATTACGGTGGCTCCCAACGACTAGTTTATTACTCATCAATTCTCAGTATAAAGACAAAAGTGGAGGATAATTAAAATCGTAAGAAGGGCGTATGTTGCACTAGGTGCTCACGACATCGCTAATCAATGACATTAACAGTATTTCCTCATTTCTGTAAAATCTCAAATTTGTAACATAAATTACAGACACCCATTCAATTATGCTTCCAATTAAAAGATCTTTAAAAAACTTGAGAGTTATAATAATTATAAATTAAGATCGAATATATATTTATTTTATAATGTTGGGAATTATTTTTAAAAAGAGTAAATAACCCGTACTAATGTATTGAATTCTTTATGGTCAATGTGAGATTCATTAATTAGAAAATTGAGCATTTTGTTATAATTTTGATCAGCACCTAAAAAAATGTTCTGTAACTTGTGGATATATTTTTATAGAAAAAATATGCTTACTTTATCCTTCCATAATTTCAGCAATAGATTTAAATGTTGCTAAAACAGCCATAATACATAACAGGAATTTTTGAAAAAAGAAACATGTGATCTACACAATCTGCGTGACTATATTAAAATTGATCTCTTAAAAACAGAATGCGCAGGAATAAAATTTTCATATTGCTACAGTGATTATTTAGCTATTCAAATATTTCGGTATAACGAGATTATTTTTGGATTTTTATCCGCCTTTTGCTCTCAAATATTCTCATTTGCATAGTTCGGAAAATAACATTCTGTCATTTAAAATAACAAGAACGAAAAATCATGCGTCAAGCATAGATTCTGTAACACTGTCCAACGCTTTCAAAATAATTTTACAAATCATACAGTTTAATAAGCTGAAAGATAACGTCTAAATAAACAATTTGGGAAAACGCATAACGTATTTAACAACATAATTTCAAGAATTTCCAAAATATACAATATTCGAAAAAAATATCCGAATACTTTTATTCAGCCCTGTATAGGATCTATAAATTTGTATATATACTACATAGGATGCTAAATTTTAGTTCAGTTAGGAAACGCGTAGCATAGTTTAAAAATCTCCTTCTGGAGTTTCTGTCAATAAACGGAAATTTGTTCGCGAACTTTTGTGCTGCCCTGTATATGATCTACAGAATTTATTCACACCACGTAATAAACAAAAAGTGAGTCCAATTTAAAATTGCGTTCCGTAACTTAAAACGCACTTCCAGGAATTACCGTTAACGGACAGTAGAGAATTATTTTGTGTGTCCCTGTAAATGAACGATGACTGCTATACACACACTATTTTGTAGTAAGCCTCTTGTAATGCACCGTAGTGATATACATAAATTTCAATGCGTTAAAAATAGTGAAACATTATTTAAATAAACCGCAGACGATTTTTCTCCATAGACGTAATGTAACGGAATTCTTTTGACTGTCCCTGTAAAGTAACTATAAGTGCTATGCACACCCTATTCCATATTATTAAGCTTCTTGTAATGAACCTTCGTGATATATATCAATTACGATGTGTTTGAAATTGTGTAACATCATTAAAATAAACCGCAAATGATTTTTCCCCATAGACCGTAAAGTGAGTGTCCCTGTAAAAAAACTATAGGTGCTACACACTTCCGTTGAAATAGGGAACATGCTGTAGATAACGACAATATCATATAAAAATTTCAGAGCAATCCGAGCATTTTTACGGGAGTTAGAGCACGGACAGACGGCAGACGGCAGACAAACCGAAGTCATAAACACTTTTCAACTAGGTTGGAAAGTGTTAAAAACGACAAAATAAAATAATCTCGCAAAGTTTTTGAAAATTATAAACATAAATCACGAGATCACATACCAATGCAAGCAGGTGCTTAAATTGGTCAAACTGAAAACGTGAAAATAATTTTATTTCTATTCTTATTGTTTTTAACACTTTCTAACCTAGTTGAAAAGTGTTTATGACTTCGGTTTGTCTGCCGTCTGGCCGTATGGCCGTCTGCCGTCTGTCCGTGCCCTAACTGCCGTAAATATACTCGAATTGCTCTGCAATTTTTATATGTTAGTGTCGTTATCTATAGCATGTTGCCTATTTCAACGGAAGTGTGTAGCGCTTATAGTTTTTTACAGGGACACTCAAAAGAATTCCGTTACATTACGATCTATGGGGAAAAATCATTTGCGGTTTATTTTAATGATGTTACGCAATTTCAGACACATTGTAATTGATATATATCACTAAGGTGCATTACAAGAAGCTTAATATGGAATAGGGTGTGCATAGCACTTATAGTTACTTTACAGGACAGTCAAAAGAATTCCGTTACATTACATCTATGGAGAAAAATCGTCTGCAGTTTATTTAAATAATGTTTCACTATTTTAAACGCATTGAAATTTATATATATCACTAAGGTGCATTACAAGAGGCTTACTCCAGAATATTGTGTGTATAGCAGTCATCGTTCATTTACAGGGACACACGAAATAATTCTCTACTGTCTGTTAACAATAATTCCTGGAAGTGCGTTTTAAGTTACTGAACGCGATTTTAAATTTAACTCACTTTTTGTCTATTACGTGGTGTGTATAAATTCTGTAGATCCTATACAGGGAAGCACAAAAGTTCGCGAACACATTTCCGTTTATTGACAGAAACTCCAGAAGGAGAATTTTAAACTGTGCTACGCGTTTCCTAACTGAACTAAAATTTAGCATCCTATTTAGTATATATACAAATTTATAGGTCCTATACAGGGCTGAAAAAAAGTATTCGGATATTTTTTCCGAATATTGTATATGTTGGAAATTCCTGAAATTACGTTTTTAAATATGTTATGCGTTTTCCAAATTGTTTACTTAGATGTTATCTTTCAGCTTATTAAACGGTATGATTTGTAAAATTATTTTGGAAGCGTTGGAAAGTGTTATATAATCTATGCTTGACGCATGATTTTTCGTTCTTGTTTCAGTCTGTAAAGACTCGCGTGCCAAATTTTAGGTAATTCAAAAGAAGTCGATTCGTTGTAAATGTTATTGTTTAGCAAATATATTTCTATTGATTCACGGATAATGGATGGAAAATAAACTCTTGATGGAAGAATTATTTTACTGTTCTTGAAATCAATCTGTAACGGATCCATTCTATGCAGTCTAGCTAAGGCAGTAGAAGCCTTAAAGAACATAAGGCAGATATAAAATATGACAGAAGAACTACTGCTTTATATACGATAACATTTGCAACGAATCGGCTTCTTTTGAATTATCTAAAATTTGGCACGCGATTCTTTACAGATTGAAAAAGCAATAAAAATACAAATAAAATAATAATTTTCACGTTTTCCAGTTTGACCAATTTAAGCACCTGCTTGCATTGGACATGTGATCTCGTTATTTATGTTTATCATTTTCAAAAACTTTACGAGAATATTTCATTTAGCCACCCGGCAGCGTGGTTGATAGTGGAGGTGTCAGCCACGGTGAGGGCTCAGGGTTCGAATCCCGGGTGAGGCATGGATGTCATTGTGTGTGTGTATCTTCAGTGCTGTCAACTTCCCAGTGTCTATTTCGTCCCCAAGAAGAAGATTTGTGTAATTTGTCAAAGTCCTGTATGTATTTCTGTGAATAAAAAAATGTGGATCATTCGTCAACAGAATGATCCATAGCTTATAGGTCTCAAAGCACCTTTTGTCAAATGTCAAATATTTTATGTATAATTTTGATCTAAAGATCTCGCCGTTCGAGTGAAGGAAACATATGTAATCTATATTAAAAGGTATTTTTAAACCTTTTGTGTTATGTTTTTCATCACTTTAAGCAATAATTAAACTTTAATTTAAAGTTAACAAGTGATTTTATTATATTATTTGTAGAAAATTAATTTTTGTGAAAATAATTTTATTGGGGATTTTTAATTGTTCACAGTTGCAATAACGAAAAGTGTTTAAATTTGATAGGAAATTGCTGTAAGATTGGTGGTTTTTTATTAATTAAAAACTAACTATAATTTACTTCGATTTCGGATTACTTTATTTGCCTCGGCTTTATTTTAATGCATCTGTACATAAAACTTCACGATTCCCGCTTCTAAACTGTGAATTTGTATAGAAAAGCAGACAGACAGACAAATTTTCATTTTCGTATATTAGATAGATATATCGCCCAAGTAGCACAAAATGGTTTAGCTAACGCTGTCAGATCGTCGTTCCACGTTAGTATACAGTAAGAAATGTTCCCCTTGACGTACCATTAGCCAAGAAAGGCCCAGCAGTGGTCCAACCGTTTGCTACTCAGATACGCTCCAAATTAGACGTATAGCTCCACCTACCATTTCTCAATCAATTACCAACCCTACCTTTCACCAACGGTTTCCATAAATTACCAAGGATGAGGCCACAAACGGTGCTACTTGGAATATACTATATGTTATAAAAGTGACAAATGTAAGTATATAAATAAAGAAGAGAAGGAGGAGTATGTAAGTACAGAGATAATGTATTAAGTGCGGTATTGAATATGAATGTGATTTAGAAAATAAAAGATATATTTATCAATTTTAATCATTCTGGCACGTAAGAAATTTTTTTTAATTCTTGCGTTTTATTATTTCATTTCTTTCCTAATAAAGGTATTTAAAAAATATATCTGCCATTCATTTTCATGATATCGTGATGTACAAACACGTCTTTATCCACAATCAAAAATGTCCTCCGATTAAAGTTTGCAAAGAAATTCCTAAGAAACATAAATTGAAAGTATAAACAGTTAAAATATTAGACTCTGTCTCTTCTCAGATAAAAGCTCGCTCTAACAACTTGCTGCGTTAATTCTGAAGAATTGTTGAAACTCTTCACTGTGCTATTTGAAGATAGGATTTTGAAGTATGAGTTCCAACTCCCCCAGGCAAAGAGGAGTGAATAATTCCACATTATAATTTCCTGTCAAGGAAAATTATTTAGTTTAGTATACTGATCTTTTATTTCTCAAGTATTTCAATATCAGAAATTTATTTTATTAACATTTAATAAAAAAAGTTATGTAAGAAATGATTTCGGAAAAAACAAACATATATATATGTGTGTGTGTGTGTAAACTAAATACACTATAAAAAAAGAGAAATGTTTCTGCAAAAATATAATATAACCAAAAACAAAAATATACAATATCCTCTGCCTAGTTATCCATGATTACAAAAAGCGTTCTTTATCTTTAGAAACATCAGCAACCATTATATTTTCGAAATTTATACGTAGAAGCAATTTTTAAAAACAAAGTATATTTTTAGGCCACTGATTTCCGAAAATGTTTCCAAGTAGTTTTTATAGGGCATTAATCAGTTTTCTGAACCCGAAATATAGGTTTTCCGGCTGCTAGTTAATCTCAAGCAAACATTTTCATGTTCAACAAACATGTTTTACAAACAAACCTGATACATTAAAAACATCAACATTAATATTAAGATTAATATTCTTTTGTTACTCTCACAAGTATAAATTCAATTACGCAGCTGAAAATGTTTAATTTAGAAATGGTAGCTTCCTAAAAACCAATATTTCAGTTTGAGACAATTTGTTAATAACTATACAAACTACTCGGAAATGTTTTCAAAAATCGTGACAAAAAAAGAAATTTTGTTTTATAAATGCATCTTTAAATCTCGAAAATATATTGGTTTCTGATGTTTCTAAAGATAAAGAACAATTTTCGTAATCATAGGTAACTAGGAAGCGGTTATTGTAATTTACTTTAATGGTTATAGTGTACAAACAAAGGATGTGAATTTTCACCTTTCTACACAGCGTACAACCAACAGAGCGAAAAATGTCCAGGCCGGGGATCGGACCCGGATACTTTGGTACAGCGTACCAAGTGCTTTACCATTTAAGCCAAAAGGGCGACATCCAGTCTGGCATTTATCACTATTATACGTTGGCAATGCTGCATCTTCGCAGCACATGATGGAAAGATCATACATGAGCACACAACTTTAATGGCATACAGGAGACGAACAAGTTCCTAGCATCGGATAATACATTTACATCTAATTAAATTTCAGCAGGGCTGTAACTAGCCGGAAATTAATGACACAAACTAAGGATGTGAATTTTCACCTTGCTGCACAGCGTACAACCAACAAAGCGGATCGAACCCGGATACCTTGGTATAGTGCACCAAGTGCTTTACCATTTAAGCCAACAGAACGACAACCAGTCTGGCATTTCTCACTCTTATACACTGACAAGGCTGCAACTTCACAACACATGAGGGAAAGTCATACATGAGCACACAACATTAGTGACATACATGAGACGAACAAGTTCCCAGCATCGGATAATATATTAGATCTAATTAAATTTCAGCAGGGCTGAAATTACGCCGGAAATTAATGACACAAACAAAGGTGAATTGCTACACAGCGTATAACCAACACAGCGAAAAATGTCCAGGCCGGGGATCAAACCCTGATACCTTGGTATAGCGCGATACCAAGGTATCCGGGTGCCTCATGTATGCCACTGAAGTTGAGTGTTCATGTATGACTTTCTATCATGTGCTGCGAAGTTGAAGCCTTGTCAACGTATAAGAGTGAGAAATGCCATACTGGTTGTAGTCCTGGTGACTTAAATGATAAAGCTTTTGGTGCGCTATACCAAGGTATCCGGGTCTTAAAATCTTAAATCTTGTTAAAGTGTAAGATGCTAAATTAAAAAGCATACTTTAAATTAACATAATTTTTAGTGCATTTTTATTGTTAAATCTGTACCTGATCACAACGTAATTAAAATTTAAGTAAATTAATATTGCTAAATTTATTTATGAAGTGAGATTTTATTTATTTTTGATTTGAGATAAGGGAAACTTTAATTATGGTTGATACAGAATATCAGGCTGAATTAAAAGCGACGCAGAGTTCTGGAGACCAGAAAAATAAAGATAAGAGCCAAAGAACAGTAAAAGGAAATTATAAAACAAAAACCAAGGGGTGGGGGGGGGGGGGTGTTTAGAGAATTATTAGTCACAAACACTGAATTACATCAACGTAAAACTGGTTTGGATAAAACAAAAATTTATGGAATTTTTGGAAACGAAAATTGGAAAATGCACAATATTGATAAATTGTTTAAGAGATTTGCCTTAATTATGTACATAAATAAAGGTCTAAATTGTACATTTTCTTCTGAAATTAGGACAGTCCTACATAACAAATTTCTAACCGTATCTGTCCATACTTTTACAGAATACACCAATTTAAATTTAAAACAAGCAATTGATGCAGTACTTCCATAACAAAATTAAAGTAGGAAGGCAATTAGGATTAAATGATAGGCTGATCGTAGAAGGTCTTATAGACGTGTTGCCTTCTGATGGGTAACTTTTGTTAGTAAGCTATTGAAAGTCCAAGAGTCACAAAATCAATCCAAACACAAACCTGCACGATCTAGTGACTTAGTGACTACTAAATATGAACACAATCGATAGCAATTTAGACCTTATATTTCAAGATCTTACTATAATAAAATATATAAGCCCCATTTTTGGCCTATATATCATGCAGACACAAATACAAGACCTCAAACTAAAAGACAAAATTAAAGATACATAAAACCTGCTTCGGGAATTATTCACCGTCAGACTGAATTCCTTCCGTCTCCATGCAGGCTTTGTGAGAGATAGACTTCATTAAGGCTTATCATTGGATGCAAACTCCTCCTTTTAGAATAAATAATATTTTTACAACGGTGATCTCCCCAAATCCTAATTTCAATGTTGACTCAATGCAACTTAGACAACAATGACAAATATGCGTATCCGAATACATAAAAGATATCTAAAACAAATGCATTAAACACTCGCAAGTGTGTGATAGATACAGAATCATCTACCTCATTTATATGTCTTTGACTTCTTAGACAGCATTACTTACACAAAATATACCATATTTATATATCAAACAAGCCCACGCGTTAATCAAGATAAATAGAATTTTTATTTCTCCCTTACAAATTGTACACGTATGCTGTCAAATAACAACATATGTCATAATTCACCACTATCCTGTATTACATTAGGGTTACTTGACTATGTAAATTTGAACTTACTATTGGCTAAAAAAAGTCAAAAATTAAAACAGAATTATGTGACTTTAGAAATTTTTACCCACCTAACGGAGGCAAATTTTCTTTCCGTTTTAACTATGTAAAAGAATGTAGTAAAAATAATTATAGTTGATTTTCCTCGATATATGAACAAACTGATAATAATGAAAAATATTATGGTAAGAATAATCTAAATAATTCTCAAAGAACTGATTTATAAAAACGTAATTAAGACCTCTGAAGATAATATAAATCTTCAGATTACTCAGGTACAACTTAGAGACTAGTAAATCTTCAGATCAGGAGCCTCAACGTCAGCTCTAAAAGTCAATGTTTTTTAATCTCACTTTTCATAATATTTAACATCTTACAATCCGCAAATTAATTTTTTTCAATTACTACATATCTATTTATATGCATATGAATTAAGGTTTCAGAAATTAGAAACGTTAAATTAAACACGGCTTATGAAATAATATTCTGACATTCTTATGAACTTCTTATTCTATTTTTTAGATTAAAAAAGTACATTTCTTCAGGGGGGCTCTGGATCCCTGAAGCCCCCGGAATCTTATTCAATTTATATTCCTGATTTCCTATTGTTTGTGTGAATGATTCTAGTATATCTTGGATTTAGTTCTACACAGTGCTTTTATTAGAATAAGCAAAAATTTCGAAAATAATTTCATGTTATCCTAAGACCTAAATAGCAATATTTACTTACCTGCCAACCACGAAACACTCGCATCTGATAGATAAGTTGAATAATATCTCGTGCACAAAAGCAACTTATGGAAATGCAAACTGAATCTACTATAATTCACTTATATCTATTGCAGAAATCTAGTGTTATTACAATTTTAGTTTCGGAAAAACAGTTTTGATGGTCATTCTATAATATTTATTCTACCTAAGTACATCCTGATCTAACTCGATGGCAATAGCATACTAAAATCCCCTCAAAATAGGCTTATTTGGAAGCTTTTAAACCTATTGGGTAATCATTCATAATCATGCCTACTGCCAATTCACTAATTAGCAACCGTGATTTGGCGCTATGAAGTTTTTTTTTTTGTTTTTTTTTTGATAACTTTTCATGATCTCAATTTCCTGTAATTGGGCTGTTTCAGGCTGTATGGATGCGTATTACTGCGCTAATTTCTTTAGATTAAGCATCTTGTTGTACGAGATATTATATTCTATTTTTAAAGTAATACTAATTTTCAACCACGAACAATCCACATCTCTTCCAGAAAATGAATAATATCTCATGTAAAAATGTTTCGGTTGTCATTCTATAATAATTAAAAGGTAACTTGTATCAAAATAAATTCTCATGCATTTCAATAAAATATTAAAATCACCCAAAAATATTTTATTTTGCGAATAAAATACTGTAGCAAAATAGTCTGAGTTACTTGAATTTTATTATTTTGATATTCTTTGAAATATAGTTGCTAGGATACGGTTAAATTAAGGAGGAAAATAAAAATAAATGAATTTTAAAAAGTGCAAAAAATGATAAAATAAAATTTATTATATTATTAGAACACGTGTATAAAATTGCACCAAATATTATACACCTAATTTAAAAAATCTGACGAATGTATTATCAAAATTTCAAATTAATTTGACTAATTTAAGACCTGACTTGATAAATTTTAGCCTTCATAACTTACTGTTTAAATAGATTAATCAAATGTGCCATTTTATTTTCAACGAATGAAAAATTTCAAAATCGTCTGAATTTCCATAGAAAAGCATTATGACCTAAAAAGAAATGTTCTATATTTTCCGAACGAATGAACCAAATGTAACTAAAAACTATACAGCTAATTCCGGGTATCTCACCAACATACCTACCAAAAATCATACTAATCGGATCATTTTTGCGGCAGTTATCGCGGAACAGACAGACAGACAGACAGACAGACAGATAGAAACCAAAAATTTTTCGGGGCTCCACAGTGAGCCTCAACTGACGTTTCGGCAAAAATAATTAAGTCGATTTTCCTCGATATATGAACAAACTGATAATATTGAAAAATATTACGATAAGAATAATCTAAATAACTCTCAAAGAACTAACTGATAATAAAAACGTAATTAGGACCTCTGAAGATAATATAAATCTTCAGATTACTCATGTACAACTTAGAGATTAAACAAATTACTTCTTAAATATAAGGATATTTTGGCCATCATAAATATGATGTTGATAAAATTAATGATAAGCCTCAAAGAATACCTTTGATTTCAGATTTGTCCATTTCCCATAGACCTTCACACAAAGAAGAATTAGAAATTAAATTTAATTGAAAAAATATTAGAGACCGGTTTAATTAAAGCTAATAATAATCCGCACTCAAGAAAAGTAGACTTTGTATTGATTACAGAAAACTTGAAGCTCTAATTAAAAATGACGCTGAGCCTTTACCCAGAACTGATAGTATATTAGATAAATTAAGTAAAGTCAATTGTTTTTCTACTTTAGACTTAGCTTCGGAAAATTGGCATTTTCCTATTCACCCACAAGATTCTGAAAAAAAGCCATTGTAAAGAAATTTGGTAGCTCCAAATAGTGTCCTTTCATTCCGAATTAAATTAAGACCTACTATTACCACATAATTATAAAAAGAGTTCTTAATAAGTAAAAAATCAAATTTGAATGTACGTATTTGGATGATGTAATCATTTATTTTTCCTCAGAACTAGAGCATATGCAACAATTGAGAGAAATCTTTGAAGTTTGCATGCAAGAAATTATCAAATTAAATTATGTAACTGTTTTCCTGCTCAAAGCAAAATTAATTTTTTGGATTATAATAGAAGATGGGACCGTTAGTCTTGATTATGTAAACATTGAATCTCTCAAGAAAATGCATCCTCACACTAACGTAAAAGAACTTCAAAGATTTCTTGTCTCAATTAGTGCACATTATAAATTTATTAACAATTATACGATTCTGCGACAACGTCTTAATTGTTTATTTAACAAAATATTCCGTGGGAATTTCCGAAAAATGTCAAAAATTTTTTGAGCATTTAAAGAACTGTTTAAATTAAAAACCCATTTTACAACTGTACAATCATAAACTACATATATTCGTTGATACTTTTCAAGTTGTTAATGGGGCAGTTAAACAGCCTGATGCACCCAACACCTTGAATCCAGTTGTTTATCATTCTAAAGCTTTACGAAGTTATAAGAAAAAAAAATATACTATAACTTAATTGGAAATGATGCTGTAGATGAGTTTTATTATTATCTTCACGGACAAAAATTCAATAATCATACTGTTCATGCAGCTTTAGTTTGATTGAAAATGTGTTAAAACTTAAGAGTTATATTATTTAAATAGTCATAAAAATTAAGAAGGTTTGATCAGAATGTCAGAAGGGATCAACGAATATAGAAGCTGACATGTTCTCTCGAAATGCTATTTCTCATTATTTACAACCTACTTAAATAAAATCTGAACAAACAAACGAAAATGTAGGCATCGAGAAATATAAAAAATTAGATGATGTAATATACAAGAGAAAAGGATTTCGCAAAATAGTAGTTCTTATGAAATTAAGAGAAAAAATACTTTTTACTGCTCAAGAACAATTGATCATCCTGGTGTACAAAAATGTTAAATCTTATAACCCCTGTTTACATTACGAGAAATATAAAAAAAAATTAGATGATGTTGTAATATATAAAAGAAAAGGATTTCGCAAAATAGTAGTTCTTATGAGATTAAAAAGGAAATTACTTTTTACTGCTCATGAACAATTAATCATCCTGGTGTACAAAATGTTAAGTATTATAACCCCTGTTTACAAAACCGAAGATATTTCACATTTTGTAAAACATCGTGAAATGTGTCAACTAAACAATAAACACAGACAAGAAAAATTCGGCTTAAAGGGAGGTTTTACTTCTTTTAGCAAAATAGTAGTTCTTATGAGATTAAAAAAGGATTACTTTTTACTGCTCATGAACAGTTAATCATCCTCGTGTACAAAAATGTTAAATCTTATAACCCCTGTTTACAAAACCCAAGATATTTCACATTTTGTAAAACATCGTGAAATATGTCAACTAAACAAAAAACACAGACAACGAATGGCTTAAGGAGAGTTTTACTGCTTATGAACAATTGATCATCCTGGTGTACAAAAATGTTAAATCTTATAACCCCTGTTTACATTACGAAAAATATAAAAAAAAATAGATGATGTAATGTATAAAAGAAAAGGATTTCGCAAAATGATAGTTCTTATGAGATTAAAAGCAGTAAAGACTTAAAATTTACGTGCGTTTTACAATTTTATTTTAGGTTACAAGAAAAAGTGATATTACCTTCGGACTTTTTGCGTTATATTTTTTGACATTTAACATATACAGGGTCATCGAAAAAGAATGCCGGGATTACAAGATTGTATTACGCAAATAAAGAAACACATAGGAACATAAATTCAGTATTAAAATATTAAGAAACGTACCAAGTTTTATATCGATTTTAATACGTTTCGATATGTGTAACATTAGTTGCTCGACAGATTTCCAGACGATATTCAACCCCCCTCCATATCCTGTGAAGCATCTCTGAAGTTACAGTTTCTGTGGCGTCTATGATATGACGTTTTAAATGGCTGATATCAGAAATTATTTCACTGTACACAATGTTCTTAATGTATCCCCAGAAGAAGGAGTCCAGAGGCGTAAGGTCGGGGCTTCGTGGAGGCCACGGAATTGGACCATCGAGAACTAGAAACGCCATCCAGTGAGCGGAGAAAAAACTTGCATTCTTTCTCTACATTGCAACACAAGAAATATTTTCGTACGTTTAAGAATTAATTTTTTATAATGTTTCAAAATCCCAGTATTCTTTTTCGATTTTCCTGTATATTTAAATTTTTGTAATAATACGGTTTGAGCGATGGGTGGTATCTGCAGGTGTGCGCCGTGAACTTCCAATCGGGCGACCATATTTCTCCTGTCACAATCATTTGAAAAACATTTGGTCACCAAATTATGAAAGGGCAATTCTAGAGGTTATATTAACATTTAGTTTAAAAATTTGATTTTTGACAAAATGGGGATCATTAGAACAAAAAAGGACATTTTTTCGCCTTTTTTTAAAAAATGAAGGAAATTGGTCGAATAGTTCTAAAGAAAAATGGTCGTCTAGTTGGAAAAATATAGTTTCGAGAAAGACAAGTTTATTAAAGTTTTACAATAGAGTTTTACGTTCGACTAATGGCTTTACGTTTAACGAGCAAAAAAGATTGTAAGATATTAGAATTTCGCAAAACCGCTATAGGGTAACGATATATACACTTAAGGGATGCAAAACAAAATCAAAAGTTTTAACACAAAATAATAGAATCTCCCCTTAATATAAGCTATGCCAGCCACAGATCAACTTTCTGAATGTCTTTCTGTCATTACTCTTGGTGGCTCTAATGATTAGCACAACTAAAAAGTATCTTCACATTGAAATAGATCACGCTCCAGGATATGTCTGGGCATTCCCCTATAAAAGTGCAACCTATTTAAATATGAAACTTATGCAAATTGTCATAAACAAGTTTTTAATATAGAGGTTCCTCAAAAATTATTTAGCGATAGAAATCCTGCTTTTAACTAAGAATTAGAAAAATTCATAGTTATCATCAAAGGGTTTTGAAAAAAAAATGTTTTAACTCCGTATTCTACATACAAAAATTTATAAGCAGTTTGAAAAGGCAAGCGGAAAGATTGGATATTCTTTACAGAATATTTCTCATTTATATAAAAATGAAATAAAATGAATTTCTCAGCTCTTAGCCTGTCTGTCATACGCTTCTTAAATGTTTACCTCTTAATACCTCTTAAGTGTTTTAGGGTTCTCAGTAACACCTCTTAAGTGTTTAAATATAAATGGAATTTTTTTTTTAGTTTCTTACTTTTAAAGTGAATATACCCTAATCACAGATATATAATAATATGGGTGTTGTTCTATGAATGTGTCGACTTTACGTTCAATTATCGGTTAATTGTCACAAGTAATTAATTCATGCAAAGCAATATTACTGATCACAAATATTTTTCTCATATGTACATGTGAGGTAAGGCGGCTCACGTTTTTGTAACATCTAACAACTCAATTATTTTTCTCTCCCTTCCTCTTTGAAATATTTAAAATTTTCGGTCCACATCCACTTTCTGGTAAAAGTGTAATGATTATCACTCCAGATCTAGCAACTTTGCGAAATGATGTCTTATATTTGATTTATGACGCTTATATTGATCCAAGTTTTAAAAAGATTTCTCATTTTCTACTAAAAAAATTCAATAAAACTTGATATTAGGCACATATGTATATTTTCTTAAATATCTGATCCGTATAGGTTGATTTATCAACCATCAGCATTTAAATGTAATATCGATCAAGTATATCCATTTACAACCATCTAGAATAATTTATTTCTCATTGAAAGTAATTATTGCTGTTCTTCAGCAATTGTGAAAACCGTCATTCTCTGAACAGCAACCTAATAATGAATAGAAAATATGAAAGAGGTTTAATTAACTTTATTCTCTCTGTGAATTAACTGCAAAGAAGTTTAATTACTCTCATGTTGAATGTTACAAAGCTATGTATTAAGCACACTGTAAGCAACGATGCCATTATTCTTTAAATACAATTTACTCTTTATGAAATCCTCATTTACTGACACTCAATTTTATCACAATAGCACAAAAGCTATTATTTGTATTATTAATAACTTTGCCAAATGATGCCTTATATTTTATTTATTCCGTTTCAATGTCTCAAAATTGAAATAAAAATACACATCTTTAAATGTAAATGTTTATTAGCTTTTCATCGCCGTAAAAAAAAAAATCACAATTCTTAATATAGCAAATAATGAGTTTCTACATATTAATTTTGAAAAGTCCATTTCCACGTACGTATTGGAAAACTGACCATCTAACCATTAAATGCCACTAACCCTATTTAAAAGTAGTATTAATCAAATTTATTCGTTTACAACCAGCAACAACAATTTAATTTGCTCTACTTCACAGCTTAGTATCTCTTGTTGAAGCAACAAGTTTGTACTGCACAGAATATAAAATGGGTATTTACGTAACACTATCAAAATCCACGGCTTTCCACGCGTAGTTGTTAAAATATGCAAACTGGTTTTTGTATGCCTATTTTTATTTGAGGAAATTATACTGCTATGGATAATACAAAAATTACTAATTAAGCCAAATTTGGGTAAACTTCATTCCTTTACTGCATCATGTGAACTTGAGACTAAAATTAATTCCATCTAAATCGTAATTTAGAACGTATTTAGAACGTTTTCGCTCAGAAACCGTTCATAGCGAGCATTTACATTTTAAAAGTAACCACCATGCCAAATTCCAATCTTCTATACTAACTGTATCACATCAATCACAATTTTAGAATGTTTTTTTCTCCTGCACCCTTTTTAAATTTCGAAATTTTAAAAAGCTGTTCTGGCCGAACATTTACGCCATTAAAGTAACGACCATGCCAAATTGAAAGCTTCTTGTCCTTGCAGTTCCAAAGAAATCGTAATTTTAAACTTTTTAAGAATGTTTTCTGCACGTTTCACCTTTTCAAATTTGGAACATTTTAGAAATCATTCATAGAAAGTATTCACATCTTAAAATTAACTATAACTCCAAATTTCAAATTTCTAGTATCACCAATATCACAGAAATTGGAATTTTAGCATTTTTTTTTTTTGCTTTTGCACAGTTTTGAAGTGTTGTTGTACCGACATAAAATATTGCCTATATTGGAGCAGAGATTCTCACCAGCATTTTGCCACCATTGTGTTTGAAATTGTTTCGGTAGTTCCAGAGATTATCCCCTACAAACAAACAAACGTTACTTCTTCATAATATTAGTATAGATTATGCACTATGCTAATAACTACCAAAGCAATTCAATTTTTGTTATAAAAGTACTGATTAAACATTTTAGAGCGATTCGTTGCGAAAGATAACTTCAAAGGTAGATAGGTGTAATTTTTAGGAAATGTATGAAAAGAAACTTTCATTTTTATTTCAATAAATATGAAAGAAATTCCATCTATATTATTCAAATTGAAGCCAGCAATAGAAGACTTGACGTTTTACTTCTTTCATAGAACTAGGATAAGTATGTATGCAGTGCCTGTGCAGACACTGCACAGGCGCTGTTGCAGTCAACAGCGCCATCTGCGCAGCTGCACACAAGCAGAAGAACAGCGCAGAAGCACAGCGCTGTTGCAGTGCCATCTGCGCAGGCACTGCAACAGCGCCATCTGCTTGATCGCGGTCGACCTCTACCCAATGGTGTATCGGTGTCTTGCACGTTCGCATTCACTTGCTGTGTCGTCTTTCGCCCATAGTCGTTCGACGCTTCGTCCGTATGCAAAGCCCCGATTTTTTTCCTGAAGGTCTTTTTGAAGCTTATAAAGCGGTATGACAAATGTCTCAATGTACTTGGTACTTATGTGGAAAAATAAAGTTATGTTTTATCTTTAATGTCTCATTACATTTTTTGTGTTTCATACACACCTCTGTCCACAGTCGCCAGGGGAAACTTCTTTTCCGACTGCCCCTCGTATATCAAATCACTTTTATGCATTTTTTTAAAATTCAATTAACGGTTGATTCTAAAATTGAAAAATAGAACATTAAGATTTTATTTTTGTTTTCACATTTGATTTATACAACGGTTACATAAATTAATTACGCTGTGAGAAAAAAGTGGAAGAAATTACAGCAAAATTTGCTATTTATTCAGATGTCAGTGCTTTGGGGTGAAATTCATACCTAAATGTGTCGTAATTCTTTCGAACGTATTTATGGAAAAATTTACTATACTCAAGCAATATTTCAATGCAGTAAAAATCAAATGTATTGGTATGCAACCGGCTATAATGTTTTTTTCCTCTCTCCAACTGCCAGAGTCTTCTCCGTTGAAACAGCAAGATGATAAAGGACAGAATATACAAAATGAGTTTGCTTAAAATTAATGCATTCTGCAAATTATCTCTAAAGATGTTTTAATTACTCTCAAATGCAAAGTTATAAAAGTGTTAATTAATCATATTCTAAGCAATACTGAGTGAAAGACATCTTGAACAGTGGATAGATAGATGACCTTTGTATTTTATCTTAGTGACGGATCGCATTTCTTTAAGTAGAAAATTTTGTTTGTTGATTTCAAATTCCGCTTCACAAATGTGCATAAACCTACATGTTGCAACAATTTCCGTACCACAAACACTATATCATGGTAAGGTTACTATATCATAAGGTTGAGCCATTTCAAACCGCAGCCAATAGGGAGCTATTCGCTGTTTGACGTCACTTAGGGTGCTTGATTCAGTTTTCCAACTGATTTGGATTAGAAACGCACTATTTTTAATTGAAAAGTATCAGTAAAAATTTTCGTGTAAAAAGAAGTTTAAAAATTAAAAAATATTCTTTATACATAGGACAAACACCACATCTAAAATTTAAACTATTATCTATTTGCAACTCTCCGAAATTGGATTTTTAAGTTTGCTATCTTTATCATTAAATTTTGTTTGCGCCACAATATGAAAAGTTCATTTTAATTTTTTTTATGTAAAATAGTAATTTTTTTAAATAAAATCTTAAAGACCTACAAGAGCAGCAAATTTAATGTTTATGTGACTGCAGTTAATATTCTGTTAATAATTTTTAATGTAGTATATTTATAATATTTTATCTGTATTCCATTTGAAATCTATAATAATTCTAATATTATTATAATTTTAATATGTCTTTCATAAAAACCTATCATGCTATTACTAAAATTTATCTGTTTTTAACCGGCTACCGTTAATTCCCTTTTCAGTATTTTATTTCTGTGTGGACTTCGTTGAAAGAACAAGATGATAATGCAAGATTAATTTTAACACAAATATTCAAATTGGTAAAGAAATCATACGAGTTGTAATTTTCCAACTGGTCGAAAAATGTCCGGGCCAGGATTCGAAGCTGGGATTCTTGGCTGAAGCTGCCATGCTCTACCAACTGAGCCACCCCGGTTGAATCTGGAGGACCTAATTCATCCAGCTAACCGTATTGACCATAGCATCTGGTCCGATATCTGAATCAGCACAACAGGTAATTTGGAACGCCAGTAAACGCTGGATACGTGATTACACAAGATTAATTTTGGGCGTGTTCAGCTTACACGACCATATCGACCATGGTCGAAGGAGAAAATATACATGGAGTTGGACATTCTAGAAGCATGGAAATAAGCCATAATTGAATTATTTGAATTATATCCTGTTTCTGTGCCTTATAATAGGTGAAGCCAGTGACTATAGGTCTTTATCCTTCCAAAAAAGTGGCTTTTGTAATAGGAATATCATAATAGAGATCATGAACACAACACATCACGTGACACAACAAAGCATCACGTGATCTGATTTAGCCCGATGAGCCTGCGCAGACTTTCGATCTCTTGACCCAAAAAATTTTGTGGGTGAATTGATCACGTGATTGGGCTTTTCGTTTGGAAGGTTGATTGAACACCTTTAACAGTTCGATCAGAAATCTAACAATTTTCAACTTTCTAAACTGATTTTTTAAACCTTCATATTTCTTAACGAAACAGTATAAAAAATATAACAATACCGGTGTACGATTAATATATTAGTTTTAAGTGACATATAAGTTGATGACAGGCCAGATGTTCGATCACCGATTTGTGTCAGCTTTGGCCTAACCACTAAGCTCTAATATATAATTCTATAGAACTCAGTGGGTCTGTAGCATAATTTATAGCCTTTATACGGGCATCATATTATGTGTAGCTCGTTGTATTATATTTATCTAATTCACAATTTTATGTAATTTTGCTTTTCAAATTTGGCAACACTCTAAAGTTTTAGTTTTTGTTTGGAACTTTAAAAAGTTTGTTCTATGCAAATAATTTATCTGAAAAGTTAAAACTGATTTAGAGATGTCAGTCGTTTTCATTTGGAAATGCACATATTAAAATAATTAAGGATCGTATATGAAAGTCGTCTCTCAACAGGTCTAACACAGAAAGCCTTAAAATAATTAGACACAAGTTCTCAAAAATAAAAATTAAATAAAAAATATTGCATACACTTACGATGTTTTGTCGGACTAAACAAATGAAACTGGATCATAAGCCTCTCCTTTTATTTTAGATTTTTCTTTACAATTTTTATTAATATATAAAAATGCTTCATCAGTTGCTTTATATTTTCATTAAAATGGAATACTGTTAATATAACAAAACTGTGATATCAACATGTTATGAGATTCATTTGTATTAGTAAATTAAAATATTTGTTAAAATTTGATAAAAAGAGTTTCTAATATTTTTATTAAAACATTTATTTCGATAACAAATTGTTTGAAACTTAAATATTCAATTATCAAAATTCATTTTTTAATTTGATTAAAAATTTTTTTAACGTTATACGTATAATTTTATTTTTATAGTATTTTACACATTGAATTTTATATTGTAAAATATGCTTTGCATTTTAGTTTTAGTAATAATAAACCAATAAGGTACTCCATAAAAAACACACACCCATCGTATGAGCACAGATATTTTCGCATAATTCTTATTTGCTAAAAAAATATTAACGAATTGGAATGAACTTTTAAATATTATAAAGCGCTGTAAAAGAAAATTTTAATCGGGAGATTGCCCATTTATCGTATTTAAATGAGTATTTTATAATAACAATAGAAATAAATCTGTAATTGTTATTAATATCAAAATTTACTTTTATTAAAAATATTCCATTTATCATGAAAAATATAAAACAACCAAGAAACACTTAAAAAATAAAAAATCTGAAATACAATATTTAAATAAGTATGTTATTTTAATAATAAATATTAATCTGGAATTGTTATTAATGTCAAAATTTACCATTTAGCATGACAAATATATAGCAACTGACAAAACATTTTAAAATAAAAAAGCAGAAAAAAAAACTTGAAGAAAGCGTGGGATTTAAACCATCTAGATAGAAAGTCAATGCTCTAACCATTCACCCACCAAGCACACAACCGACATGCAACAAAATATTGATATAACTAGGCAAATGCCTGATCTGAATCTTTTGTTCTCAAGTTCACTGTAACTGTATGTTTAAAGACCTACTCCATTTTCCAGTCTCCTTCGATCATGGTCGAAGTGGTCGTGAAAGCTGAACACGCTCTTTGATTCAGATATCAGAGCAGATGCTATGATCAATACGGTTAACTCGATGAATTAGGGACTCCATATTCGACCATGATGGCTCAGTTGGTAGAGCATGGCTGCTTTAGCCAAGATATCCCAGGTTCGAATCCTGGCCCGGACATTTTTCGTCCAGTTGGAAAATTACAACTCGTAAGATGATAATGAACAGAACATACGAAAAAAGTTTACTTAACATTGATACACCATGGTGATAACCTCCAAAGTAGCTTAATTAGTCCCAAATGCAATGTTATAAAAGTATTGATTAATTATATTCTAAGCGATGCGATGCGTGAGACAGCTTCAAAGGCGAATAAAAGTCCTTTGTATTTTATCATTATAATCACATTTCTTTAAGTAGAAAATTACGCATCTGTAAATGTTAATATTGAAAATTCTGTTACCCAAATTTTCTTTCGCTTTCCATCCCGCAATCATCATATCAAAATAATGTTAATCAAATTCATTAGTCTACAACCTGCTATCAATAATCCTTTTCCTATCATTTCACCGCCCTGTGTCTCTCATTAACACATCAAGATAATTATGAACAAAATATATTCGAAAAGACTTTAACATTGACACATTCAGCGAATTATCTCCAAAGTAATTTAATTACTACTAAATTTAATATTCTAAGTGTATTGATTAATCATATTCTAAATGATGTGGTGTGAAAGGCAACTTCAAAGGAGAATGGGTGACTGCTTTTGTATCTTAACTTTTGTGAACTGCGCGGTAAAGCAACTTTCATTTTTATGTTAATAGAAATGTAAGAAATTGCATGTATTAGTAAAATTAAAATCGAAAGAGAAGACTTAATGTTTTATCACTTTTATAGATAATAAAATGTAACTAAAATAAAAAATATATAAACTATGAAGAAGTGGTTATGTTTATAAAGTAATAGAACATACGAATACAATTTAGTTACTTTTAAACGCTTTACAAATTATATACAAAGACATCTAATTACTCCCAAGTTCATGTCATAAAGATGTTGATTAAGCATTTTCTAAGCGGTGACTTTCAAAGAAGATCTTCAAAGGCGAGATAAATTGTTGCTTTGTATCTTAACTTTTGCATTATTTTTTGATAAGAATATTATTTTTTCACTTTTGTTGAAGATATGACAAATTTATTTTTTAATGAAATTAATACCAAATGGGGCAGACTTAAGGGATTACATACGTTATCGGCGGCAAAAAATTGCATGTTTTGGAATTCGTTTTTAGGAAGGGAGTGAAATTAATTGAAAAACTAATAATTCCACGTTGTTTTTCATTGCTTCAAGTATTTAAAAAAGTATATTGTTGTTAAATTTCGACATATTACGTCGGAAACCTGCAGCCGCGTTGACCTGTATCAAAATAACCGGTTTCGATGGGCAGCAACTCAGTTTTAAAAATATAAAAAAAATCAGTTTTTTCTTGTAGAATAAAGTTGTAGCTAAGGGCCATCGGCTTAAAGTTTTGAATTTTTGAAAAAAAAAAAAAAAAGAAAATTACGCTATTTTGAAAACATTTTTATTTTTCTCTAAAATTTTGACATTTAAACTCATTTAAAAAATATAAAAAAATTTAAATTTTCAAAAACAATATAGCTTTAAATATTTTAAATATTAATACATTTGTAGAATAAGAGTGTTACTATCCTCTTTAATAAAAAGCTATGCGTTGCTGACGACTGGGATTTTCGCTAATTGTTGCCACAGATTAATCTCGGAAAATCAAACATTTGAAGTTACTGAAAAAAATAATAGCTCGAAAAGTATTTGTCAGAAAATTGTTAGACAAACTGAGTTAGAAAGGTAAAAAATTGTATATTTCCTGATATAAATTTCAAATCTAATGATTATGCCGTTTTTTAAATATTGAATTTCAAAAATTACCAAATTTCGCAATGGAGTACCATAGCGAATTTTTCACACGTCAAAAGATAACGGCAATTGTGTCCTGACGTGTTATACTGGCTATAGCACGAGTCACAAATTAGAGTAGCCTTATTATTCTGTTAAAATATAAAAGTGAATAATGATGTCACGAGTACAGGATTTTTATTTAATTCTCGATAAATACTAGATGCGTCATTTCTTTTTAGTTGTGAATAATATAGGTTAATTCACGTTATTAAAAAATGTAGCTATAAAGCATATAAATAAACGGAAAACGGTAAGTAATAAATGGTAAACCGTATTAAAAAAAAAAAAAAAAAAAAAAACATAACTTTGTGAAATAAGTATTCTTTTTTCATTTACTTTCTGTCATTAAAGAGTTTTAAATTGATTAATTTGCTTCGTAAGTATTAAAAAAAATGAATAATTGTGTTAAATTTATTCATTAAATAACTTAGGTTAAAATAAGTATCCATTTTTTTACCCATCTGATAATCCCAGATAACGAAATAGTTTCATTTTCACTCATCCTAAGTAGTATTGGAGGTATTGAATCGAAACTCACAGTTTGTATGTAGTTTATTTTTCTGATTCCGAAAATGCAAATTTTGTGAAAATCCGACGGTAAACTTTTTTTAATTTTGACCAAAAACTGACCCACTTTGAATCAAATAATCCAGACATTTGAGGGAGGTGGTATTGAATTTACTTCCGCTTCGGAGTCCATCTTTCTATTTATTTTCCGAAGGATAAAGAGTTACCAGAAGAAGGGTTTCGTGCAGCAATTTTTAGAGTGGTTTCACTTTTCGTATTATTTCGGGCAACGCCGGGCGGATCAACTAGTTTATTAATATGAAACGAACCTATTTAATATAACAAAATTATAAGTTAGGGGTGACAAACTATGGCTCGCGGGATTACAATATATATATATATATATATATATATATATTAATCTTCGCTTTATTTAATAGGAGAAAGAATTTTTTTTAACCATAACAAAAATCTTTAAAGGTTGTTTAATTGTAAATAAATTATTAAAGTTAGTTAAAATAGTATAGAATAATTGAAGCTTATTTAAGCATCATACATTTATAGCATGATATTTGTTCCGTATATTTGGAATTAAGTTCATATGTTGAAAATGTTGAATTATTTCAACAAAATGCCGACTAAGGCGGAATAGCAATACATGTTCCCTATAATTTAAAAAACAAAAAAGAAAAATCATGCGTCAAGCCTAGTCATGCATAGATAAGGAAGGACTTTCTAACACATTCAAAATACTGTAGCAAAACTTTACCGTTTAATAAAGTAAAAGATTATATCTAAGTAAACAAATTCAGGATTCTCAAATGGTCCTTTTTTTGAATACCAGTACTTTCATAGAAAATTTTTATTTTTAGATTTTTCTTGCAAATTTTGCAAAAACCACCTTCGGAGGTAAATTTTTGTGGAAATGTTCTAGAAACCTACCATGAAATTTTCTGTTAAAAAATATTGGTATTCAGTTGACGGACCATTTGGGAGCCCTTCAAATTGGAAAAGAAATAACACATTTGAAAACTCAATTTCATCAATTACCATCCATAGTCGAAAAGTAGTTGAATTATTTTGTGCCACCCTGTATATTATCTCTAGATGTGTATGTATCCTGCATAGTATGCTGAAATTTAGTTCAATTACAAACGAACTCTTGAAAATTCCTCTTCATCAATTTCGGTCATTAAATAAAAATACATTAATTTCTTTTTGTGGAGTCGTGTATATGAACTATATAGAATTCATAAATACCAAATAATATGAAAAAAATAAGTTAAATTTCAAAACGCGTATCACAACTGAAAACGCATTTTCAGCAAATATCGGTCATAGACAGAACTGTACCCGAATTATTTTGTGTGTCCCTGTAGATGAATGAAAAATTCTATGCACACGATATTCTACAGTAAGTATCTCCTAGTGCGCCTCAATGATTTACACAAATTTCAATATGTTTGAAATAGAGTAATATCATTCATATTCATTGCAAACGATTTCCCCCCACAGGCCATGATGTAAAGGAATAATTTTGAATGCTCCTGTACACGAACTATAAATGCTACACATATCTTATATCGAAAAGAATAGAGAAACTTCGGAGTATAATCAAGAATGGTTTGGAGTAGCATCTGAAATATAGGAAAATTGTTTTCAATAGGACATAGGCAGTTAGGTCCCGAGTGACGTATAGTGATTTTTTGTATGTTGTTCCGCGATAACTCAAGTTGACGACATCCTGTTGAGAACTGGAAAAGTTTTGTTTCGACGAGGAAGAATCAAGAAGAATTTGACAAACATCTTTTCTTTATTTTAAAAAGATGAAAAGAAGACATATCCATAAAGATATTCCACAGTTAATAATCCACGGGTATAAGGAATCACATCTTGTATGATGGGGTGACAATCCAAATTTTTGACAGAGAAGCGAAGTAAGAATATCGAGAACTTAGGCTGCATATCCGAATTTTTAAAAAGTGGGAAAGTGTTTTGGGAGAATACCATAAGGGTGGCCAAGGGGCCAGATTCTTTAGATGTTACATCGGCTGCGGTCAGAGAGGAAAGAGAGTCGAGATAATGACAGCGTGCGTTGAAAATATGCCAAACCATTTACATGTTTAGAGCCAAGAGTATTGTATTTTTGCGTGGGAATTGTAACCGTTACATATACATCAAATCAACTTCATACTTGACGTCAGTGGTAGGGAAATCTTTATTGGCGAAGATTGCACTTTGGCAAAAAAAGAGAGTGTAATAGAATTGTGACGGTTAGTTGTTTTGAGAAAATGCAGGAAAGATATTTTAGAAATATTTTATAAGGCGTCAGTATGACGGGATTAACATCTGGATTCATTATGAAGTCAAAACTTACCATGAGAAAGGAAACATTTTATGCCTTGTATAATTTCATTTCCTTTGATATGTGGGAGACCGAATAAAGTACGTTACTGGTAATTTACAAACAATATGTATGATTTTGACTAAAAGTTATCGTTGAAAGAGAATGATCAAAAGGGTGCGCGTTTTAACAGCCGGGAATGTATATAAATTACGATAATACAGAAAGGGACAATATATTTAATAAAAATACTTAAAACATAGATTTCTTAATTTTTGAAAAAGATATATATGGTATCTTTACCATAGTGCGCCTCAATGATTTACACAAATTTCAATATGTTTGAAATAGTGTAATATCATTCATATTCATTGCAAACGATTTCCCCCCACAGGCCATGATGTAAAGGAATAATTTTGAATGCTCCTGTACACGAACTATAAATGCTACACATATCTTATATCGAAAAGAATAGAGAAACTTCGGAGTATAATCAAGAATGGTTTGGAGTAGCATCTGAAATATAGGAAAATTGTTTTCAATAGGACATAGGCAGTTAGGTCCCGAGTGACGTATAGTGATTTTTTGTATGTTGTTCCGCGATAACTCAAGTTGACGACATCCTGTTGAGAACTGGAAAAGTTTTGTTTCGACGAGGAAGAATCAAGAAGAATTTGACAAACATCTTTTCTTTATTTTAAAAAGATGAAAAGAAGACATATCCATAAAGATATTCCACAGTTAATAATCCACGGGTATAAGGAATCACATCTTGTATGATGGGGTGACAATCCAAATTTTTGACAGAGAAGCGAAGTAAGAATATCGAGAACTTAGGCTGCATATCCGAATTTTTAAAAAGTGGGAAAGTGTTTTGGGAGAATACCATAAGGGTGGCCAAGGGGCCAGATTCTTTAGATGTTACATCGGCTGCGGTCAGAGAGGAAAGAGAGTCGAGATAATGACAGCGTGCGTTGAAAATATGCCAAACCATTTACATGTTTAGAGCCAAGAGTATTGTATTTTTGCGTGGGAATTGTAACCGTTACATATACATCAAATCAACTTCATACTTGACGTCAGTGGTAGGGAAATCTTTATTGGCGAAGATTGCACTTTGGCAAAAAAAGAGAGTGTAATAGAATTGTGACGGTTAGTTGTTTTGAGAAAATGCAGGAAAGATATTTTAGAAATATTTTATAAGGCGTCAGTATGACGGGATTAACATCTGGATTCATTATGAAGTCAAAACTTACCATGAGAAAGGAAACATTTTATGCCTTGTATAATTTCATTTCCTTTGATATGTGGGAGACCGAATAAAGTACGTTACTGGTAATTTACAAACAATATGTATGATTTTGACTAAAAGTTATCGTTGAAAGAGAATGATCAAAAGGGTGCGCGTTTTAACAGCCGGGAATGTATATAAATTACGATAATACAGAAAGGGACAATATATTTAATAAAAATACTTAAAACATAGATTTCTTAATTTTTGAAAAAGATATATATGGTATCTTTACCATAGTGCGCCTCAATGATTTACACAAATTTCAATATGTTTGAAATAGTGTAATATCATTCATATTCATTGCAAACGATTTCCCCCCACAGGCCATGATGTAAAGGAATAATTTTGAATGCTCCTGTACACGAACTATAAATGCTACACATATCTTATATCGAAAAGAATAGAGAAACTTCGGAGTATAATCAAGAATGGTTTGGAGTAGCATCTGAAATATAGGAAAATTGTTTTCAATAGGACATAGGCAGTTAGGTCCCGAGTGACGTATAGTGATTTTTTGTATGTTGTTCCGCGATAACTCAAGTTGACGACATCCTGTTGAGAACTGGAAAAGTTTTGTTTCGACGAGGAAGAATCAAGAAGAATTTGACAAACATCTTTTCTTTATTTTAAAAAGATGAAAAGAAGACATATCCATAAAGATATTCCACAGTTAATAATCCACGGGTATAAGGAATCACATCTTGTATGATGGGGTGACAATCCAAATTTTTGACAGAGAAGCGAAGTAAGAATATCGAGAACTTAGGCTGCATATCCGAATTTTTAAAAAGTGGGAAAGTGTTTTGGGAGAATACCATAAGGGTGGCCAAGGGGCCAGATTCTTTAGATGTTACATCGGCTGCGGTCAGAGAGGAAAGAGAGTCGAGATAATGACAGCGTGCGTTGAAAATATGCCAAACCATTTACATGTTTAGAGCCAAGAGTATTGTATTTTTGCGTGGGAATTGTAACCGTTACATATACATCAAATCAACTTCATACTTGACGTCAGTGGTAGGGAAATCTTTATTGGCGAAGATTGCACTTTGGCAAAAAAAGAGAGTGTAATAGAATTGTGACGGTTAGTTGTTTTGAGAAAATGCAGGAAAGATATTTTAGAAATATTTTATAAGGCGTCAGTATGACGGGATTAACATCTGGATTCATTATGAAGTCAAAACTTACCATGAGAAAGGAAACATTTTATGCCTTGTATAATTTCATTTCCTTTGATATGTGGGAGACCGAATAAAGTACGTTACTGGTAATTTACAAACAATATGTATGATTTTGACTAAAAGTTATCGTTGAAAGAGAATGATCAAAAGGGTGCGCGTTTTAACAGCCGGGAATGTATATAAATTACGATAATACAGAAAGGGACAATATATTTAATAAAAATACTTAAAACATAGATTTCTTAATTTTTGAAAAAGATATATATGGTATCTTTACCATAGTGCGCCTCAATGATTTACACAAATTTCAATATGTTTGAAATAGTGTAATATCATTCATATTCATTGCAAACTATTTCCCCCCACAGGCCATGATGTAAAGGAATAATTTTGAATGCTCCTGTACACGAACTATAAATGCTACACATATCTTATATCGAAAAGAATAGAGAAACTTCGGAGTATAATCAAGAATGGTTTGGAGTAGCATCTGAAATATAGGAAAATTGTTTTCAATAGGACATAGGCAGTTAGGTCCCGAGTGACGTATAGTGATTTTTTGTATGTTGTTCCGCGATAACTCAAGTTGACGACATCCTGTTGAGAACTGGAAAAGTTTTGTTTCGACGAGGAAGAATCAAGAAGAATTTGACAAACATCTTTTCTTTATTTTAAAAAGATGAAAAGAAGACATATCCATAAAGATATTCCACAGTTAATAATCCACGGGTATAAGGAATCACATCTTGTATGATGGGGTGACAATCCAAATTTTTGACAGAGAAGCGAAGTAAGAATATCGAGAACTTAGGCTGCATATCCGAATTTTTAAAAAGTGGGAAAGTGTTTTGGGAGAATACCATAAGGGTGGCCAAGGGGCCAGATTCTTTAGATGTTACATCGGCTGCGGTCAGAGAGGAAAGAGAGTCGAGATAATGACAGCGTGCGTTGAAAATATGCCAAACCATTTACATGTTTAGAGCCAAGAGTATTGTATTTTTGCGTGGGAATTGTAACCGTTACATATACATCAAATCAACTTCATACTTGACGTCAGTGGTAGGGAAATCTTTATTGGCGAAGATTGCACTTTGGCAAAAAAAGAGAGTGTAATAGAATTGTGACGGTTAGTTGTTTTGAGAAAATGCAGGAAAGATATTTTAGAAATATTTTATAAGGCGTCAGTATGACGGGATTAACATCTGGATTCAGTATGAAGTCAAAACTTACCATGAGAAAGGAAACATTTTATGCCTTGTATAATTTCATTTCCTTTGATATGTGGGAGACCGAATAAAGTACGTTACTGGTAATTTACAAACAATATGTATGATTTTGACTAAAAGTTATCGTTGAAAGAGAATGATCAAAAGGGTGCGCGTTTTAACAGCCGGGAATGTATATAAATTACGATAATACAGAAAGGGACAATATATTTAATAAAAATACTTAAAACATAGATTTCTTAATTTTTGAAAAAGATATATATGGTATCTTTACCATAGTGCGCCTCAATGATTTACACAAATTTCAATATGTTTGAAATAGTGTAATATCATTCATATTCATTGCAAACGATTTCCCCCCACAGGCCATGATGTAAAGGAATAATTTTGAATGCTCCTGTACACGAACTATAAATGCTACACATATCTTATATCGAAAAGAATAGAGAAACTTCGGAGTATAATCAAGAATGGTTTGGAGTAGCATCTGAAATATAGGAAAATTGTTTTCAATAGGACATAGGCAGTTAGGTCCCGAGTGACGTATAGTGATTTTTTGTATGTTGTTCCGCGATAACTCAAGTTGACGACATCCTGTTGAGAACTGGAAAAGTTTTGTTTCGACGAGGAAGAATCAAGAAGAATTTGACAAACATCTTTTCTTTATTTTAAAAAGATGAAAAGAAGACATATCCATAAAGATATTCCACAGTTAATAATCCACGGGTATAAGGAATCACATCTTGTATGATGGGGTGACAATCCAAATTTTTGACAGAGAAGCGAAGTAAGAATATCGAGAACTTAGGCTGCATATCCGAATTTTTAAAAAGTGGGAAAGTGTTTTGGGAGAATACCATAAGGGTGGCCAAGGGGCCAGATTCTTTAGATGTTACATCGGCTGCGGTCAGAGAGGAAAGAGAGTCGAGATAATGACAGCGTGCGTTGAAAATATGCCAAACCATTTACATGTTTAGAGCCAAGAGTATTGTATTTTTGCGTGGGAATTGTAACCGTTACATATACATCAAATCAACTTCATACTTGACGTCAGTGGTAGGGAAATCTTTATTGGCGAAGATTGCACTTTGGCAAAAAAAGAGAGTGTAATAGAATTGTGACGGTTAGTTGTTTTGAGAAAATGCAGGAAAGATATTTTAGAAATATTTTATAAGGCGTCAGTATGACGGGATTAACATCTGGATTCATTATGAAGTCAAAACTGACCATGAGAAAGGAAACATTTTATGCCTTGTATAATTTCATTTCCTTTGATATGTGGGAGACCGAATAAAGTACGTTACTGGTAATTTACAAACAATATGTATGATTTTGACTAAAAGTTATCGTTGAAAGAGAATGATCAAAAGGGTGCGCGTTTTAACAGCCGGGAATGTATATAAATTACGATAATACAGAAAGGGACAATATATTTAATAAAAATACTTAAAACATAGATTTCTTAATTTTTGAAAAAGATATATATGGTATCTTTACCATAGTGCGCCTCAATGATTTACACAAATTTCAATATGTTTGAAATAGTGTAATATCATTCATATTCATTGCAAACGATTTCCCCCCACAGGCCATGATGTAAAGGAATAATTTTGAATGCTACTGTACACGAACTATAAAGGCTACACATTTCATTTTCAATAGCAAACATGCCATAATAAATCTCAATAATATGTTTCAATTATATAGCAATCCGATTATATTTACGCAAGTTAGAGCACGGACAAACAGGCAGACGGCCAGACAAACCGAAATCATAAAAACTTTTAAACTATGCTGAAAAACGTTAAAAACCAGAAGAATAAATAAACATATATACCAATAAATATGAATAAATTAAGAAAATATGCTTAAAATATTTTTTTTAAATTGTAAAATATAGTATTGCTTACCAAGAATAATAGAAAACTCCAAAAATTAGCTAATCCTATCGACTCTCAATCAGAAAATTATTAAGAAATTTTGAAAATAATAATATTATAATAAATATGCGTGTGAGAGAAATGTAAATATTGTAGAAAAAGATATACTTTATCACTTTTGAACGAAGTTGAAAGGTGTTTATGAAATCGGTTCTTGACCTGTCTGCCCGTCTGGTCGTGCTCTAACTCTCGTAAATATTCTCGGATTGCCATGTGTTTTTTATATGTTTTTTAGGTTTAGTATAGAACGTTCGGTTTTGAAAATCAAGTATATAGCATTTATATTTCGTTTACAGGATACACAAAATATTTTCATTACATTATTGTGTATGGAGAAAATCGTTCAAGATTCATTTTAGTGATGCTACGATATTTCAAAAATAATGATTTTCGTATGCTTCACTGAGGTGGACATGCTCAGGAGTATAGAAAAATTAGCATTTATACTTCATTTACAGGAACGCATCAAAAATTCGATTACATTGTAATCTATGGGGAAAAGTCGTTTGCGGTGCATTTTAATGAAATTACGATACTCCCGACATAATGAAATTAAAAAAAATAACTGAGGTGCACTACAGCACTTTTCTATAGATCATAGAGTGCACAGCATTTATCGTCCATTTACAGAGCACACAAAAAAATTAGGTCACAGGAGTTACTATTATCGATAATTGCTGGAAGTGCGTTTTCCGCTGCGGTATGCATTTTTATACTTATCTAATAGTTTGTGTATTACGTGGTGTGTATAAATTATTTAGATCATATACAGGGCTGCTCAACAGAATTCGCACACATTACCACATAAATTGCGGAAAACGGATGTTTACTGAATTATGTGTTTTATAAATTATTTATTTGCTTATTTTGAATTACTTATTTAGACATCTCATTGCACTGTATATGAAAGAAAATGAAAATTCTTAAAAATATCCTTCCTGTCACTGTTAGTGTTTCATAATCACTAAAAGTGTTTCATAATCGATTCCTGATGCATGACTTTTCGTATTGAATAGTGTTTTCCATTTTCCTATTAATGAAAGGATCTTTCAGAAAATACTGACAAATTTGGCGTTTATTGACCAAATTTCTGGACGCGGCACGTCGAGGAACGTCACCATGAGACTGCAATCACTTATAACTCAAGATGTAAAACATTTATTGAAAAATAAATTACGTTATCCTATTCCAAATCACTACAATAGTTCTGCCGGCCAGTTGGATACTTTTATATTTAAAAGCATGGTAAAATTTACTTTTCAGTTAGAATTAGTTTTAACTGCTAAAAACGGTTAATAATTGAAAATGCCCTATCAAAATTAATTAATTCTACCTTTAATTGATCAATACTGAGAACGTGCCACCATTCTTTGTTAATTCTAGTTTTCAATGAAACATGTTAAAAAAACTTTCGTTTTTCCTAGATAAAATTAGTTTTCACTTAGCGGGGAATAGTTAAAAATAGTTTAGATGAAGGAGCTCAGTTAAAACTATTTTTGTCTACTTAAAACTGGTTTTGACGAAGGGGCTAAGTTAAACTAGTTTGACCATTCAAACTGACTGATTTTGGGTTTTAACAATAAGCACAATTCACAATTATGAAAGATAAGCAGTCAAAAATTAAAGTTTTGTTTGCTGATTTATTTTAAAATATTTTATTGTTAATAGTTATGTAAATTATATAACTCAATAACAGTACTTTTCTCGTACAAAAAGAAAACTGTATAGTTCAGCTGTTTTATTTATCAACAAACTTCTACTCCTGTCTATATTAACCGCTCAGATGAAAAGAAATCGATATACCACGTCTTTGATGCCATGTCTATCGAATTCATTTTAGTTATATATATTTCCCAAGAGTTGAGAGAATAATACAGCAGAAGATAGGTTATTGTATTTAATACAAGATATATGTTAGATAAGAAGAGACAATTTTGGACATTAGGGAATTACTTATAGCGGAAATCATATTTTCTACTCTGGTGGGAAATTTGACTCCTTCCTTTGTTCACTTAACCTTCAAATTTATAAAGGCAATCACAGAAACTTCTATCGATGTTATTCAATAAAAAAAATCGTGTTACTTCTTGAGGGAAAAAACATATATCCAACGAACACTTTTGAATTCGGTCTCAAAGTAGATACATATAATAAACGTATTATCCAAAATTCGAATATACAAAAACATTCATTTTCAATAAAAAAGTTCTCAGAATATAAGTGATAAAAATAAAAGAGAGTGATAAGAGTGATAAAAATAAAATAATAATATATATAACAAAATTTAAAATTTATCGCGATAAACCAAAGTATTTTTACTCCATCCTAGTCTAACTTACTCTATAATATTTATTTCCTCCGTTTATTAAAATATTTTAACTCTATGTATTCCGAAAAAACCTCATATCTAAATTCAATATTTCAATGGCTGCTAATTAGTTCAATAAATCGCGTCTTTATCTTTAAATTATAAAACTCCCTAATATTCATATTTTAAAAAACCCGCATAATTCCCTTTTAATTTTCTAAATTCCTAAAAAGACTGTATTTATTTTAATCAGTTCCGATATTAAAAATAATTCGCCAGATCATAAAATCTTTTTCTTATATTAAAATGTAAAAGCATTTATTCTAATCCCATTCTGGCTATGTTCCAAATTCGATAAACCATTTCTCTTTTTCTTTTTTTTTCTTTCCCTAAAAGTCAAAATCATTCCATATTCTCGAACCAATTAACTAACGATAATCAATTAATCTAAAACACTCTGGGTCATAGCTAAATCATCGAACATCATGGAATTTTCGAGAATTTTCTTTCGCGCCAAAAATTAGCGGAAACCATTTTATTACCATATTCTGGAGCCAGCGCAAAGAATCCCGGTTAGATCCCAGCTCACGATTGGCGCACGTGACCATGTATTCCTACTCTGACTGAAAGAATATATCGTCGCCTTTTCCGTTTCGGAGAGCATTCTATTCGGAGATCCGAAGATGTGATGCACTGATGAAAGCTAGACGTATTCGTATAAGAACATTCGAATAGAGAGACGCTAGTTCGAAGTTTGATTTGTTAGGTTAATGATGGAATCTCTGCCTTGTATTGGCGTGGAGTCCAGCATGTTTTTTCTTATATGCCTGCGGAATGTTTATTTTAAATAAATGGCCATCGTGCTCTGCTGTAGTGGGAGCCGTGATTGAAACGAAAAGAGGACTCGAGTGAAAGCGGATTCTTCCCTGATGTCAATTTAAGCTTCAGAATAAAAACTTCTGTGTTCTTGAATGAGATGCTTAATTATGATTACGTACACACGCCATCTAATGTGGAGTGCTGGAACTTCCTCTTCGGTTGATTATGTGAAAAGAGCCCATCTTATTTTCAAAAAAACATTTATTAAAAAATGGTACTACTCAAGCAACTCGGCCTTAAAAATCACCACAGAGTTATTTTAGTCGGACAGGATTTTTTTATCTGTGTTTCAATGGATTTCGAGTTTAATTTTTGAAGGAATTATCGAGTGATGGAACATTTTCATACTTTTGTTCTGACCGGAGACGTCTTTTTACAGTAAGCCAATGCACGAAAGTTTCGGTGATAAAAAGATTTCGTAAAGTTGATCCTAAGGGATTAGGAAAGTGTACGACTTGGTATTGTCAGGAAATCTTCTTGTGAAATATGTCCAGAATGACTGTAAGTTGGTATTTTTATTTATTGATATTTTTATATGTTGATATTTACTACTTTTATTTTTAAAATATTTTATTTTTCTTGTTCTTCATTGTTTATTTAATAGCAAACTAAGTTTTAATCTACTCTGAAAATTACAGGGTTTAAATGCTATTATGTGTTGATTAGATTACTGTTTTAAAAATTATTTCTGTTGCAAATATAGTTGCATACAAATATTTAAGTGTTGTTAAGGTTAATTAATTAATTTATTTGATGATTTAGTATGATACGTCATCGTAATGTTAAAGACAGCGGTATAAATTTTATATTTTCATGTTTTAAGAACAGATATTCTTAAAAAAAAAAAAAAAAAAAATTCTATTATTTTTAAAATGTTACTGAGATCGTAAATTACATATTTATTTACTATTTTATCTATTTCGTTATTTGTATGGTATATAGTGTTATAAGCTTAACATTTAATGTTTTTAAGATCCGGATATTTAAAAGAAGATCGAGTTAACTCTTTTGTTAGATTAAATATTATGGCAGAACCAAAATTTATAGCATTTGATCCAGATTTAGGAGTTGAGATACAAGCGTGGTTAAAATACTTTGATGATGCTTGTGAAAAAGAAAAGAAGGATGATGATTGGAAGTTTAAAAATATTTCTCAAAATTTAAAGGGAGAAGCTCTTAAGATTTACATTAATGATTGCCTTAATTGCACTAAATACGAACAGATAGCTGATATCTTAACTGAGAATTTTATTAGGGTAAATATCCCGAAATTTTCTGAATTTTCTGCTTTGAAATTGGATAGTTTAAGTAACTTAGAAACTTATTTTAGAAAGAAAATTGAAATTGGTAACAAATTGCATTTATGTGAAACTATATTACTACAAGGATTAACCGATGGTTTAAAACCAGAATATCAAAATTATCTAATTGTTAACCCTCCTGAGAGTACGACAGAATGGTATAGAATTGTTAAGCAATTTGTGGAAGTTTCCACCCCTGCTGTTACAAGTCCATCATTACCAAGTAAACCTAATGCAACTAATTTTGACATTCCTCGATATAGTGTGCAGCCTAATAGACCAAATTTTCAACAAATTAATACTCCTAGGCATTGGATTCAGTCAAATCGGCCCAATAATCAATTTAATTCTCCTCGAAACTGGGTTCCTCGACCAAACTATAATTTTCAAAGACCTAGAAATTTCCAAAACGGAGTACAAAACAATTATTTTCAGAACCAGTACCCATCTAGGCCATGTAGAATTTGTCTAAAGAAGGGTGTAATGAATGCTTTTCACTGGGAAAAAGAGTGTATTTTTAATAACAACTCAACACCCTCTGATACTCTTCCAATTGGTACTCCTAATGTTTGACAATTAATTGTGTATGGATATACGAATAATTATAATTTACCATGTGTCGTCGATACCGGTTCAACTATCGCAATTTTACCATTAAAGTTTGTTAAAAAATTGAATGCTAAAATTGAAATTGTTCCTCCAGTTACTATTGGTCAGGCAAAGGGATTTTTACAAATTAATCAAAAGTGTAGTATTCTTCTTAAAGTGGGTAAAATCCAAAAATATGTTAACTTTTTAGTATGTGATACAGATTTGGATTACTGCATCTTGGGGTTAAAAGAATGTTCTAAATTTAATTTAAATATAAATTGTAAGAATTGTACAGTAAAACAGGGAAGGAAGATTATAAATAGGAGTATATCCATACATGATGAGAGATCACTTCATTTTAATACTGTAACTGTAAAAAAACTACAACAAGGTAACGATAACTTGATAACTTCTGATTGTGACAGTTTGAATTTATTTAATGATGGTAACTTGATAACAACTTATAATGAAGATATTATTTCATGTAAAGATGAGTTATTAACAAATGGTGATAGTAATGAGAGTTTAAATGGATATAATGATGACAAAGTATCACCATATACTAATGAAAATTTTGTGAATACTCAGGACTTTTTTGCAGCTAATTACAATGATTGTAACGTGCAGCCTGATTACAGAAGTTCAATGACTCCTCAAAATTTTCGCGATATTAATGATTATGATTCAGATTTAATTGGGGAAATAAATTTAATTGAAAATGGGGATTTAAGGGAAATAGTTCAAAATTATAGGGATATTTTTGCAAAACATAAATATGATGTGGGTAAGATAAATATTGAGCCACAACGCGTTTTACTAAAATCTGACCTACCTATACCTTTGAGGTCCTACAGAACTTCCCCCTTAGAAGAAAAAGAAATAAAAAATCAAGTTCAATCTTTGTTAGCGGCTGGTCTCATAAAAGAAAGCAATAGTCCTTATTCTGCCCCCGTCACCTTGGCTATGAAAAGAGTGGAAGGTAAAAAGACCCGACTATGTATAGATTATAGGAAATTAAATGCAATAGTTAAAAACGATGCAGAACCTTTACCTCGTATCAATGAAATTTTAGATAAATTGAGTAGTGCCCAGTATTTTTCCACTTTGGACTTAGCCTCTGGCTACTGGCACATACCAATACATCCATCCGATACAGAAAAATTAGCTTTTGCCACCAATTTTGGCCTCTTCGAATGGCTGGTGCTCCCCTTTGGTATAAAGACAGGGCCCCCGATATTTAATAGAACCATTATAAGAATCCTCAATAAGTATAAAATTGATTTTGCTTGCCATTATTTCGACGATATCATAATTTTCTCCTCCTCTCTAGAAGAACATTTAAATCACTTAGCAAAAATCTTTGAAATCTGTAAACTAGAAAACCTTAAACTTAAACTTTCTAAATGTAAACTAAATCAAAATAAAATTAATTTCTTAGGCTATGAGATCACCAATGGGACTTTAACTCCAGCTAATACCAATATTGAGACAATTAAAAAATTGAAACCTCCCTCTAATGTTAAAGAACTACAACGATTTTTAAGTTCCATTAATGTTTATCACAAATTCATAGAGAAATATGCTGAAATTAGATACCCCCTCAATAAATTACTTAGGAAAAACACAATATGGGAATGGAACTCAGAATGTGAAAACTCTTTTGAGAAATTAAAAAATACTCTAATTGCAAAACCAATTCTAAAAATTTATGACCCAAAATTACCCCTCCACATGTTTGTAGATGCCTCTCAGGTAGCAGTAGGTGCAGTTCTAAAACAACCAGGGAAAGATAATTTTTTGCATCCTATGGCTTACCATTCTAGAATTTTGAAGAGTTATGAACAAAATTACTTTATAACTGAATTGGAATGCCTTGCTATCATAGATACTCTTGATAAGTTTTATCACTATTTTCATGGTACTAAATTCACAATCCATACCGACCATGCATCTCTGGTATGGTTAAAGAATGTTAAAAATCTAAGAGGTAGACTTTTTCGATGGTCTTTAAAACTTAGCATGTTCGATTATGAGATCAAGTATCAAAAAGGTTCTACAAATGTCGAAGCGGACATGTTGTCACGAAATCCTGTTGCTTATCTTAATCAACATGTAAGTTTATTATTGGACAAAAAAGAAATTATAGCGATGCAAGATAAAGATAATGTTTGTGACAGAAAATACAAAAAAGAGAATGGGATTATAATTATTCAGAGAAAAGGATTAAAAAAAATAGTAGTACCAATGTCACTCAGGAGAAAATTATTACATATTGCTCATGATAATTTTGGACACTTAGGAATACAAAAAATGCTTAACTTAATATCTCCAAACTATTATTGGCCCAACATGACAATAGATATTACACAATTTGTTAAACATTGTGATACATGCCAGAGAAATAAAAAACCAAAACAAAAAAGATTTGGCTTGTTACAAGCTATGCCAGCCACAGATCAACCTTTTGAATGTCTTTCTATTGATACTGTGGGTGGATTTAATTATTACAATTCAACAAAAAAATTCTTACACATAATAATAGATCATGCAACTAGGTTTGTTTGGGCTTTTCCATCCAAAAGTGTTACTACCGAAACATATACTAACTGTTTAAAACAAATTTTCAATATTCAAGCACCTAAAACAATACTTAGCGATAGACATAAATCTTTTAGGTCTCCAAGATTCAAAAAATTCCTCAGAAAATATCATGTTCAACAACGTTTTACATCATCACATCACCCCCAAACCAATGGGAATGTAGAACGAGTGAACCAAACTATAGTTACTAGACTTAAATGTAAAGTTAATTCCATTTCTTCTAAAATACCTTGGACTAGATTATTAGACCAAGTCATCCAAGAATACAATAACACACCACATTCCATAACCAAATTCCCACCTGCCTATTTATTTTATGGTCAATTACCTTATGAATCTCCTTTAAAACAAAATTATTACCCTCCTGTTAAAAAAGCACTCAAAATTGCAAAAGCTGGAACTTGTGAATTCCACCTTAAAAGTAAAAGACTCTATGATAAAAAATTTGTCGAATCTCCACTAGAAATACAAGATTATGTAATTTGTGAAGAATTTAAATATCCTAACACTAGAAAATTAGAACCTACTTTCTCTGGACCATACAAAATAATAAATAAACTTTCTGATGTGACCTATGAAATAGACAAATTTAATTATGAGACTAAATTAAATTCAGTTATTGTACATGTGTCTAAATTACGACCCTATTTTTCACCAGATAATTTCCGACTATTTCATGAGCAACCCAAACAACAATCAAAATCACCACAGACATCACAATCACCATCACAAAATCAAACTAAAGTAAAAACAATAGAATAAATTCTAATTCTTTAAATACCTCTTATTACTCTAGTTTCAACATTATCAGGTATGTCTTTGGTGTACAACAGAGATATTACCCATTTTTGAAAGTTTAATATTTTAAAATTTAAAATAAATGTCACAGCTTTTATTTCAACATTGTGGTTATATTTTAGCCTGATCAACTAAAATATTTACTTGTTTTTGAGAGTTTTTGAGGTTGAGTAGACACCTTATGCAGGCATAAGATGTGTATTTTGATTTTAGAAATTGTCAAATTGATGTTGAAAAGTGAAATTAAATGTTTTAATTCTATATCAAAATAAACTATTTTTACTTTATTTACTTTTTCTTAAACCAATTGTTTCAAAAATTTAATATTATGTTATTTACTTCAATAGATAATCAAATAGTAACCGTTTATAAGTATTTCTATAATTATATAAACGATTGGATAGTGATGATGTGATTTTACAGTGATTGTTTTGTGTGACAATAGAAAATTAAGTATTTAAACAAAATTGCCTTTGTATTCCAGTTCTCAGCCAAAATTAACATCTTTTATTGTTATGTATTGTCTTTATTTATTCTAAGTTTGCCAAAAAAGTAACTCTCTGCATTTAGGATATGAATACTTATAACTTAACAGTATAAATTTGTAAAAGGGTATCAGAGGAAAAAATTATTGTAAGGAACTACTGGTTGAGAGTTCAATTTCTAAATATTTAGATTTAAATTTATTTGGATTTTGAAATTATTATTATATTTTTTTTGTATACTTTCGACTGGCAAAAATACTTTCTTATATGATTAAAAAATAAGAAATTTATTTATTTGCTATGTAATTATTTTATTCCTCAACCAATATTTTCCCTAACAATAAATGAACAAACTGTGATATTTTCTTAAATTATACAAATGTTATTATAATATTATTATTTCTACTATTGAATTATATTATGAATTACTACATATGTTGAGAAGTATTAGTTATATTGAAAGTTATTATTGTTATGTTTATGAATTGAATTTTATTATAGCATTTATTTATATTATTGAAGAGTTATATTACTTATTAGTGAAAAAATGTTTGACAAAAATTAGTTTTAAAGATGTTGGGATCCCAACAGAAATATAACAAATCCCACAGGAATATAACAAAGATAACATATTCCAGGTATGAAATAAATGACCAAGAAAATAATTTGATAAACAAACCTTTAAAGGTAGTTTCATATTACCAAAAGACATGCTTATTATGTAGAAAAATTAATGTGATGCTTAAGAGAAGATGTTGTGACAAGTGCTAGCATTATACAGTCATTATAAAGTATTGGTAAAAATGACTATAGTTTTAAAATTTGATGGAAAAATGTCTCCATTTTCAGCCTTTGCATAAAAATGTATTTTTAAGAAAGGGACTGCAGTAATCATTTTTTTTTTAAACAAAATGAGGACTTATCACGATCCAAGAAAGAGACTGAAATAAAAAGTTGGATCTAATGAACTCAAATTTGAATGAAGTCGAATTTTTTTTTTTAAACTTTGTTTTAACACTTTGCTAGTGACTACTTATTCTAAAGCTTGTGAACTTGGTTAAAGCAAAATTTTGTTACTATTATTATCCTGTTTTTCTTGTTTATTAATATTTATTATTTATTCTTATTGTATTTTTCTTGTGCACTTACAAATGGTAAGTGAGATTGTAACATTTTTGTATTTCAGGGAAATCTTCTTTCACGTCCTTCTTCAAAATTGTTAACCTCCAAAATTATTATACTTCGTTCTTTTTAAGTTCTTCTCTTTCGCCAATGCCAGTACAGGCTCACTCTAAACAACTTTAAAATTTAATTTTTTTTCTCGTCTGAAACCGCCGTTTATAAAACAGCTTGTTCAGTCAAGAGATTTTAAGGGGGGGGGATAATATAACAAAATTTAAAATTTATCGCGATAAACCAAAGTATTTTTACTCCATCCTAGTCTAACTTACTCTATAATATTTATTTCCTCCGTTTATTAAAATATTTTAACTCTATGTATTCCGAAAAAACCTCATATCTAAATTCAATATTTCAATGGCTGCTAATTAGTTCAATAAATCGCGTCTTTATCTTTAAATTATAAAACTCCCTAATATTCATACTTTAAAAAACCCGCATAATTCCCTTTTAATTTTCTAAATTCCTAAAAAGACTGTATTTATTTTAATCAGTTCCGATATTAAAAATAATTCGCCAGATCATAAAATCTTTTTCTTATATTAAAATGTAAAAGCATTTATTCTAATCCCATTCTGGCTATGTTCCAAATTCGATAAACCATTTCTCTTTTTCTTTTTTTTTTTCTTTCCCTAAAAGTCAAAATCATTCCATATTCTCGAACCAATTAACTAATGATAATCAATTAATCTAAAACACTCTGGGTCATAGCTAAATCATCGAACATCATGGAACTTTCGAGAATTTTCTTTCGCGCCAAAAATTAGCGGAAACCATTTTATTACCATATTCTGGAGGCAGCGCAAAGAATCCCGGTTAGATCCCAGCTCACGATTGGCGCACGTGACCATGTATTCCTACTCTTACTGAAAGAATATATCGTCGCCTTTTCCGTTTCGGAGAGCATTCTATTCGGAGATCCGAAGATGTGATGCACTGATGAAAGCTAGACGTATTCGTATAAGAACATTCGAATAGAGAGACGCTAGTTCGAAGTTTGATTTGTTAGGTTAATGATGGAATCTCTGCCTGGTATTGGCGTGGAGTCCAGTATGTTTTTTCTTATATGCCTGCGGAATGTTTATTTTAAATAAATGGCCATCGTGCTCTGCTGTAGTGGGAGCCGTGATTGAAACGAAAAGAGGACTCGAGTGAAAGCGGATTCTTCCCTGATGTCAATTTAAGCTTCAGAATAAAAACTTCTGTGTTCTTGAATGAGATGCTTAATTATGATTACGTACACACGCCATCTAATGTGGAGTGCTGGAACTTCCTCTTCGGTTGATTATGTGAAAAGAGCCCATCTTATTTTCAAAAAAACATTTATTAAAAAATGGTACTACTCAAGCAACTCGGCCTTAAAAATCACCATATATATATATATATATATATATATATATATATAATTTAACAAATTACAATAACCATTGGGAAAATGTTCCGAAAGCTTAAAAAAAATTACCGTACTTTCGTGTTATAGCGGCCCCCACAATTATGATTATGCCAAGGTTGCAGTTATGATTTCGCCAAGATCATCACAAAGCTTGTATATGCATCCTATATACGCATATATATATATATTCCAAACACTGCTATATGTGTCATACACGTCATTATACACATATTATTTACGTCTTATATGTCGTACATACATCATATACACATGTCATATATGTACATCATATATGCATCATATATGACAATAATTTGGCCACATACGTCAAGAAATCTTACTTATATATCATATATTATTATAATGTCATACATGCTTTATAATTTGGCGATAAATCTTGGTCGCTTGGCGATTCATCCTTGGGGGCCGCTATAACACGAAAGTATGAAATTTACAATATATTAATGAAAATAAATATTTCATCCTTGAGTGCCGTTATATCACGAAAGTACCAAATTTCTACTTTATTTTTCATATCTGATAATTTGCATCTATCCTTTTTGTAACTTTAACTTTTTTGTAACGATTTTATGCATTTCTATTGCCTATTCAAAGAAAAATTCTTCTAAATTTACAGAATTTCGTTAAAAATTCTTCTAAAGTTACAGAATTTCGTTAAAAATTCTTCTAAAGTTACAGAATTTCGTTAAAAACGCTTACAAAAATAAAGTGATGACGTCAAATAAAATGACGACGTCAAATAAAGTGACGACGTCATGAGGCCCATTCTCGACCGAAAACAACCATTTTCCCAATGTTTAATAATAATAATAAAACTGCTGCATTTGCAAGTTTCATTTGCGTGTTGATATTGCTAGGATAAAAAAAATATTTTTTATTCTTAAAAATTATATTTATTTTAGATGTTTTTAAAAATTTGTCATTTTTGGGTGCATACTTTACAAAAGGCTATCTTCCAAATTTCATGACTTTAGGATCAGTGGTTGTGTGTGGGGAATCATATCACAATCCTGCTATATGATTCCGTGTTTACGTCCACAGTAAGAATCTTGTAATGCACTGCAGTAATGTATATAAATGTCATTATGTTTGAGATAGAATGACATCATTAATTTACGCTGGAAACGATATTACCTCACAGGACGTTATGTAATTGAAGTCTTTTGTGTGAGTTTGTAAATGAATGATAATTGCTTTGCACTCCATATAATACAAAAAGCATGTTTTAGTGCACCTCATAAATACATATCACTTTTATTATGTTTGAAGTAGGATAACATAATTCAAATACACCACAAAAGATTTTCTTCATAGATCATAATGTAATGAAATTCTTTCGAGTGTCCCTGTAAATATAAAATGTAAATATCACGTACTTCATTTTCAATAAGGGACATGCCATGGTAAATCTCAATAACATATATGAATAATATAGAAATGAAAGTATCTTTACGAGAATAAGAGCGCAGAAAGATATACAGGCGAACACACAGACAGATAAACCAAATTCATAAATACTTTTCAACTATACTTTTCAACTATTGGAAAGTGTTAAAAAAGAGTGGCGTACAAAAGGCTGGGAGATATTGACATACCAACATTTTACCTGCAATTTAAAAAAAATCAAAATAGACGTGTGGTGTTTTATTTCTTAAAGTAAGTACTATTTCTGAAAGTAAGTACTATTTCTGAAAGTAAGTACTGGATGGCAACACCCCAAAGTGTCCAGTCGCTAGAGACATCTATGTTCGTAAGTTCTGTTTCTACGGCGATAAGCCACTATTGATGTAGTTCTGTGATGCGTCTTGTGTAAGTACTTGTGTTGTGATGTTAATTAAAATGTGTAGAGCGATTTATGTGTCCACCTCAGTTTTGTCATGTTATATTTAATTAAGTAAGTAATCTTCAAAATACAGTATAAATGGCGTAGAGGGAAAAGGTTCTCACCGGAATATATTTAAAAAGAAATTCCGTGTCGAACGCAAAATGGCTTTACTTCTGATTTCGCTCTACAAGTACGTGATGTTGCATCCTGCTAAAGTTATGCTATATAAATTTTCTGAGAAAAATTTTGTCAATTACGGGGGTGGTAAGTGTATAGTTTTTTTTTTCCTTTCTGAAGTAAATAAAGTGCAAGTATGTTTCAAAATTTTAAGGAGTTTAACGATTCCATTGAATCGTTCCAGTCATACGTTAAAAGGCTGGAACAAAGTTTTATACTTCATGATGTGAAACAGGAAAAGAAGCTTCCTGCAATAATCTCCTACATGGGTCCACAATTGTATAATTTGTTATGCTATTTATTTTTCCTAAAAATGCTGAATCTTTGAAACATGAGGAAATTGTTGATATTCTGTACAAAACATGCCTTATTCATATTTTAAAATATTCTTTATTGATTCACTGAAAATAATTGTATTCAGATAGGTGAATATAATTCATAATGAAATAGAAAAAACTATATAAGTAAAAGTTTAACAAAATTTAAAAATATGAGTAATAATAATAAAATTGTACTATATTTAATGTAACTTAAAGAGTTTTTATTATTGTTAAATGGAATATATAATGCCCAACAAAATACAGATTATTAAAAAGTATTCTCTTTAGAATTAAGAGAAATAACCCTTTGCAATAGTACTTATATTCTCTTAGACATTAAAAGTTCTTATGTTCAATAAAGTAAGTAAAAATACTCGAAAAAAAAATCGATGTAAATAAATACAAAGAGAGATTTAAGAATTATCAAAATAAAACACTAATCTTTTCAACATTTAATTATCTTTTAGAACAATAAATATCCTTCTACATAATTAGAACAACAGTCTGTAAATGAAGAAAAATTAAAAATATTAACTATTTTCATTTAAAAAAAATAAAACATGATTTTCAAAATTAGGTTTAATTAGTACTTTTCAGAAATGAGTAAAGAATAATATTTAAACATGACTAAACAATCTTAGAAAATTTAATTAATTAATTAAACTTCTAAGAATTTTACAAAAGAAAAACAAAAAAATAAGTTGAAAATATAAATTATTTTACAAAAGGATTATTTTTGAAACAGATTTCCTGTGATATACTAGAGAGCTAGAATTATCAATGATAAATTTACAAATTTTTTTAATAACTCTTTTTAACAATTTTTTAATGTTTTATTCATTTTTTCTTTAAACATTAATTAATATGATTTATCTAGTGTAAATAAAAAACTATAGAAAAATATTTTGATTTTTATTTAAATGTATATTTGATAAAATTTGAATTTATCTGATTTGAAAAACTTTTAAACAAATTGTTATATATTAAAAATAAATAAACATTAACACCTTTCTTTATTTAACAAAAATAATATATGTTTAACTGAATTGTCCTTAAAATAAGATCATGTAGTAGGAAAATTCATAAGGTAAATAAAAATTCATTATTTTATAACGCACAAGAGTAGCGCGGAGTTCCATCCGGCAAAAAGGATTTCGAACATTGAGGTAACATGCTCGTCCGGAGGCTTTGTGTCAAGTAAGTCTTCCCTAGAGTAGCCAAATATATTCGAGCTACTGCTGCAAAACAATATACAGGGTGTCCGCTCTTATCGTTATCGAATAGATAATTCCTAAACCGTGAGTCTTTGTTGTATGGTTCCAAAAAATGTAGGGTGTATTCAAATCCAAACTGCTTATTTTGAGACACATTTTTAAATTCATTTTTGCTCTAAAATGCATTCAATTGGCAGGTTCTTTTATTCCGAAACTTTATAATGTCCGTATTGTCTCGATTTTCTGATAAAGGCAGAATATATTTCAAAAAATTCTGTTAAAGTGGACATTTTCAACCGAATTTCTCGAAGCGATAGCGCTAGAAACAAAAAAAAAAAAAAAAAATATCGCACAGTGAAAATAATTGTTTGTAAATCAATTTCTAATTAATTGAACGAAAAATAAAAACATGGGTCCCTTATAAATCTCTTCATAAATCACGCCGCCAAGTTTCATGTTTTTACTTTTAAAAATGAGTCTGAAAATGTGTCTCAAAATTTTGAGTTGTTGAGCGTGGATTTTTTTTTTAATACCGCCATATGGTTCTCTTATAACTTATTGGGTGGGATTGCGTTCTCAGCGTCCAGATAGTTTTAGTTATGGCTGGTGATATCCTGAGAAAGAACCAGGCCGATAACCTCAATGATTTTAAATTTTCAGCAAAACGACGTGTCATTTATGATAAAAACACCTCAATCATGGAAATGAATAATTGTTATACCATTTTTTATTAATATGGAGGTGAATCTATTACTGATTTATTTTTGCGTTATTCATCTCAAATTGAAATAAAACGTAAATTAATAGATTTATTGGTTAGTCAATTATGGAAGGTTCATCATTAGTCACAGTTACCTTCATTTATTGAAAAGAGGTTGTTGCATATATTGTATATAATGCAAGTTGTTATATCTAAGGATGGATATATAAATGTATTATGCCAAAAACATGAACCACCAAACGTAAATGAAATATCGAAAAAATCTGTAATCTGATCATCATCATTTGCCTTATTCAGATTTAAACCACGAGTATATATGTCAGTATACTCATTATTGAAATAAAAATTAAAAAAATTATAATATCATCAATATATCTGAATTTTTTTTTAATTTTATTATATTTAACAGTATATTTATATTCATAATAAAAAAGAAACAGATTGGCCACAGTTACTGGAATAGTTATAGTTAGTCCCCATTCCAATACCGAATAATTGCTTAAAAGTAAGCTTATTAAATGTTACATAGTTACTATTGAAACAAAAATGACATAACCTTATATCATAAACTTAAAAATAATTCTCTATTAATATTTAATTCATTTTGTGTGTCAAACTAGCAAAAGCCATGCTTTGTTTGGATTCGCAAAGCATTATTTCATAGGATAAATATTTGAAAGTAACAATTTATTTTTATATTATTTTTGCATCTTTATTAAGCAAAAACGTTATTTTATGTTTTGGCGCATTTTAATTTTAGAAATGTAAATTCAGCCAAATAACTAAGAATTTTCTCGGAATTTTTTATTTATGATATAAGAAACGACGATGGCAAATTTTACAAAAATATAATTAAAATTTTTTTTGTGCATCTTCGAAATTTAAAGCATATTTCCGAGCACATGCATTCTCCGTCAGAAGAGATTTGTCATGTATTTTTTTACGCTGATACCTAGCCTCTCGCCTTAAAGCTAAATCATGTTAGCGGTCTTTTTGACCAGTAAGTGTACGTTTTCTCGGCATTTTTTATAATAGAACTAATACATTACATAAATTGTTTTTAAACGGCAAACATATTAAAAATAATACTAATAGTAATTACTTCTTAATAGTAAATATGTTTCATTTGGTTCAATTTTCAACCTTCGAATTCGAATAACACTTTATATAACGAATTTAACAATTAATTTTACTTGTTTAGAATTCTTTTGTTGCCACTTTACAAAAAAAGTCGTAATATAATTCTTGTAAAATGCGCAAGTATCGTCTACGTAAATGATTTCACATAATAAGAATAAATTGTGTATATCAATTCTTAATACTGAAAAATACTTTTATAATTGATTGTAAATAGCTGAATTTTCACAAATTTTAATTCATTAAAATATGCTATAATTTTCATAAAAAAGGTATTTTAAAAATTTCATAAAGGAAATAGTGAAACTATTATGTGATTAAAAGGAATGAGCACCAAAACATGCGCCATTTCAACCAATTTTAATAAAGTATTCTATTAAAATGTATATTTTCCTGTCAAATAACATACAGGGGGATTTTTTTTAAAGTTGTGAAAGTAAAACCCTATAACAATAGAACCCCTGATCCAAATGACCTAATATTTCACCAGTATGCTCCCAAAGCAATGGGTATTTTTTAGGCTTGGTTAAAAAAACTTAAAATCGCACAGATGGCGCTGTACACGCAGTAATGTCGGGAGACGAACTTGCGCCCGGCACACGCACATTGGCGGTAAAAAGGTGAAGTATGCACACCTCGTGTTCATTATTCTACGGAAATCCTCGCAATGACTGCGCCATTGTCGGATCGTGCGCTGTTAGTGAAACTGTATTATCAGAATAATGACAGCGCAGCAACTGCTCTTAGGGTATTTTGGACACTTAAGAATTTAAGAAAAGGTCCAATGACGACAGAGGGCCTATGGAAGATGGTTTCTCAAAGTACCGTCCATTGTTTTCCTCCCATAGACGATATTCTTTGTTTCTGCTACCTTACAGCGCCATCTGTCGGTGCGATTTCAAGTTTTTTTTAACCATACTTAAAACATTTCCATTGCTTTGGGAGTGTACTGGTGAAATTTCAGGTCATTTGGATCAGTGGTTCTTTTGTTATAGTGTTTTACTTTCACAACTTTAAAACAAGAACGAAAAATCATGCGTCAAGCATAGATTATGTAACACTTTCCAACGCTTCCAAAATAATTTTACGAATCATACTCTTTAATAAGCTTAAAGATAACATCTAAGTAATCCGAATACTTTTATTCAGCCCTGTATAGATCTATAGATTTGTATATATACTACATAGGATGCTAAATTTTAGTTCAGTTAGGAAACACGTAGCACAGTTTAAAATTCTCCGTCTGGAGTTAAATAATACGGAAATGTGTTCCCGAACTTTTGTGCTTCCCTGTATAGGATCTACAGAATTTATACACACCACGTAATAAACAAAAAGCGATTTAAAATTAAAATCGCGTTCAGTAACTTAAAATGCACTTCCAGGAATTATTTTTAACATACAGTAGAGAATTCTTTTGTGTGTCCCTGTAAATGAACGATGACTGCTATACACACAACATTCTGTAGTAAGTCTCTTGTAAAGAACCTTATATAAATTTCAATGCGTTTAAAATAGGGAAACATTATTTAAATAAACCGCAGACGATTTTTCTCCATAGACGTAATGTAACGGAATTCTTCTGACTGTCCCTGTAAAGTAAGTATAAGTGCTATGCACACCCTATTCCATATTAAGCTTCTTCTAATGCACCTTAGTGATATATATAAATTTCAATGCGTTTAAAATAGTGAAACTTTAAATAAACCGCAAATGATTTTTCCCCATAGACCGCAATGTAACGGAATTCTTTTGAGTGTCCCTGTAAAAAAACTATAAGTGCTACACACTTCCGTTGAAATAGGGAACATGCTATAGATAACGATTATAACATATAAAAATTCCAGGGCAATCCGAGCATATTTACGGGAGTTAGAGCACGGACAGACGGCAGACGGCCAGACAAACCGAAGTCATAAACACTTTTCAACTAGGTTGGAAAGTGTTAAAAATCACCCTGTATATTTTTAATATAAGAAAGTTTAATGTTCTTATACGGTTTGAAGTATAAATTCTGCAGTTATTTTCAATATTTAAAATATTTCGTCCTCGCAAAATGCTGATATATAGGCTCCTTTCCTTATTTAAATATTTATTTAAAAAATGAGAAATTTTGATGCAATGATAATATTTTACGTACTTAATCATTCATGACTTTATTCATTTCTACTGACTCAATGATTTTTATTTACTGCAAGAAATACGCAGGTTCCATTATCGTTTACAAAAATGAATCCGTATAATGGAAAAATATAGTCAACAAAATAATAAAAAATGTTTTTTTAAATCATTCGATAAAAAACTAATATTGTCAGAATCTACAGATCATATTTTATTTCTATCAAGTCCAAAAATATTTATTTCCTTAATTAAATTTAAAAAACAGTTTTTGAGATATTTTGGCGGATTTATTTAATTAATCATAATTCAATCGATAATTACTAACTCCATGATTTATTTTTTCTTCTGAAAATATAAGTGTTTCCTTATTTATTTGCAAAATGCGTCCGTAATGGAAAATCATGTAAAATAAATTTATTAAAATAATAATTTTTTAAAGGTTATTCTGCAAAAAAAATAATATTGTGCAAATATAGAGATCATAATTTATTTTTATGTTTAATTTCAAATCAAAATACTGAATAGTTTTTTTGTAAAGTGTACGACAAAATGTAATTTGTGTAGCCTAGTAGAGGATTTTATAATATTATAAAGACTATCTAAAGGAATATTTGTAAAGAGGTTTTCGAAATCGAATACTTGTATTTTGTGAGGAACAAAATCAATTTTGTCCATAATTTCAATACTGTTAACTATTGACCAAAAAAAAAAAAAAAAAACTAAAATTTTCAAATTTACATTTCAAAAAATCATAAATTTTTTTAACAAATTTTGCAAAATTACATTAAAATTTATGTTTACTTTTTGATGTAGAACAAATAAATCTAAACTTAATTGGATTTTTATGGAATTTGGGCGTCATAAAAATAAAATGCAAATGATAATGATTTAAAAATGTAAAGAAATAAGAAAAAAAGGATTAACATTGTTTATATTATAAGCAAAATTGTTTTTACAATAGGATCTTTAACAGTATCAATTTTAGCATAAAATTGAACATCACTTAATTCATTTACAATTTTATCAACATAATTTTTTTTCACAATATTGCATAATTGTTAACAGCTTTGTCAACAGTAACAATAATAAAATTATATGAGATGTAACTTTTCCAACTGGGCGAAAAATTCCGGATCATGATTCGAACCACGAACTCTTGGCAGAAGCTGTTAATGCTGTACCAACTGAGAAGTTCCGGACGAATATGGCGGAACTAATTCACCCAGTTAACCTTTATTGATCATAGCATCTGGTCTGATATTTGAATCAGCTCAACAGAATAAATCGCAGGTAATCGAACCTCCAGTAAACGTTAGAAACGTGATTACACTGGATTAATTTTGACACAGTTATTCAAATTGGTAAAGAAATCATAAGAGATGTAATTTCCCGAACCGGGCGAAAAAGTCTGGGCCGGAATTCGAACCAGGGATCTCTTGGCTGAAGCTGCCAATGCTCTACCAACTGAGCAATCCCGGACAAATATGGCAGAAATAATTTCCCCAGTTAACCTTTATTGATCATATCATCTGGCCTGATATCTGAATCAACTCAACAGAATAAATCGCAGGTAATGGGACCTCCAGTAAATGCTGGAAACGTGATTACACTACATTAATTTTGACACAATTATTTGTTTAGTTAATCTGGTCTAGTTTAATCACGTTTCCAGCGTTTACTGGAGGTCCCATTACCTGCGATTTATTCTGTTATCTGATTCAGATATCAGACCAGATGATATGATCAATAAAGATTACCTGGGTGAATTAGTTCCACCATATTCGTCCGGGATTGCTCAAATAGTAGAGCATTGGCAGCTTTTGCCAAGAGCTCCCTGGTTTGAATCCTGGCCCGGACTTTTTCGCCCAGTTGGGAAAATTATATGATTTCTTTACCGATTTGAATAATTGTGTCAAAACTAATCTAGTATAACAAAATTATTATGTAAACTTTTTATGTAATTTAAATCCTCATTATTAATATATTGATATTCAAATGTATTTGTATTTAAATAACTATTTTAAACAATTTTAAATGCTCCAACAATCGGAATTTCCATTCAAAAAATCCTTCTAAAGGTAGGCTATATTTATAACTTTGCTTTTTAATAAAACAATCAATATTATAATTAAAAACTTTCAAAGCTGCTTTATAATTAATTTTACTATTAATTCTAAATTTAGTATAAAATTCATCATATATCTAACATTTTAATTTTTAATTTAATTGTATTTAATTGTTTCAAGTTTATTTATTAATACTGTTCATTAGTATACGCCTACTTTTAAGTCTTTACATTTGGTGGTTCATGTTTTTGAAATAATATATATTTTGTTGCATTAGTGTGTGCTGCTTTTACGCCTATCTTGCAATGATTTTCATAATTATACAATCAATAAATATATATTATATATATAATGTGTGTGTGTATGTTATAAGAGAGATATAAATATGAAAAGGGATGTAAGTATATAAGCAAGAAAATATGTATATATGGAGATATATTAAGTATAGAGTATATAGTATGAAGGCGATTTAAAAATTAACAAGTAATCCTTCCATATTTAAAAAAAAAAGTAATCTGGAACTGAGCCAAAAACCGAAATGGACCAATCAAATTCTGCGTAGATATTCTTGGTTATTCTCATCGCTTTCTTACTAGGGACTTTTTTGAGGAGCTATTACTTTTTTTCTAACCATCCTACGGATTCGAAAACCATACCAGCAGACGCGAAATATAACAAGCTTTCAGAAATTAAAAAAATTATCACGGTCCGACAATAAAAACTCAAAAAATCCTTAAAAATCGAGTAAGAAATCTTTTATTGAAAAAGTCATTTTTGTTTATATTGTTGCCAATTTCTAAATAAGCGCAAAGGATTATGTTTTATCTCAAATAAAAAATGTATTTGCGCGAGACTATTAAAAACAATAATGAAAGTTTAAAATAATAATTAAATGATCACGTGTTGAAAGCAGGCAATGAAGAAAATTACGTCATAAAAATTGTGTTTACACATGAATATTAAAAATCGAGTAAAAAATCTTTTATTGAAAAAGTCATTTTTTTATGTTGTTGCCAATTTCTAAATAAGCGCAAAGGATTATTTTTTATCTCAAATAAAAAATGTATTTGCGCGAGACTATTAAAATCAATAATGAAAGTTTAAAATAATAATTAAATGATCACGTGTTGAAAGCAGGAAATAAAGAAAATTACGTAATAAAAATTGTGTTTACACATGAATATTAAAAATAAAAAAGATAAATTAAATGAAAAGCATTATAACCAGTTAAATGAAAAAGCATTATAACCTGATTACAGAAGAAATTCGCCGTTAGTGCTATCAGCATCCTCATCTTTTTAAAATAGGATACATTACCAGGTTTTAAGAGGCTGTGAAATCAGAACGGCGGTTGGTGAGCGTAGCGAGCATTGGGCAGAGCCCCCTAGTATAAAAAAAATTAAGTCAATTCCTACTTTTTAATCATAAATATATAAAATAAACCTGTGCAGCATTAATGTCCCACGTTATCTTTATTGAACATTTTTTATAATCATCGTTGCGGTATTTTATTTTTGTGGCATCACTAATTTGAGGAAAATCTTTCATTTCATTTATGAAAACAATGGGAGAAATTTTTTTCTCCCATATAAACTAAAATTAATTAATTAAATTTAATTAATGAATTAATATTTGAAAAAACTGTATTAACATCCATTACAAGTTTTAAAAAATGTATTTGATCTTGAGTGGATGAATAGAAAATAATTTATTAACGATTGAAAATTTGAACAAGATATATAAATATATAGAGAGTGTGAGCTAATAGTAGGAATTGAAAAACATTTATTTACTAATCTTAACTATTCTGCTATCCAAATAAAATCAGCGTATATATATATATTTTTTTCTTGTGAGTGTTTTTCTTTTTCTTTTTGTCACAAAAAGAGCACAGATTTTTTATAGTCGATAATTTCACAGGCTAGCCAAATATATCTTAAAATCTGGTTCACATAGAATTCACTCTGGATGTAGTTTACTATTCTCCTGGGTTTCAAAATTTCGAAGATTGATTATTATTATTTTTACTTCAAGATAAGTTTAGGTGAAAGAAAGCAATTTCAAACTTTGGGGACTATTTCTAACATAAATAATATTTCCTATTCCTTGGGGAATATTGAAACTTTCAGTTGAATTTCTTTTGAAGTTTGATAAGTACAAACAATTACAAAAACTTCTAGCAAAGTTAAACAAAATAAAAATATTCTCCGTGTACGGTTTCATCTTTTGTTTATTTTTTTTGAAATATACTATATGCTATAAGACATATTTAACAACTATAAAACAAGTGGGTAAGTGTGATAGAAAATCTCACAAAGGGTTTCGTTTAATATTCCTGTCAAAACACTTTATTCTTTCTTTAATAAATCCAAATAAATTTCATTTTCAAAAAAAAAAAAATCATGTTTTTATAAAGTAAAAAATTACCGGTCTATTTTTCTCGTTTTTTCGAATATCTGAACCGGCTAGATAGCGGACAAAGCTGTCATAATAATATCTGTCATGTGGACTAAATGCGATATTAAAAAAAATCAATTTCAAAATTAAACATATTGTATTCCTTCAAAATGTTAAAATATGCCAATATTCCCATAATCGGGTTTTCATCATGATTCAATACGTTCCTCAAACTCATATGACGTTATAGTCACTTGCTGCCGTCATATCTACTTGCTTTCTCTATTACCCATATTGATACTCTCTTTGTATTAGTCTCAAACATTTGAAAAACCCGTTGAACTTCCAATATGACGTCAGATTAATTTTCTTTTAATTTCTCTATGACGTAATATTAACCTGCTTTCTGTACTTACACATACTCATACTCCTTGTATTATTGAGAAATGTTTGAAAATTCCCGTTTCATTACCAATATCACGTCCTATTAATCTTTTTTTTCAATTGGTGAAACTTTTTATTTCCTTTTCATTTTCATTTTTCACGTGGAAATCTTTCAATAGAAAATTAATTATTCTAGAAAGAATTTTATTGTGGCTTTTTAATTGTTGCCAACTGCTATAACGAAAAATGTTTAAATTTAATAGGAATAGGCTGTTAGATTTTTGGTGTTCTATCTCTCTATATTAAAATAATACGATTTTTTAAAAATTTTATGATTTTCAGCGTGAAAGTAGGTATTTATCTGTAAGTACACAAAATTTCAAGTCTGTAAGTTATACAGTTTTTGAGAACCGGCTCTGTGACGGACAGACATAGAAGCGGGACGAATAGGGTTTCGTGAGATGAACGAAACCCTATAAAACTGTCCTTTGCACACAAAAGAAGTGCTGTTTAAAAAATTCAATAATATTTCATTTGTTATATGCGAAAAAACTTATAGTATAGTAGTAACGTTTAGAAATATATAAAGCTAGCACTAAACGATTGCGATAGCTAATCTGTACTAATATTGGAGTGTCTGTCTGTGAGTTTCAGAAAAACACCTATCTTGAAGTTCATTTCCTATTTAGACGTTGTATAGTCAAAAATAACATATTAAAAACAAATCGTCTGTCTGTCTATCAATTTGTCCGGGATAGAGTCAGAAACGGTTGCATAACAAACACTAAACTTATGAGGTGCAGTTATAGAAAGTTTCTGACTATACAATCTGTTGTTTGTTGCATTCCGGTATTTAAAATAGTTTTGGAGAAAATAGTGAAAGACTGGGATGATCAATCAATCAACCAATCTTTCAATATTCAAAAATTTGGAAACTTATTGACCAATTTTAGTGAATTTTACGACGATTGAAAAGCTTAATTAAGGTTTATAAATGATAAATCTGGCTACAATTTGCAGTTTGTTGACTTCCGATGTCTAAAATATTTTTGAGAAAACAGATAAACCCGGAAGAAGCAACTAAAACTGAGAACTAATCTATCAATTTTAATGAGTCTTAAGGCTATTACACATGATCTAATTAAGATTCATAAATGGTAATAATTTCATTTTTAGTTTATAACTTATATATTTTAATTTAAAAACTTAATTGTGGTTTTAATAGTTTTATGTATTATAACTATTATTTATTCTTTTAAATATTTAATTTTTGTATATGTACAGTTTGTGTAGCATTATTCTCATAATTTTGTATTTCAATATTTCCTTTTTGATTAATTTTTAATTGTATTTGTAACTTACATATTATATTTTATACAATGAAAATATGTGGGTAAAGTTTTATATTGTGAAATGTCCTTAAGAGCGCTTTCCATTTATCGACACGTCAGCCCGCGGAAGATGAGCCCAGTAGCTGGTTCCTCCCTACCTGTCTACGATCGGACTCTGCGGGAAAGCAAGGGCCGTAGAGATGCCGGACATATGGTGGATGACCCGACTCCCTTTTGGGTTCTCGGCGATGAAGCCGTCCGACAGTCCCTACGTTTCATCAGGTGTCACGTGGGGAAGTCTCCTCTGATGGTGGGAACTTCCTCCGAATCGCAACGACCTCTGTCGTCGACACCAGGGCAAAGATTGAGAGGCCTCGCTGGAATGCGACCCCTCTGAATCGGTCGGAGCGCCACGGCGAGACAAAGCCGCTGGCGCGTTAAAAGTTCCACAGAACTTGGGCACGACGAGGAGAAGGGCTCGCTCGGCGCCGTGAGGGTGCCGGTGGCGCTTTCTAGTTTTATCGACACGTCACCGATAAATCGTACACAATGTCGTTATCGAACACCAATTGCTCGCAAAATGCATTTATATACGCTGTGACGACAGAATCGTTATCGAATCGATGGGTGGAAAAGCTCGTAGTGTATATGGATGCATTTGCGTGCACCGATATCGGATAATGCAAGTTTTTATCGGTATCGTAACAGTAAATGGAAAAGCGCTCTTAGGACAGTATCTCCCTAGATGGCCAAATCTGTAGAAAATTGCGTATTGTTGCGCAATTCTTTCTGTATTATATTGCTTTATATCTGTAACTGTATTTCTATTATTACCATAATGAGATCGGCAACGCATTTGGAATGAAAGGCGTGAGATATCATGTGACATAATCTCTGGAAAAACACCAGTCAGATTTCACCAGTGATCTGCTACAATTCCATAATGAAAGTGATTATCTGTTATTTTTATTTATTTATTCATTTATTGTGCTTCGTTTGATAAAGTATTGTGTTCTTGTTAAGGAGTGATCGTATGTAACGACCAGTACCCGTAGGCACACGCCTATATACATAAATAAATTTTTAAAGCTTTTATGACTCTTATTTAGAACTGTGCACATATATATCAATTGATAAACTTATTTTCCATTTATGAAAGCAAAATTTTATATTATTTCACCATTTTATAATTACAAATATTAGGATATCTAGCCAGGCTTCCCGGATTGCAGAATATCGGCGAAAATCTTTTTTTTTTTTTTTTTTTTTTTTTTTTTACATTTAATATGGTATTTTAGATTGTCCCCCTAAAACCACCAAAAAGGATTTTTATATGAAAATTATCAATAATGTATTCAAATAAAGTTTTGAAATTTTACTAAAAGCGATAATTTCTTATTATCGGCATGTCAGGAATTAACAGCCGAAAAAAATCGCCAAAGACTTTCCTACTTTTATCAGCCTTTTTTATTTTGATAATATTAGTAGTTTAAGCGCATAATTCGATTACATGTCTGTTAAATTTGTGTTCTATTATATTATTTCATTATTTTATTTATTTATTGATATAGTTTTAATTTCGTTATGGCATATTATTCGGAAACAAATGTTGAACTAAATGCAAACGTGTTAATCTTTTGTAATCGGAGTGAGCGCGATAGAGATAGATTCTTTTTAAAAAATCATGCTTGAAAAATTATTTAGAATCAATAAAAATCAGTAAATTGAGATACAGTTTTCAAACAAAATGCATTTGAAATATTTTTTTCTTTTTGACGATGTAAAAATTGAAATTGTGCGATGTTTAGAAGTAAAAACAAGTTGGAAATTGTACGTCAAACGTTACAAACGAGGTGCGTTCGTACGCACGTTTTAGAATTAAATTCATGATATCCCGTGCGTAGAACGGGTTAAACAGCTAGTTAAGTATATATTTTATGACACTGTTCATACAAATATCTTAACTAGTTATATAAATATTCAGATATATATGTATCAGCTAGTTATATAAATATTCAGATCTTCATGATTTTTAATTCTGTGAAATGAATTATATCGTCTGCAGATTAATTTCTGTCATAAAATAAGCATCTCGGTCGCTTGACGATTAAACTTCGGAAGCTCCTATAACAAAAAAGCACCGATTTAAAAAAAAAAAATTCAAATTTCTTAATAAATATTTTTATTAATATCTCCTAAAGTTTTGATTCGATTTTAATAAAATTTGAAATGTCTCGACAAAATTCTGCAAAGATAATATATTTTAAATTGCAAACCATTTGGTTGGGTAGTTTTTGCGTTGTTATATGCGGACAGACAGACAGACAGACAGACAGACGGACGGACAGACGGACGGACCAAACGACGACTATAGGTGCTACGTATTTATATAATTACGAACGCACCTAAAATTGCAATAAAAGCTAAATTAATTAGCAGGTGTTGTCACCGTCAATATGACCTTAGCGTTACTCACGGACACGTTTTTGCTTTATAATATAGATTTTCCCTCGCTATTTCCAACTTCAGAGATGAAAAACAAATCGTATTTTGAATGATAAAAATCTAATTGTTAAAAAAACTAATCGTACTAAATTGTTTATTCTCAATTTTTCGTAACCAATTCCGAACCGTGAACTTGATTTTTGCTTAAAACGATCTTTTAGTCTAGAATTAGAGCGTTCAAAAGATCATGAATTACTCGAGTCACATCTGGGACATAGATATTTTTCGAAACCTTTTTAATTTCACTTGCACTAGATTCACCTGTATCGGTAACAATGTTTGACTTTTTCGACAATTCACGATTATCAATTGTGGAAACTTCCAAATGTATAGCTTTTTTAGTTATATCACCAAATGTGCTAACGTCTGACTGTAAAATTTGTTCGTGAATGGAAGCATTGTAAATGCCGCGAATAAATTGAACACGTGAAAATGTATCAGCGATAGACACTTTACAACCATAAGGAGAAATAAATTCACAGTTCACTATATCACGTCTAAATGTAGCAATATAATCTGGAATTGTTTGATTTTCACCCTGATATGCTAAAAAAAACTTATGATGTGACACAATAACATGTTTCTTGGGGCAAAGGTGATCTTCGCAAGCCTTGACTAGCCCTGTATAAGTTAATTATGATAGTACATTAGGAGATACCAATGTCTATAAGATATTGCAATTTGTTGCTCCTATAGAATTAAGAAAAAATGTGCAAAAAATTGTTTATTAGAAAAAATATTTTTCATTTGTAGATAATTTTCAAAACGTTGAATGTAGTATGTAAAAGATTATTTCTTAATATCAAAGTATTCAAAAGGTTGTAATAAAATTGGATTTATTTGAACTGTTTGGAATTTTGCGTTGAAGCATATGAAGATTGTATAGGTATAAACCTTTCAAATAACTGTTGTCGTTGAGCTGAAAATGCTGTCATGAATTCTTTACACTGTTCAGCAACTAAGATGAATCAATTTTGGGCTAACGTAATTTGCAAAGTTCATTCCGAAAAACTATCAAATAAAAAACTCCATCTCGTCGCCAAAACTGTAATGACTGGATTTAGGATGCGGTAGGGAAAACATTTTTAATGTTAATCTACAGCACTATTTATTTCAAGACAGGAACATAATATATATACACAGAGAGAATAAATACCATACCGGATTTGTATTGCACCTTATATTCGATTAACAGTTATCGTATTTGTTTCCTCGTACTGTTGCTAATCGCAACATATTAATTTACTGTTGCCAGATACAACACAATGCATACAAACAATCTTTAAATAATTAGTAAACTTTTCGGTCTTTTTGCATGCAAAAATAATTGTTAGTAAGTACGGCGTCATATGACATAATTATAGTAAAATATTATATTTTCATGAATGAAAATTATCCTTTATTTTGAGAATGACATCATTTTGATCCTCGAATCCATTCGTTGATATAATTTTTAATTTTAGTACCCTACTGAGTTGCGCTGTTGTTCTGTTATTCTTTTAATTCACTAATCACTATAACTCCGTTTTAAATTCGGAGAAATGCACTATGATTTATATTCGTAATTGTTGATGTTATTACAAATTTATAAATGTATTAGAATGGTATAGAAAAAAGTGTTGTGCTGGTCACATCATTAGTAGTTATTTCGTGTATTTTTATTTATTTATTTTGGTAGATTTATCGTGAAAAGTTCGATGAGTAATTACAAAAGCTTCTAGAGAAATTAATGAATAAAAAAAATATCTGCGTATCTTTCCTAATCTTTCTTCGGTTTTTATGGAAAGATAAATCATAAAAATATTGATTGTCATGCAATATATTAAACTGACATAGAAAAAATGGTTTTTATATAAATAAGGAGAAATATTATTTCGAAAATATCTATAATATTTTATTCATTTAAACATGGTATAAATATTCCTTGTCTGAGCTTCAACGATTAGAAATGATGATGAAATACCATATTCTATATTCTTCCTCCACTATTTAGTCGAAATGGTTATTATTTTTTATGCTCTGTAATTTAAGATAAATTATAAGTGATAGGGTATATTGAAAACTTAGCGGATTATTTCTGAAGAAAGGTTATACCTTCATTTTAAGGAAAATTATGTTCTTTCTTTGTTGATTTATCGTATAAAAGTTTGATAATCATGTACAAAAGCTTTTCTGAAGTTAATCAAATCAATAAATAAAGTCTTCGTATCTATTCTGATGTTTCGTCCTTCTTTATGGAAATTTAAAATAATAAAAACATTGCCATGTAATCTATTAAACTATCGTCGAAAACTGTTATTACTTTCTTCTATATGCCTAAGAAAGAAGTACTGGTATCACATGGAAAATTTTCGACTTTCATTTTTTGAAAGATTTGAGCGTTTTGGAATGTTCTAAACACGATTTGACTGTTTTTTTCAAATGTCTGTCTGTTAGTCTATGTGTGACACAATTTTTGTGCCGCTCTCTCTCAAGAACTAGTGCACGTAACTTAATGAAACTTTACATTGTGTTAGAACTTGACATGAACTGGTGCCAATTATGGTTGTGTGAATACTTCCCAACAGGTGGCACTGCTGTGGTTTGTTTTGCACGATATCTGTCATCATATATATCTAGGCATTTATGGGATGGAATTGCAACAAATTTCATATTCAGTTAGACTTTGACATTAGATACTGATTAGATTTCGGATTATATGGCCCACCAGGTGGAGCTGCTGTGCTATATTTTCCACAGGCTCCATGACAGCTATATCATCGTATAAAGGGAATGGAAGTCATCGAACTTGGTATTCAGTTAGACCTTGGCATAAATTGGTACTGTAGAATCTTCAACATAGTCCATATTCCCAGCTGGAGAATCTTCTAGTGATTTCTGTTTCCACACTCAGGGACCAACAGCAGAGGGCAGAGAACTTAGAACAGCATTATCAGTCTTTCCTACTAATAGTTTTTTACTTGGAAATTGAAAAGTTTCGAGGTAGAAATTAGCCATGGCCCAGATTAATCATTCAGCATACGCCTACGAAATGCCTCTGCCCAGATTTCGAGAAACTCCTAGTTTTTTGTGGCAACGGTCCCAGACATACTAAAACAAAGGAAAGCCAATAAACGGAGAAAAGAGACTGAACGATTGGTAGAGCCGAATCAAGCACCTTGGAAGCAAACGCTTATCCCTCCCCATCTTTTTTTAAAAGACCGGACAGAGTGGAGAAATTCAGATCATTGTAGTTCGATTGTTTTACCCGGGAACTTGCAGTGCGAATCCGCTTAGAGTGGGACGGGAGAAGCCTCCCTAGCTCTAGGAATCGTTGGAACAGATAATTAGGTGAAAAGGTGTCAATCTCGGAGCCTACAGTATTTCTCTGTCGTAGAAAAAAGTGAAGTACCTATCCCAGGTAAATATCCCTGTGATCTTAAGAGGAGAGAAATAGTGCACTCGCAGTTATTGTGATTTTACTTTCATCAGAGACTTAGAATAATCAGAAGAGAACATCCGTGCTAATAGTGAACTGTCCAGTGATTAGAATATCCCCACGGAGAGTACCTGTAACTAGCAACTCAAAGTTGCCCCTGAAAACAGTCAGAGTTTGATTTGAATTATCCTTACTTTTATAAACTCTTGACCTCCAGACACTCTACATTTAAATAGGACGTTGTCTTTTGATGTGGATTTCCTTTTCACGATTTCCGTGATAGCTATAATCAACATCTATAAGATGGAATCTCACCAAATTTATTTATTTAAGGTATTTATTAAAACTTGTGTTGATGCATGCAATTTTGATTTTGTTCACTCGACAGAGGGTGCTGCTATCCTATATTTTTACGATGAAAATTTTAACAGTATATGAGTTTCAATTGAGAAGAAATGCCAAAAAGTTTTTATTTGAAATTTGTAACGTTCTGGAAAATTGAATGGCTGGTAGCGGGAGCACAGCCATACAGTTGTAACACGTACTTGAGTGTAAGGAAAGTTTATTTCTAGACAAAATATTTTCGAAAAATTTACATTCAAACAAAGAGCATTGATAGGCTGTTAGTTGCAATAAAGTTGAATAGTAGTCCAAGATTTAAAAAAATAGTTAAAATCCTAGGAAGAAAGGAGCTTATGAAAACATCGACGGCTGGTCTCTTTGGAGAGTTAGGTCTCTCCACCAAATCAGGGCTACGTGCCCTCTCCAAGCAACTCTAAGGTCTTTTTATCTTTATCTCTAAGGTAACTTTTATTACTGAATATAACTCATTATTATTTTCATTTTTTGGTGTAATTTGATCTATACTTTGTTGACTTACGGATCATTCTCCAATAAACATCCAGTTTCAGTGCTAAATTTTGGAGAAAATATTTTGAAATAAGGTTATAAAATAAGGTCTTTATATTGCTTTGATTTTCTCTAACATCATGCCAGTATTTTCTCCCAGAAAGAATTGCGAAATATTTATTAAAATTGTATTTTTACATTGCTCAGATTCTGTGTTCGTAAACATGATGCTCATGAAAATTATATCCACAGACGTGACGTTTTTCATAAACTATTTGTAAAATATTAAATATTAGACTAAACTGAATGATGCTGCTTTCAGTTTTCAGAAATTAATATTAAATGGCATTCTATTCAATTTCACTATTTTATACACTGCAAAAAGAAAAAAAAATGTTGATTTTCCAGTATAATACTAGCATCCCAGCTGCTAATATTATACCGTAAAATTAACAGTAATAAACAGTAAAATAAGCAGTAATACGCTACCGCGCATGAGTGGCTAAGGATTTTTACTTTCATGATTTTTCAGGGTTATTTCAAGAAAAACTAATTTTAATAGACAGATTAGGCTTGCAGATCATTGCTATACTGTGGAAAAATATACAAATGTTTCTTAATCTACGAAAATATAATATAACCATGCACGAAAATATACAATAACATCTTCCAAATTACCCATGATATCAAAAAATCTTTCTTTATCGTTAATAAACCTCATAAACCAATATATTTTCGAGATTTGAAAAGCATTTATAAAAACAAAGTTTCCTTTGCTACTACTGATTTTCAGAAGTGTTTCTGAGTAGTTTTTATAGTGTATTAATTAGTTTACTCAACCCGGAATATAGGTTTTATGGATGCTATGCATTCTCAAGTAAACATTTACATGTTGAACAAACATGTTTTACAAATGAAAGAGAGAGGTACTAAGACCAACACCAACATGATGCATTAACAGCATTAACATTAACATTAAAATGAATATTATTTTGTTACTCTTACGTAAATAAATTTCATTACGCATCTGAAAATGTGTAATTAAGAATTGATAGCATCTTGAAAACCAATATCTGGCTTGAGAAGACTGATTTATACACTACAAAAACTACTTGGAAACTTTTTTCGAAAATCGGTGCCAGCAAAAAAATATATAATTTTGGGTAACTCGGAAGAGATTATTGTATATTTTTGTTCGTTGTTATGTTATATTTTCGTAGATTAAGAAACATTTGTCTTTTTTTACATTGTAGTACACTGCAAAAAAAAGAAAAAAAATGTTGATTTTACGATATAGTGCTGGCATCCCAGCTGCCAGTATTATACCGTGAAATCAACAGTAATAAACAGTAAAATAAGCAGTAATACGCTGCCGCGCATGTGCGGCAGTGATTATTTTACTGTTTATTACTGTTGATTTTACAGTATAATTCTGGCAGCTGGAGTGCAAGCACTATACCGTAAAATCAACATTTTTTTTCAATGTATAAGGTTTATTTACGACCAGTTCATTTTTATGTCTAATATCTGTATCTCATGTCTGGCTATACCCTTCCTTTTTTACATCTAGTAGCACATATTTGGAACTACGCAGGTGATGGTCATTCGATATTGCTGTTATTATAAATGCATACATCTAGCTACATAAATAAGGGCTCGGTATCGTTTGAGCTTTTTTTTTATTTTCGTGTTTAATAGAAAACCTTTTTGCCGTATTATTAAATTGTTTCTTGAAAAAAATCATTTAATCGAGAAAACCTGAAATTCTTGTGAATAAAATTTGAAAAGAAATATTTTTAAAAAAATTAAAACTTTTTTCCTATGATTTTGTAAAGTCTATTTTTTTCTACATGCTTTTCTTAAAAGTGTGTTCTACAATAAATTTAAAAATCGCTGAATTAAAACTAAACAAGAACAAAACAACATGCGACAAACACAGATTATGTAACATTTTCCAACACTTTCAAAATACTTTTACAAATCTCTACCGTTTAATAAGGTGAAGGAGGATGTCTAAGTAAACACATTTTAAGAATTACCAACAATATTTGGAAAAATATCTGAATTTGTTTGTGAAACCCTGTACATGATATATAGATCTGTATGTATAATACATAGAATGCAAAGTTTAGGTTCAGTTAGGAAAGGCATAGCACAGTTTAAAATTCCCATTCTGAAATTTTCGCCAATAAACGAAAATGTGCTTGAGATCTTATGTTCTGCCCTGCATATGATCCATAAAATTTATATATACCAAGTAATAGGCAAAAAATTAGCTAAATTTAAAAACGTGTTCCACAACTGAGAACGTACTTTCAGCAATTATTGGTAACAGATAGTGGTTTAATCGAATACTTTTGTGTGTCCCTGTAAATGAACGAAAAATTCTGTACACACCTTATTCTATAGTAAACATCTTGTAATGCACCTCAGTGATATATATCAATTTCAATATGTTAGAAATAGTGAAACATTAATAAAATAAACCGCAAACGATTTTTCCCCCATAGACCGTAATGTAATGGAATTCTTTTGAGTGTCTCTGTAAAGAAATTATATGTGCTGTGCACACCACATTCGATAGTAAGCCTCTTGTACTGTACGTTAGTGATATATAGCAATTTCAATATGTTTGAAATAGTGTAACATCATTAAAAGAAACTGAAAATGATTTTCCCCCATAGACCGTAATGTAACGGAATTATTTTGAGTGTCCCTGTAAAGGAACTATAAGTGCTACACACTTCATTTTCAATGCCGAACACGCCATAGTAATTCTCAATAACGTATATCAATTTCATAACAAACCGTGTCTATTTACGCGAGTTAGAGCACAGATAGACAGACAAATTGAATTCATAATGACTTTAAAGACAAAAAATTAAATAAACTTTTTTGGCCCAGTAAGTAGTACAAATTAAGGATTTGACAGTCCACGGTCCTGATTTTCCATACTAATTAAACACATTATTCTTATAATAAATTAATAATTCTTATTATATAATTATTTACAAGTATTATTTTAGTTATACTGCACCATATTTCCACTATAACACATTTTCAATTGGAATAAAATGATTCTTATCGTTGAAAGTTTGAAATGTAATTACACAAGTTCGTGTGTTATTAATCAATACAGAATATCTTCGCTTCCTTCGTGATCTTCCGTTGTACTGTAAAGAATGATAAATGATAAAATATAGCCAATCCTATAATATACGAAATTACCATAGAAAAATTTATTTTTATATAAAAAGGAAGACCATATTTTCGAAAATATTTTATTATATCGACATGAAAAAATTATTAGCAGCTAGTGTTTAGTCCTCTTCACAAGATGATCAGCTTCCATGTACTACATTCTTACTCTGTGATAGGTTATTATTGTTTATGTTTTGTAATTTAAGGTAAATTTTGAGTGATAAAATATAAAAAAAGAACGACAAATCATACGCCAAACATAGATTATGAAACACTTTCCAACATATTGACAATATTGTAACAAAACTTCACAAATTAATAAGATGAAGGAAAGCGCATAACACATTTGAAAACCCATTTTCAGAAATTACTATTAATAGTCGGGAAAATATCAAAATTGTTTTGTACAGCCTGGTAAATGATCTGTAGACTTATGTACTAAAGTATGCAAACATTTAGTTCAGTTAGGAAACGCATAGCACAGTTGAATATTCCCCCTCACCAATTTCCGTCAATAAACGTAAATGGACTCGAGATCTTTTGTGGAACCCTGTATATGATCAATAGAATTTATATACACAAAGCAATATGCAAAACAATTAATTAAATTTAATAACGCATACCACAATTAAAAATGTACTTCTAGCAATTATTGTTCATTTACAGTACTGTTACTGAATACTTTTGTGTGTCCCTGTAAATGAACGATACATGCTATGCACACCATATTCTACAGTAAGCATCTTGTAGTACACTTCAGTGATGTATAGCAATTTCAATATGTTTGAAATAGTGTAACATCATTAAAATACATTGCAAACGATTTTTCCCCATAGACAGTAATGTAAAGGAATTGTTTTGAGTGTCCCTGTAAACAAAATAAAAATGCTACACACTTCATTTTCAACACTGAACATGCCATGGTAAAGCTCAATAATATATATCATTTGCATTATAATCCGAGCATATTTACACGAGTTAGAGCACGGTCAGGCGGCAGACAGACAGACAGACAAACCGAATTCTTAAACACTTTTCAACTATGTTTCAAAGTCTTAAAAAGATAAATGTTTCTGGATCTAGCAAAACTATACCAAATGCTAACATAACCTCTTAAAGTATTTTTTTCTGAAACAAACGTTTCTTTTGCTGCCTGTTTCGAAAAATAAAAACCCGAAATGTTCCCGAGTAATTTTCAGAATGCATTAATCAGATTTTTCAACACGAAATATCGGTTCTTTGGAAACTAGCCTTTCTCAAATAAGCATGTTCACATTCAATAAACATGTTTATCAGGCAAACATGCAAAATTAAGGGGCTACTGTACTCAAAGCGAAAACACCCTCTCGCTAATATTAATTCTATGGGACAGTTCTTTAAAAATATTTCGTTTGCATTTCAACATTTTTAAACGATTTTTTTTTCAATGAATATCTGAAGTCGATTTCTACAATAACCGTTTATGACTTTTTCGATTTTGTTTTCGGGTCTTTTTATGAGAATATTTTCATTTTCAAAACCACCTCAACTATCCAATACAAAAAAAAATAGTTTGAAAATAATGAAATGCACACGAGATATTTTAAATGAAATGTCGCATAGGATTAACATTAGCGAGTGGGCGTTCACGCATAAGTAAAATAGCCCATTAACAGGATTACTATTATTTTAAAAATTAACATTATTTTGTTACTCTTGCAAGTATAAATTCTGTTACGCATCTGAAAATGTTTATTTTAGAATTGATAGCATCTGAAAACTGTTCTTCCATGTTGAGGAAACTGATTAATGTGCTGACAAAACAACTCGGTAACGTTTCGGTGTTTCTCTGTTTTTGAAACAGACAGCAAAATAAGCTTTTTCTCAGAAATGCTTCTTTAGATCTCGTGAATCTGTTGGTTTAAAAGGTTTCGGAAGATAAAAGAACGCTTTTCGAAATAGTAGGTAACTCGGAAGAGGGTATGTTAAATTTTTGTAAAATTTTGCTACATCCTCTTTCTTTTTTACAGTGTAGAAGATAATTGCAAAATGTAGGGATTATTGCTAAAGATAAACTGTATTTACATCTTGACGGAAAAGTGGGTTTTCTCTTTGTTGAGTAGTCATTCAGAGTTTAGTAATTACTGAAACTTCTAGTAAAATTAATCACAAAAGAATGTTTTCGTAGGTGTCTGGATTATTTAATCGCCTTTATAAGATAAATGATAAAGATATTGTCCGTTATGTAATATACTAAACAACTTAAGAAAAAAACTGTTTTACTTTTCAAAAAAGGCAGTAATATCCTAATGTTAACCAGTATAAAAGATTAGAAACTTTGATGTAGGTGAAGTTAATATTTGAAGATAAACAGTGCTTTCACGTTGACGGAAAATTAGGTCTTCTCATTTTTCATTTGTCACTCAGAATTTATTAAGTAATTACTGAAGATTCTAGAGAAAATAATCAATAAAGAACGTCTCCGTACATTCACTTTCGAGTGTCTTTATAGAAACATAAATGATAAAAATATCTTCCACTGTGTGAAATATTGAATAACCATAGAATGTATACAAGAATTTATATAAGAATTATGTAGAATTATTTATGAATTTATATAAGAATACAGTAATGTTTGTCGGATTCCACTTCTCCGTCCACACGACTTCGAAATATAATCCGGTCTTTTGATATGCTGCCACCACCGATATGAATACGTGATATCGGACACGATACGTGATGTATATTCAAGAAAAACCTAACTCTTTCAATTATACTTAAACTAACCCTTTATTAACAATATTTACACTTAAACTCGGATGTAAATTGTCCGTTTTAATATTAAATCAAAATAATTACAGAAAACTATCATCTGTGTACCGTTGGGCTACGTTCATTCACTCAGAACAAAGATTTCTATTAATCTCACACACGCTATATCTCTTCCTTTCGAGAGATCTCGTTCCACACACGTGCCTAGAGCTGCTCTCTGAACAACCAACCTACACGCTCCAGTCCTGCGTTCCAGCTAACTTTCTCTCTGGTCATTCTCCAGAGCACCTTTCGGTCTACGGGGCTCCTGGTCTGTTTCCAAGGGTCAGTCTTCCTAAATAATGGGTGCAATATCTTCCTTATCTCTGAAAGACCACATCACAAAGGACATACTTCTTCCATTGTATTCAACTCGCTACCCTCCGGATTAAGATTACAGTACTGAAAAGCCTCTCAGTACACAAAAGATACACACACAATAAGATAATAATAAGATAATAATCACAATAGTTCCCTAACAATAGTTTTTAAGCCTATAGATGCCAGGGACCTGACACCCCCCACCTTAGCGGAAAATATGCCTTTTAGAGGCTAATTTTCCTCAAAACTATGTAATGTCTGAGAAGAGTTCAACAGTTCCTTGATAGGTTTCTTCATTACTACAATTACATAAATATTTCAAGGTGTCTGAAAATTATCTACTGACATCTCTAATGAACCATATACTAATGTGATAAATACAGAAAAAAATTACACAATATGCTAATACACTGTTATAAACACAAGATGCAAATACAATTATAAATACACAAAAAAATAAAGTTACACTAGTATTATGTCATTTCAATGTCAGTCCTTAGGCTGAGATTACTGGAGGCGGTACAACTTTTCCCTTCCAGTCCGTCCTCGTTAACTTAATTGGTACATCCCTTTCCGCAGTGCACCCGCTTGAATGGCTAACTTCTGCCTCTGAGGTCTTAATTTAATTTTCCTCTTACCAATCAGGCACTTGCCTGTCCGAGTCCTCTTTGTACGTAATAAAGACATTGTACAATTTCTGCCTTATCTTACCCCTTTCCGGTTTACGACCAATCCGATTTTTCTCCATTTCTACCAGTTGGATAGGACCCATAAATAATTCCTTATTTTTCCTTAAGATTGATTTTATGTCCCCAACTTGAATATTTGTTAACCCTTTTATTTCAAATCCCTTCCTGTCTTTATTTTCCGGTTGCTCTCTGTCTAACAACAGATTTTTACTACAGTCTTCAAACTCCCCGTCACTATCCAAGACAATATCGACTACTTTATTTTTGGCCATAAATTCTATCATTTCCTTTTGATACACCAGTTTCTTACTCCCGTCCACTAACTCAATTATATATGCATGTAAGACCTGTTTTCTCTTTCTCCTTATCACTCCCATTCATTTCCCTCGTTAATCGACATTCTACACATGATTCACAAAATGTTTTAGCTGCCTTCGCCATATTTTCCCAATAAAATAAATGCTTGATTCTTTCTAACATTTTCATAACCGCGTGATGTCCTCCATATAAGGAGGTATGCGCTATTTTTAGAATTTCCTCCCTTCTAATTTTAGGTATTACTAATTGTGCTACCGTTTCATCTACCAACTTCTCTTTATGATATAATAACCCATTAACAAGATAGTAGGACCCTTTATCATTTTCAGCTAATTCCCAAGCTTTCTCTAAATCTTTACAATTCATTTGGGATTCCTGAAATACATTTAGACTACTTTCCGTAACTTGATTAATCTTACTTTTCTCTACCTCGGCTTTTTCCTTCTCATGACTTTGTAAATTTACCGATCTCGTTTTTACGGCATAACAGTCACTCTTATCATTTCCAATCCTTTCCCTTTCCTTCACTTTATCCCTGCTACCTTTCCATTCTCTTAATGATTTCTTGTTGTTTAACCCTGATAATTCATTAGCCACGTCAGGATGTAAAATTACCTGTTCCTTACTATTATCAATTATTGCGCAGAGTACATCCTGATGAATTACATTAGTTTGACCGCGTTTTGGAATAGCTAAAGGTAATTGAATTAACGGCGATTTAACTGCCTTACCAAATATCCGTTGTAAGTAGATGCTACCAGCCCCTCTTAGTTTCTCTGCTGGTACTAAATCTTTATGAACGATGCTAATTTTGCAACCAGAATCCACTAATCCTTTTGCTATTTTCCCATTTACACTAACCTCCACTTTCTCGAGTTTATTTAACTTCTCTCCAATAACTTTAGTTCTCCAATTCCCTTTTGCTCCGATTCTTGCCATACTCGCTCCCCTTGGTAATTCTTTAATTCCTCGCACTGAGACATTATTGATACTAGCCCTTGATTCTTGTCGGTTATTAATTTGATTACTTCCCTCATTATTTCCTTTTGTACAAAATCGCTGAACATGTCCTCGTAAACAACACTTGAAACAGATAGGCGTCGCATCATTAGGTTTCCTATATTCCGGTTTTCTACCCAAAAATGGACTAACTTCATTATTCCCATTTTGTCTCCAATTACTACTAAATCCCTCATCTTTTGCCCTTCTAGAATCTTCATTATTCACAGACCTTTCTTTACCTTTATAACCCTTATAAGTTACCGCATAAGATTTTTGTTTAGCATCGAAGAAATTATCACATTCCCTCGCAATCTTAGAAACTTCTAACCAATTATTCTGCTGAGTTAATCCAATATGCGTCGCGGTTTCCTCATCTAAAGTATTTAACAATTTATCCGTGACAATTAACTGATTAACCTTCTCATACGTATCTGCACCTCTAATCTAACAATAATTTTCCCACGTTGCTATTAAACGCGATACAAATAATACACGAGTTTCATTTTGATTCCTTCTAGCCTTCTTAAAGTTTTCCAAACACGCCTTCGGTGTCGGCTCGTGTTCCCTTAGAACTATTTCCTTTAATTTCTCATAACTCTCAATTTGTTCCCTAGTAGTGTATATTAGCAAGTTATCGGCCTTATCTCCTAACATATTTAGCAGAATTTCGGCCTGCTGGGTTTCCGGTACATTTTTTGTTTGGAATGCCCGTTCTAAACTGCTAAAAAACAGATTCCATCCCTCAGTCCTTTCTTGAACCTTGATAGACAAAGTTTTAACGTTTTTAATTTAATTTCTCTAGGATACTCAAATGATTAGATTCTCTAGTCCCATTAGAGTTATTTGCCGAATTTTGAATCTTTATCCTTTCCAACTCTAACTCATGTTCCAATCTCAATTTTTCGGCCCTTTCTTCTCTATCTAACTTCTCACGGTCTAACTCCCTTTCTAACTTTTCTCGTTGTAACTTTTCCTCCCATTATACCTTTTCTAACCGCTCCGTAACAATAGTGTTAGATAATTCCATAACGGCCCCCTCTTCATATTCGTCGCTCTCCACTATCTTTTTCTTAATGAATCTTTCTTAACCTTTTCTTTTTCTTTCGTGGTATCATCTTCCGAGACTTCAATTCCTAACTCTTCACATGTCGCCTGAAGATCCACCCTTTTTATTTTTAGTAAGAAAGCCATATCTTCTACCGATAATTATTACAACCCTACAATAATACTTAAGCACAATATCAAATTACTACTAGGACTTCCCTCAAAGGGATTAGTCTGAGTGATATTGCTTAGAACATAGGGTTAACAATTACAATATAAAGAAAAAGAGCAAATTAAATTATAGAATTACAAAATATCATATATAAATTCATATACACTGTTAAAAAAATAGAAAAGAAGTACCGTTCATCAGATGTGTTGTCATATTTTTTTTAACATGTGGCAAAGAATCTCATTTTCTTAAGCGCGTATTGCGCAAAACTTGAAAAAAAAAAAAAACGCCGGATCTTTTAAAACGCCAAGCTTTTTAAAGTTACGTAATTGGATTTGCAGCCAATAGATTATTCTATCAAGCGTGGCTTAACGCAAATTTAACTTCATTGTTGCACCTTGTTTTGTGTGTGAATTAAAAAATTTTCTTCCTTGATTATATATCTATTATTTGTATAACTGTTTATAGAAACTCTTACACTTCAAACCACATTGATAGCATGCTTTGCTACAAACCAGATTGCAAAACTATAGTCTAAATTTCTATTAAAGTATACAAAAAATCTTTCGATGACTTCTGTAAAATAACTTTTACATTAAATCTCCATATCGGCAAAATTGAAAAATTATATATATTTAAAAGTTAAGGTTAACAGATACTTCTTGATTATTATCTAGGAGGCTCTGCCCCCTGCGCCTTTACTGCGCCAATCCGCAGACTTTTCTTTTGCCTGTCTGTCTGCCTCCCTACAATCTGTCTGTTTCCCTATCCGTTCTTCTGCCCGTCTCTCTAATCGATTGTCTATCTCTCTACACGTCTCGCTACCTGTCTCTATATTTCTCTATCGGTCTCGCTATCCGCCAATCTATTTCTCTAACCGTCTGTCTATCCGTCTAACTACTTGTATGTCTAGCCGTGTCTCTATCCACTTCGCTACCCATTTGTCTATCTGTCTCACAACTTGTCTATCTGTTTCTCTACCCAACTGGCTATACACCTCTCTACCCATCTTCTTACCCAACTCCTGTCTCTCTACTCGTCTGTATACCCGTCTCACTATCCGTCTGTTTTTGTACCCGACTCGCTACCAATCTCATTACCCGTCAGTCAACTCGTCTCTGTACTCATCTCTCTACTCGTCTCTTTATCTACCACGCTACACGTCTCGCAACCTTTCTCGCTACATTCCTGTCTACCGGTGTCGCTACCCGTCTCGTGACCCATCTCGCTACCCCTCTGTCAACCCTCTTTTTACCTTTCTCTCTAGCCGTCTGTCTATTAGTTTCGCTACTCGTCAGCCTACCTATGTCTCTACTCGTCTCTCTACCCGTCTATATACCCGTTTGTTTACTCGTCTTTCTACCTCTCGCCACCTCTTCCCAATATTTAAACAATTCATTTAATATACAGAAGCCGTTTATCAGTTATTAAATGCAAACAGAAGTAATTTATCTAATAAGTGTAATCAGATGCAATTTTTTTTAAAAATACATACATAAACCTGAATAATAATTCCTCAGTTTTGTGTTCATAGTTGTTTATATCATTTGACGGTAAATCTCAACTTCTTAAACCTGAATTGTCTCAAGCTTTTTAAAAAAACCACAAGGTCTGTATAACTGCAAAGTACCCTGAGGGCTATATTAGCTACATGTTATTAAGATAAGTGAAAGTTTCGTTATCGCGTTTGCAGCCAATTGCTTATGTCAGAAAGCGTGGATTAACGCCATTTTAAATTCATTACTGTAACTTTCTTTTCTTTTCTTTTCTTTTTTTTGGGAGGGGGGGTGGAGGGGGTAGGGGGGGAAGGGTTTCAAATATATACATTTAAATTAAAACTTTTGCCTCCATGCCATTAGTGTTGTTTGTCTTATTAACTAATACCTTGTACACCGAGCTTCATTTGAAACAAATGTAAAAGACTTCTTCTACAGTTTTATTTAGGAGAAACTTTCGTAATTGCGCACAAAGCCAATCGGAGCATTTAATATCATTATTGTAACTCTTATAGAGTTAAAACAATATTGTTGCTAGCTTTACTCTTGTTTGAGACCAGCCTTGCCTGTGTATCTGAATGGGGAAAAGTTTCGTATCCTATGTCGGTTGGTGAAAAAAATTTTAAATGGTGCCAAAAGGTAGTTTTAGCATCTTACAATTATTTTCAAGAGAGCGGTAAAACATGTTTTTCAAATATTTACAAACATACGTTTATTAAAGCATGTTTTTGCACCATCTCAAAAATTGAAGCACGATGCTAAAATAAAATTTATTGCCATATTCGATATTTTAATAAGTAATGAAAATACATAAACAAACTTATTTAACAAACCTAAGAGGCATTTTTGTGATAAATAATTGTTATTGTCAGGGGGGTAAATTGTAAACAATTAATAAACGGCTAGTAAATAATAAATAGCATTTAAAATCTAAAAATGGAGAAGTGGTCCGTATAAAAATGCAAAACACAACATTATACGCTTGATATATGTAAATCTTTTTTTTATTTTTTAATATTTCCGAAGGCACAGATAAAAAGGTAAAAATCTCTTTTCCAAATGCCAAATGGAAAATATACAAAATAGAATGCCAATTATACAAAATAGAAAAATATCTGCAAAAAAATATATTTACATAATACTACATCTGCAAAAAAATAAGATTTAGAAAAAGTAAGCCAAATCCTGCAGATCCCAACAATCACATCGAAAACCTTATCACCAAAAAAGTACTCGCCTAATCTTACGGCACAGGAGATGTATTTTTCCCTCTGAAAGCAGGATATTAGTTTTTTTTCTTGTACGATGGGTGATTGTAATATAATTGTTTCATTTCACATACTACATACCGTTTGATATATTGGCACTTTTATGTTATCCTGGTGCAGTTGATAAATCGCCAAATATTGTTCCTATCACATTTTCATATTTAATTCATTTCATTTAAATATAAACCTTTCACTCATTTAATTTAAAATACATGCCTTCCATTAATCCCATTTAAAATGCTAAAAAGAGAAAAAAAAGAAATAATGCTATATATCGAAACCTTTTATTTAAACATCAAAGAATTTTTTTTTCAATTTATACACGCGAAATAAAAAAAGCTGCTATTGCTGAGATTTGTGCCAAATCTCTAATACCAAGTCTACCAAGTTATTGCGGGGGTTTTCTTTCAAACAGAAAAAAATCCAGATTAATTTTCGATTTCTACTAAATTAAAATATTTTTTATTGTGCTGAATATTTTTTTGCTCCATGTACTCCATGAACTTTTCAATTCCGATTGTCTACGAAAATCTCCCGCCGGTGAAAATGACGTACGCACAAAATTTTCGTGACGTATGTACTTTAATTGTGCTTTTTTATCTATTTTTTTTAATATAATTTCCAAACGGTTTGACATTTATTCTTGGTAATAAATAGACGTCGTTGTCACCTTTATAGGTATCTGCTGTAAAAATTTGAACGAAATCCGTTAAATATTTTTTGAGTTATGCTTGACGAAAGGTTTTAATATCCATCGTAGCTATATATGGGGCAAAGTAATACTGCGCTGTGTATGAGTCTTCGTTGCACTGAGACAACTACCTCCAATCCTACCCTCATAAATTACCTCCACACATTATACTATTTAACATATTTCAAATAAGTAATAATAAAATGATAAATTTCCTTTAACAATGGTACCCCACTACTTGCTTCCAATAACACAGTAACAATAATTTCAATTTGATTATTATTTAATACAGATTTTAATTTTATACAATTAAATAATAAAATACCACTTACACAATAATACTGATACGTTGCAATTTGAGTAAAACACTAATGCCAATCACTACATAAAAATATCCACTTAACAAAAATTTGCATGAAATACACATAAATTCCTAAATTTAATCTCAATAAAATATTTCAATTTCAAAATTAGTTCTCACATTAAAAAGTAAATCACAGCACTTTTTTTTTCTCTGGGCCTTCAGTTCTCCCTTGAAGGTTATTTCAATTTAATTTAAATTCTACACAAATTTGCTTTCCTCATTTACTATCAATATTTCAAACTTAAAACAAACAATAACACTTAATTTAAATATTACTTTAATAATAATTTAAATTTAAGAAATTTCAATTATTCCTTCCAACTATTAACACAATGCATTAATTTTAATCATTAATCCTATCCGTAAAAAAAATTAGAAAATCACCTCTAGTAATTAATATAAGATCCTTTTCTTAAAACAATAGTGTAAAATGGCTGTTAATATCTCATTTGATTTAGCTCCATTATTATATTGCACATAAATTATCATAAATTAACCCCAACATTAACTTTAATTACCATCAATTATACACAATAAAAAACAGTAGGTTCGAGAATGTCAGTAGAGTAAAATTATCAAAACACCTTACCTCGTACTTTATTCGCTTGGGCAATTCTCTGCTCACTTTTCCACAGGGTAAATCTTGCACTCTCGGGCAACAATCACTGTAACTTGAATCACTGTGTACAAACACACTACACACAGCACCACCACTAGTTCACTTCACTGTAATGACGATAGGCTAGCTGGCACTGGTCTACGATGATAGGGCATACACACTTCCGCTAGGCGATCCGGCGTAAACTGACTGTAATACGGCTAACTGGCACTGGTCTACGACGATAGGGCACGAACACTTCCGCTGGGCGATCCGGTACAAACTCTCTGTAACACGGCTAACTGGCACTGGTCTTCGGTGATTCAGATCCCGTTGCTGCCAACATTGTCGGATTCTACTTCTCCGTCCACACGACTTCGAAATATAATCCGGTCTTTTGATATGCTGCCACCACCGATATGAATACGTGATATCGGACACGATACGTGATGTATATTCAAGAAAAACCTAACTCTTTCAATTATACTTAAACTAACCCTTTATTAACAATATTTACACTTAAACTCGGATGTAAATTGTCCGGTTTAATATTAAGTCAAAATAATTACAGAAAACTATCATCTGTGTACCGTTGGGCTTCTTTCATTCACTCAGAACCGAGATTTCTATTAATCTCACACACGCTATATCTCTTCCTTTCGAGAGATCTCGTTCCATACACGTGCCCAGAGCTGCTCTCTGAACAACCAACCTACACGCTCCAGTCCTGCGTTCCAACTAACTTTTTCTATGGTCATTCTCCAGAGCACCTTTCGGTCTACGGGGCTCCTGGTCTGTTTCCAAGGGTCTGTCTTCCTAAATAATGGATGCAATATCTTCCTTATCTCTGAAAGACCACATCACAAAGGACATACTTCTTCCATTGTATTCAACTCGCTACCCTCCGGATTAAGATTCCAGTACTGAAAAGCCTCTCAGTACACAAAAGATACACACACAATAAGATAATAATAAGATAATAATCACAATAGTTACCTAACAATAGTTTTTAAGCCTATAGATGCCAGGGACCTGACAAAGTTATTCCAAAAATTACAAACGTAACGCTCGAACGATACGCACTCCATCATATTTTCTCTCCTTTTCTTTTTTTTCTTTCAAAAGAACTGACAAGCTGAGTTAATTAGACTTTACCAGAAGAGAAGAATGTTTACAGAGTTTGTTGCCGACAAGGCATCTCAGCTAAGCCGTAATGTTAAATTAACTGAGTTATTTTGTAAATAGTAACATGTAAATACGTTGTAAATATTAAATTTATTACTCAATGAAGAAGTTATCAAGTTTTAATTTGTAACTAAAATAGTTTCCACCCCGGATTCTAAATAATATGTCACAAAAGTGGCTCCCCAACGTCGGGCCCGAATAGAAGCAATATATGAAGATAAGTATTATTTTTAAATTGTGTTAAACTGTTTTAATAAGAAAATTTAGATACTAAAGTACAAAAAGTATTTCTTTTGATTCATCCGGAATCTGAGGATTTTTGAAAATTGTATATGATTCGTCCAGAATCGAAATATTTTGGAATTATTCTATTCAACCTGAATGATATTTTCCTTGGAATTGAAATAAGAAAAATCGTCTGCAGCTTCAAGTATTTTAGTATCTGAATTAAATGAAGATATTCATAAGAGAAATATATCTAATAATTATTATTGAAAAATAAAAATCGTTTGCTTTATTTTATACATTTATATAGTTGCACTGAGCTATATTATTATTGAAGTTATTATTATAAATGAGTGTTTGGCATTATTTTATTTATTATATGAAGAATTGATTTAAATTATTTGCAAATAATGTTTGATATTATTGTGTAGAAAAAAAAAAGGCAAATAGTTGGTGTCATTATATTGAGTTTTGAAAGGTATTGTATGTTATTTATGTTCCATATATGTTATGAAAAATTACATAAAAGTAAATTATTTTGCTAAGAGTTATTCGTAACACAAATTAAGTTTGAAGTTAGCTAAAACATAATTAATTCAAATGATGGCGTTTCTTTCTAAGGGTAAGAAAATTGATTTAATCACTTTGGCTTCAGAGTTAAAAGTACAAATAAGTAGCGATGATACAGTCCTCGAATTACGTGACAAAATTGTAAATAGTGAGGCATTTAAAGATAACATAGATTTTGTACAGGGAATTTTTGAAAATATCATAGAAGAAAGAAAGACTCTTGAGGAAGAGAAGCGTTTAGCCGAAGAAAGAGAATTTGAGCTACAGAAGCTCAGGTTAGAAGCAGGAACAAGAGATGTTGGTGCAAATACAAGCAACCCTCTAGAAACTTCTTCAATCCGCGTTGACTTGAAAAAGGTTTTACCCGATTTAAATCCTGAAAAGGATGATATGAATTTATTTTTAATAACTTTTGAGAGGCAAATGAAACTTTTAAAGGTTTTTAAAGAACTGTGGATTTCGTATTTAATTGGAGTCCTTCCAAATGAAATCGGTAAATTAATAGCGCATGAATCGGAAGAAAAATTTGAGGATTATTCTTATATTAAAGATATACTATTGCAGAGGTTCAAGTTAACTGCTGAAAGGTTTAGAGTTTTATTTAATCGACATCCAAAGCGAACCGATATTAGCTGGAAAGAATATTACTTTGAAATTAGAAGCTATTTTGAGGGATGGCTATCCGAATTAAATATAAATTCCTTTGAAAAACTATCGGAATTAATTATTGCTGATCAATTAAAGAAAAAGGTTTCCCCTGAGTGCAAAGAACATTATTTAGACCAATGGGAGAATTTAACAGATCCTGTTGAATTAGCTGAAAGGTTAGATTTATATAATAATTTGAGGTCACACAAAGTAGAAATAAAGAGATCAAATAAAATCAGTGAGGTCGGGAATTCTAATCGCTTTGAAAAAACTCCTTTAGATTTTAAAAGAAATGAGTTTGGTAAATTTGGCAATAAAAATGAGTCCAAGAGAAATAAAACTAATTATCCTTCAAATTTAAATCGGCCAATGTTAAGTTGCTATGGATGTGGAAACCAAGGAGTTATTAAATCCAAGTGTCCAACTTGTTCTCCGAAAAATGTATCGGCGCACTTTCAATCTCTAGAATTTCGTACATGTAATATGCAAACATCACCAACATTATTGGTAAAAATAAGTATAAATGGTCTCTCTGGCACAGCTTGTGCTGACACTGGCGCAACACATTGCGTTGCGGGTGAAGTTTTGTATTCTTTATTAAAAGACCAAGGTGTGAAGTTTGAAAAAAGTCCTTCCGGCCTGTACCGGGAGGAAAAGGTAGCTTTCTTATATCTTCGTTTTAAAATTTTAGCTAATGTTACACGAAAACAGCAAGTTAAAATGCAAAGAAACGTTTACAAAAGATTCGTTAATACTGAATTTGAATAAGAATTTCGCCAAATTATTGAGCAATAGCCAAATTGGCTTCATTTATAAAGACTTATTTTGGTCGCCAAATTTGGCGATATTTCGCCAAATGTCACTAATTTTGCTAATTTTGTCGCCAATGTCGCAAATTTTGGCGCTAACGGATATGAATATATAGTTTTATGCGTATGATTGGGAAAATTATTACAACAATGAAATAAAATAATTTGCGAGTAATCGCGTTAATGTGCTGTTTTGTTTCAAAATGTCCGCACCCTAGAATTTCAAACTGCTCTATCTCAGCCATTTTTTAAGATAGAGGTAAACCAAAAAATGCTCTGGAATCCTTGTATCAAGGCCTAACACGTAATGAAAAAATAAATTTGAATTTTTATTTTTTTTGTATATTTATTTTAGTTTTAAATTTTTAAATGGCCGCCATCTTGAAACAAAATGGCGGACCAAGCTGCCCAACGAATTCGGTCGAGACATGGGTGACCTTAATACACACAATTAGTTTCATCAAAATCGATTTATAAATACGAGCGTTATCGTATGACATAGGTCAGATATATATATATAATTATATATATGCATTAATTTGATTGAAAAACAGTAGTAATACTATTAATTATCAACATTATAAATTTTGAGATATTTTGAATTGTTTATGAATTATTTAATTAGATATTTAAATTAATCTATAAATATAAAATATATTTACAATGTAGTATAAATTAAACATTAATTATTTAAAAACAAGTCTAATATATATTTAAGTAGTAGTAAAAATAAAACATTAATTATTTAATAAATGTATATAATATCAGTGGATTAACACAGCTGGCAGCAAAAATAATTTGAATTAAAATAATATCTCTTTTACATAATATATTCTTGTTAAGAATATCTGAAATGCTGTGCAAGTTGAATTAATTCTGTGTAGATTTATTCATATAGTAGTATTATATTTTATTTGAATTTTGAGTAAAATTACAAGTTAGTATTGTTTTTTAATGTTTATTTATATAAATAAATCTAATGAATAGTATGTAACTAATAAAGTGGATATTTAACTAAATATTAATTATGAACTATTATAATACCAATAGATGGCGACACTTTACCTTTCAGGTAGTTGTAGATAATATTGTTAATATTATATTTAATTTAACTATAGAGGGAGCTATTGATTGTATATTAATTTTACTTTCAGGAATTAAAATTGGATGGAGTAATATATATTCACGGATATAAATTTGTTATAAGTGTATTAAAACCAGAATTATTTTGAGTGTTTTTGAATCATTTTGTGATTGGGTGTCATTTATGGGGTTGTGTTTTAAAAAAAGTGTGCTCTCAACTTGTCTTACAAATCATTTCTCTCAACTCGACTTAGTTAACATGTATGATGCATTGCCATGTGGATGTGAATATTATGTAGACGTTGTGACATTTTAAGGATTCTGTATAATTATTGTGAGTAAAATATTTTATCTACACTTTACGCGTTCATATTTCCAATTTTATTATTTCAAAACTGTTATCTCGTGGTAATTTAGTGAGGTGTTAATTACAGTTTTTTGGATAATCGATGTGAGTGAAATATATTGTATTTTCTTAATGGTTTTTTATTTCCTATTTAAATATTTCCAAATTTTAATATTTCCAATTGTTGTTTGGTAATAATTCAGTGTACCTGGATGATTCTACTGATCTTAGCATTATGCCAGTAGAATTATGAAACACTGAATTATTAATTAAAACACATGTGGGTGCATCCAGGCTGATGAGTACATGTGCATGTGTTTTTCCATGTCCAATTCATATTCAATTCTCATGTGGTCCAATTTTCCATTGTGTATGGTTCATATTTAATTTGTTAATCCATTTGTGTTTACTTAATTGCAACTCCAATTTATAATTTTTTTTTTTTTTCCCCCTTTCTCTCTATTTCTTTTTTCAATATTATTTTGGTATGAGTAAAATTTGGCCAATTACCATTGAAGCATCAGCTATGCTAATATTATGTTTGCACATGTTAATTATTAGCTATGTGGTATTCTGTATACACAGTATCATTGATTATCTCTTTGGAGATTTAAGTAGAATAGAACTTGATATGTTTTTTGAAATTCATAGATATTATAATTATATATATATATATATATATATATATATGGATATATATATATAAATCAACATTTGAACGGAGGGTGGTTTTGGGGTCTGGGGGTCATGATCGGTGAAAATATATCGAAATTTTCCGGAACTGCTTTCCTCCGAACGGGTGAAATAGGTAGCTTTATACTTTTTTGTATTGAAAGCTACCTAAAACTTAAATGATCGTAGTCATAGCGGATGGGCTACAAAACACTACCGAAGTTTATAAAACAGAAGTTCATGTTAAATTTGAAGGTCGCGATGTTAAAACAACACTTTATGCTCCGCCGAATGCCAAAAATAATCGTACAATTTTGGGAATCGATTTTTTACGCAAAGCAAAAATTGTTTCGGATGTAGTTAATCAAGAATGGTTCTTTGCAGATAGATGCAGGTGGAAGTATAGATTCGTCGAAGATACATATAGACCTCCCAGTGAATTAGCAATAAAAACCGTTAAATTAGACACTGTTTTTCTTAGAGAAGATGAAGGTAGACATCTCACTTCAGAGCAGCGAGTTAGGTTGAATGAACTGCTTGAAAAATTTACAAGTAGCTTCCAACTAGGGGAAGAGGCTACACCTAAAGTTAAACATTATATTGATACTGGATCACATCCTCCTGTAGCAGTACCCCCTTACCATATGTCACCTGCAAAAAAGGAAATTTTGCGTAAAGAATTAGATGAATTACTCACTAAAGGTATAATAGAAGAGTGCGAATCTCATTATGCCTCGCCTGTAGTATTGGTCCCAAAACCAAATGGAAAAATTCGCTTTTGCGTCGATTATCGAAAATTAAATGCCATCACAAAGATAATTATCCATTACCGTGGGTAGATGATTTGTTCCATGAAGCTAAACATACACCTTATATGACCACTATTGACCTGAAGTCTAGATACCACCAAATTGAAGTAAATGCTGCTGATAGAGACAAAACTGCATTTATTTGTCCATTCGGAACTTTTCGGTACATTAGAATGCCTTTCGGATTGAAAATGCCCCAGCAACCTTTCAGAGATTAATAGATAACTTTCGAAAGTCCCTCAAAGACATCTTTGTATTGTCTTATTTAGATGAAATTATAATTTTGTCGGAAAGTTTTGAGAAACATTTGTCTGTCTTAGAAGCAGTTTTTAATAAACTATCGGAATTCAAATTGTATTCTAATCGTGAAAAATGCAATTATGCTTGCCCCCGTGTTAAATATTTAGGACATTGGATAGCAAGCTCTGGAATCGAAGTTGATCCTGGAAAAACCACTGCAATTCAACAAATACCTACTCCTAAGACTGTTAAACAAGTTCAATCTTTTTTGCAGTCCTGCTCCTGGTACAGACGTTTTATTGCCAAATTTTCAGATATAGCTAGACCTCTAAGTAATCTTACGAAGAAAAATGCAACTTGGAAGTGGGAAGAAGCAGAACAAAGCGCTTTCGAAACATTGAAATGTTCATTAATCAATCCTCCAGTACTGAAACAAAATGATCCGACCAAGCCCTATCTTCTTCATACAGATGCCAGTGGATATTCTCTAGGTGCTGTCCTCCTCCAGGGTCAGGGAGAAGAAGAGCATCCAATAGAATATGCAAGTCGTTTGTTAACTGCACCAGAAAGAAACTATTCTACCACCGAGCGCGAAGCACTTGCTGTCATTTCGGCTTTAAAAAAATTCCGTGGCTACATTGAAGGACATGAAGTAACAGTTGCCTCCGATCATCAGCCCCTAAAACGGCTGATGAGTTTAAAATCACCGTCAGGCAGACTAGCTCGATGGGCTTTGCAGTTACAATCTTTCAACCTGAAGATTGAATATATTCCTGGAAAAGCAAACGTTGTTGCTGATATGTTGTCTCGCCCTATTTGCAGTCATGAAGACCCCTCTTGTGAAATTTGCACAATTTCGATTGAAATGCCTATTAGATCTCCTAAAGATATCCGAGATCTAAAACCCCGCTTAACGATGCTAGTTGGAGATGATCATACAACTTGGAGTGAAAAATTACCAGTAATCCGCTTTGCCCTTAATACTGAAAAATGTAGTTCCACAGGTCACACAGCTGAATATTTAATGTTCGGTCGTAATTTACGTACCTCCGATGATGTTGCTCATGACTTACGCCCTGTAATTGCGAATGATAATTTCATACCGGAAATAACCCCTTATTTAAAAAACTTTGCTAAAATTACTATCCAGATAAGAGATCGCATAGAACAAAGCCAAGATAAGCATAAATATTATGCCGACAAACATTTAAAAGCTTCTGAACAATATAAACCAGGCGATCATGTTTGGGTTACTTTGCATCTCATTAGCCAAAGGAAAAATAACAAAACAACTAAATTCGTGCCCCGTCGCGATGGCCCCTATGTTATTTTAAAACAAAGATCTCCTACTTCTTATACCATTGCTACTAAAGAAAACCATTTTTCTCCCTTAAGAAATTATCATATATCAGCTTTGTGTCCTTACAAGCAAGATGATGGTGGATGTTCTAAAGGCTTCATTCATCCAAGAGGCAGACCCGGGAAACGTCAGACGCCCAGCCAGGAAATATTTACGAAAGGTTCAAAAAACACGAGAACAATAGAGGTATTTTGTCACCAGAAAGCATCCCGAAGGAATCCACCCAGGAAATGCACACTGCTTCTGAGGGACCAGTAATGCAGTGTGAGGGGAAGAGTGTAACGCTCGAACTATACGCACTCCATCATATTTTTTCTCCTTTTCTTTTTTTTCTTTCAAAAGAACTGACAAGCTGAGTAAATTAGACTTTACCAGTAGAGAAGAATGTTTACAGAGTTTGTTGCCGACAAGGGATCTGAGCTAAGCCGTAATGTTAAATTAACTGAGTTATTTTGTAAATAGTAACATGTAAATACGTTGTAAATATTAAATTTATTAGTCAATGAAGAAGTTATCAAGTTTTAATTTGTAACTAAAATAGTTTCCACCCCGGATTCTAAATAATATGTCACACAAATGCTTAGAAAAAATAAGGAATTTCCATGTTACGCATTTTCCCCAGTGATTTAGGCAAAAAAAGTTTATTATTGTATATTATTTGTAATTAAAATAAATTTTGAGAAAGCGGAAATAATTGCAAAAGTTCAGAATTATTTCTGAATATAGATCATAATATCATTTTACCGGAAAACTAGGCCTTTTTATTTGTTGATTTATCGCTCAAGAATTGATAAGTAAATTACAAAACATTCCAGTAAAATGAATCAATAATTTTTTTTTTCGTATCTCTCCTGTTCTTTCATCGGTCTTTATAAGAAGATAAATGAAAGCCTATTGCCTGTAATATATTAAACTACCATAATGGATAATGGATAATTTCCCCGGGGAGTTAAGCTTTGCAGCTTTATAGCTTTAGTGCAAGACCAGGGGGAACACTCATATTACAATTCCAGTTACAGATGAATAAACAAACAAAAAATAATCAACGTAAGAAAAAACTGTATCAATATATACTAGAAAGAAAAAGAAAACAAAAATATATTTACATATATGTACATGCATATACGAGGGCTGGATTATGTAGAAAAATAAGTAAGACCCTCCTGTGCTTTTGTTAATATATGTTATGTAAAGTTGTATTTTTTATATAGCCCATCGGAGATTAAAAAAAAATCAGCCCTCGTACATATACCAAACACACACATACATTACATATATAACAAGTCAAAGTAAAAAGCATCATACTGTCAATATTTTATTTGTTTAACGTTAAAAAGTACTAATAGCCAGCGCTAGTAGCAATTAGCAATTAAGTAAGTAATTAAGTAATTTAGTAGCGCAATTAAGTAATAGTGATCACAACTCTAATCACTATTAAGGAAAGTGAACAATAAATAAGAAGAGAAAGCAAATATGCTTACATATTAAGATACAAATATTCTTTAAATATTATAACAAAAGTAAAGAAAAAAGTAATTTGCTGTATTTTTTTAAATCTATTATATATATTTACCAATTTTTAAATATATTAAGTAAGTAACTATGACTGCATCCTTTTTCGAATAAAGAAAACAGACTTATTTTTTGTCAAAATGAAAGAAATATTTGTTCAAAGTAAATTCAGTCAAGAATTTACATCCTTTGTGCATATAGGTTACAAGTGAATTGCGTAATGAAAGAAGTCTGATTGTTTTGAAGTAATCCAATTATCAAGCCAGTTTTTATTTTGTTTCTGCATAAGAACTGAACCACTCTAGAAAAATAGTGCTCTGTATGGGGCGAAACAAATGATAAAATGAAGGGCAACATCTGGTGAACACAGCGGGTATGGTAGCAAATCCCAACAAAGTTCTTCTGGAGTTTCTTTGACTAGTCTTGCAAAACGTGAGTGAACATTTGATAGGACGCAACGGGCATAGTCTACTATGAACTGCTGCAACCACGTCATACAATGAATATTGAATATTATAAGCAAGTATTAATCAATTTGAGTGAATCATTGAAAAGAAATGCCCAGAATACACCGAAAGACGCAACAAGGTTGTTTTTCAACATGAACCATGTTCAACCAGGTGGGGAAAAATCAGTCAAGGAAACACTAGAAGAACTTCGCTGGGGTATACTGGTCACCCACTGTATTCACTATATGTTGCTCATTCAGATTATCACTTGTTTCGCTCGATTCGTATCGCCAATTCGCAAAAGTTTTTTTTTTTTTTTTTTTTGCAGAAATTGACTGATGACTTCATTGCTTCAAAATATCCTATTTCTTCCACTGCGGAATCTATTTGTTACTTGAAGATGGACGAATGTTGCAACTTCCGATAAGATGCACATTGAATAAATCTCTTTTTCATTTTGATTTTTTTTAAAGTGTATTTTCTTTATTCGAAAAAGGACAAAATAATATTTATACACATAATATGTAAAATAAGAGTTAAGATTATAGATTATGGAAAATTTTTATAGTTCTTACAAAAATACAATAGTCATGTTTTTCGAGTACAAACAGAAGAGTATACAGTTCACCTATTTTTATTTACAAACAAAGTTTTACTCCTGACTATATTAACTACTTGTATGAAAGGAAATCGATGTACCATATCTTGGATTCCGTATCATATCGAATTTTTGACAATCTAGTATACGGGCTTTTCAAGACCTATTATATATTTTATTTCAAGAGTACTTTGGCATAAGGTTGGTTCTTATAAGTTATATTTTTTAATGTAATATGAATTTTAGATGGGAAAAGTTCATTTTAACGTTGGAAATTATTGATAAATGATGACATAAGTTTCAAAACTAGCTTTAATCAATATTTATAAAATACTGTTCTCTCTATCAATCTATTTATTCTATAGGTATTCTATAGGCACCGAAAAAACACTTTAATCTGCAAAAAACTAGTTTTAGCATGTATTTCTGGCATTGTAAAATCTTGATTTACAATGAAAACCGATGGATGCAGTGAGAGGTTTTCGCGATTTCCCAAAATTGGATTTCCTGGATAAAGCGAGTTTTTAAACTCACCTCCTCAAATATAAATAATTTTTTTTCATTTCTGGGAGAAAATGAATCCTTAGTTTTTATTCACTTAAAATTCAGAGTTTTATAACTAATTATAATTTTTCCAGATATGCCAATCAATTAAAAAAAATTGTTTGTATTTTATCTGATTTCTCGTTGTGACTTTTAAAATATAAATAATAATACTTTTTTGGCATGTGATATAGTGAACTAAAAAAATCCTTTAGCAGAAGAATAAGAAACATTATTTCATAAGTATAAACAATATGTTCCCTAAAAATGTAAATAACGTTTGGAAATTAATGCGCTATTACAATAGATAATAATTATATATAACTGGAGAGCAAATATGGGAGAGAAGGGTCTAGTGTCGACAACTTCTGTAAGTCTGCAAAAAATAGTAACATATCAAATCAACTTTAAAGTATAAACTTTATTTTCTTCACATTACCAAGATGATTGGCAATATATAAATTTAATGTAATATTTTTTACACAGATGTGGGGAGTGTGGATCAGCTAAAATAATGATTGGGATTACTGTGGACAAGGTGATAAAACTTTAATTAATGATTCGATTTCAAATGATATAATTCTCTCTGACCGCCGAACAAAAGGGCAAAATTGTAATGTTGTTTTCTCTGTAATTTTTTTTTAAATGCTAAAAAAACACGATATTTCAAACATGATATAAAAAACTTAATTACGTATATGAATATAAAGTTTGAGACTATTAATCATTACTTAATGTTTTAAAACTACATTATATTTGTAGAATTATATTAATTTAAATAATGCTAATATTGCAATGAAGCGTACGGCATAGTTAACGGATGAATCAGTTCACAAATACTGTTTAATGTTTAAGGTTATACGATAGCCTTAAAAATGTATTTGTAATCCAGCATTATCTTAATTAAAGAAATTTAATCAAAGACCAAAAAAAATAATTTTAATGGTTAAATACATTTGTACTTTACAATTTATTTTGACATATTAACATTATATTAAGTGTGATGCAGCACGAGCAGTGCTACCAGCAGTAATGGTAAGTGATAGTTTTGATATAATGTCAATTCTTGAAATTTGTTATATGGCCTTTACATCAGGAAAAAAGAAGCATTGACTGTATGATTATTTAAACTACTGTTCTGTCCCTCTTTTTTCTTAAAAACTGGATATCAAAATCTGTTGTTCCATATGGTTCAACATAATGCAAAATACTTTGTTTTAAGAAATTTAACCAGTATAAAATCATTTACTCTTATTAAATCAGTGTCAATTAGAACTTTTAATTTCGTCACTTCTTGGTCTGATTTTTCATCTAAAAAGTTCACTCTATGAATCAGAACAATCAACAAACAAATTTTTTAAGGTAATTTCACGCTTGTCATTTAATTGTTTTTCTTTTAGAAGTTTCTTTTTTTTTATTTCCTCAATTCTTCTTTTCTACAGTGTATTTGTATACACTTTATATTTTACTATTTCGCTCAAACATATTTTCGTTTTTCTTAAATCAGATTTTGGAAAAGGTCTGATACTTTCGGGGGTTAATAACTGTAATATTGTTTTTCTTTCTCATAATTGCGCAGAACAAATATCATCTTCATAGGACATTTCACTGATTAGAAACAACAACAACAACTGTTTATTTTGTTGTTATGTGCAATGTATTTTTCATTTTCATTACTGTTGGTAAATTCATGGTCGGTGAAAAAACTTGAAGCAAAATCTTCATTTCCAAATGCTAAACGATTTAAAGTGTAAATTCCAGTTTTCTGAAATGATGATACAATATTGCTTGGTGTAAAAAATCTGTAATATGCCTTTGATGCTAAAGCAGGGACATTATAAATCATTATCGTCTTTCCTCGATTCTTTAGCAACAAGTCATTAAATGCCAGCTTACATGCTAATTAAAATATATATATAAACTCCAACATCTAATGGCTGAAGTTTATGGGAACAATGGGGTGGATATAATAGTAAAAAAATAGACTAGACGATCCAAATGCAGGCTTCCACTTTTATTTGTAATCTAGGTCTTACACTTTTCAAAATTAGAAAAGACAAAAGTCATGGTAGGGTACCTTGATATGTTACATATCCATTTAGGAAAAAAATGAGTTTAAAAAGCGTTTTCTGTTTATAAAAAGAAAAAATCCTAAAAGTCTGTAAATTTTGAGTTTAGAAAAAGGGATCTAAATACCAGCTATGTCAATTTTTTCAAAAGAATTACACACATAGGGCTATTTTCGCTATTTAAGAGAGAATAACATTGTTTTAATAAATTTTATTGATTAATAACATATAATATGCACTGAAAGTTTTTAAAATTTATAATAAACAACCATTTTTGTAAACCCCATAGGATTATATGGGATTTACTCCCCAATTTATCAATTAGCTCACTGTATTGCCTGTATCTTTCTGAATTTTCGCTATATTTGAATGGACTTTTCATATAAGTTGCTGTATAGAACTGACTACCAAATCATGAAAAAAAAAAATCTTTGGTATAGTACGCGCATGCGCAGTTAAAATTAATTTCATACAAATACCCATACGTCATCAAATATTCAATATATATTCATCTTTAATTGCATTATACTATTTCTACTGTTATTTGCCAAGTTTATGGAAAGCGGTATTAAATTCGGTTGATAACTCTGCATACTATAAAAAAAATTTGAATTTTTCACAGAAACGTTAACATCTTCAAGAATATGCGTGCGATTCTTACACAAATGTACAAAAACGTTGAAAAAGACCCACATCGTCATTTGATACAAGGACGGATAATTTTGAGCATTTTCTCTTTCTCTTTATACTGCAAAACCAGCATTTTTTTTTTCAGTGTATAAATTTAATTACGCAGCTGAAAATGCTTAACTGAGAATTAATAGCATCCTAAAATCTGATATTTTGGTTTAAGAAAACTTATTAACAATAAAAACTACCCGGAAACTTTTCCGAAAATCAATGGCGGCAAAAGAAACTTTGTTTTTAAAAATGGTTCTTTAAATCTCGAAATATATTGGTTTGTGAAGTTTCTGAAAGCAAAGAACGCTTTACGGAATTGTGGGTAAGTCGGAAGAGTTACTGTATTTTTATTGTATATTTTCGTTAATGGTTATATTACATTTTTGTAGATTAAGAAACGCTTGTCTTTTAGGGAGATTTCATAAGAAATACTACCTATTACATTCTCCCCTAAGTTGGAATTTTTGAAACATTTTTGCAGATCTACGCCGATCATGACTCCCAGAACCCAAAAACACCCCCAGTTCAAAACTTTATCTATCTATCTATCTATCTATGTCACTTTTTTATGGACACGATAACTCGAATAATTCGTCACAAATCTTTTCTAAACGAATACATAAAATTAAGGGGCGTAAAATCTCGGTCAAGTTCGTTAATGAGCAAAATCGAACCAAGGAGGGGGGTGGTGTGGGGGGAGCTTTTTGTGAAAACAGAAAAAAAACCATAATTTCTTAATTATGATACGTATCGAATCCGTTTAAAATTAGTATTACTTCTAGGAAAAGGGCCGAAAATGTATGTATGACATATTTTTGATATAATTAAAAATGGCCCGAAGGGCGGGGGGAGGGGGTGTTTTAGAAGAAAAAAATTCATAACTTCGTCAATTCACAAGATATCAAATCCGCTTAAATTTATTATAAATTCTCTTAATATTATCTAAAACTTTTATATTGACAAGTTTTTAATAGGACCAACCCTTATAGCAAAAAAAAAAAAAAAAAAAAAATTAAAAACGAAAAAAAATTCCTGCAAACAAGTTATTTTTCGAAGTAGGCGGTTCCAACTCCCGCATCTTTTCGAAACTGATACATAAAATCAAGGGGCATAAAATCTCGGTCAAGTTCGTTAATGAGCAAAATCGAACCAGGGGGGGGGATGGGGGGGGGATTTTTGTGAAAACAGAAAAAAAACATAATTTCTTAATTATTTAATTATGATACGTATCGAATCCGTTTGAAGTTATTATTACTTCTAGGAGAAGGGCCGGAAGTTTATGTATGACAGATTTTTGATATAATTAAAAATGGGCCCAAGGGGTGGGGGAGGGGTGATTTAGAAGAAAAAAATTCATAACTTCGTCAATTCCCAAGATATCAAATCCGCTTAAAGTTATTATAAATCCACTTAATAATATCTAAAACTTTTATATTGACAAGTTTTTTATAGGACCAACTCTTATAGCAAAAAAAAAAAAAAAAAAAAAAAAAAAAAATCCCTGCTGGCTCCGCCTGCAAACAAGTTAGGTTTCGAAGTAAGCGGTTCCAACTGCCGCATCATGACAAAAAGGTCATTTCTTCTGCAATTCCCAACAAACAGGCGCCCCACGGTCTGCGTCTTCGAAATCTACCTGTGCCTGTAGGCCGAGCCGTCAGGGATTTTTTTTTTTACAGTATAGCTGAAAATAGATCTATGAAAAAATATATAGGTGAAAAGAAGAAATCAAAACACGCTATTTCATATCAAAGGATTTAATTTATATCAAATATTTGGTAGAATGTTTCCTTTTCTAAGGTTTCAAGAACGTTTTTAGGGCTCAACAGCCATTGATTGACTATTATTTTTTACTAATAATTTTCAAATCAAAGCAAATGTCAGATGAGAAGAGACACTTTCTAATTTTTATTACTAATCACGAAAAATATTTTCTATTCCTGGAACGAAAACAGATCATGTTTTGTTGAATATCTTTCAGCATATCGAATCGGTTCTTTCAGAATGTTGAGTATCTTTCTTTGAAAAGTAAGTACAAAAGATTTTAGAGAAGTGGTTCAATAAAAACTTCTTTGTACCGCCCTTGATCTCAGGTTGTGTCCGTAAAAGATAAATGATAAAAATTATATTTGCCATGTATCGCATTAAACAACTGAAAAAAAAAACTAAATTCCACCTTTGTAATAAAAATAAGAAATTCTATTTCGAAAACGTGAGCAGTTATTTTCTCCGATTAACATAAATACACATAGTAACAGGTGCTTTCTGCAATAGGCTGTAAACAATTTTAGCGCAAATACATGTACTTTGGTGAAGTCTTCCGAGAAATATATGCATTAATAAAAGCGTATTTTTAAAAGTATATGTTACGGTCATTATTAATAATAACCGGTTATTATTAATACTGACCGCGGTTATTAGTAATAATAATAATCGGCCTTTATGTCCGGTTATTATTAATAATAACCGGTTATTATTAATAATGACTGGATTAATCATATTGACCGTAACATTATATATTAAACTCTTTATTTTTCATTTATACTTTATTTTCTATACTTCTTAGTGTTTAAAATATTTCATTGTTTCAATTTCACAGCAAGTTAACATATTTTAACAAGCGTAGTTTCACGCAGAATTAACCCCATTGTTTTTGTAACTCGTATATAGTTGTAACCATAAAGACTATTTGACGATTTATCACATGCGCCCGACTAAAGCAATAAAAGCTGTAAAATCTATTTGTTAATTAATATTTAACTTCTAAAAATTATAAAATGTTATATTGTCATCGGAAACACATCTGTGAACTTAATTTTTATAATTCTAGCATATCAGGAAGTGAGTGAAAAATTTATTACAAAATTCAATCTTTACATACATAAACCAAGTTAAGTTAAACAAGAACGAAAAATCATGTGTCAAGTATAGATTATGGAATACTTTCCAACACTAACAGAATATTATTAAGAGATTTCATTTTTTCGTTCAATGAAATGAGATATTTAAATAAGCAATATAATAGAGACATAACTTAGTAAAAATCCATGTGCAGAAATTGCTGCTCATATCCATCAATGTGCGAATATTCTTATCTATAGAATTTATACACGCCATATAATACACTAAAAATTAGATAAGTTAAAAATGTATACCACAACATATCAGAGTCGGTGCTTTAACCGAATTCGTTTGAACATTTCTGTAAATGAACGACAAATGTTATTCACTCCATAATCTACACTGCCAAAAAAAATTTTTGATTTTGCAGTATAATACTGGCATCCCAGCTGTCAGTATTATACCGTAAACTCAACAGTCATAAACACAGAAAATAAGCAGTAATACACTCCCGCGCATGCGTGGCAGAGTATTACTGCTTATTTTACTGTTTATTACTGTTGATTTTACGGTATTATACTGACAGCTGGGGTGCTAGTATTATACTGTAAAATCAACCTTGTTTTTTGCAGTGTATAGAAAAGACGTTGCATAATCTCAGTGATCCATTAGTCTTGTTATTGTTGAAGTATCGTAACATCATTAAATGCACTGCAAACGATTTTTTTTTTCATATATATCATATTGTAATGTAATTCTTTTGTGCGTCCCTGTAAATTAAGTATAAATGCAACTTTTTCTATACAACCCAGAAAGCATGTTTTGGTCCAACTCAGTGATGGATAGCAATTTTATCCTGTTTGTAATATTGTTTGAATTATCATTATCACATAGGTAAACAAACTATAAATGCTACACACTGAATTTTCATACCGTCAATTTGTTAGTAAATCTCAATAACATATAAAAATTACATGGCGATCGAATAACATTTACGAAAGTTAGAGCACATCCAGACGGACAGATGGACATAATTCATAAACACTTTTCAACTAAGTGGAAACTATGTTGAAAAGTGTTAATAAAATAATGTAATAATAACAACATTTTGTCAATAAAAGTTAAGACACACAGAAATAGTTTTATTTATACACTGGAATTAAAATAATTTACCTTTTGAGTATGTTTTTTTAGTGTTCGTTCATCTCATGAAACCCTATTAGTCCCGCTTCGTTGTCTGTCGGTCACAGAGCCTGTTCTCAGACACTATATAACTTACAAACATGAAATTTTGTGTACTTATAGCTGAATACTTACTATGAAGCTCAAAATACTAAAATTTGAAAAAATCGTATTATTTTAATAGAGAGATATAAAAAACACAAAATCTAACAGTCTTTTCTTATTGAATTTAAACATTTTTCATTATAGCAGTTGCCAACAATTAAAAATCCACAATGGAATTCTTTCTACCATAATTAATTTTCTATTGAAAGATTTCCACGTGAAAAATGAAAGGGAAATAAAAAGTTTCACCAATTGAAAAAAAAAAGATTAATATGATGTCATACTGATAATAAAACGGAAATTTTCAAACATTTCTCAATAATACAAGGAGTATGAGTGTGTCTAAATACAGAAAGCAGTTTAATAGGACGTCATTAGAGAATTTAAAAGAAAATTAATCTGATGTCATTTTGACGTCATAACGGATTTTTCAAATGTTTGACAATAATACAAAGAGAGTATCAATATGAGTAATAGAGAATAGTAAATATATGAGTTATATAAATGTATGAGGAACGTATTGAATCATGATAAAAAAAACCGATTATGGAAATATTGGCATATTTTAACATTTTGAAGGTCTCTATACAACATGTTTAATTTTGAAATTCCTTTTTTTTAATATCGCATTTAGTTCACATGACAGATATTATTATGACAGAGTATAATAGCGAGCTTCGCCCGCTATCAAACCGGTTCAGATTTTCGAAAAAACTAGAAAAATAGACCAATAAATTTTTACTTTATAAAAACAAGATTTTTTTTTTTAATGAAATTTATTTGTATTTTGTTAAAGAAAGGATAAAGTGTTTTGAAAGGAATATTAAACGAAACCCTTTATGCGATCTTCGATCACACTTACCCACTTGTTTTTGTTTATTCTACATGTGTAGAATGAACACAATGCTAGTCTGAAATAATCTTTGTCGAGGTTTATTGTATATTACTTTTCTTATGAACTCAACATACGCATGGGCTATTGTTTTATGAGAGTTATAAACCTGTAGCGTACTTTGAATTTTAAAAATAAAAAACTTATGTTCAATTGTTCGGGATAAAACAATGGAACTCATCCTAAGTATCATAATGCATCTACAAATGTCCCTTTAATGTTGCAGATGTAAAACAGGCATCGTACGATCTTGGGACGACCAAGCTATTTCACACACATACACATTTGCACGCACACACGAAAATATTTTATGACGAAAGACATTTGAAAATGTGTTTCATAAATTAGAGAAAATTTTTGAGGAATGAAATATTTTGTTTTCCAAATATTACTCCTTTAATTATTACTCTATATTTAAATTATTACTGTATTTCAAATAATTGCTTTTTAAAATATTTTGTTTTCATTTTTTTTCTGTTAGTTATCCGGATGGATCAATAGAGAACTGGATATAAGAGAGCTGGTGATAGCAGAAAAGCAATAACTCTGCTGAAATTCGCTCTCTGGAACAATAATTTTCTTCGCAAAATTAAATGCAGGGATGGAAAATATGCGCAGGGTTTGTACTCTTATTACATTTTAGCACCACTTTATATGAATAATTTTCTTTACCTTATTTAATCGCAGAAATTCTGTCGTCAAATAAAACGAAGAAAATAATTCATAAAAAGTGCTGCTAGTGCAATCGTGTTGAGTATAATGCTATAAGTTTATGAGACATGGACTTATTAAGTGGAATGCCAAATGTTAAAAAAAAATGAATTTATTTTTATTAAAGTTGGATTTTTGGCGAACAGCGGCAAAAAAAATCAAAGTTACAAAAAATTGGAAATACGAGAATTCAAAAGACAATTGAAGTAAATCAGTATGTCATACAAACGATCGAAAATGACAGACTAAAATGGTACGGTTATGCCCAAAGGATGAGTGAGGGCAAAATGTTTTGTGGACTGGAGCCGGATTGATAGAACAAGTGGGTAAGTGTGATCGAAGATAGCACAAATGGTTTCGTTTAATATTCCTTTCAAAAAACTTTATCCTTTCTTTACTAAATCCAAATAAATTTCATTTTCAAAAAAAAAAAAAAAAAAAAAAAGAGTCATGTTTTTTATAAAGTAAAAATTTACCGGTCTATTTTTCTCGTTTTTTCGAAAATCTGAACCGTTCCGAAAGCGGACGAAGCCCACTATTATACTCTGTCATAATAATATCTCTCATGTGGACTAAATGCAACATTTAAAAAAAAAATCAATATCAAAATTAAGCATGTTGTATAGAGACCTTCAAAATGTTAAAATATGCCAATGTTTCCATAATCGGTTTTTATCATGAGTCAATACGTTCCTCAAACTCATATGACGTTATAATCACTTGCTGACGTCTTATCTACTTGCTTTCTCTATTATTCACATTGATACTCTCTTTGTATTATTCTCAAGTTGAGTCCGTTAAACTTCCAATATGACGTCAGATTAATTTTCTTTTTAATTCTCTAATGACAGCATATTAGTCTGCTTTCTGTATTTAGACACACTCATACTCCTTGTATTATTGAGATATGTTTGAAAATTCCCGTTTTATTACCAATATGACGTCATATTAATCTTTTTTTAATCAGTGAAACTTTTTATTTAGTTTTCATTTTTCACGTGGAAACCTTTCAATAGAAAATTAATTACTGTAGAAAGAATTTTATTGTGGATTTTTAATTGTTGGCAACTGCTGTAACGAAAAATGTTTAAATTTAATAGGAAAAGTCTGTTAGATTTTTGGTTTTTTATCTATATAAGTTAAAATAATACGATTTTTTTTTTTCAGCTTCATAGTAGATATTCAGCTATAAGTACACAAAATTTCAAGTCTGTAAGTTATATAGTTTCTGAGAACAGGCTGTGTGACGCACAGACAACGTAACGGGACGAATAGGGTTTTGTGAGATGAACGAAACCCTAAAAAAACGGGGTAAGCTACGGATCAACGGGAAGTGCTTAATAGATGAATTTCTAAATTACTATAAATTATGTGATGAGATTACCTTGGACAGAAAAGAATGGAGAAGAACCTTGAATAATTTTTTTTTGCCTAGAATATCCACTATTTAGTGGAAAATTTTAAATATTTTTTTTTCTATAAAAATCATTAAAAAATTTTCAAAATTTTCTTTTACAATAAAATTTTTCCTTCCTATTTTGTTTCGTTTATTATGTGTCTGCGAGAATGTTTATAATACTAATCCTCTTTAATAAAAAGCTATGCGTTACTGACGACTGGGATTTTCGCTAATCGTTGCCACAGATTAATCTCGGAAAATGAAACATTTGGAGTTACTGAAAAAATTAATAGCTCGAAAAGTGTTTGTCAGAAAATTGTTAGACAAACTGCATTAGAAAGTTAAAATATTGTATTTTTCTTGATATCAATTTCAACTCTAATGGTTATGCCGTTTTTCAAATATTGAATTTCAAAAATTACCAAATTTTACAATGGAGTACCATAGCGAAATCTTCACGCGTAAAAAGATAATGATTACGGCCATGTGTCCTGACGTATACTGGCTATAGCACGAGTCACAAATTATAGTAGCCTTACTATTCTGTTAAAATATAAAAGTGAATTATGATGCCACGAGCGCATGATTTTTATTTAATTTTAATATAATCATCTTAGAAACAAGGTTTTGGAATTTTTTTTCGAATGGGGCTAATAAATTGGCCAATACTGCATATTATTTTGAGTTTAAAAGAGGAAAGGTGGGGGAGCGCTTTATATTATTTAAGTTTCCTCAGGAACTTTTGGTCAGAATTGAAAGTTTAATATATCAAAACGTCAGTAATTAAATCTACATTAAATCGGCAATAACTATAACGACTGTCCTTCAGTTCGTCTGGATAGATTTTCATTTGAAAATATAAAATCATTCAACATTGATTTTAGGTATTTTTAAGGTTATTATCACGGGCCCGGGTAACGCCGGACATGTCAGCTAGTGTATTAATTAAACAGCATATTACATATATTATTTCATTTCAATTAAAAGTTTTTCTTTTAACATTATTTAAGACAAACACTTTCAAATCCCCAAATTTCATTTCTCCACAAAACTTTGATTTAGTGCGCATATTACAAACACATATATGTAGATATAGATGTAGGATTGTAAATATGTACAAAGAGAGATTGGATAGTTTAAATATCTTGCTCTGCAAAATAAGATAAATACATTTTTATATTACACTAGCTAACCCGCCCGGCGTTGCACGGGCCCGAGATAATTACAATCTCAGAGAAAGGCATTAACCCCCTCCCTCCCCATACCCGCAAATATAATGAATAATTTGTTCAAGAGAACCACCGTCACCTACATTAACGCGATCATTAAAAAAAGAATTACATTTTTCTGATAATTAGAACATAACGAAGACGCTACGCTAAAATAACCGGCAGATGACACCCCTTCCCTACCTCAATTTCAAATCTATATCTTAATAATTAGTTACCTAAATTTTTGTTCATTAGTAAAAATTGGCATTTATTTCCTTTCATTTTCGCAAACTAAATGGAGGGATTTTCCCGAGAAACAGATCTCTTTGTAGTTCAGTTTTTAATGAAAGCCGATCCCTGTCTGCAGATTTTTGGCAGTTTTTTGCGTAAATTAAAAAAAAATACCAACCGAATTTTTCAAAAATCACATAGTCAGATACAGAATATTTTTTTACATATGCTCAGAAATTTTCGAATTGATATCTCAATTAGTTTGCTTAAAATTCGCTAATTAGTTAAATAATTTCGAATTCGTTCATTTCCGGTTGCAAATCCAATGCGCCAGTCCGTTTCTTTCGCCATTTTGATTTAAAAGATGACATTTTAGAAGCAATGGTTAATGATAATCTAATTAATATCTAGGCTAATTATCAAAATATTAAAATTCTGAGGCTCAGGTGCACATGGCACCAGCCTTCTAGGTGGGCTAGATTTTCCTAGCCATCACCAACAGACACACACACACACAGACACAGAGCGAAACTTTCTTTTATTAGTATAGATATGCCCAAGAAATATTAATGTTTTGGTTTCAAATATACCTGAGTTAATATAAATATTATTAAAGGTAAGTGTTAAGGAAGGTGTTTGACTATCCGGGATGGCTAAGAAAATTCACAGCACGCAGAGGTCAGCGAATTTGGTTTTGAATAGACGAAGATAGATCCCAATGCACCATAGACAGATTTTGGATTTTTCAATTTATTTGTTTATGCGATTTTTAGTGTTTTTTCGCGTTCCGCGGCGATAAATTAACGCTCAATAAAGTAAATTTTATTCTCTTTGAAAAAAAGTTTATTCTGCAATTTCTGATTTTTTACAATCTTTTAAAAAAAAGGTCTGCCTTTCGGCTGAAAATATGCGATCGAATTTTTTTCTGAAACGGAACAAAGCCCTACGAAATTTGCTACTCCTCTTATTAAATCCAAATTGAAAGCATGTCAAATTCGTTCTGTTGTACGTGAAGATCGATGCTGAAAAATTTAATTTATTCTAAGACGATTTTTTGTAGCCTCGAATCCAAAGACAAAATACTGTCCATATCGTCGATGAAATATTTTCTCTTTTGTTTGCGAGTTCATATACTTTTAGAACAGTACCCGTCTGTGAAGTAATAAATTTTCTCTGTTTTTCAGGCCGCTGTTCGAAACAATCTTGATTCGATTGTTCTTCGTATTTTCTTCCAACGACTTTTGTTTTTTACATAACGCGATTGTATACGCTTTTTCCATGACGTCTTTTTTTTATATCATAAATTGACAACAATAACTTTTCGAATTTGACTCTGAGAATGCTGTAAGTAATTGTGGCTTCATAATGTCAGTATGATTTCTTTTTTTGTTGTTAACAAATTCTTTATTCTGCCCTTTTTTCTTTCTTTCTTTTTTTTTTTTTTCGAAACGAAAATTAAAATTTTTGGTGGTTACTTTTGCAAGATTACTTTAAAATATTTTGAGAAACAAAAATATTTAATTTCGGAGGGATTTTCTTTTTCAACTTCTGGTTTAAAAGTGTTACATTGTAAATTATTTAAGGCAATCCCTGGTAACGAGTGGCGGACAGCTAGTTATCAAATAAAACCCGTTATATCACTATGTTGCACGCATGTAACATACACGGGCAATAGAGCTTTTAGAAACTGTCGTTCGTTGTCCCGTTTCTAATATATTGCAACTAATCTAAATTTTATAGGATTCTGAAGGGATGTTGTTTAAAAAAGATTTAAAGTAATTTTGATAATTTGTTTTCTGTGGTGATGGCTCTATTTGGGAATAATCCCAAATACCTTACATCAGGAACCAAATATAACATGTTTGTTTTCCAGCCGGTTTTTATTTTTATGCTTAACTGAAAGTATTTCTGCACCAGTCAGAGATTAAAAGTCGCTTTACTAGAGGCTTTTTTAGGTATCCGCTCTGATCATTGAGCTATAGGTTTGTGACATGTCACCTTAAACACAATGTTTAAACTTTAACTTTCATTTTTACTTTTTAGTACTACAGATTTCATCTTCCTCTGAATCTTCGACGTTTTTTATAAGTAGTAATATATAAAAAGAAAACTAAGAAATAGATTCTATTCATAGAAATTTATTAATTCAATATATTTTTGAGGATGAAATGAATATACTTGACTTTTCTGATATATGATAAAGTTACAATTCAGTACTTTTCATTGCTATGAGAACATTAAATTTATTTATTTCTAAAAAAGTTTTTTCATGGTTAAAAGGAAAGTTAAGAAAAAGCAAAATAACTCTTCTTCAAACCACACATTTCGAAAACAGCTTAATTTCCCCAAAGAATATGAATTTACTGAAGAAAATACTTTTTCCGTATATTATGGTTAAAATTAATATAAAAAAAAAAGGTTGTGAAGACTAAAAATTATAAATAATAGCAAAGAGCAATACTACATAGTGCGTTCAGTTTAAATATTACTGCAGCATTTGTATTAAAATATTTTGCTCAAATCCTTCGTTTGGGCATGTGAACAGTAACTTTTTATTCGTTTAAAAATAGAATAATAGAAAAAAGCTTTAGCTCTGATAGTATTTTTTAACGTAATAACGATTATTAAGCTCGAAGCCGCTGCGGTCGTCCGATGATCTCAGAGCGCCGTGCTCAACCCTTCCCTCTTTTCGGTGCGTTAAACTTATCGTATCTGGTTTTTAAATTTTATCGTTGACTTCTTTATTTCGCGTCTGGACGCTGGTGAAGTGTTTCGGGGAAGGTCATAGGGATTTTGGGTGATCGCGAATTTTTCCGTTAACACAATAATATAAATATTGTTTTAATATAGTTAATAATATCACAATACTAACAATATACAATATGTACAATAACATCAATATATTTTATGTTTCTGTACAGATTCTCTTCACAAGTGAGAGGAAGTAAGATAAAACAAAAGAATACTTTTACAGAAAATTATTTCTTTTACATTTTATTATTTCCGACAATACTCTGAATGTGTGTTTATATGCTAGTTTTTTGTATATCAGTAATTGTAATTTGTAATTCCCATTTCACCCTTCCCAGTCTTCGAAATAAATAATTACATCTATAGACTTTAAACTAAAAACAATCGAAGTTGGTGCACTTAAAATTTTTTTTTTTGATTTTACTGTATAATACTGGGGTGCAAATATTATACCGTAAATTCTACTTTTTTTTCAGTGTGCATGGTATGTGGGCTTTTTTATCTGCCATAACTTACATTAAAATGACAAATATATTTTTAATTAGAGAAATAAAATTAACGATTTTCGAAAACTTGAACCATTACTGTCATACTTGTGAGGACTGGTTAGCTCTTGGCATAATTGAAAAGACACCAATTGAGAAACTAAGAGGTTTTAATTATTTGTCTCATATGACAATAATAAGAAAAAATAGTACAATGAGTTTAAGACCAGTTTTTAACTCTAATAGTTATTTACCTGGTTTCTTCTCATTAAACGATTGTTTGTCTACTAGATCAAATTTAGTTGAAATTATTCCTTCGATTTTAAATCCTTTTCAATTGAATTACATAGGTGTTACGCCTGACAGTGAAAAGCGTTCTTGGAAATAACTATAAAAGAGAAAGATCGAGATCTTTTTTCAGTTTCTATGGTTCGGTAGAAAAATCCACGAACAGATAGAGGTGTATTGACATCAAAGGGTAGTTTTTGGCATTACGTACAACTCATATTTATGAGCCGCAACATTACAGTATCATTTGGATGGTATTCCGGAAAACTTAAGCACACCGCAGATATTTTTAAAACAGCCTTTTGCGTCGATAATTGCGTGATGAGTTTGAGTACTCAGATAGAAACTTGAAAGTTTTTCATGGAATCAAAAATAATTATGGCTTCGGGTCATTTTAATCTAAAATGTTGGAAGTTCGACTTAAGTAGTGAAATATTTGAGATTGATTCCTCCACAAAAGAAAATTTTCCCCTATTGGGACTTAGATACGGATACGTTATCACGCAAAGTAGAACAGGCTGTTAATTCATCAGAATCAATTACAAAAATAGTTTTAGCCCATTAAGTTGTTGATATTCTAGGCTCGGGTCCAATGATGCTGATTCCAAAAATGATTTTACTGGAAACCTGGAACTCAAAACTTAAATGGGATGATTTAATCCTTCTAGGTCAGTGGTCACCAATTATTTTTCCTGTAGTTCCGTTTCAAAACATTGTCAAACTTTCGCGGTCCAAACAACTTAAGTCTCCCTACCTCAACTTCCTCCACCTCGCTACCTTACTCTACTAAGCTAGGCTGCTTTTCTTAGTAAACTTTTCTTTGAAATTAGTCTCACTTGCAAAACACAATTGATACCAGAGAAATAAAGAACATAAATACCAAATCAATAGTTTTTTATTACGATATTTAGAACACAATAAAATTCATACGAAGTACATATAAATAAATTATAAAAAAACACTCACTAAAGTTGATTGTGGTTAATGAACAAAGGAAAAAATTGCATGTTTTATTTTGCACAATCTGCGTGAAATTCGGGGTCCAGTTGGTGCAGCTCATTTTCTTCAAGCTGTTAAGGTGGTGAACATCAGTGAGTCGAGATCTGTACCGGTTCTTAATGAAGTACATTTTAGAGCCAAACATGGTACACAATTTTAGTGTAAATCATTTAGTTCCCGATACCTTTTTTTCACACACATTTTTAATCAAAATTGATAACTTCGAAGAGTTTTTGGAACTCAAGCATAAATGTCCTTCAAAATTATCGGAACTCGATATTCCCAACTGTAGAGCAGCTTTGTTGCTCTTGAAAACATCTGCCACTTCACTGGTCCATCCACGATTATCGCCTGTATGGTACGCGTTGTACGCTGAAATATTATTTTTTTCTGTTATTCACAATTTCGTCGCGATCCGTACAAAGTCAGCCTGCGGACCGCGGTCCGCCATTTGGTGACCACTGTTCTAGAGGATTTAGCAAAAAAATATTAAGTCGTGGTATCAAAAATTGCATTTGCTTTCAAATATAAGTATACCTAGATGTTTAAAATAGGTGGATTTAACTTTGTTCCGTTATATTAAAAATAAATGATCAACGTAACATAGCACAAATAGAAATAAAAATATATAAAATGGCAAACAGCCGTTTCGGAGCCCCTAAAGCTTCATCATCAGTGCCAAATTTAAAAGATTAAAATCGAATTCAAAAGTTAAGCCATGAAAATATGCTTTTGTCTCTCGCACGCGCCCAAGATTGAATGGCGGTGAGTTTTTCAAAACAACAGCGGAGCCAGGAAACACATGTGACGTAGGAGACCAATAGGAGCGCCCGGCCAGACTGGGTGAGTTTAAGTACAGAGGAAAAAATGGGGGGAGGACGAAGAGAATGAATTAAATGAAAGATACCAGACATTTGAAAAATTTGGCGTACTGGACATATCATTAACTAAGTTGCCTGAATTCTTCCATGTATGATAAGCTTCCCAAAAATCAAAGTCGTAAATCGATGAGCATTTCTGAACTATTGAACACTCTGGAAAATTAAAACTGTGATTGTTAGACCCACAATCGTTAGCAATCGCAAATCGTACAGTGTCACAATTTTTAACATAGTTTTTATGTTCCCCCAAGCGGACCTTAAGGGGTCGCTTACGTTTGACCTATGTACATTCTATCTCACTCGCAAGATATCTTATAAATTCCCCAATGTGAAAATCTGTCAATTGGATGTTTGAGATCTGTAAATTTGAATTTGCTAAATGGTGCATAAAATATTTTAAAATCGAATCTTTTCAAAATTCTAGATATTGTATAGCTTATTCTCGGAAAATATGGAAGTATAGTTAATTTTTCATTGCGAACAATGTTAACGTTGGAATGTGTACGTTTAATTAGTTTATTATGAATTGAATCAACAATTTCAACAGGATAACCCCGGTCAATGGCTATTGATTTAATGTGGTCTAACTCTGCTTTGAGTAAACTCCCAGATGAACAAATTTTTAAGGCGCGATAAACATAGGTATTAAAACCAGCCAATTTTTGAGCAACCAGGATATAGTTTGGGTAGCTCAGTAGGAAGAGCATTGGCACGGCAATCCAAGGTACCGTGGTTCGAGTCTTGGACCGGACATTTTTCGGTCTGTTGGTATAAACCACAACTATGATACTCCAACCATTGAATATTTAATATTATCATAGCAATTAATAAATCCTCATGGCACAATGACCCGCACAGAGAGCAATCTCCCCCCACACCGGTCGTAACAAACATCAACCAACCTCATGGGGGTGCAAGGTGCAGCACCTGGCCACATGCCCACCTCCCGAAGTGCAGCACAGCACCTCCTCCCGAAGTGCAGCACCTGCCCTCCTCCTCACGAAGTACTCTCCTCCTCACGAAGTGCGCACTTCCTCTCGAAGTGCCCTCCTCCACCACCTAAGATAAGGGGATTAATTAAGGATTAGTGTTAATTAATTTTAATTGCGAGATTTAGAAATTTTTCGAAGCAATGTTTTTTTTTTTTTTTTTTTTTTTTTTTTTTTTTTTCTTCGCGGAGAATTTTCTAATAGAATACGAGGTGTGGTTCAAGGGATTTATTTTAGCGAATCAGAAATTTAATTAATTTTAATTGGAGAACTTAGATATTTTTCGAAGCAATTTTTTTTTTCAACGAGAGTAGGGTATTCCAAATATATGTTAGAGTATATTTGAGGTGAATTTTAAAAGTCAATAATGGTTTAATTAAAAATGGTCATTAATTAATTTTAATTGGTGAACTTAGACATTTTTGCAAGATTTTTTTTTTTCGCGGAGAAATATCTATTACAGTACAAGGTGAATTTTAACGAATTACAAATTTAATTAATTTTAATTGGGGAACTTAGAAATTTTTCGAAGCAATTTCTTTTTCCAACGAGAGTATGTAGTTTGAATATGAGTGCAGTAGAAGTGAATGATTAATTAAAAATATTAATTAATTTTAATTGGGGAACTTAGAAATATTTTTGCGATTTTTTTTTTTTTTTTTTAACTAGAACAGGTTATTCAATATATATGTTAGAAATAATGATTCATGCATTAAAAAGTGTATTAAGATTTTTTTTCTTTTAAACCAAAAATAGAATTTAGAGTTAAAATATAATTTTTAGTTTTAAAAGTCGCCCAAAGTAGAATTTTCAACTGAAAGTAATCTAAGATATAAACTCTCAACTTTTTTTTAAAGCAATTTTTTTTTTTCCGCGTAGAAATATCTATTACGGTACAAGGTGAGTTTTAACGAATTACAAATTTAATTAATTTTAACTGGGGAACTTAGAAATTTTTTTTTCAACTACAGCAGGGTATTCCATATACATGTTAGAGTATATTTGAGGTGAATTTTAAAAGTCAATAATGATTTAATTAAAAATAATAATTAAAAAGGGTCATTCATTAATTCTAATTGGGAAACTTAGAAATTTTTTGAAGCAATTTTTTTTAAAAACTAGAGTAGGGTATTCGATATACATGTTAGAGGTGAATTTTAAAAGTCAGTAATGGTTTAATTAAAAATGGTGATTAAGAAATAATGAGCGTACTTAAGAAATTTTCGCGAGATTTTTTTTTTTTTTTTTTTTTTTTTTTTTTTAACGAGAGTACGCAGTTTGAATATGAGTGTATCCAGTAGAAGCGAATGAATAATTAAAAATGGTCACTAATTAATTTTAATTGAAGAACTTAGACCTTTTTTTTCTTTTAAACCAAAAATAGAATTTAGAGTTAAAAATAGAATATTTAGTTTTAAAAATTGCTAAAAATAGAATTTTTAGTTTTAAAAGTCGCCAAAAGTAGGATTTTCAACTGAAATTAATCTAAGATATAAACTCTCAACTGAAATGAATTTTGCCTTAAGGTGTGAACTTTTAGCTAGAAGTGACCTAGAGTCAAAACTTCCTGGTCCCAGGAATCACCACGGGGGTGGGATTATAGTAAAAAATACAGGGTCCCGTATGAATTATACTGCACTCAATTCTAATAGCTTGCCCCCCTCCCTTTTTTTTACCCAGAGGGGTCCTTATGGACTAACAATACGCACTTCAAAAAATACAGAGTGATATCAAAAGAAGAATTTTAACGTATACATAAAATAATAAATAAACAAGAATGAAAAATCATGCATAGCGTCATAATTCACGAATCACTTTCCACAAAAAATACAGATTGGTACAAAAAGAATTTTAACGTATATATAAAATAATAAATAAACAAGTATGAAAAATCATGCGTAGCGGTTTAGTTTATGAATCACTTTCCAACATTATTGAAATGTTATGTGAACAAAATATAATTTTACCATATAGTGCATAGTTAATTAAAATAGTGAACAGATCTCCTTTAGAATAAAAGAGCATCCTTCGCAAAAATCCAATTATGTATAAGAGTCCTTCTTAAAATCAGATAATTTACACTTTCGACTTTTTTTTCAATTCAAGTTAGGCTAAAAGTACAGCTTGCGCATCGATAGGTTCGAAATACACGGACCCTTCGAAAGAAACTTTGAAAAGTTATAGATATTAATCCCTGCTCACAAAATAATGCGACTATTCCTACCCCAGGACACTTCACAAAATAGTGTAACCCTATTTGAATTCCATCGCCCTTTACAAAATAAATCTAATAGATTCATATTATATTACAACAACAGAAATACGAGGGATATTGACTTTTCATAAAAATCTAAGATCACTGCTTGAATGAAAAGGCCCCTTCACAATATACCCTGTAAAATATTATGATTCCACAGATATTTGAAGAAATAGACTGCTATTTTCAAATGAGTATGTATTCATGCTATGTAAAAATAGGTTTTACATGAATGTCTTTTTAGTTTAACGTTCAATATATATATTTTAGAAATGAAACTAACAAATAAGTGTAACCCCCTCAACATACACGTCGCTGAAACACTATGAGTCATATTAGCAGATAAGCGAAGATCATGCTTCGACTTGACACGGTGAATCACTCGCGATAAGGAATACGGCTATTGGGCTTTTTCTCAAATTTAATCAGTTTCTGAGACATTTTGGGTAGGTAAATGAATGAAAAGACCTATTTAAAACCGTAAATGTATGCGAATTATTTCATATATAGTTATTAATCTGTTAAGTTTTAAAAGGCTTCATTGAAAAAATGAGAAATAGTCATTCCCTTAAGAATTTTGAGGCAAACAGACGGGTTTTTAATGAATTTGATACACGTTATGGTAGAAAAATACAGGACTCCCTATAAGATATATGAATTAAATTTTAATTAACATAAAATTACATTCGTTTATGCTTTTTGTATTGCAAAGTATAGAAAATTATACTAAATTGGGTTTATACTATTCGAACTTAAAAATTTCTTTTGAGGAATGAATAGAATAACTAACCTTTTGACTTTGTTTTTATAAAACATATATATATATTGTACTATTTAGTTAGGGCATTATTTAAAAAATCTTTGTTTTTAATATTGAAAAAATATATATAAAAATGTATCTTACCTATAAAGTGTAACCATAATGTACTGGACTTCATCCAAACTCGAATGTATGCTTGTCTTACAACAACTGAATGGTAACGTATATTCGCTTATCTCTTAAAACCACGGGATATTGTGACCTCATGGATAAGGCATATGGTAGAATACAGAATGAATAGGTATTATAAGACTGAAAAATAAAATAATCATAAATCATAAATTTTGCGTACTTCATACAAACACTTACAGTATGAGAAATGATTGCTACTATTAACCATATGACAAAATGAATCATTAGCTAATCTTATTAGTGTATGTCATATTTAACTAACAGGCTCGAACATGCGGGAATTTTGACTAGAATTATTCACTGAATGTAAAAAAATGATTTATATTTAGATCTAATATTTATATCGTTTAACATTTTAAAATCCTATTAAAGGTATATACATTAGTATGCTTGTGAAAGGTCTATTTTTAATACGAAACATTGTGTGAAGTGTCCTGTTTTAGGGTTAAAAGTTTCATGAAGGGGTCTGTTTGAAGGACCCTGTTTTGAACGCACAACTTATTCCTAAACATTCAACTCGATTCGTTATATATGCTTTATTGAGTATTCAATGAAAAATAATAACTAAGAAATAAAATTAAAAATAGTAATTAAGAGATACCCTTAAGAATTCTTGCGATAGGAGATTGGTTTTAATTAAATAGGTTAATGAATCTAATTCGATACAAGTCATGCTAAAATAGAAATTACACTAAAAATACAGAGTCCCCCACAATATATATGAATTATATTCCACTAAATTTAATAGCACCCTCCCCTATTTTCATAGAAATGGCTTCAATATAATTTAGGCTAACAATATACAATTCAAAAAATACATAGTGACCACAAGAAGGATATGAATTCAATATGTGCTACTACTTAAGTAAAATATAATTTAACTTATCGCATAAAATGTAGTCCTGTAAAAATATATTAACAAGACATGAACTATTAACACATGAGTTAAAACATATTGGTTATACAAAACATATATATATATAAATTTATCATTACCTAAAAATGTCAAGCATGATTTACTGGACTTCACCTAAATTCAACTAGATTCTTCATCACGTGGTTTGATGACATCACTGATCGCGATAACATTCTAGATAATATTCACTGATAAGAACACAATTCAATTCATTTCTTCTAAAGAAAGTATACGAGTTGATTCTAAGGTCTAGGTATGTAGATATATAGTAGGTTAGTAGTAATATATTTTTAAAGTACTTTTTATTTTGTTTTAAAAGAAATGGTTATTTTTCTCTTTACGTAGGGTAGATAAAATTAAAACATCAAATATTAAATTTAATCTTTAGTAATACAAAGACTTACACCTACAGAAACGCAGACATCCTTTTCGTTATATTCATGCAGACTTTAAGATATATCGCATATGTTCTTTCTTTTACCATGATACATATGGATTTTTTAAATGTATGTTACGTGACTATCTAAAGCGAGATTGATACTTAAAACCATTAATATATGTGAATTCTTTCGTATAGCCCTGTATAGATGCTATTCACCATATATATATATATATATATATATATATATATATATACTAAAATCTGTAAAGTTTTAAAATGCTTCAATGATTATTCAATGAAAAATACTAACTATGAAATATTAATTAAGATATATGCTAATGTTTGAACTTAAAAAAATTTTGGGTTAAGAGATAGGTTTTAATTAAATAGGTTAATGAATCTAATTCGATACAAGTCTTGTTAAAACAGAGATTATATTTAAAATACACATTAATTATACAGCATTATACTGTATTACACAATGCGCTACCTCACCTATATTATCACAGAAATACCTTCGATAAAATTTAGACTAACAATATACACCTAAAAAATATATACAGAGTACTCAGAAAATGATAGGAATGAATGAAAAATTTTAACGTAAATTATAAAATAGGATCTACAATAAGTGACAATAAGTAAATATGAATCATGAGTCATGGTATACTTTATGAAACACTTTCCAATGCTATGTGACTATCGTTAAGAATTTGAAATAAGTAAATTAGATTTAATAATTCATACTGGAAATGTATTTTTAAAAAAATTAGTAGCTTCGCCTACTTTTAAATCATTCAAGACATATGATGAAGATTTAACCGCTGTAGAACGACTAAAAACTAGCATTTTAATGAACCAACCCATCTATGTTGGATTTTCTATTTTAGAATTATCTAAATTAGTTATGTATGATTTTCATTACAATTTTATAAAAAAAAACATACAAAGATCGTGCAGTTTTACTCTTTACGGATATAGATTCCTTAACTTATCATATTCAAACACATAATATTTATAAGGATATGGAGCACCATTATGATTTTTTCGACTTCTCTGAATACTCGAAATCCCATCGTCTAAGCAGCACAAGTTTCGAACCCAGAAACATATAATCAGACTTGTCATTTTATAGCCAGGATGCTAACCACAGGGCTAAGTGAGCCCCTGCTTATTTTATAGTCAACATGCTAACTATTGGGCTTAGTGAGCCCCAGGCTAACTTATGCCCACCACGCTAACTATTGGGCCTAGTGAACCCCCGCTTATTTTATAGCCACCATACTAACCACAGGGCTAAGTGAGCCCCCGCTTATTTTATAGTCACCATGCTAAGTATTAGGCTGAGTGAGTCCCAGGCTATTTTATACCCACTACGCTAACTAATGGGCTGAGTGGGCCCCAGGCTATTTTATACCCACCACGTTTACTGGGCTTAGTGTGCCCCCGCTTATTTTATAGCTACCACGATAACCACAGGTCTAAGTGAGCCCCCGCTTATTATATAGTCAACACGCTAACTACTGGGCTGATTAAGCACCAGGTATTTTATACCCATCACGCTAACTACTGGGCTGAGTGAGCCCCAGGTTATTTAGTCGCATGAATATGATTTCCAAGGTATATGTCCTAACTTGATTTAGACCATTGCCTATGGTAAGATAAAGCTGGGAAGTAAATTGATAAACTATGTACATTTCCCTCGAAAACTCACTTGTATTTTATTAAATATCTGCAGAAATCAGCATAGTTTATTAAAATTATATACATTCTCATTAGTTTATGAATCTACTTCTCAGCTTTATCTTACCATAGGCAATGGTCTAAATCAAGTTAGGACATATACCTTGGAAATCATATTCATGCGACTAAATAACCTGGGGATCACTCAGCCCAGTAGTTAGCGTGATGGGTATAAAATACCTGGTGCTTAATCAGCCCAGTAGTTAGCGTGTTGACTATATAATAAGCGGGGGCTCACTTAGACCTGTGGTTATCGTGGTAGCTATAAAATAAGCGGGGGCACACTAAGCCTAGTAAACGTGGTGGGTATAAAATAGCCGGGGCCCACTCAGCCCATTAGTTAGCGTAGTGGGTATAAAATAGCCTGGGGCTCACTCAGCCTAATACTTAGCATGGTGACTATAAAATAAGCGGAGGCTCACTTAGCCCTGTGGTTAGTATGGCGGCTATAAAATAAGCGGGGGTTCACTAGGCCCAATAGTTAGCGTGGTGGGTATAAGTTAGCCTGGGGCTCACTAAGCCTAATAGTTAGCATGTTGACTATAAAATAAGCAGGGGCTCACTAAGCCCAATAGTTAGCGTGGTGGATATAAATTAGACTGGGGCTTACTAAGCCCAATAGTTAGCGTGGTGACTATAAAATAAGCGGGGGCTCACTTAGCCCTGTGGTTAGCGTCCTGGCTATAAAATGACAAGTCTGATTATATGTTTGTGGGTTCGAAACTTGTGCGGTTTAGAGGATGGGATTTCGAGTATTCAGAGAAGTCGAAAAAATCATAATGGTGCTCCATATACTTATAAATATTATGTGTTTGAATATGATAAGTTAAGGAATCTATATCCGTAAAGAGTAAAACTGCACGATCTTTGTATGTTTTCTTTACAAAATTGTAATGAAAATCATACATAACTAATTTAGATAATTCTAAAATAGAAAATCCAACATAGATGAGTTGGTTCATTAAAATGCTAGTTTTTAGTCGTTCTACAGCGGTTAAATCTTCATCATATGTCTTGAATGATTTAAAAGTAGGCGAAGCTACTAATTTTTTTAAAAATACATTTCCAGTATGAATTATTAAATCTAATTCACTTATTTCAAATTCTTAACGATAGTCACATAGCATTGGAAAGTGTTTCATAAAGTATACCAGGACTCATGATTTTTCCTTCATATTTATTTATTGTTATTTATTGTAGATCCTATTTTATAATTTACGTTAAAATTTTTCATTCATTCCTATCATTTTCTGGGTACTCTGTATATATTTTTTAGGTGTATATTGTTAGTCTAAATTTTATCGAAGGTATTTCTGTGATAATATATGTGAGGTAGCGCATTGTGTAATACAGTATAATGCTGTATAATTAATGTGTATTTTAACTATAATCTCTGTTTTAACAAGGCTTGTATCGAATTAGATTCATTAACCTATTTAATTAAAACCTATCTCTTAACCCAAAATTTTTTTAAGTTCAAACATTAGCATATATCTTAATTAATATTTCAAAGTTAGTATTTTTCATTGAATAATCATTGAAGCATTTTAAAACTCTACAGATTTTAGTATATTTTAATATTTTTAATGCCTGAGGAAGACCACTCGGCTGAGGGCGAACCCAGCCGTTGAGCGTTTAATATCTTCCCCGGCTAGCTCCCCGGCACGCAGGGATTAAACGTGGCAGTACAAGCTTCGCCAATGGCTGGTCCTGCCGGGCAAAGCCCCACGCGACAGGTGGCAGGAACTAAAGACATACAAAAAAAAAATATATATATATATATATATATAATTTAACACAGGGTCTGTCGCTGGAACCAGCGTTCCTACGCGACAAGGAGCGACAGACAGGGTAGACGAGGTCCACAGGTGTGCCTGCACCAGTTGTACAGTCCGCTAATTTAGTAGAAAGGTGCAGTTCTTAGGTAAGACTGCACCAATTGTACAGTTCGTAAATGACGGCACTTGAGATGTGGACGTGCCAGTGTGAGATTCCCACGCGACAAGGAGCGCCACACAATTGCGCTGGAACCCTCACACTGGATGGAGGCTGGATGCACTTCGTGTTAGATGTAACGATACGTTGCTTGCTGACCAAACTTGCGGTTCCCGATAAAAATAAATTAATTAATTCGGACTCAGCCCCTGCTAGGAAGAGAACATTACTTGCGGATGAGAGAAACAATTAAGCTGCAAAACAGCTAAATGGAGAAAGCTAAGCAGATAAAAAATGATAGAATGATTACGTTAAGGACTAAAATAAGCGAGTTATTATTATTAATTTATGGAGAAAGAAAACTGCTTTGAATGATTAAGTTATGTTAGATAGGTGTGTTAGTAATTTGTAAATTTCTGAAAGTTTATGAGTTAAGATGGGACGCGTAATTATGTTCAGCAGCCAAGAAGGAGGTGGGTTAGAAGGAGCAGGCCTAAGATGCCAAGCAACAGTCAGTGGGCAGGAGAAGTAATAATGCATGGGGGTACCACTATCGCCGCACTCGCACACATTGGTTCGTGAAATTTTAAATTTGAAGAGGTAATTTTTAAACGGACCATGCCCGGATAAGAAAGCACTTGTATAAGGAGTGAGGTTAAGTAGTTCTCTGGAAACTTTTGGAATTAGGTTGTAAATGTGTCTACCTTTTGTGGAGGTGTCCCAGTAGATTTGCCAGTTGGGGAGTATTTTAGATTTGAGTTTTCTGCGAATAAAAGATGGGGGTACCGGAAGAGAGAAGTCTATTGATTGGCGTTTGGTAGCTTCTTTTGCAAGGTTGTCCGCCAGCTCATTGCCTGCGATACCAATGTGTGCAGTGACGTGGCTAAGGGTAACTTTTTTGTACAGTTGGTGAAGTTTAATTTTAATTTCCAGTATGAGAGGGTGTTTTGTCCGTAGGGCAAAAATTGCTTGAAGTCCAGAAAGACTATCACTGAAAATTTTAAAATTTTCCTGCGTGGGGGAGGCAGCAATCCATTCCAAAGCCTTCAGAATTGCAAACAGTTCAGCTTGATATACTGAGTTATCGTCTCCAATTCTGGAGGCCCACTCATAGGTCGGCACTCCATTTACCATGGCGCAGAAGGCTGCGGCCACGCCGGTTTCAGTGCGCGACCCATCAGTGTAGATGGTTGGATGCTGCGAGGGTCTGTGACTGTTCTTGGCGATGCATACCTGTAATTGTGATGTCTCCTCCGCGGGGTGCAGGTGCCAACTTGGAACATTTCTCTGTATTATTGTTTTAGGGAAGTGTAGCATAGTAGTTGGTTCATATTCTAGGTGTTGGATTCTGTTTTTCTGGTGCTCGTATTCTAGTGATATTAGGATTGGAGGGATCCCCGTTAGTACTGTGAGTGCGTCCGTTGAGATTGTCCTATACCCTCTCACCATTTGCAGCAAGAACATCCTTTGGATCGAAACCAACTTTTCTTTGACTGCCTTGGTGAGATTTCCTCCACAGACGCCCACACAGTAAAAGAGGATCCGTTCTATGATTGCGTGGTACCAGATTTTTAACATTGCAGGTTTAATTCCCCAAGACTTAGAAGTTAATCTGCGTGCATTGTGTTGATACTTAGTTAGTTTTGTCTTGAGGGTGTTGATGTGTTCCGTCCAGCTCCTGTGTTCGTCTATGACGATTCCTAGTAATTTAAGGTGTGTGACATGTGAAACGCTTTTCCCATAAATTCTCATTATGGGTTTGCGCTTAAGCTTCTTGGGTTTTGCGAATGTTAGGGATTGTGTTTTGTCTGTAGAGAGCTGGAGGTGGAGACGTTCCAAAAGTTGACAAAAGACCGGGAGAGCTCGAGCTGCCGAGTTTTCCAGGTCCAAACGCCTGCGGCCCGAGAGTACAAAGCTGAAGTCATCGGCGAAGGCATACAGGACGAATCCCAATTTTTCTAACTCTACTAAAAATATATTTGCAATAATTAGCCAAAGGATTGGATATATATATATATATGGCGAGTAGCAACTATACAGGGCTATACGAAAGAATTCACATATATTAATGGTTTTAAATATCAATCTCGCTTTAGATAGTCACGTGACATACATTTAAAAAATCCATATGTATCATGGTAAAAGAAAGAACATATGCGATATATCTTAAAGTCTGCATGAATATAACGAAAAGGATGTCTGCGTTTCTGTAGGTGTAAGTCTTTGTATTACTAAAGATTAAACTTAATATTTGATGTTTTAATTTTATCTACCCTACGTAAAGAGAAAAATAACCATTTCTTTTAAAACAAAATAAAAAGTATTTTAAAAATATATTACTACTAACCTACTATATATCTACATACCTAGACCTTAGAATCAACTCGTATACTTTCTTTAGAAGAAATGAATTGAAATGTGTTCTTATCAGTGAATATTATCTAGAATGTTATCGCGATCAGTGATGTCATCAAACCACGTGGTGAAGAATCTAGTTGAATTTAGGTGAATTCCAGTAAATCATGCTTGACATTTTTAGGTAATGATAAATTTATATATATATATGTTTTGTATAACCAATATGTTTTAACTCATGTGTTAATAGTTCATGTCTTGTTAATATATTTTTACAGGACTATACTTTATGCGATAAGATAAATTATATTTTACTTAAGTAGTAGCACATATTGAATTCATATCCTTCTTGTGGCCACTATGTATTTTTTTAATTGTATATTGTTAGCCTAAATTATATTGAAGCCATTTCTATGAAAATAGGGGAGGGTGCTATTAAATTTAGTGGAGTATAATTCATATATATTGTGGGGGACTCTGTATTTTTAGTGTAATTTCTATTTTAGTATGTCTTGTATCGAATTAGATTCATTAACCTATTTAATTAAAACCAATCTCCGATCGCAAGAATTCTTAGGGGTATCTCTTAATTACTATTTTTAATTTTATTTCTTAGTTATTATTTTTCATTGAATACTCAATAAAGCATGTATAACGAAACGAGTTGAATGTTTAGGAATAAGTTGTGCGTTCTTAAGTCATTTCAAAACAGGGTCCTTCAAACAGACCCCTTCACGAAACTTTTAACCCTAAAACAGGGCACTTCACACAATGTTTCGTATTAAAAATAGTCCTTTCACAAGCATACTAATGTATATACCTTTAATAGGATTTTAAAATGTTAAACGATATAAATATTAGATCTAAATATAAATCATTTTTTTACATTCAGTGAATAATTCTAGTTAAAATTCACGCATGTTCGAGCCTGTTAGTTAAATATGACATACACTAATAAGATTAGCTAATGATTCATTTTCTCATATGGTTAATAGTAGCAATCATTTCTCATACTGTAAGTGTTTGTATGAAGTACGCAAAATTTATGATTTATGATTATTTTATTTTTCAGTCTTATAATACCTATTCATTCTGTATTCTACCATATGCCTTATCCATGAGGTCACAATATCCCGTGGTTTTAAGAGATAAGCGAATATACTTTACCATTCAGTTGTTGTAAGACAAGCATACATTCGAGTTTGGATGAAGTCCAGTACATTATGGTTACACTTTATAGGTAAGATACATTTTTATATATATTTTTTCAATGTTAAAAACAAAGATTTTTTAAATAATGCCCTAACTAAATAGTACAATATATATATATTTTATAAAAACAAAGTCAAAAGGTTAGTTACTCTATTCATTCCTCAAAAGACATTTTTAAGTTAGAATAGTATAAACCAATTTAGTATAATTTTCTATACTTTGCAATACAAAAAGCATAAACGAATGTAATTTTATGTTAATTAAAATTTAATTCATATATCTTATAGGGAGTCCTGTATTTTTCTACCATAACGTGTATCAAATTCATTAAAAACCCGTCTGTTTGCCTCAAAATTTTTAAGGGAATGACTATTTCTCATTTTTTCAATGAAGCCTTTTAAAACTTAACAGATTAATAACTATATATGAAATAATTCGCATACATTTACGGTTTTAAATAGATCTTTTCATTCATTTACCTACCCAAAATGTCTCAGAAACTGATTAAATTTGAGAAAAAGCCCAATAGCCGTATTCCTTATCGCGAGTGATTCACCGTGTCAAGTGGAAGCATGATCTTCGCTTATCTGCTAATATGACTCATTGTGATTCAGCGACGTGTATGTTGAGGGGGTAACACTTATTTGTTAGTTTCATTTCTAAAATATATATATTGAACGTTAAACTAAAAAGACATTCATGTAAAACCTATTTTTACATCGCATGAATACATACTCATTTGAAAATAGCAGTCTATTTCTTCAAATATCTGTGGTATCATAATATTTTTACAGGGTATATTGTGAAGGGGCCTTTTCATTCAAGCAGTGATCTTAGATTTTTATGAAAAGTCAATATCCCTCGTATTTCTGTTGTTGTAATATAATAAGAATCTATTGGATTTATTTTGTAAAGGGCGATGGAATTCAAATAGGGTCACACTATTTTGTGAAGTGTCCTGGGGTAGGAATAGTCGCATTATTTTGTGAGCAGGGATTAATATCTATAACTTTTCAAAGTTTCTTTCGAAGAGTCCGTGTATTTCGAACCTATCGATGCGCAAGCTGTACTTTTAGCCTAACTTGAATTGAAAAAAAAGTCGAAAGTGTAAATTATCTGATTTTAGGAAGGACTCTTATACATAATTGGATTTTTGCGAAGGATGCTCTTTTATTCTAAAGGAGATCTGTTCACTATTTTAATTAACTATGCACTATATGGTAAAATTATATTTTGTTCACATAACATTTCAATAATGTTGGAAAGTGATTCATAAACTAAACCGCTTAGCATGATTTTTCATACTTGTTTATTTATTATTTTATATATACGTTAAAATTCTTTTTGTACCAATCTGTATTTTTTGTGGAAAGTGATTCGTGAATTATGACGCTATGCATGATTTTTCATTCTTGTTTATTTATTATTTTATGTATACGTTAAAATTCTTCTTTTGATATCACTCTGTATTTTTTGAAGTGCGTATTGTTAGTCCATCGAAGGACCCCTCTGGGTAAAAAAAGGGAGGGGGGCGAGCTATTAGAATTACGTGCAGTATAATTCATACGGGACCCTGTATTTTTTACTATAACCCCCGTGGTGATTCCTGGGACCAGGAAGTTTTGACTCTAGGTCACTTCTAGCTAAAAGTTCACACCTTAAGGAAAATTTATTTCAGTTGAGAGTTTATATCTTAGATTAATTTCAGTTGAAAATCCTACTTTTGGCGACTTTTAAAACTAAAAATTCTATTTTTAGCAATTTTTAAAACTAAATATTCTATTTTTAACTCTAAATTCTATTTTTGGTTTAAAAAAAAAAAAAAAGGTCTAAGTTCTTCAATTAAAATTAATTAGTGACCATTTTTAATTATTCATTCGCTTCTACTGGATACACTCATATTCAAACTGCGTACTCTCGTAAAAAAAAAAAAAAAAAAAAAAAAAAATCTCGCGAAAATTTCTTAAGTACGCTCATTATTTCTTAATCACCATTTTAATTAAACCATTACTGACTTTTAAAATTCACCTCTAACATGTATATCGAATACCCTACTCTAGTTTAAATTGCTTCAAAAAATTTCTAAGTTTCCCAATTAGAATTAATGAATGACCCTTTTTAATTATTATTTTTAATTAAATCCTTATTGACTTTTAAAATTCACCTCAAATATACTCTAACATGTATATGGAATACCCTGTTCTAGTTGAAAAAAGAAAATTTCTTCGAAAAATTTTTAAGTTCCCCAATTAAAATTAATTAAATTTGTAATTCGTTAAAACTCACCTTGTACCGTAATAGATATTTCTACGCGGAAAAAAAATTGCTTCAAAAAAAAGTTGAGAGTTTATATCTTAGATTACTTTAAGTTGAAAATTCTACTTTTGGCGACTTTTAAAACTAAAAATTCTATTTTAACTCTAAATTCTATTTTTGGTTTAAAAGAAAAAAATCTTAATACCCTTTTTAATGCATGAATCATTATTTCTAACATATATATTGAATAACCTGTTCTAGTTTAAAAAAAAAAAAAAAAAAAATCGCAAAAAAATTTCTAAGTTCCCCAATTAAAATTAATTAATATTTTCAATTAATCATTCACTTCTACTGCACTCATATTCAAACTACATACTCTCGTTGGAAAAAAAAATTGCTTCGAAAAATTTCTAAGTTCCCCAATTAAAATTAATTAAATTTGTAATTCGTTAAAATTCACCTTGTACTGTAATAGATATTTCTCCACGGAAAAAAAAAAAAAAAAAAAAAAAAAAAAAAACTTGCAAAAATGTCTAAGTTTACCAATTAAAATTAATTAATGACCATTTTTAATTAAACCATTATTGACTTTTAAAATTCATCTCAAATATACTCTAACATATATTTGGAATACCCTACTCTCGTTGAAAAAAAAATTGCTTCGAAAAATTTCTAAGTTCTCCAATTAAAATTAATTAAATTTCTAATTCGCTAAAATAAATCCCTTGAACCACACCTCGTATTCTATTAGAAAATTCTCCGCGAAGAAAAAAAAACAAAAAAACAAAAAAAAAAAAACATTGCTTCGAAAAATTTCTAAATCTCGCAATTAAAATTAATTAACACTAATCCTTAATTAATCCCCTTGTCTTAGGTGGTGGAGGAGGGCACTTCGAGAGGAGGTGCGCACTTCGTGAGGAGGAGAGTACTTCGTGAGGAGGAGGGCAGGTGCTGCACTTCGGGAGGAGGTGCTGTGCTGCACTTCGGGAGGTGCTGCACCTTGCACCGTGCCCACAGCCCACCTCCTGGTGTCGGATCCCCATTTTCTCTCTACTAAGATCATCTACGTTGTGGATCATTAATTTGAACTTCGAATAAGGCGTGGATTAAAATGATATTTGAAGTTGGTTGTAGAAAACGTCCCAAAAAGAACATCTCAACATTTTAGTTTAATAATTCTTTAATTATAATAAATGAAAAAATGAAATAAGTGACATATTTAAGCTCATTACATGAAGAAGCTCATAATTTATTTATGTGCTAGCTTAATATATAGAACATACGCTGTCTTTACCTATGAGAATGCTTAAACTAACAACACAACGTAAACCTTTTTTTCATGTTTCAACAGTTTAACAGATTGAACAACTGAGTGACTTTCGATCCAATTTCACACGCTAATTTAAGCTTTTTTACAGGATAGAAAGGAAAAGCGCCATCTTTTAATGAAAATGTAAACTTTTTTTTTATTATCTTATACAAAATTTATGAGCTACCTTATTTATAAACATGTCATTAATTTTTACTTTATATTTATTATGGTTAAAGAATTATTAAATTTAAAAGTTCAAAAAAGTTAAATTTAAAAGATTAGCTTTTTAAGGTTAAGTTTTTAGACTTCCTATATATTTAATAAAATATATACTAGATTAAATTCCTTATTCTATGTCTAAAATTCCATAATTTATCTAAAAAGAATTTGTTATTAATTAACGGAAATAGACAATATATTTCATATATAGGAAAAAATGAGTTTTTAACTAAAACAAAAATTATAATCTATGTCAGCATAAAACTTAATATAAATTATATAAACTCGTAATTATTTACATCCTTTTATATATATTTCCTTATGACTACCCGCTAAGAAAATGTCGATCATATCCTTTCCCGCTAAGTGCTTACAACAAAAACCACTCCGCGTTTAATGACATAAACTTCGGACGTAATGGAATACGGGCATTCTTTCAAAATTGATTTGAAGCTTAAGTGCTTAGTGTAAGGCAAAGTCAAAATAGTTTAAACATACTGCATGATTAAATGTATTCGCATTTTAGATAGTTATGAGTATTTGCGAAGTTTCCTAAAATAAATAATTAAAAGTCTAGCATTAGAGATAACGATAGTGAATTTATATTTTGACTTTGAAAAAAAAAAAAAAAAAAAAAAAAAAAACTTTATTCACTTTTTGTCCTATTTTATAAACAGCAGTCATGCGTTTTGGGATTAGGAAACAAACATTTGAAACTTAAAAAAATAGTTTTATCTACAATATATGTATAAATTCATTTCACTGAAAAAAAGAAAAAAAGGTTTATTTTACGGTATAATACTGGCAGCTGGGATGCCAGTATTATACTGTAAAATCAACATTTTTTTTATTTGCAGTGTACAGCTGGTGAAATTTTAATTTGAATAAATAACAGAAAATGAATGAATACACTCTACAAAATTGTATGAGATATACAATTTTAAATAACAATATTCAATTTGATATTGTTGTATATTTTAATTATTTTTGATATGATGTGAAACATAATCCTTAAGCAATGATATGTTCACCAAAGTTGAAGCAAATGATGAAATAAATTTTCTGTTATCTCCATATATTACAGAATGCGACTACAATTTCGAGAGCAATTATCTGCTCTCATCATAATATTTGGATTAGCAGAGAGTAGTTATACGGGCAAAGATAAAAAACAGTTCTGCAGATAAGTATTAGAGTATTTGATGTACCTCGCAATCGAAAGGGGTGGCGTTGCTTTTACTCACCACCTACATATATACACACCCGTTTCAGTTGCGAGGCCTATTAATGAATCTAATACTTCTTTGCAGAACTGTTTTTATCCTTGTCCGAAAACTACTCTCTGTTAATTCACCTGATGGTGAAAGCAGATAATTGCTCGCGAAAATATAGTCGTGGTCTGTTAGCATTATTAATAGATAACAAAAGCCGTAATTCGTTTCACCATTCATTTTTTTTTTTTTTTTTTTTTTTACAATTGATAAAAAAGAAAATAAATGAAATAAAAGCTATTTCAGATTTGGATACTATGAAATCTTGGGAAAAGTATGGTAAAACGGTATAGTCGGGTGAAACAGAATATCTCAGTTTTGACTCAATGCGTACCCAACTGTAGCAGACAATGGTTGATATACTTTCAAGGAAGGTCTCCTTAAAGCACATACTCAGAATATTTTGAAAAAAAATGCTAATGAAACTACTCATGTACGTAATAAAATATCAGTCAAATTTAGCTGCGGAATCCCAGTAGGAAATCTAGAAAAAAATAAAATACTTTCGTATATTTGTCGCAAAAAGACGCGATTTGGCGAGCAAAGCTTTTTCGTCGCCAAATGCAAGCGATTTGGCAAGAAAAAGAAGCGGCCATTACAGTATCTCCATACCGGCATTTATGTAGGTTCCGTGCTGGAAAGTTAAGTTTATCTTTTTTCCCCCTAATTTTTCCAATTAGGTTAAAAATATTTAAAGTTATTCGAAGTATTTAATTTCATTGTTTGTAACATATTTCAAAAGGATAGCATATTTTTAAAAAATGTAAACAGTATACAGCATTTTTAAACACCCTTCTCATCTTTGGACAGTACGTAACTTCTGAACCAGTATATTTAGAGGTATAGTTCCAATTTAAAAAATATTTCAAATTTTTGCTTCATCATATGGTCGTTCATCATATGGTCTTCCATTTACGTCAAAAAAGTAATTTTTAAAAATGTTAGGAAAGTTAAATTTTTAGTTACATTTAGAAATATTTTCTCTATCTTCTAAGTAAACAATAAAAAATCCATTCTTCTATGACGAAAACTTTCCGAATTATGACATTTTGAGTTTGCTAGAAAACTCTAATAATTCATAAAACTTAAAATAATTCAGAATTCGATGAATTCACAAAACTCAAAAACGCATTATTAGTACCAGCTGGTACTGATAACCCGTTTTTCAGTGTATGCAGTGAATACAATTATTAGAATATAAATTTAGTGAATGTAATCTTCTGTCTATTAGAATGTGTACAATTCACAATAATATCTCAATTTTCTATTTTTTTTCTTTTTTCTTTTTACTTCTCTATTTATTTACTTCTTTTGAGAAAGAATCACAGTACTCCCCTCCAATATTTTGACATAATTAAATTTTTCATCATCTTATTTTTTTTTCTGTCGCGTTATATTTTTTAATGTTTTTGTAAGAAGGTTAGACTAAGCTTCATAAAAAAGCACTAAAATTAGATTTCCTTAATAAAACCATTCACTTGGTTTTTAAATCTGATATATATTTTTTCTAACAACAAATTTTATTTTAGAAAAATCTTAATTTAATTTTGTGGGAAAAACACTTAAGAGAATATTTCTGCGAGGTAAATTTTTATCTTAGAAATGGCTAAAGCTATTTTTTTTCGTTATCATCTGTTTATGAACCGGTTTTTTATCTTATATTTCAAAAGCATTTTATATTAAGTATAATACGTATTTAAAAAATAAATCGATACTCTAATTCAGAAAAATCTACCTAAAACGAGTAAGAAAAAGTATTATTGTTTATTTAATTTATTTTGATATTTACTAAAAATTATCGTACGTTGAGACATTCTTTAACAAATCTCAGTTATAAGAAAATAATTATTAGACTTGTTCAACAAATAACAGGGTTTAATTTTTGGAAATAATTATAGTTAAAAGTTAGAGAGAAATTGTGATAAAAATAAATAAATAACAGACATAATGTCACAGACAGTCGGAACCTTTGATAGAAAGGGTTATTTTTAATCTAAACTCAGATGAGAAATATGGATTATGTATTCTAAAAACTTGTCGAATGTGCCAATCCCAAAACTTTTTTCTATCTCATACATGTTAATACTTTAAAATTTGTTATCACAGCAGCAATAAATCAATATTTTTCGTTCTTCTGTTGTACGTCAGCTATTTGCGAAGCGCCGTGTTATTATCGCTGCACGAACAGCCGATTTAAAACAGCACTACGAAAAATCCAGAAAATCACACAAAAATTGCTATCACAGCGGCCCTCTTCCGTCGGAATAGCCCCAAATTCAATTCGAACCTGCAAGCAATAATCAAAAACATACACATAAAATTTGGTTCAACTTTATACACTTTTCGATGATGCTATAATGAAAACGGCACAGAAATCGCTATTACAGTGCCCCTACTGGCGGAATATGTCCAAATTCCACAAGAATCAGCTGGACACACTGTAAAAAAAAACTCGGAAACGTTACTCATTCTGGTGGGGCAGCAATGTGGCCCATCGTTTCTAGTTATGTTTCCGCATATTTTGGTCAGATGTTCATAAAAGTTTCCGCATATTTCGGTCAGATGTTCGTAAAAGTTTTCGCATATTTCGGAAACATTTACGTGCATTTCGGAAACGTTTCTTTATATTTCAGTCAGATGTTCAGTAAAGTTTCTGCATATATCGGAAATGTTTTTGTGTACATCGGAAAGGTTTCTGCATAATTCGGAAAGTTTCCTGTATTTTCCGTAAATGTTTCTGCATATTTCGGAATCGTTCCTGTATATTTCTGAAATTTTCCTGTATTTTCCGTAAATGTTTCTGTATATTTTGGAATCGTTCCTGTATATTTCTGAAATGTTTCTGCATAATTCGGAAACTTTCCAGTATTTTCCGTAAATGTTTCTGTATATTTCTGAAATGTTCCTGTATATTTCTGAAAGGTTTCTGCATAGTTCTGAAACTTTCCTGTATTTTTCGTACATGTTTAAGTGTATTTCAGAATCGTTCCTCTATATTTCTGAAATGTTTCTGCATAATTCGGAAACTTTCCTTTATATTTCAGAAACTTTCCTGTAATTTTCGTACAGGTTTAAGTGTATTTTGAAAACCATACTATATATTTCAGAAATATTTCTGTGTATTTCGGAAAGCTTCCTGTATTTTTCGGAAATGTCTCTACATAATTTGGAAATATTTCTGAAACGTTTCCTTGTAATTCGGAACCGTTTCTGTATTTTTTTTCTGTATATTTTGGAAACCTTTCTGCTTACGTTAATAAGGTTTCTGAATTTATATTCAAGGCTTGTTATCAGTCAGGACGCAACTTTCCTTCTGTAATGCTGGCTTGGAATGCATCCATATTTTTCAAATTCTCCTCAAAAAAAAAAAAAAAAAAAAAAAAAATTATACCATCTGTTTTCTGTAGGCTCTTCTTGCAGAATGTATCTGTCTTTTTTATTTGCCAAAATGTTTCTAAAATTTATATTTAATTTTATAGTTTAAGTGTTAAAATCTAAGTGAAGCATGCATGTTGTATGAAAGATTTTAGCACTTTAAATAAAACTAACAATGAAGTTTTAAAATATTTTGTCAATTAAAAAAGAAAGAACACATCCTTCAAGAAGAGCATACAGAAAATAAAAGGTAACAATTTTAATTTTCCGTGGTGAAATTTGAAAAATATGGTTGCATTCCAAGCCCATAAGGTTTAGCATTGAGAGGGGAATTTGCAGCCTGACTGATAAGGAACCTTAAGGAAAGGGCAACTGACGTCACTGTTGGTTTGGAAGAAAAACCTGTCCGTTCTTTACGGCTCCTACAGTACACATGAGATGGAGCGATTTGATTGGTCTACGTTAAACTGGTCTATGATATGATTGGCCTACGTCGCCATGACGATTCCTGCAATGATAGCTGCGACAAAAATGCAGTGCTACATTGGTTGATGGAACTGTTTGTTTGTAAAAATGCCCTTTCCTTTCTCTGTGGCTTTTCCGAGAACGGAACATTTCTAGATAAGATACTAAGCTTTCTGAACACATTTGGAAAAAAATATTATGATTTTCATATCCAAGTGTAACGGTTTCTGAAATTATTAATAACATTTCCAAGTATGTTACTAATATTTTCCAAAGAAGTTACTATTATTTCTTAATTTATGCTGTTAGTGTTCGGGATACCAGAAACACAATACCTAGATATTCTAGGTGCTGTACATACGTAACATTTTTCTGGAGCTATGAAAATATATTGAATCCTAATTTTTCTTGCAAAAGAAATGATGTGTCTGGACTGGTAATGTTTCTACGATTTTCTTTTCTAAGCAAAACAATTGCTAAATTTAATCTACTAACAACTAATTCAACATTTCCAAATATTGCAGGTCAGAATTTAGTTCTTCTATATTCAGAACCAGATTAATTTCTGAATTTAGTAGAAAGAAACACAAGTGTTGTTTTGAAGCCCCTCCCCCCTTTCATTTGACATTTCTTTTTTAATTTTACATACATGGAAAATCATCAATGCTACTGATATTATTTCCCAGAGGGCTTAGCAGAGTTCATTTATGCTTCACTAAACAGCTTTTTTATATTCAGATACATTTAGTACATATAGTTATTGTATTCTAAAACCCAGATGGTTTCTAACCGGCATATCAAGATGCCATATGATTGGTTAACAGCCCATTGATCCCATTCATATTTCTCGCTTAGATAAGTCTCATGAAGATATGTGATTGTTCGTATTATTTAAATATCTCTTTAGAAAATAAATATTTCTAACTTATTTTTGCAGGGATGCCTTTCTCCCTTTTTTTAATTGTCAAAATATTTCTAAAATATATGTCTGATTTCATTTTGTTAAAATCTTGCATAGTGTTACAAAGATTTTAACATATTAACTTTTAAATTAAGTACACATTTTAGAAATATTTTGACAGTTAAATAAAGGAAAAATGCTCAATGAATAGTACACACACAAAAAAAATGAAGTTAAAAATATTAATTTTGTAAAAAGATAAAAAAAAAAAAAAAAAAAGAATGCATTTTACTCCCTTGAATTAAACATTAGTGAGGGAAATTCAAAACACCAGTGAACAGCAACATTTTAACATCGATACTATATTTAGGAATTTTGTTTTTAATAAAACAGTAACAGATTGGAAAATATTCTTTTTTTTTTTCACACATACTTTTCTTGTTACGAAACTACAATTTGATGGTTATATATAAATACTTGGCGGTTTGCAGTTACTTTTGTATCGCATTAAAAAAAAAAAAAATGCAGAGAAAGTGTTTGAGACACTCTATTTACCGTATTTTCCTGCATATAATCTGTTAAAAAATCCCTCAAAAATTTTAAGTACGGATTATCTGCTAAAATTATTTTTAAGCAAAAGTTCACGTCAGATATCCAGTTTCTACCGGCAGTCATAAAATAAAAATGTAAACAGCTATCACATGATTGTCTGCTATCTACCGTTCGTGGAGTTGCTTGTGATTGGTTCACATGACGTGTACATGGGAGTGGCTTCCGATTTTTGTTATATTTTTTAGCCTTTTGGCAACATGCTTCTATGAAGTACAAAGCGTTTCTCAACTCATCTCTTCAATTCAGCTTTAGGATTAGCCTGCTGTCCGCCATCTTGTTTTTTAAATCAAAACACGTTTGTTTTGTTTCTCATTTCCAAAATAATTTTCATCCATATTTACTTATTATAAACACGTTATTTAATTTTATTGACTAATTTATTTATATTTAATAATAAAAGTTAAATTTAATAATAAAAGTTAAAATGTTTTGATTTAAAAAGTGAGATGGCTGACCGCGGGCGATAAATCAAAACATTTGTTTTGTTTCTGACATAATCAAGTTAAATCAAAACATTTTAACTTTTATTATTAAATATAAATAAATTAGTCAATAAAATTAAATAACGTGTTTATAATAAGTAATTATGGATGAAAGTTATTTTGGAAATGAGAAACAAAACAAATATGTTTTGATTTAAAAAACAGTGGCGGACAGCAGGATAATTCCAAAGCTTCAATTTTGTCTGAAATTGGCATACCAGTCACAAAATGACATCTTAGGAGTTCAGAATAGATGTTTGAGACATAACCAACATCTACTTTTCAGGCTCTCTAAATTCAATTTTGGTAACACCTGGCACTAATTTAAAACAGAGAGAGAGGTTTGTCATTATTTTTATTAATTGTCACAGTAATAAATAACATATATCTGAAATACAAGGTGCCTCAAATATTATATGCTTGAATTTTTTTCATTTTTGTAAAAGCAACTGCAACATCTAAACCAGGTAAATAATCCTATGGTAAGGAAAGATAAAAGTACAAAGTTCAGTTTTAGCTGTAACACCTACTTTGCAGCATCAAAATTTGCAATTTTGTTGACACATGATGCCAATTTCAAATAAGCAGATGCAATAAGATAATGTGCCAATATTACTTTTCTCTTTATCATGATAAAAATTAAGTCCTATAAATAACTCAGTGCCTCAATCACCTTCCTTGCAGATTTTTTTCTATTTCAAAAATTCAGTGGTACAGAAGTTGTAACTGTTAAGTAGATAAGTAAAAAGTGTTATTTTACGAAGTTTATTACCACATAAAATTTCTACTCTTAGTCATACACAATTTTAACAACAGTCTGTTTTCTTATTATGCAATACCTGTCTTCAGTATTTAATAAACAACTTCAAACAACATAAAATAAACAATACTATTATTTTCTACTTCTGTAGTGTAAAACATTTTTACATATCCAAGCATTAACGTGTATTTTTAAAAATATATTTTTGCATCACTATTATAGTCCCACTGCAATCATTACAATCCAAGTTTAATTCAATTGATTAACTTAGTTAAATTAATCACAATAAAAGAAAAGTAAAACACATAAAAGTAAAAAACAAAAATAATATTTAAAATAATTCTTATTTTCTTTCATTGTGATTGATTAAGCTAAGTTTAACTGTGTTAATTCACTTTAATAAATTAATAGATATTTGTAATATAAATAGTATCTACTAGGAGATGAACCACCAAACTGTGATTAACACCATTGTGCATGCCTTTTGTATGAGTGGCTAATTGCAAGCTTAACCCTTTGTGACTCAACTACTCTGATTTGAAAAACATTTACTCATATATATATATATATATATATATATATATATATATATATATATATATATATATATATATATATATATATATATATATATAGACTAAAATGTACTTTTCTCACATCTGAAATAAACAGAAAATTATATACTTTTCATAATATTGTTAATTTTTTAATACAAATTTGTAAAGTATACGAATTTACCGTTGTAAAAAATCTATCTTTGGCTGTCTCCAGCCTGTTTAATTTGACAGAATTTATGAAATTCATTTTAGCAATAATGACGTGAAACTGCTCAAAGATAAGTAAAAAATTGGTATTGAAAATTAACCCAGTATTGCAATCTGTTGAGAATTTTATGAGTAATTTACATCAATTGCTGTGTTGGAAGGTAGCAGCAATAAATGAAATCGCCTTGTGTAGGAAACATTGATATTTGGGTATTTTACAGATATGCAATGTGCTGATACAGATTGTTAACGGCTTGTTATTAAATTGTATGCTCAAAACATTAATAATAATTAGTATTAATAAAAATACTAAAGAAAAAGAACAATAAAAATTATGTGTTGATTTACCAATGACCTCTTAAAAGAAACCATCTATGTTTCCAAAATACATAAATTTAAAAATAGGTAAAATACCAAGCATCTTTTTAGGAATTAATAAGGGTTAGGAATTAATAAGGGTTTAGGAATTAATAAGGGTATCTACAAACTACATTTAATATTTTGTAAGGAAAAAATAGGAAGATTTGTGTCAAACATGTTCTATTTAAAAACCATTTAAGAGAAATGAAATAGAAAACGGTTACAAAAGTTGAAAAGGATCAATAAAACTATAGCTTAATTATCAAACAACACTGTTGGAAAAAAATCTAATATCTGAACAATTTCAAAAAAGCTATAAACTGCATGTACGTCTAATGTGTAGCCGGCTGAAATAAATCACCAGGACAGATATTGACAATATTTTTTCTTTGTTTGTGACGCAAATCACATACAGTCACTATGTCATTAAATTTTGTTATTTTAGATTTAAGTATTCATGTTAAACATACAAGCTATATGCAAACCTCATCAAATTTTTAGAGTTGATAGAAAATAAACCCCTTTCTTTTCTCTAGTGATAACCTATGAAATTAATTTTACTTATACATATTTCCCTATTTCAATTTCTAACACATATACTATGACACAGAATTGCCAAATAATTCCTTTTCATTTCAGGTCTTTACTAGGTGGTATTTAAAAATGGACATTTGATATTTATTAAAAAGTTTTATAGCTGTAAATGTAACAGAAATTAAAAATTGAATCAAACTAGTGAACAACTTAGTTAATAATCTACAATATTTGGAATATTTTTATAAAGATACAGCCTGAAAACAAACTTTAGTTCATAAGCTCCCATGAAATTACATTCTATTAGCAGCAACTTTAATGTACCAGCATCACAGTTTTACACAATGCCATATTTTACTCCTGTATTCTATGTGATTATTTTTTGCAAAGTAAAAGAAATCACAGTATATTCATTTAGGTCAATTATTGTAAACAGAGTACATTTCAAATAAGTTTTTTATTTGCAAATACTTAGTACATAAAAATGATGTATATTTTTAACATTTCCTGAGATCTTGCATATTTATGCTTTGAAAAAACGAAAAATAGTTACATAGAAATACGTATTCTATTTTATAATGTTTGAAACAAGAAAAACTTTAATGTTTACACACAATAACTACACAAATATTATTCTAAAAGATACATAAACTGATATTTCACTAAAACAAAAAATATAAATATATAAAACAAAATGTCTCACAGTATCAAATAACAACATAATTTTTTTCATAATCAGTACCATAAAAATATTCAATTTAGTAATTTTACTACAAAATTTTTCATAACTCATGGTAAATGCTTAGCAAATGCTACAAGCTTTCTAGGTAAACTTTTAGGCTTGAATTTTAGAATGTAAGCTTCAAAAAATTTGTAAGTGGAATATGCCTCTTTAGGGTAATGAATGTTTGCTACAAAATATAATCCTATTAAAATGGAAATGCCTTCAATAAAGTCACAGCATTCAACTAATATTTTATTTTCTGCAACTATATACATTTCAGCAGAAGTAAAAGGATCTCCTATTATACTCAAATGTGGGGTTATGGGTGTTTCTTCTAGCTCACTTAAAACTGATTCTGCAGGATATTGCTTGTAAATATAATCTGGGTTTTCTCGAAATAACTTTGGTAAAATTAACACAGCTTGAATGAATTTGTTGTTTATATGACACTCTGCATTAGAGGTAATTACGAGATTCTCTTTTTTTTTCTCAGCATACTGTATAATAGCAGAGCTGCATGCATGTAAAGATGTTATCACAGTTTTTTGTAAATCACACTTATTGCTAACATTGAAATCGTGGTTTATTCCAAGTACTGTAAATAACGCTGGATAAATATTTTTCAAGTCCCCTAAAAGGATGTTAGATCTAATCAGATTCCGTCGATCATGATAAGTCTTTTTTAAAGCTGTCTCAATAGTAGAAATAGATCTACTCGAAGGTGTTTTTGACATTTCTAACATCAATATTTCTTTCTCTTGCTCTATAATTTTCGAATCCTCTTTGTTCTCAGTTACTGCAGGGGTATTTTTTAACATCTTCTGTGGATATTCAAGTATACTTTTTGTTGGGTCGTGAAGTTTCCTTTTATAATTGAATTTCTTTTTTCTCCTTAAATCATTCTTTAATCTATCATAAATTTTAAGTGCCCATCCTTCGTGGCCTTCTCCTATGTTGGATTTTAATACAGGGTACTTACAGATTAATTCCCTTGCAACAATGTCTCTCTGGCAAAGTGTTGGTTCTTCTGTAAATTTCCTAATTTCCTGTGACAGAACCGATAATAATTCTGATTTTGTTGCCCATGACAATTTTCGAACATTTAAATCATTTTTAAGATCATCAGAAAATTTATTTTCTGGAAGATTAAAAGAACTAGGCCAATCTTCAAACACTGGAATAATAATAAAAAAAATTAATAAAAAAGTAATATATTTTCATGATTCTAAAATACATTTCACTTTAAAGTTACTAGTTTAAACCAGGGTTGACAAGTTTTTGAAGCATGAGGGTTTTTACCGGATTTTACCATGTTTTTTACAAGTCATGTCAAAAACCTCCTTGTCAAAAATGTCGAAAACCTTTTTTTAGGAATTTGTTTTTACATAATAGATATTATTTTTTTTTCATTCTATCTTTAATATAAGTCACTTCACATGAAATATTCAATATCAAACAGACTCTAAAGTATATTTATTCATCCAAGAAAAACAAAAACTATATTAAAAAATAAATAAAGCATTTAAGAATCTCTGTAAATGTAATAAAAATTTAAGAATAAGGTAAAATATTTTTACTCATACAGTCATATGTATGTAATAAAAATATGCTATGTGTTATTTTTTTCAACTTACTTTAAGTAATAACTAAGTAATTTAAAATAAAATGTAAACAAGACATAGTGTGAATTTATGGTAGCTTTAATAAATTTCGATTTAAAAAATATTTCATAACTTTTCATGTAAAAATATACGTGCTTGAATGATCTATAAAATTCTTATATACTTGCACAAAAGTTAACAAATAAAAACTATGGTATATAAATATATAAATTATTATTTTATTCTGATTTTTCTTAAATGTTTTTTGCTATTCCTTAAATTTTAAGTCTAAGAGCTTCCAACTGAAATTGGGTAAAATTCTGCCTATTGAACTGAAAACAAAAATCATCGTTTAATTGCATTTATGAAATGCATAAGATAAGCATTTTGAAATATTATGTATAATAATATACAGTACTACTAGATTATCCTGTCGACCAAAAAGCTATCGCCTAGTTGTGGTTATAAGATTAAATGCCAATAAAGGATGATCGTGAATGTCACATTCATTCACATTAAATATGATACATGTTTAAAACGTCAGAGGATTTTTAATCTCGCTTTTTATTTGTATTTTTATTAATGTTTTACTAATTTATGTCTTCTTTCGCTGTTTAAAATAAAAATTATGTCAACATGTAGAATTTGGCTATTAATTTGTCGATTTGTATAATTTGGTGAAATTGGTCGATGGGATAACCAAGTAGTACCTAATATTCAAATTCATTCAATGACCAGTCCTTGACATCTATTGTCAGTCATACCATATAATAGCATTTTTGCATCTTTAAAATGATTTTAATATATTTTTGAAATGTATATTGAATGTTATTTAATAATTATAATAACCTTTTATTATCATTTAATATTAATTTTCATTGCAGTTAATAGAATCTATATTAATGGAGATTATGACAAATATTGTTCTTTCCTTTTTTTACACTTGTATTTTTAAATTTTCCCATTTAGGAAATCCTGCTTTTAAATAAATTTAACAAATGTAATTGAAATTAATAATAATAAGAAGAAGAAGAACAGTAAGGAAAAATCAATTTAAAAATGAATTGTAAGTTGTACTTGCACTATAAATTAGCAAAAAATCAAAAATGATAGGTTTTTGACGGAATAAACCGGTTAAAACATGGTTTTTACCACTGTCATGTCGAAAACCAGTTTTTGACGTCAAAAACCCAACCCTGGTTTAAACATAAAATAAAACAGTATGAAAAGAATATTATATTAATATTTTATTTTTGGAGATAAAGAGAGATGAAGTGTGTAAGTTAAAAAAATTCTTTTTTCTTTTTAATACATTACATGGATTATTATTATTTTTTTTTTTGTTTAATTTCTTGTTTTATATGTAGACATTCGAATACCATTATCATAAACTTTCAGACAAATTAAAATCTGTGAATGTTCCACTTATTTTATCAATTTGCTGGGAATATTATATGACCTCAAGAAAATGAACTTCAAGAAGAGATAACATTATAAACAAAATGTCAATATTAGAAAATAAATTCAATGAACGTCAATAGATAAAATGTTTCTAACTGCTTTTTAATTAGCAGAAATCTGTCATTGACAGTAGTGTTTCCCCCCAGAATAAACAAGAACGAAAAATCATGCGTCAAGCATAGATTATGTAGCACTTTCCGACGCTTCCAAAATAATTTTACAAAACATACCGTTTAATAAGCTAAAAGATAACATCTAAGTAAACAATTTGGAAAACGCATAACATATTTAAAAACATAATTTCAGGAATTTCCAACAGATACAATATTCGGAAAAATATCCGAATACTTTTATTCAGCCCTGTATATGATCTATAGATTTGTATATGCTAGGATGCTAAATTTTAGTTTAGTTAGGAAACGCGTAGCACAGTTTAAAATTATCTTTCTGGAGTTTCTGTCAATAAACGGAAATGTGTTCGCGAACTTTTGTGCTGCCCTGTATAGGATCTACAGAATTTATACACACCAAGTAATAGACAAAAAGTGAGTTATATTTAAAATCGCGTTCAGTAACTTAAAACGCACTTCCAGGAATTACTGTAAACAGACAGTAGAGAATTCTTTTGTGTGTCCCTGTAAATGAACGATGACTGCTATACACACACTATTCTGTAGTAAGCCTCTTGTAATGCACCTTAGATATATATATATAAATTTCAATGCGTTTAAAATAGTGAAACATTATTTAAATAAACCGCAGACGATTTTTCTCCATAGACGTCATGTAACGGAATTCTTTTAACTGTCCCTATGCACACCCTATTCCATATTAAGCTTCTTCTAATGCACCTTAGTGATATATATAAATTTCAATGCGTTTAAAATAGTGAAACATTATTTAAATAAACCGCAAATGATTTTTCCCCATAGACCGCAATGTAACGGAATTCTTTTGAGTGTCACTGTAATAAAACTATAAGTGCTACACACTTCCGTTGAAATAGGGAACATGCTATAGATAACGACAATAACATATAAAAATTGCAGAGCAATCCGAGCATATTTACGGGAGTTAGAGCACGGACAGACGGCCATACGGCCAGACAAACCGAAGTCATAAGCACTTTTCAACTAGGTTGGAAAGTGCTAAAAAGGGCAGGGTGCTCCTTCAAAAAAGAAGCACTTTTTTATGAAAAGGGCTTTTTTGTGCTTTTCATAAGTGATAGCATAATTATTTCAAAGTTTTCTTTCTATTTTAATTTTCACACATAAACATATTTTTCTATTGAAAAGTATTTGTAAATTTTATTATTTGGGCTTTTTAAAATCTGGCAACAGTAGGTAAAAAAATCAGCTATTTCAAACTATGAATTAAATCTTTATTCAGCTAATGAAATTTTGAATAAAAGATCCTACAAACTCTACAAAATTAGTCGAACAAAAAAATTATTTTACTTTGCACATTACAGTTGAGTCAAGTATGTGCCTGCAAAATATGGTTAAACTGCTAATGTATAGTCTTTAATCCTATAAAGCTTATATAGCTGAAATAAATTGACCAATTTCAACATTAAATAGTGCGTAAACTAATTCTTAGATTTAAAAATTGTCTGTTTCAGTGTCATGCATATCTCTATAAAGCTACCAATTTCATGTTTATATATGTAATATACTTTATTTAATATAAGTTGAGAAAGAGCACCGGTTACTTTTTTTAAAATAGAGAGAAATATCGTTACAATCCTTTTTAATATCAAAGTGCATCATTAGTTAAGTGTACCTATGAATTAAAAGTAATATTTTATTTCAAATGAAATGTGAAACAACATTACTTACTTGCCTGTTATTTTAGTAATCTACAAATTTTGATATTTAATTTTCTTTACTCAGAAAATTTGCTTAAAAAAATATTTATTATTCCAAAGAAACACATTTCTTTGAGGTCAATGTGCACATTGAAGTCTTTTCATGCATTTCTATGCTGCCTATCTACATTTTTCGATGATACAATGAGGACAGACAGACATTTTGTAAAAAGTTTTTCGGAATATATGGTCTCTAAAACATGTAAATCCGTCGAAATTTTTTTTTTATTACAATACTTTCTTCTATTATAGATAGAAGAAAGTAAAAAGGGTAAACTTAGCACAAACATTGTACAAAGGTAAAGGAAAAAGCAATGTATGAAGGTTGTAAGGCTGTGTCGCTAAAAAGGGTGAAAATCTTAAGTCAATGTGACATTCTTATTGCATATTTTGATATTATCTCATCAAAAACAAGGGTTAAAAAGAAAATAGCCAATTTTTTGCTTAGTTACATGGAAATAACTTTACCTTTTAATGGAGAAAAGCTCTGCTGATTTGAATTATTGCAAGAATCAAATTGATGTTGATTGCTCTCATTTCTCTTCTCAACTGATTCTGCAGCTTTTTCCCAAGGTTTCTGCAATTAATTATAAGTAACATAAAATTAAAAGTGACAGTTTATTTTTAGGAATTATATCAAATTCTTCGGAAAGTAATGACATATTTAAAGGTAAAAAATATTGAAATATTTAAACAATATTTGCAGGGACAAAATTAGAACAGAATTTCAAATTTAAGTCTGATTGACAATTATTGTTAATTTTGTACTTTTTTTTTACAAAGCACATGAAAAAAGACACCGAACATGAAAAAATATCAAAATGCAACCATAATAACATTTTGAGTATATTATTTTATAAATTACATTTCAATTTTTTCAATTTAAAAAACACCCCTTCGGAAAAAATAGAAAAAAAGTTGTTTTCCGAGCATTCCCATCTCTAGCAACAATAAACAAAATTAGCATTTGACAACCTGTTTTGGCGATCTATCCACCTGGCCTGGATAATACGCAAGTACTCAAAATACTATAAATGAATAAATAAATATTGGTGTAAGTAGGGATGGATCGAATACGAAGTAGTCTGTCTATTCAGCATTTAAACCGAATATTCGGAATACTTAAAAGTATTCGGATGAATTTTCCAAATATTTATTTGTGAAAAGTAATAGGTAAAGTATTACTAGTTATAAAAGTACATGATGACCAATACTCATTTGATGTTATTTTAATATGCTTCAGTGATAAGAGATTTTTTATAAAAGCAGATACTTTGCTATTTGTAGTCAAATTTTAACATGGACAAATTTCGGTGTAAAAATCTGAGTTTTTTTGGCATTGTCTGGTTGTAATCTGTTTCTTATTTGTTCATAAATCTGTTCAGCTTCAGAAAATAAACGTTTGCTATAAACACTGTTGGCAGGTGCGGATAAGCATTTTCTTGGAAGTAGAAGAATTCCCTTTTACTTAGAAGTAAAATAGGTAATTAAAAGTAATAACTGAACTGATGAGTTTCAATATTATGTACATGAGTTCAGAGTTTAGCTGCACTACAAAAAACAAGTCAAAGGCCATTTAAAGGGGGGGGGGAAGGGAAACTTGTTTTCTTTGTAAAATAGTCTATATAGGGGTAAAATCAAAACATATTCAGAGAAATCATTGAGAAAAAAAGTAAGGAAGATGAGGCATTTCCCCCTTATCATTTAATTGTTACTTCTACATTATTTTTTTTTTAATTTAAATTTATTTAATTTAAATTTATTTAATGTGTATTTTCTTTAATATACCACAATGTCTATCCTGTAGCTTTTATATCCATTAAATTAAAATCACTCAATTTTTTTATCTTCATCACCACATAGTTAAAGCAATATATATGAGCACAAAATATAAGCACAAAATATAAAGCAATCATTTGCCAGAAAATAGTTTAATGTACAAACTGACACGTTACCTTTAATATTTGAGAATCATTCTATTCAGTGTGTCTATAATTAGACAATCAGTAATTCAGCTTAGTGATCACATAAAAATTTCTTTTAATTTGAATGAATTTTTGTTTTTCCGGCAATCCTTATCCTTAATAATAGTCCATAAAATTTAATATTTATTCTCATAATTTATTAAAATAATAAAAAAATAAGTGATGAATTAATGAATTTGTGAGTGGAAAGTCATTAATTTTTAGGGTAATTAAATTTAAGAATAAAAATGTAACTGAATTAAAGTATTAAAAATTTAATTTTAAATAAAGTTTACTAAAAAAGCTAATATATATGCAAAAAAGTTTATTAAAAAATTTTAAGTATTCGGTTGCCGAATGCTAAATATTTGGCGTACACTTTTTGACTGAATATTTAGTATTCGGTGAAATTGCTGCTTCAGACAATCCCCAAGTATAATAAAAGTTTAACACACATACTTTTGTTATTATTTTTTCCCCTTTAGCAGACATATAAAAGTTTTAACTTCTTACAGAACTGTTCCAGGTCTTTCAATCTTTCTCCTGTGTTCTTTAAAACATTTCTGAAATTGGAACACCATGCATTTTTTTAGTGTGGGAAGAGAGAAATAATTTTATGAGAAAAAGTAATATATATAGATTGCTTTCTGCATAAGAAATTGGATGTCAGTTCTTAAAGCAGGCTAAAGAGCTCCCAATTTTATCAATTAAAATTATTGAAAGTTTGAGAGAAAATAACTTCATATAATTGTCTTTCTTTAAGCATGTTTATGTTATTTAAAAATATTAGCACCCCCAATACTAAATTCAGATAACAGAGAGGATATGATAATTTAAAGGGATTAAAAAAGAACGACTACAACATTAAGTTATATACATCAAAGTCATTTCAAACCAGGCCATGGAAGCTATAATTTTAGATTCAGAGAAAAATTGTATATTTTACTTTTACAGTAATGCATAAAATTATAAATATTAAAATAAAACCATACCTTATCGTTATCTGTTAAAAGATAAATAACCGTTCTTTCAGGAAGTGCTTGAAAGATTTTATCTTCATCCAACTCTGTTCCATCTTCTAAAAATGACAAAACTTCATCTCCAATATTTAATTTCTCTGATCCTCTTTTAATCAAGTCTTTTAGAGATGAAGCAAATACAGCTTTTCTTAATGTGCTGCTCCACACTTTATACAGCTTTTCATCCATGTCTGTGATGATTTAGTTAGAAAATGTTATATTAGATTTCCACAAAACATCACTTCGAAACATATGTAATTATTGTGCTTAAAAACTGTGAAACTTGATAGTGTTATGAATTAGTAAAATTATTCATAATATGAAATTAGTCACTAAATAATTTAGTTAACTTTTAGATTCCCATGGGGGGAAAACACTTTTGGTCCTCTGACTTAAATTGTTCAAATATGCAAAATATAGTTCATCAATACATTTGAGAGCCTGCATTTGACAAGCCTGCTTGAATTTTCCTTTACACTTTTGGTGATTGCAATAATATAAAATCGTAAATTTATTTATACATTCAAATTTTCTTGATAAAAATTAATATATTTTGACCAATATAAAGACAATTTTAAAGCAAACCAAATTAAGGTGCTACTACACTCACATGAAAACAGACAGTTGCTAATGTTAATCCTTATGGTAAAATTTTGCATTTTAATGATTTTAATTGGATAGCGACCTCAGCTATCCAATAAAAAAAATCATGTAAAAATATGGAAATGCAAACAAGATATTTTTTAAAAATTCTCTCATAGGATTAACATTAACAAGCGGCTGTTTTGCACGAGTGAAATAGCCTCTTAAGAAAATTATTTACTGTTTTATTATTTCTAAGTCAGATTTGTTTTATGTATTGCTTTGGAGTATAACACACATTTTTTATGCGCTGTTTTGTATGCAAAGCATGAATTATGAATTGTAGCTATCATCTAATTCACATAAATAATGCTTCAGGCTCAGTAAATTTATTCTTTTTCCATGCATTGGAATTATATAAAGATTTAAGGGATAATAATCAATAAGTTTATTATGTTCGATACACACATATTCATTCATGTCATTCACCTGCAGAGATCCAAAATGTAATAGTGGTTCAGATGAATACTTTTTCAAGACAAACCACAGCTTAGCGTTGACAAAAAGCATGAATAAAATTTCACCAAAAACTATGTCCCCTTTCAGAAAAGTAATTGGTAGAAACTGTTTTAGTTCATATACTGTCCCTTTCACTGCTGCTTTTGAAACTTGCACAATATTGTCAGTTTCAGTCACTTCATTCAGTATAGCTTTCTTAATATTTTCACTCAGTACATCAGCATTAAACTTAATTCCACCAGATATATCAATGTCCTCTTTTAAAAATCTTTTAAGGGATGAACTATAGTAGGTTTGCATCAATTGATGCCTATAGGTTAAAGTTAAAGGTGGATTTTTAAACTGCTTTGTGTGTCTTATAATTTGCTTAAAATAAGAATGTTTTCCTTCGAATCTAAAGCAAGAATATCTGATTGGTGGTCCGAAATTTAAAATGTGCTGTGGGTAATGTAATATAAAATGCTGTTTTGGTTTTATATTTTTATCAGGAAATAATTCTTTAAAACGTTCAAGATGATCAACTAGCTCAGATTGTAATAAACTGACATAGCCTAATGTAAAATATGGTGCAAATATCAGTTCAACAATAAATTTTAAGTGCATTAGAAATTCCCAATAAGGATTGTTTTCAGGAATGTGACATCCTATCAAAAATGGTAACATTCTTAGCAGACACCAATTTTCTGCTGCTGAGCCAATTATCCCATCTCTCAAAGTCTGTTCTACTGGTTTATTTACAATATCAGATTTTCCATACTGAAAATGAAGAATTCTTTGATTCAAAAATTTTAAAGTAAAATATTTTTTTGAAATTAATTTATTTAACACTGCCTCAAGTTCATATGGGACCATACCTTCTAAAACATCATGCATGGCATCTGGTGGTAGACCTGTTAAAACATGAAAATTGGGAATATCCATCAAAGGAGATCTATATTTAATACCACAGTCAGAAAATGATTTTTTGTTGCTGTGTGATTCTGAAATGTATTTATCATAATCTTCTACATTCCTCAGAGAAAATTTTGAAGGACAGAATTCTGACTGAATATTATCCTTGTTAATCATACACGTTCGGCAAATATACATGACATTTGGTGAGAAGCTTTCAGAAAAAGCCCCTAAAAAATTACTGCCTAGATTATCAGCACAGATGAAGGCAATACCACCTTGAAAAAAGCCTTTTCCAGGAATCATAACTCCTTCATTTGAGAGAATATTTAAATCTGTAATGAGTGGTTTTAGAATTTTATGCAGACCAAATTCTTTTAAGTCAGAAGAACGACATAAAATACTAAGTTGAATAACATGCAAAGAAGATCGAGAACTAGGCTTAAGATTTCCTAGTATATAATAGAACGCTGCCATTTTGTGAATTTTCCTATGAGAACCAATAGGATTAGCTATTTCAAACTCATCAAAATAAAATATGAGACTTAAACGGGGTTGTGAATCAGAAAAAGAATGAAATAAAGCATTGTTTTGATAATTCAAACCATCACTAAAATCTGTATAGTATCCCGATTGATGAGGACGTATAGAATATACTTGTTCTAAAACATCTTTATGCTGCAGCAATCTCTGCAAATTTTCCAGTAAAGGTACATATTGAAAGCTTCTGTTCACTCTCTTCATATTCTTACCTAAATATATTTCTCTGGGTACTACATATCCAAACTTAGATTTAAAAAAAAGTGATCGTTTGTAGGAGGTTTTAAAATCAACAGAGAAAAGTTTATTTTGATTTTCAAAAAAATCGTGCAAATCATCTTTTAGTGTAGTGGATATATCAATATTATGTTTACCAAAGATTTCATTCAATTTATTTTCTATGAGTACCAATTGAAGATGTTCGACACTAAGAGTACTGTCCACAACTTCTTGTATCGCAGATTCAGGTAAAATATATTTTGAGCATAACTTTAATAAAAAGAGTCCAAATTTTTGTTTTATGTTTTCTTGATGAAATAAAGTAGTGCCCGATTCTGTTTCAAGGTAATCATTTGTATTATCAGGACTTAAATTATCTTCAGTCAGTTGTTCTGTATCTTCTGGCAATTGTACATCTTTACTTCCAGAAAACTGTTTATCTTTATTTAAAAATCTTAAACTTCTTCCATGAATTCGCGATAAATGAGACGTTAATGATGAAAACACAGAATATATTTTGTTACAACCTGCTATAGGGCATTGGACTACTTGATGACATTTAAAATGATAGCGCAAATGTGCGATTAAATTTGAAAAATTGCCTGCTTGATATGCACAATGAAAACATTTTATATCTGGTTGAGATGAGGTTTGAGTAATATTTTGATGGCATTTTCTTACATGCCATTCATAAGTTCTCACAGATTTAAAACTTTTTCTACAATTTTGAAAATTACAGTTTATTTTGAAAAAGGGCTCATGTTGATGAATTGATTCAATGTGTAAAAAGAGTTTTTGTTTTGTGATGTACTTTTTGTCACAATAATAACAGCGGTGAACCATGTTTTGTCAGTCGTAAACCAATACATTAGAACCTAAAATAAAATTAGGATGTATTAATGAAACTTAAGATATAAAATCAGGTGAATCTGCCCAAAATAAAATTCTCAATTATAAGTTTTTCTTCTAAGTAGTTTTCGAAGTATGATTAAAAAACGCCATAATGATAGTTTTTTTTATAGTTTCTATGATGTGCAGAATTAAATAATTTGAAAAAATATATTTTATTCATTTTATGGAAACATTTGGGCTGGCTTTAGTTGAAACATATTTTATTAAGGCTCCTGCACCCATTAGGCGAAGCCCCTGCGAGCTAATGCTAAACCATGAGATTATTTGCTAATATTATTTTTTACATTTTTAAACAATTGTTTTTGCATTGGATAGCTGATGTGCATCTCTACATTGCCCCATTTTTTCTTTTGGTTGCAGATATTTTTTATAAGGACACTTTCATTTTCGGAACCGGTTTTGAAAGTGAAAGTAACTTTATAAAAAATATTTGCAACTAAAATCGAAAAAGTAAAAAAGAGCAACGTAAAGATGGACCTCAGCTATCCAATGCAAAGAAAAATATTTCAAAACGTCGAAATGCAAACGATACAGTAGACTACCTCAAATCCTCAACCCTAAAATCTGCACATCATTGAAGATATGAACAATGAAGCTAAACAAACTACTCCGTAAGCAAATCTTATATACATCATTTAAAAGTAGATTTTATTTCCTTCCGCTTCGTACCAATAACTTTCTTCTACAATAATTTGTCGCAGAATTAGTAGGGGGTGTTTACTTTTTTCCCCACGACTGTACATAAAGAGCATAAATGTATCTTCGCTTCTAATACAGTATATATGTTACGGTCACTATGATTAATCCGGTCATTATTAATAATAACCGGTTATTATTAATAATGACCAGTTATTATTAATAGTAACCACGGTCATTATTAATTAATGACCTGATTAATCGTATTGACCTGTAACATATACATGTAAGAATTACTTGCTCTGTATGTAAATGTTTGAAATAAATTATTATTTTGAAAATGGACAAACCACAATATCAACAACAATATGCAAAATAACATATTTTTGATAAAAATATATAGTTAAAATTACCCGGTAATGAACATCTTCCAAAGTTTCTGGCTTAAAAAAAGGGGGAAAAGTTTTTCTTAATTTTTTTCATAACTTTCTTTGACGTGATTTATAATATAGGTCATTGTTGCCAATTTTAATCAAATTAATTAGGAAGCAAAAAATTATGTTCCACAGTGTAAGAAGGTGGTGTGGGGGGTGGGGGTGTCATGCCTTCTCCATTTCATAAAAAATCTATAAATATTCATCACATTTAGGCAAAATATGCCAGTATGGACACATTTAAGGAAGTTCTATTAAAATATTTTTTTAATTAACAGTTATAGCTATTATACTTAAGGTTTTTTTGCATAATAAATTAAATAAGTACAGAAATAAATTAAAATATCCAAAAAGTGAATAATAAACTGTTCGGGTCTTACTTTTTTCTGAAGGATCGGGCCGGGCCTAATTTATTTTTCTCTACAGAGCCGGGACTGGTTTCATTCCTAATCTTCACGGCCCAAAATTTTCAGTCCTAGTTTTGAACCAGACCGTATGAAAATCATTGTCTCGGCGTGGCCTCGTCCGTTCAAAGGTCAGTAAAAAAAAATTAGGCCTGTCCCAAAAACTTTTACCAAAAATGCATACATTTTTAAATCGACGTTATTCTACAATTAAACATTAAAATTTATTATTTTAAAAGAATGGTAGATTTCTACACTTATTAAAATATAGTAAAATGTGTGAAAAAGAACCTGCCTATGACGGAATCCTCTTTTAAAATGAAAAACGTGTTGATCCATGCAAAATGAATATACTAATACGAAAAAAATATATAATACATTTCCACTTGCTAAGAAGGAAACTTGTCTGTAACACATGTATTTATTTATTTATTATTTTTTTTTTCTATGCAATTCCGTCTTAGAAGATTTTACTGTATAACATTTATCAGATTTATAACACTTCAATACATGTAATATGGATTAACAATATTAATAATAACTGAAACATTTACATACAAGATATAGAGATTCATTAAAAAAATAAATATCGCAGCTGCGGCACTTCCATAAAAATAAAGATTATAAACATGAAAAAAAAAAATCAAGATAAATATTTTTGGTCAGAACTCCTCGTACGAAACAAATTTTTAACCCAATCGACATAAAAATCAATGTTTTGTAGAAATTCACTCGGGCCGAGATTTTAACTTTTTCCCGCTCCGGTCCGGTCCGGTCTCGGGCCGAACTTTTAATTTTTGTATCGGCCGAGCCGAAATTTTTTCTATGAATCGAGCCAAGAAATTTCGGCCCGTGCAGATCCTTAGTGTCAATTTCTGGCACATCGACCATATATGAAATTGATTTAAAGCAGCGAGCTGTTTGTAAAAATTTCAAACTTATTACATTCTGTTACGTGCAATTGAAAACACAAAACTAATGACCGTAATTTCCGGTGTATAAGCCGCAGCTCAAATAATTCTGTTTCCGACCAGAAAGTTTATTTAATAAAATATAACCTATTTGTGTATGGAATTTATTTAGCCTTTTTTAATAAATAAAATTTCTGGTTCGTAACAGAATTTTTTTAGCCGCGGCTTATACACCAGAAATTACGGTACTTATTTTTTTCAGTTACATCAGAAAAAAAAGTAGTAATTCCAATTATTCGAATTATTAAAAAATGACTGTTTAAATTCCGCCATTATTTTTTTTAATGCTACATCATTGATAATGTTCCATAGTTCAGAAAGTAACAAAACTATAAAATAATGTACAATTTTACTTCGAATATCAATTTTTTATATTTATTTACGAGAAACAAGTCATACATAACTAATCAATTAATCCATTTCATATTCAATTATATGTTTATATAAATTTTCTAGAATTTTATTTTGATAAAACACGACTCGAATCGCAAAAGTCCAACCCCCCCCCCCTCCACCAAAAAAGAAAGAAAAAGCACTAATAAGACGTTTCAGGTAAAATCTGAATTTCGGTTTCACTTCAAATAACATTTGTAGGTCCGGGTCATATACACTTAACCCATGTAAGACTAAACCGAACCACAGGACAAAATACTCCTGAACCTGATTATCATCCAATCAAACACCGGTATTAGGAAACCCTACGACGATAATAATTACTGATTTTTAAGAATATTACAATTAATTAAGAAACATTAATAAATATTTTTAAAAATTTTAGTTGAGCATATTAATTTTTTTTTATAGTTATATGTAATTTATATATTTTGAGATAACAAATGTATAAAAATTATATTACTTTATATCAATTTTCAAAAATATACATTTATTTTATTTAATTTCATTACTTCGTCAGATTTTTTTATGTTGTGTGTTAACATTATTTTTTTCAAAAATATATAAAATACAAAAATTATAAAAAAAAAAAATTATAATTGAACAAATTACAATAACCATTGGGAAAATGTTCCGAAAGCTTAAAGAAAAAAAATATATATACATTGCCGTACTTTCGTGCTATAGCGGCCCCCACAATTATGATTATGCCAAGGTCATCGCAAAACTTAATATGCATCCTCCTATATACGCATGTATATATTCCAAACACTCCTGTATGTGCCATATAAGTCATATACATGTTACGGTCAATATGATTAATCCGGGTTATTATTAATAATGACTGGTTTAATCATATTGACCGTAATATATACATCATATATGACTGTAACTTGGCCACATACGTCAAGAAATGTTATATATAGTATATCATATAATATTATAATGACATACATGCTTTATAATTTGGTGATAAATCTTGGTCGCTTGGCGATTCATCCTTGGGGGCCGCTATAACTCGAAAGTTCCAAATTTACAACATATCAATGAAAACAGAAACAAAAATATTCCATCCTTGGGGGCCGCTAAACACGAAAGTACCAAATTTACAATATATTAATGAAAACAGAAACAAAAATATTTCATCCTTGGGGGCCGCTATAACACGAAAGTACTCAATTTACAATATATTAATGAAAAAAGAAAAAAATATTTAAACATTGGGGGCCGCTATAACACGAAAGTACCAAATTTTTACTTTATTTTTCATATCTGATAATTTGCATGTATCCTTTTTGTAACTTTAGCATTTTTGAAATGATTTTATGCATATCTATTGCATATTCAAAGAAAAATTCTTCTAAAGTTACAGAATTTCGTCAAAAACGCTTAAAAAAATCTTCTAAAGTTAAAGAATTTCGTTAAAAACTCTCAAAATAGTAAAATGCGAATATCATTTGGTCCATTCTCGACCGAAAGCAACAACCATTTTCCCAATGGTTTATAAAATAAAATAAGTAAATCAAACAACAGTTTAATTATAGCTCTGCCTATTTCATTTTAAAACAAAAATATTCTGTTATTGAAAAACGTGTTTATTTTTTTTGTGTGTGTGTGTGTAAATATACAGTTCTGCATTTGTGTAACAAAAAAAGAGCGCCATTTTCCTTTTACTTTTCGAATCAGTGTTGAATTCAGACACTTTTCTCTGGGACAGATTCCTGTGCACCAAGGGGAGATTACACTATTATTTCACAATACAGAAAATGCTTTAATCAAAAACAAAATTCTTTGGATCATTAAAAGCATAAAATCTGAAATCTTCATGGGGAGGAGGGAGCCATTTCAATGCTCCGAAAGGAATTTCCGAATAGAAACATTAAAAGTTAAGCTTCTAAATAAATTTTACAAAACCAATAGTATGAGTAAAGTTTTAAAGTTATCAAGTGCAAAAAACTTGCATTTATTATAAGTAAAAAAACTTTATACTTACATACTTTTATGTTTATTCTAAAGATTAATCCGGTGTCAAAAGGATCTCTAACAGCTATGATTCTATTCTAATCAGTCTCTGAGTCTCTATGCGATGGATCCTCTGCTTCTATTGGATGTTTCATTGTTTCACGTCATTAAAACGTCATAATGATTCACGCTTCCCGCGAATTATTCCCGCGAAATCAAAGATTTTGCAGAGCACAGCAGATGAGAGAAATTAATTGCATGTGCTTTTTTTTCTCTTTTCTTCATACAATATAAAGAGGAACTTATTATTATTTTTAATGAAAACTCTATTTCTTATTAAGACATCTAACTTTTCTAATTAAGCTAGAAACTATTACATGTCGAAATAAAGATATTAAGCTATTTAAATTTGCTTAACAAGATTTAACAGATATAACTTTAATTAAAGTAAAAGTAATTTAATTACAGTAAAGTATTAAAGTTTATTTCTATGAAAAAAATATAATAACTATCTGTAGTTGTTATAGATATTTCCCGAGTTCTGTTTTTAATTTTTTCCACCTCGAAAAAAAAAAAGAAAAACTCAATCTAAACCCGTGAAACATAAAGCTAGCTAGATCTGTTTCCAACGCATAGCAAAAAATAGTAATAAAGCCAATCCGGAGTCCGTTTCATGCTGAAAAAAATCGGATATATCGAACCTGTATCCAAACAACTCGAAATCGGAAATAAAAAAGAATCGCCTTAAGATATTTATTACAATCATTATACCCGACCATTAGCAAATGAAAAAAAATCCCTAACGGCTCGGCCTACAGGCACAGGTAGATTTCGAAGACGCAGACTGTGGGGCGCCTGTTTGTTGGGAATTGCCGAAGAAATGACCTTTTTGCCATGATGCCACAGTTGGGTTCCATAAGGGACCGCCCACTTCGAAATCTAACTTGTTTGCAGCCGGAGCCGGCAGGGATTTTTTTGTTTTTAATTTTTTTTGCTATAAGGATTGGTCCTATAAAAAACATGTCAATATAAAAGTTTTAGATAATAGTAAGAGGATTTATAATAAATTTAAGCGGATTTGATATCTTGTAAATTGACGAAGTTATGAATTTTTTTTTCTAAACCTCCCCCCTTTTTCCCCCCTTGGGGCCATTTTTAACGATATCAAAAATTTGTTATACATAAATTTTTGGCCCTTTTCCTAGAAGTAATAATAACTTTAAACGGATTCGATAAGTATTATAATTAAGACGTAATGGTTTTTTTTTTCTGTTTTCACAAAAAGCCCCCCCCATTGGTTCGATTTTGCCCATTCACGAACTTGATCGAGATTTTATGCCGCTTGATTTTATGTATGAGTTTGGAAGAGATTTGTGCAGAATTATTGGAGTTATCGTGTCCATAAAAAAGGTTACATAGATAGATAGATAGATACATAAAGTTTTGCACGGGGGGGTGGTTTTGGGTTCTGGCAGTCCTGATCGGCGTAGATCTGCAAAAATTTTTCAAAAATTCCAACATAGGGGAGAACGTAATAGGTAGTATTTCTTACGAAATCTACCTAAAAATGTAGACCCCAAACCCAGCACGCAAGAACGTAAATTCAATTCGGGTATTCGTGAGTTCTGTTTAACCCATTCGCTGCCAAAACTATAAAGTAAGAATTTTCAAATTTCTGGTTGAAAGTCGTTTGCCACCACAAATTCAGAAAGGTAAATTTCGCTTTACTAATACAGCGAAATTTCTGCCAATAAATAAGGCATTTTTTTAAAATTCTAAAATAGTGCTGACAAAGTAATTAATAAATTAATTACTTGGCAGCGAATGGGTTAAACAAAAAAAAAAAAAAATGTATATCCGAAATTCGATTCGCAAGAAACCAAACTGAGCATGGAATTGAATAGTATGAAAGGAAACCCGACCTGTCCCAATCCGTATAAAAAAAAGTTTCTGAAAATTACGGGAAAATCGAAATCGGCTTATAGATCCAGTTGCGGAGCGCCAAATAACATTTTTGTATAGAATACGTTTTAATTCTTTGTAGAATATGTTTTAATTCGAACGCATTAAAAGTACAGTAGAACCCCGCTAATCCGAACTAATTGGGACCGCTGCCTGTTCGGATTACAAAAAATTAGGATTACCCGAAATTCCGATAAAAATAGAAAAGGGGAAGATGCGTGCTAAAGAAATGTAAGTTATAAGTAATCGGTAGTACAGTAAACTTCCTCTAATCCGGCATCCTAAGCTTCAGCATGCTGGATAATCCGGCACGACTTTCGGGAAAAATGGTATGGAGAAGTAGGCTTGCTGAAAGTATAACACTGACGATATTCAAACTCCTTGTTTAATCACTCCTAAAGATCTTTATAATACCAATGGAACTTAAGAATGAGGAATTACGTAACAACCCATTACAAATGGTTCAAAATCGAGAATCTATAAATAGCCCAGCTCAGTAACCAGGTCGACGTTGGGCCGGGGGGGGGTGGCATTTCTGTAGATAATTTGCGAAATCAAACTATTGAAAGCAAAAATAAATTTGTATCATCTGAATTAAATACTTTTTGAAAGTAATTTTATACTGACTGGCAAACAAACTGATATTCCTAATTTTTTAAAGATGGCTTCTACGAGTTGGTCTAAAGTGCACGTTTTCATTTTATATTCGTGTACATATGTTGTACTTTTATATTATTGAGTATTTTTTTTATTCTATTCAAGCTATTTAAAGAATAAAAAAACATGCTTTATTGCGATTTTTTGTTTAAGTCTAACTTCTACACGTTTTCCACGACATTCATCCTGTAATCCGAAAAATTTCGTAAGTTAATCTTTTCAGTTAATCTGTTCAAGTGTAATTTTCGAAAATAAAATCGGTTCGGATTAACCGGAATTTCGGATTATCGTGGTTCCACTGTACTTTAGTTTCTTTTTTTCTCTTAGTAGTTATTTAGTTATTTCAAGTCAATTGAGAAAAATAAATTTTACTTTCTTTTTTTTTTCTAAATCTTTCAGAGAAAAAAAAATAGCTATTTAAATTTATAAATCCAGGGAGGGACTCTTGCCCCTCCCCCCTCTTGCCAGCGCCATTGGAGTGCAATTCTAATTACAATGTTGTTCTAAATTTCCCCATGGGTGTGGGGTGGAGAAGTAGGCTTGCTGAAAGTATAACACTGACGATATTCAAATTTTGGATTTAGGTCCAACTATTTATCATGAAACAACGTTGTGATAAAAATTATTTTTGAACGCATCATCTAACTTAGTATACATTAAACATGAGATAAACAGCAACTTTAATATAAATACGTAATTAAATTAAATTAGACGGTATTAATCGGACGGAGATATCGATGTTCACGCGTAACCAACAATTTACACATACATTGTCGGAAACCTTTCCGTTATGGAATGTAACGTTTCTGAATTCCGTAAGTCTTCCGAAGCTTTGAATATTTTTCCGAAAATACGTGTAACAATTCCGAAATAACAAGTAATTGAGGAGAAGACAAAGTTTTCTATAAATTTCCGGAAACCTTTCCGCTTTGTGCCGAAACGCTTCTGAGTTTTTTTACAGTGCATAGTCACAAACCTATAAAAACATTTGGTTCAATTCTATGCATAACTTCATGCACTTCTCGATGATACAATGAGGACAGACACACGGACAGACAAGTATTTTGTATAAACATGTTTTTCGGAATATCTGACATCTAAAACGTGTGAATCCGTCGAAATCCGGGAGTCGAAAAAAATTTCGATTACAATACTTTCTTCTATTATAGATAGAAGAAAGACTGACGCCACTGCTGCCTTAATTGAATTTATTCTGACCTACGTACTTTCTTGGTTTATCTTTCAAAAACTATTGCATATAAAAACATGAATTCTGGTAATTTTATAGATAAATATATTATAAACACGTTGAAGCAAGCAGTTTTTAAATCGGAGAATATTTTAAGCACTATTTAATGTTGAAATTGGTCAAGATAATTCAGTTACAAAAGTTTTACATTTATAGGATAAAAAACTATGCTTGGCAATTTAACCATCTTTGACAGACACAAACTTGACTAGATTGTGGTATTGCATTGTTCAATCGTTTTTTTAATTTGTCAAAGTCTTTAAGTTTTTTTTTCTAGTTTTTTATTCAAAATTGCATTATCTGAATAGAGATTTAAGTCGTAGATTGAAATAGTTGTTTTTATCTACTGTTGCCCAAACATTTATTTTCAAACTTTTTTCAATTGAAAATGTATTTGCACATGAATATTGAAAAAGAAACAAAACGTTAAAATGATTAAATTAAGAAGAATAGAATCTTGAAGAAAAGAAAGTTTTTCTTTTAATAACAAATTTAATACAGTAGAGTCGTGGTTATCCGAGTTAATGTGGACCAAGTTCACCTCGGATAAGCGAAATACTCGGTTAAACGAGATTTACCTATATTGTCACTAATTTAAGAGATAAAATATAAATTTACACACAATTTGTTAATCTTTATAGCATACTTACAGTCATTGTGATGTACACTGCAAATGCTTGTAGAATAAAAACAGGTAATGAAATTGGTTATTTGAAAAAGTCCTTGATTTTTTTTTCTTTGTGGGATTATACACTTTTTTTGCTGCAAGATTACGCCATTTTTTTACTGTCATCAATATTGTAGGTGTAGCCTTTTCTTGCTGCTCACTGTAATAAATAATTTTTATAATAGAACTTAGACCTTCAGAATGCGTACTTTTTTTTTTTGTTTAACATAGCTTTCATCATCATTGCTCTCTTGTTCGCGATTTTCAACCATATCTGTAATTTCTTGCTGTTCATCTGCATTCATCCACTCAGCAATGTCTTTTTCAGTAAGGGTTTCAGAAACAGGAAGTGTTTGTGCTAAGCTCAATAAAGATTTGTCATCAGATGCTTCATTTTCATAATTTGATTGTCAATAAAGTGTAAGGTGGAGATAAAAGAAAATTCATAAAATTCTTATTTCTAGTCAAAATAAGAGAAGTAGAATTTTTTTTTGTATGTGTGTGACTCGGTTAAGCCGAAACTCGGTTAAGCGGGACTCGGATAATCGCGACTCTACTGTAATAACAAATGAATAATAACTCTAAATAACAACGTTTAAAGGAAAGTAACCTCAGCCTTAAAACGTTTTTTTAACTGTCCGGACACTACTTTTGTCCAGCCTTCCAATTGCACGTGTTTACAGGACAGCTTTATTGGTTTTAAGGCCTAGTTTAAAATCATGCCTTAAGATTCGTAAAATCCCAACATTTGTATCACCTATTATGTGACCTAAAAATGAAATAAAGAAGCCTGTATGATTATAGAATATAGGGGTATATTATATCCTCTTAAATAACATTTTATGTTCAACAACAGGGGTGAGAAAGTGCCTGCTACGTACTTTGGTATTTAAAAAATGAAAATACTTTTGATACAACCTAATATATAGGCGAGAATAAAATGTATTGTACAAAATGAATTTTGAACTCCATATTCGCAGATGCAAAAATATATAAAATAGAATAAAGAATATCTTAAAAGTGAAACATTTTATCATTGTATAACATAGGAACAAAATGAGTTTTAAACTAAAAGAACATAAATGAAAAAAAAATTATCAATGAAAAATATACAGGGTTCTCTCTCTTATCATTTATCCAATCGTAAATATTCAATTCTGAAACCGTTATGTTCAGAATAATAGTTATACTTGCAAAAACGTTTCAAATGTTGTTCTTCATCATATCAAAAGGCATTTACGTCAAACTAGTCATTTTTTAAAGAGTCACGAAATTATTTTTTTTATATAAAATGTGGGGGCAGACCTGGTTCCTCTAAGTTACATGCAGAAAAACTTTCTCCGTTCTGTAACAAATAAAACAGTAAAAATTACATTCTTCTACGACCAACACTTATCAAGATATCATACTTTGAATGAATCCTGTTATGAATTTTCAGTTTGTTATTAATTTGTTTTACTAAAAACGCGTTTCTATGTTTTAAGGGTTTCCATGTAAATGTTGAAGCATTCTATTATCAACAAAACTTAAAAAAGATCGTTGAATAATGGATAAAATGAACTCCTTCATGAGATCTCAAACACTTCATTTATCGGCGATAAACATCATTCTGAACTCTCGCCTATACATTACATTGTTTCGTTCAGAAGACGACATACTAAGAATGAAAGTTACATAACACTCGATACACTCGACATCTTATCAGTAGCGGTCAAGTCATTAAACTGCAAACAAACCCTACAGTTCACCATGTTTTTATATTTATAACATATCCATTCATGAAAAAGAAATATCATAAGCCCACTCCAATCTTATCAGTCAGAGATAAACAATTCAAAACAACATGTAAGTAAATCAAAACCTCGACAATGAAAGAGCCGTTTCACGTCAGGATTTTTTTTCCTGCTCTCAGATTTATGATATGAGTGTATCGGGTGTAAGAGAAAATATAATACAAGTGTATTTCGCAATCAACTGAATTTGCAATTCAATACTTCTTCTGTTTGAAAAAAAAACATAACAATTCGATTGACTAAAAGCAAATTTTGTCAATTAAAGTTTGTTGTATTAGAATAATACGCATCGAAATACGATGTACCCCAGAAGCCCGTTCACATTTTTAAGGGTCCACTCAGCACAGTGTTGGTAACAAAACCGATAAATTTTAGTACAGAAAATTTTGCCTTCTTTAAACGCAGAATTTTTGTTTTAAATAAGGCGAAAACTACTCATAAAATATTGGTGGAAGTTTGCCCCTGCGTCAATCGGACTCTGCACAAAATGAGAAGCTTGGATAAATGTTCGCGGGTTCGAAACTACCGCGGTCTAGGTAAAGGCGGTCTGTGTAAAGTTTTCAGGGTTTTCCTTCTACGAGAACGATAATTCCAGTCACTTTCCCATCAAAAAAACTTCCCTGAAGGCGTACCTCCAAAAGCAATAGGACCAAAATTGGCGGATATTTAACAAAATTCCTCCCGTTCATATCTCAAAAATTCGTAAAACTTTAACACGTTGTATCGGTGTGTGATTTGCACTATTAAGACGTGACAATGAACCGGATTTTTTTATAAAAAAAATATGCAATTTCAAAAAAATTTTAACTACTTTTTGTCTCCAAAGAACAGATTTTTTGGCAAACCTTATAGTTCAAACTGCACTACGACACGACATTTTTTTTATGAATTTTTGTAATGTAAACGAATTTATGAGACACCGTGAAATATTTTTTTTCTTTGACACAAAAGTTGGATTCTTTGAAAAATATTTGGATAAAACCCACATTTTGTGATAATTTGTGAGATGTTTATGAATTTTTGTAATTTGAACTTAATTCTTTGAACAATTCTCGCCTTTTGCGGTAAAAAAAAGAAAGAAAGAAAAACCCTACTCTATAGCAAGTATTGTGGTACAAACCATACTTCGATACAACAATGTGTTAATATTTTATGACATATTTATGAACGGAGAATTGGAACACCATATGTATTTCTACAATAAAATGGCATTTCTAAAAAAAAGTGTGTGTACAGTTTTCCAAAATAAGACAAAAAATTTTTAATAAAATTCCAATGTAGACATTATATGGAACCGTATATTAAACGTGTATATTACAACTGTGTATTAAAACGTTTAAAACAATGTTATTCGAACACATTTCCGTTTATTGACAGAAACTCCAGACGGAGAATTTTAAACTCTGCTACGCGTTTCTTAACTGAACTAAAATTTAGCATCCTATGTAGTATATATACAAATCTATAGATCATATACAGGGCTTAATAAAAGTATTCGGATATTTTTCCGAATATTGTATATGTTGGAAATATATGTAGGAAATTCCTGAAATTACGTTTTTAAATATGTTATGCGTTTTCCAAATTGTTTACTTAGATGTTATCTTTCAGCTTATTAAACGGTCGTGATTTGTAAAATTATTTTGGAAGCGTTGAAAAGTGTTACATAATCTATGCTTGACGCATGATTTTACGTTCTTGTTTAATTGCTTATTTAGATAAATCTCACATTATTAACACTTTCCAAAATAGTTGAAAAGTGTTTATGACTTCGATTTTTCAGCCGTCTGTCCGTGCTCTAACTCGCGTAAATATACTCGGATTGCCCTGATATTTTTGTATGTTATTATCGTTTACTACAGCATGATCGCTATTGAAAATGAAGTGTGTAGCACTTATAGATTTTTACAGGGACGGTCAAAAGTATTCCGTTACATTACAGTCACTGGGAAATAATCGTTTTAAGTTCAGTTTGATGATGCTACGCCATTTCAAAGGTGATGAATTAGATATATAATTACGAAGCGCATTAAAACATGCTTTTTGTAGAATATGGGGTGCAAAGAATCTTTATTCTTTTACAACAAAATAATTCTGTTACACATTGTTCTACGGGGGAAAATCGTTTACAGTGTAACTTAATGATGTTTCAGTATTTCAAACTAAATGAAAATTATATGCATTACTGAGGTGCACTATAAATTGCTTGCTTAAAAGTATGGTGTGCATTGCATTTATTCATTTACAGGGACACACAAAAGATATCGGTCACAGTATAGGGGTGATAATTACAGTATATGTGTGATAAGTGCGTTTTCAACTTTTATTTGCTTTTTTAAGTTTAACTATTTTTTTTTTCATAATACGTGGCGTGTATAAATTCGGTTGATCATATACAGGTCTACACAAGGGAGTTCGTAAACATTACAGACTATGGGAGTGAATTGCTTAAGGGCAGTGTTTAATTGCATTGCGCATTTTCTTTCTGAACTATAGTTAGTAGACTAATAGAAGTTTGTGAAATATAAATAATTTCATATACAGCATACGCAAAGAACCAGATATATTGTGGTTTACGGTTGGTAATTGCTAGAAGTGAGTTTTAAGTTGCCTTATGTGTTTTTTACCCGAATAAGTTTTTACCTTTCAGCTTAATATATGGTGTGTACAAAAGTCTTCGGATAATATACAGGGCTGCACAAAAGATTTCGAGTGCATTTCTATCGATTGCGAAAGTTGTTAAATGTGAATTTTCTAACTTAAATTTATCATGCTATGTAGTATATATCCAAATTTATAGATCATATACAGGGATGCACAAAATAATTCGACTACTTTTTTGACAATGGAAGGTAATTTCAAAAACTGTATTTTTCAATGTTTTATATGTTTTCTAAAATCTTTACTTACATATCTTATTTCACCGTATTTATCGGTGAAGTTTCGATACAGTTTTCAGGATGTGTTGAAAAGTGTTTCATATGCTTGACGCATGATTTTACTGTTGGAAAATGTTTCATGATGTATTGTTCATGCATGATATGTCGTACTTGCTTAGTCTCATTTTGCATAATATCTAATATCCTATTATCCGCAATTTACTTATTTAATTTACTTTATATTATATATATATATATATATATATATATATATATTACAAAATTTAAATTTTTTCCGCAATTATTCTATAAAATTTGTCAATTCAATAATACTCGGTATATAACCCAGCTTATTAAAATAATTCTCATTCTTAAAATAGCCTTTTACTATCCATATGTAAAGCCAATTATTCCTAATCCACTTAATAATATTTATTCGAATGTAGTTATTCTAAAAATGGCGATAGCTTTTTTAATTTATTCTTTAAATAGAACATCTTTATTTTAATCCATTATTAAAATTCATTAGTATTATTCCCGTGTGGTTCAAATTGCTATAACTTCTTTATTTAAATGCTAAAATATCGTATCTCTTAAAATATTCCGCTCAAAAAACCTTATTTCATAAAGTTATCCTATTATTAAATATCAAATGTCTATTAAAATATTTCCGAAAAACTTTAATTCTTTCTTTTTTTTTTCCCCTTTTATAAAGATTCATTTTCTTTTCTCCTTATTATTTTTATTACGTATTAAATTCGAAGTTTAGCTACAGCCTCAAAACAGATAAGCTCGTTTGTTGATATGACAGGCATCTGGTACGAGATTATGGAATATTCGGGAAGGGCGTAGAAAGTTTTTGCATTTTACAACAAAATAAATCCACCGGAAATATTGATAAAGTTCCAAAAGAGACCTTTTGATTCGATAGAAGTGGGTCACGTGACGTATTCTGTATTATTACGCAAGTTAGTTTAAAAACACGATCATCCTGATTCGGAGAGGATTTTTTCGACGCTGGTGTTTGCTAAAAGAATCGGGACGGATTCTAGAAAATAATGGAACGTTGTATTTTTTTTTCGTTTAGCGTTGGCTAATGAGCATTTTCCCTGAAGAGATGTCTTAAACTGGAAATAAAAGGTTCTTCGACAAAAATATGGAGTGACATTTCTTGTTGTTGATGATACCACCCGGCCGCCTGATGCGAACTAAAAGGGAAACCAATAACATCGCTAACCCTATTTATCACGAGCACGACTGCCTTTTTCCCGGATTTGAACTTGGAAACACGACATTAATATAATAAGTCGAACAGGATGCCGTGATCAACAGAAAGTTTGTGTAGTTAAACGTGAAATTTGCCGATTAGAAGAATACGTTACGAGGACGTCTACGCCATTACAGCACGTTTACGTCTGGTGTTTTGTTATTTTGTAGTTTTATAATAAATTAAAAATGGTCAAGCCTAAAAGAGAAAAGAAGAGGAAAAGTTGGCCTAAGTGAAGTTGTTGCTAGAGAATATACTATTCATCTTCATAAGCGTCTTCATGGTGTTGGTTTTAAAGGATTGCGAAAAAGCAGAACTTTTGTGTTATCAAGAAAATTAAAGATTTTTAGATATGTGAAACTTTCCTGTGAAATATGCTCAAGAGTAACTGTAAGTTGGTATTTTTATTTATTGGTATCTTTATATGTTGATATTTATTAGTTTATGTTATATTTAAAATGTTTTATTTATTTAATAGTCTACCTTGAAATTTAAAGGTTTTATATACTATGTTATACTGATTAAATTTTTGTTTTTAAAATTTATTTCTGTTGCAAATATTTAAGTGTTGTTAAGGTTAATTAATTTATTTGATGATTTCGTGTGATACGTCATTGTAATATTATAGACAGCGGTATAATTTATATTTTCATGTTTTAAGAACAGATATTCTTAAAAAAAAAAAAAAAAAAAAAAAAATCTATTATTTTTAAAATGTTACTGAGATCGTAAATTACATATTTATTTACTATTTTATCTATTTCGTTATTTGTATGGTATATAGTGTTATAAGTTTAAAATTTAATGTTTTTAAGATCCGGATATTTAAAAGAAGATCGAGTTAACTCTTTTGTTAGATTAAATATTATGGCAGAACCAAAATTTATAGCATTTGATCCAGATTTAGGAGTTGAGATACAGGCGTGGTTAAAATACTTTGATGATGCTTGTGAAAAAGAAAAGAAGGATGATGATTGGAAGTTTAAAAATATTTCTCAAAATTTAAAGGGAGAAACTCTTAAGATTTACATTAATGATTGCCTTAATTGCACTAAATACGAACAGATAGCTGATATCTTAACTGAGAATTTTATTAGGGTAAATATCCCGAAATTTTCTGAATTTTCTGCTTTGAAATTGGATAGTTTAAATAACTTAGAAACTTATTTTAGAAAGAAAATTGAAATTGGTAGGAAATTGCATTTATGTGAAACTATATTACTACAAGGATTAACCAATGGCTTAAAACCAGAATATCAAAATTATCTAATTGTTAACCCTCCTGAGAGTACAACAGAATGGTATAGAATTGTTAAGCAATTTGTGGAAGTTTCCACCCCTGCTGTTACAAGTCCATCATTACCAAGTAAACCAAATGCAACTAATTTTGACATTCCTCGATATAGTGTGCAGCCTAATAGACCAAATTTTCAACAAATTAATACTCCTAGGCATTGGATTCAGTCAAATCGGCCCAATAATCAATTTAATTCTCCTCGAAACTGGGTTCCTCGACCAAACTATAATTTTCAAAGACCTAGAAATTTTCAAAACAGAGTACAAAACAATTATTTTCAGAACCAGTACCCATCTAGGCCATGTAGAATTTGTGTAAACAAGGGTGTAATGAATGCTTTTCACTGGGAAAAAGAGTGTATTTTTAATAACAACTCAACACCCTCTGATACTCTTCCAATTGGTACTCCTAATGTTTGGCAATTAATTGTGTATGGATATACGAATAATTATAATTTACCATGTGTCGTCGATACCGGTTCAACTATCGCAATTTTACCATTAAAGTTTGTTAAAAAATTGAATGCTAAAATTGAAATTGTTCCTCCAGTTACTATTGGTCAGGCAAAGGGATTTTTACAAATTAATCAAAAGTGTAGTATTCTTCTTAAAGTGGGTAAAATCCAAAAATATGTTAACTTTTTAGTATGTGATACAGATTTAGATTACTGCATCTTGGGGTTAAAAGAATGTTCAAAATTTAATTTAAATATAAATTGTAAGAATTGTACAGTAAAACAGGGAAGGAAGATTATAAATAGGAGTATATCCATACATGATGAGAGATCACTTCATTTTAATACTGTAACTGTAAAAAAATTACAACAAGGTAATGATAACTTGATAACTTCTGATTGTGACAATTTGAATTTATTTAATGATGGTAACTTGATAACAACTTATAATGAAGATACTATTTCATGTAAAGATGAGTTATTAACAAATGGTGATAGTAATGAGAGTTTAAATGGATATAATGATGACAAAGTATCACCATATACTAATGAAAATTTTGTGAATACTCAGGACTTTTTTGCAGCTAATTACAATGATTGTAACGTGCAGCCTGATTACAGAAGTTCAATGACTCCTCAAAATTTTCGCGATATTAATGATTATAATTCAGATTTAATTGGGGAAATAAATTTAATTGAAAATGGGGATTTAAAGGAAATAGTTCAAAATTATAGGGATATTTTTGTAAAACATAAATATGATGTGGGTAAGATAAATATTGAACCACAACGCGTTTTACTAAAATCTGACCTACCTATATCTTTGAGGCCCTACAGAACTTCCCCCTTAGAAGAAAAAGAAATAAAAAATCAAATTCAATCTTTGTTAGCGGCTGGTCTCATAAAAGAAAGCAATAGTCCTTATTCTGCCCCCGTCACCTTGGCTATGAAAAGAGAGGAAGGTAAAAAGACCCGACTATGTATAGATTATAGGAAATTAAATGCAATAGTTAAAAACGATGCAGAACCTTTACCTCTTATCGATGAAATTTTAGATAAATTGAGTAGTGCCCAGTATTTTTCCACTTTGGACTTAGCCTCTGGCTACTGGCACATACCAATACATCCAGCCGATACAGAAAAATTAGCTTTTGCCACCAATTTTGGCCTCTTCGAATGGCTGGTGCTCCCCTTTGGTATAAAGACAGACCCCCCGATATTTAATAGAACCATTAGAAGAATCCTCAATAAATATAAAATTGATTTTGCTTGCCATTATTTCAACGATATCATAATTTTCTCCTCCTCTCTAGAAGAACATTTAAATCACTTAGCAAAAATCTTTGAAATCTGTAAACTAGAAAACCTTAAACTTAAACTTTCTAAATGTAAACTAAATCAAAATAAAATTAATTTATTAGGCTATGAGATCACCAATGGGACTTTAACTCCAGCTAATACCAATATTGAGACAATTAAAAAATTGAAACCTCCCTCTAATGTTAAAGAACTACAACGATTTTTAGGTTCCATTAATGTTTATCACAAATTCATAGATAAATATGCTGAAATTAGATACCCCCTCAATAAATTACTTAGGAAAAACACAATATGGGAATGGAACTCAGAATGTCAAAACTCTTTTGAGAAATTAAAAAATACTCTAATTGCAAAACCAATTTTAAAAAATTATGACCCAAAATTACCCCTCCACATGTTTGTAGATGCCTCTCAGGTAGCAGTAGGTGCAGTTCTAAAACAACCAGGGAAAGATAATTTTTTGCATCCTATTGCTTACCATTCTAGAATTTTGAAGAGTTATGAACAAAATTACTTTATAACTGAATTGGAATGCCTTGCTATCATAGATACTCTTGATAAGTTTTATCACTATTTTCATGGTACTAAATTCACAATCCATACCGACCATGCATCTCTGGTATGGTTAAAGAATGTTAAAAATCTAAGAGGTAGACTTTTTCGATGGTCTTTAAAACTTAGCATGTTCGATTATGAGATCAAGTATCAAAAAGGTTCTACAAATGTCGAAGCGGACATGTTGTCACGAAATCCTGTTGCTTATCTTAATCAACATGTAAGTTTATTATTGGACAAAAAAGAAATTATAGCGATGCAAGATAAAGATAATGTTTGTGACAGAAAATACAAAAAAGAGAATGGGATTATAATTATTCAGAGAAAAGGATTAAAAAAAATAGTAGTACCAATGTCACTCAGGAGAAAATTATTACATATTGCTCATGATAATTTTGGACACTTAGGAATACAAAAAATGCTTAACTTAATATCTCCAAACTATTATTGGCCCAACATGACAATAGATATTACACAATTTGTTAAACATTGTGATACATGCCAGAGAAATAAAAAACCAAAACAAAAAAGATTTGGCTTGTTACAAGCTATGCCAGCCACAGATCAACCTTTTGAATGTCTTTCTATTGATACTGTGGGTGGATTTAATTATTACAATTCAACTAAAAAATTCTTACACATAATAATAGATCATGCAACTAGGTTTGTTTGGGCTTTTCCATCCAAAAGTGTTACTACCGAAACATACACTAACTGTTTAAAACAAATTTTCAATATTCAAGCACCTAAAACAATACTTAGCGATAGACATAAATCTTTTAGGTCTCCAAGATTCAAAAAATTCCTCAGAAAATATCATGTTCAACAACGTTTTACATCATCACATCACCCCCAAACCAATGGGAAGGTAGAACGAGTGAACCAAACTATAGTTACTAGACTTAAATGTAAAGTTAATTCCATTTCTTCTAAAATACCTTGGACTAGATTATTAGACCAAGTCATCCAGGAATACAATAACACACCACATTCCATAACCAAATTCCCACCTGCCTATTTATTTTATGGTCAATTACCTTATGAATCTCCTTTAAAACAAAATTATTACCCTCCTGTTAATAAAGCACTCAAAATTGCAAAAGCGCGAACTTGTGAATTCCACCTTAAAAGTAAAAGACTCTATGATAGAAAATTTGTTGAATCTCCACTAGAAATACAAGATTATGTAATTTGTGAAGAATTTAAATATCCTAACACTAGAAAATTAGAACCTACTTTCTCTGGACCATACAAAATAATAAATAAACTTTCTGATGTGACCTATGAAATAGACAAATTTAATTATGAGACTAAATTAAATTCAGTTATTGTACATGTGTCTAAATTACGACCATATTTTTCACCAAATAATTTCAGACTATTTCATGAGCAACCCAAACAACAATCAAAACCAACACAGACATCACAATCACCATCACAAAATCAAACTAAAGTAAAAACAATAGAGTAAATTCTAATTATTTAAATATCTCTTATTACAATAATTTTCAACATTATCAGGTATGTTCTTGGTGCGCAACGAGAATATTACTTGTTTTTGAGAGTTTTTGAGGTTGAGTAGACACCTTATGCAGGCATAAGATGTGTATTTTGATTTTAGGAATTGTCAAATTGATGTTGAAAAATGAAATTAAATGTTTTAATTCTATATCAAAATAAACTATTTTTACTTTATTTACTTTTTCTTAAACCAATTGTTTCAAAAATTTAATATTATGTTATTTACTTCAATAGATAATCAAATAGTAACCGTTTATAAGTATTTCTATAATTATACAAACATATAAATGATTGGATAGTGATGATGTGATTTTACAGTGATTGTTTTGGTGTGACAATAGAAAATTAAGTATCTAAACTAATTGCCTTTGTATTCCATTTCTCAGCTAAAATTAACATCTTTTATTTGTTATTTATTGTCTTTATTTATTCTAAGTTTGCCAAAAAAACAACTCTCTGCATTTAGGATATGAATACTTATAACTTAACAGTATAATTTTGTAAAAGGGTATCAGAGGAAAAAATTATTGTAAGGAACTAATGGTTGAGAGTTCAATTTCTAAATATTTAGATTTAAATTTATTTGGATTTTGAAATTATTATATATATATATTTTTTTGTATACTTTCGACTGGCAAAAATACTTTCTTATATAATTAAAAAAATAAGAAATTTATTTATTTGCTATGTAATTATTTTATCCTCAACCAATATTTCCCCTAACAATAAATAAACAAACTGTGATATTTTCTTAAATTATACTAATTTTATTATATTATTATTATTTCTACTATTGAATTATATTATGAATTACTACATATGTTGAGAAGTATTAGTTATATTGAAAGTTATTATTGTTATGTTTATGAATTGAATTTTATTATAGCATTTATTTATATTATTGAAGAGTTATATTATTTATTAGTGAAAAAATGTCTGACAAATATTAGTTAAAGATGTTGGGATCCCAAGAGAAATATAACAGATCCCACAGGAATATAACAAAGATAACATATTCCCAGTACAATAAACAACCAAGAAAATAATTTGACTTGTTTATTATGTGAGAAAATTAATGCGATACTTAAGAGAAGATGTTGTGACAAGTGCTAGCATTATAAAGTATTGGTAAGAATGACTACAGTTTTAAAATTTTGATGGAGTAATGTCTTTATTTTCAGCCTTTACATAAAAACTGTATTTTTAAGAAAGGGACTGCAGTAACCATTTTTTTTTAAAAACAAAATGAGGACTTATCACGATCCAAGAAAGAGACTGAAATAAAACAGTTGGATCTAATGAACTCAAATTTGAATTAAGTCGAATTTTTTTTTAAAAACTTTGTTTTAACAATTTGCTAGTGACTACTTATTCTAAAGCTTGTGAACTTGGTAAAAGCAAAATTCTGTTACTATTATTATCCTGTTTTTTCTGTTTATTAATATTTATTATTTATTGTTATTGTATATTTCTTGTGCACTTACAAATGGTAAATGAGATTGTAACCATTTCTTGTATTATTTTACAGGGGAAATGCTCGTAGCTTTATTTTTATTTATCAATTTTAATTGATTACTATTATTTTATTTTTGTTTTTGTTTTTGTCTTCCAGTTCTTCAGAAATTCCCCATCTCCTTGCTGGCAGTCTCTAAATTTATACTAGTCAAAATTCAAATTTCTAAAATATTAAATTTATATTGTCTGAATTTATAGTTACTTAACTATTAACTTCATCCAAAATCTTTAGGGAGGGGGGATAATATTACAAAATTTAAATTTTTTCCGCAATTATTCTATAAAATTTGTCCATTCAATAATACTCGGTATATAACCCAGCTTATTAAAATAATTCTCATTCTTAAAATAGCCTTTTACTATCCATATGTAAAGCCAATTATTCCTAATCCACTTAATAATATTTATTCGAATGTAGTTATTCTAAAAATGGCGATAGCTTTTTTAATTTATTCTTTAAATAGAACACCTTTATTTTAATCCATTATTAAAATTCATTAGTATTATTCCCGTGTGGTTCAAATTGCTATAACTTCTTTATTTAAATGCTAAAATATCGTATCTCTTAAAATATTCCGCTCAAAAAACCTTATTTCATAAAGTTATCCTATTATTAAATATCAAATGTCTATTAAAATATTTCCGAAAAACTTTAATTCTTTCTTTTTTTTTTTCCCCTTTTATAAAGATTCATTTTCTTTTCTCCTTATTATTTTTATTACGTATTAAATTCGAAGTTTAGCTACAGCCTCAAAACAGATAAGCTCGTTTGTTGATATGACAGGCATCTGGTACGAGATTATGGAATATTCGGGAAGGGCGTAGAAAGTTTTTGCATTTTACAACAAAATAAATCCACCGGAAATATTGATAAAGTTCCAAAATAGACCTTTTAATTCGATAGAAGTGGGTCACGTGACGTATTCTGTATTATTACGCAAGCTAGTTTAAAAACACGATCATCCTGATTCGGAGAGGATTTTTTCGACGCTGGTGTTTGCTAAAAGAATCGGGACGGATTCTAGAAAATAATGGAACGTTGTATTTTTTTTTCGTTTAGCGTTGGCTAATGAGCATTTTTCCTGAAGAGATGTCTTAAACTGGAAATAAAAGGTTCTTCGACAAAAATATGGAGTGACATTTCTTGTTGTTGATGATACCACCCGGCCGCCTGATGCGAACTAAAAGGGAAACCAATAACATCGCTAACCCTATTTATCACGAGCACGACTGCCTTTTTCCCGGATTTGAACTTGGAAACACGACATATATATAAACATTTAAGATTTATCGAAGATTCAGGAAATAACTTTTAGAACTGTCACATTAAAAATATTCTGAAACTGTAGCTATTAATGGAACTATTATACACTAACTATTCTGAGACTGGAACTAGTCTTAATAATTCTTTTAAAACGATAAGTACATTTCTTCAGGAGGACAGAGACCTCCTAAAACTCCCATTTCACTTTCATTTTATTTTTGAAATACCATATATATCAGGAAAGAATCATCCGATTACATAATTTAATATTTTCCATAATTACAAACAAAAGATTTTAATTAACATGTCATTGTAAAGAATTTTTTTTGTTTTTACATGTGTTCAATATGGCTTTCTTTAGTCACCCGTATAATATCATCCCGAAATGCCAATTCTTGCCCAAACACGTTGTAATGTTTTATTATTAACTGATTGTAAAGCATCATAAATGCGTTTTTTTAAGTTTGGGCAAATTGTAGGCAAAGGTGGTATGTACACAATGTCTTTGACATATTCCCAAAGGAAGAAGTTGCAAAGGGTTAAGTCAGGTTATCTAGGAGGGTAGCTGTGTATAGGACCAAATCATAATCATCGGCCGCACTGCGACCAATGCAGCACTGCTAAAAGTTTTCAGCAAACTGTCAACTCGTTTCACAGTTTTTATAGAAAACGGTTACATAACAGTAATTTAACTCCAGTCTGACCATATTATTGACCATATTAGGGTCAGAATATAGTTAAATTAAAATTATGTAACCGTATTCTATAAAAACGGTCGAATGACTGGACAGTTTGCTGCAAATTTTAACAGCGAATGGTGTGGTAGTTCTCTGTTTAGAAATTTACGAACCTCCAAATGCCATTGGGACGGTGCACCATATTGTTAAAAAATGAAATTTTGCATATCTTCCTTCAACTGAGGGAAAAGCCAAATTTCCAACATATCGAGATAGGTAATACCGTATACTGATTTTTCAGCAAAAAAGAACGGTACGTAAACATTTGATGAAGATACACTAAAAATTTAACATTTTTCTTTTACAATGATATATTAATTATAATTTTCTGTTTGTAATTATGGAAAATATTAAATTTTGTAATCGGATGATTCTTTGCTGATAACCCTGTTTATGCAGGGTTTTTATAATTAAAGTTCGCCTATTCAAAAGGCTCTAGAGCCAGTTCTATGGCTTCAAACGAAACAAAATTTCACTAGTACGTAGTTGAAGAGATGCGTTCTGCGAAAATCGAAAAAACAATTAGTTGCATTTTTCGTCAGTAGGTGGCGCTGCGCCAATATTTAAGGCGATGTTTGCAGATTCATTATATCAATTTCAGTCAATCCAGACGAAGCACACAAATTTAAAATTTTCAACAAACTTCGACGAACTGCGAATTGTTATAACTAAAGTTCACCTAATCAGACAGCTCTAGAGCCTGACCTATGACTCCAAACAATACAGAAAAATGAAAATAATTTCATGTGATGTAATCTGCATCAACAAAAATAAAACATGTCACTCGGAAACGAGGAAATATAACGAAGAGTAACATTACGCATGCTCAATGAATCCTCCACCATTTTCAATAACGCATTCCAGCATTCCATTCTCAGAATTGTGCCTTCTACAGCATTGCGTAAACTGTCCTGTGAGATTGAGCTAATATGAAATCTAACACTGTCTTTCAGATCAGAGATTGTCTGACATCTGTCTTTAGATACAGAATCTTTCAAAAATCCCCACAACCAAAAATCGCATGGTGTTAGATCAGGAGATCGTGGTGGCCAGACTGTTTGAAACTAACGACTTATGATGCGGTCTTCTGTAAAATGGCTTGTTAAGATAGTCCGAACTGCTCTAGTAATGTGCGGTGGTGCACCGTCTTGCATAAAAAGGATATTTTGAAGGCAGCCTCGCTGTTGCAGCTCGCGAATCAGAAAATTTGTCAGCATATTGAGATTACCTTCTCCCATTTACGGAACATGTAATGGGTTCTGTGGATGTTAGTTCCTCAAAAAAATATGGCCCTATCATAAACGTAGCTGTGAAACCGCACCACACCGTCACTTTAGCTGCATGCAATGGAATTTCTTGAACAACATTAGGATTCTCTTTCGCCCAAATTCAACAGTTGTGTGTGTTCACTTGTCTCTTTAAATAAAAATGCGCTTCATCAGTCCATAGAATATTCCAGGGCCAAGAATCGTCCACATTCATTCGTGCAAGAAGCTGTAGTGAAAATGATAGCCGACTTTCGGCATCACCCTGTATTAGTTGTTGCACCCTCTGAATCTTGTATGGATAGTAGCGCAAAATTTGACGCATCACTTTTCTCACAGTGGAAATCGGCATATCGACTTCATTCGCAATAGCTGGCACACTTGCATTACCAAATTATGACTGGCTTGCTAAATCCACGGCAGCAGTAGCAATATCTTCAATGCTAGAAATGTCTACCTTTTTTGTCGAGTTTTCCTGTTTCCTCGAACTTTTTAATCATTTTTGTGAACTCCTCGATCCGACATTTGTCCACGTCTAACATCTTTTAGTTTCCGGAATTCTCGAAGCGCTGCAGCTGCGTTGCTGTTATTTTGATAAAATAACTTTACAAGAAGTGTCTTTTCTTTCAAAGTTACCATTCTCTACAAAGCGTAGATTCAAATATTCAAATGCTTTTCAGAAACAATCAACTGTTCCAGTGTCAAAGAAATCACACACATTTTATCAGCAAGTTTTAAATCGTCAGGTGGTTAGAAGGGTATTTCAAGTTTTCGAAGTTGCGACGTCACTTTGACGTCTTTCGTCGAAAATTTGAATAAAATGTGATATTTTTTAAGCGTTGGGTGAAATTTTGTGATTTTGTGTGTTTCATCTAGATTGACCGAAATTGATATAACGAATCTGAAAAAGTTTACTTTTACCAACTGTGAAATAAAATTTCCTGTATTATGTTTTTTACAAAATAAAGGAATCTGCAAATATCGGCTTAAATATTGGCGCAGCGCCACCTATTGACAAAAATTTTAACTTTTTTTTTTTTTTTCGCAGAGCGCATCTCTTCAACTACGTACTAGTGAAATTTTGTTTCGTTTGAAGCCATAGAACCGGCTCTAGAGCCTTCTGACTAGGTGAACTTTAATTATAACAACCCTGTATATATATGTACGAGTGTGTTTTACACTACAATTACATAAGCGTAAGTATCTCGTTATACAGGAGATTTTATCCTATCCTTAAAAGAATATTTACTTACTTTTCAACCACGAAACATCTGCATCTGTTCCAGAAATTGGATAAAATGTCGTGTAAAAATAATACTTATATCAATGTAAACTCCTCTTACCAGACATGTATCTAATTTAGACTTCCAAACTTTTTATAATGTTAATTTGGAGAAAACAGTTTCAGTGATTATTCTATAGTTAAAAGAAAGGAGGTCTTGTCTAAATAAATCATCACTTATTTCTATAGACACAGAGATCGTTATTTCGATCGTCACACAGTTTTAGTGATTATTCTATAGTTAAATACTATTCAGAAAGGGGGTCATGTCTAAATAAATCATCACTTATTTCGATAGAAAAAGCATATTAAAAGCATCCGTAAATTAAACACTTTTTCTAATAAAATATTCTGTCGAAATAGTCGGATTTTTTTTTAATTTTCCTTTTTAACACTTTCCAACCTAGTTGAAAAGTGTTTATGACTTCGGTTTGTCTGCCGTATGGCCGCCTGCCGTCTGGCCGCCTGTCCGTGCTCTAACTCTCGTAAATATGCTCGGATTGCTCTGCAATTTTTATATGTTATTGTCGTTATCTATAGCATGTTCCCTATTTCAACGGAAGTGTGTAGCACTTATAGTTTTTCTACAGGGACACTCAAAAGAATTCCGTTACATTACGATTTATGGAGAAAAATCATTTGCGATTTATTTTAATGATGTTACGCAATTTCAAACACATTGTAATTGATATATATCACTAAGGTGCATTACAAGAAGCTTAATATGGAATAGGGTGTGCATAGCACTTATAGTTACTTTACAGGGACAGTCAAAAGAATTCCGTTACATTACGTCTATGGAGAAAAATCGTCTGCGGTTTATTTAAATAATGTTTCACTATTTTAAACGCATTGAAATTTATATAAATCACTAAGGTGCTTTACAAGTGGCTTACTACAGAATATTGTGTGTACAGCAGTCATCGTTCATTTACAGGGACACACAAAAGAATTCTGTACTGTCAGTTAACAATAATTCCTGGAAGTGCGTTTTAAGTTACTGAAAGCTATTTTAAATTTAACTCACTTTTTGTATATTACGTGGTGTGTATAAATTCTGTAGATCATATACAGGGAAGCACAAAAGTTTGCGAAAACATTTCCGTTTATTGACAGAAACTCCAGTAGCAGAATTTTAAACTGTGCTACGTGTTTTCTAACTGAACTAAAATTTAGCATCCTATGTAGTGTATATACAAATCTACAGATGATAATACAGGGCTGAATAAAAGTATTCGGGTATTTTTCCGAATTTTGTATATGTTAGAAATTTCTGAAATTATCTTTTTAGGTGCGTTCGTAATTATATAAATACGTAGCACCTATAGTCGTCGTTTGGTCCGTCCGTCTGTCCGTCCGTCTGTCTGTCTGTCTGTCCGTCTGTCTGTCCGTCCGTCTGTCTGTCTGTCTATAACAACGCAAAAACTACCCAACCAAATGATTTGCAATTTAAAATATATTATCTTTGCAGAATTTTGTCGAGACATTTCAAATTTTATTAAAATCGAATCAAAACTTTAGGAGATATTAATAAAAATATTTATTAAGAAATTTGATTTTTTTTTTTAAATCGGTGCTTTTTTGTTATAGGAGCTTCCGATGGATGTTAAATCGTCAAGCGACCGAGATGCTTATTTTATTACAGAAATTAATCTGCAGACGATATAATTCATTTCACAGAATTAAAAATCATCAAGATCTGAATATTTATATAACTAGCTGATACATATATATCTGAATATTTATATAACTAGTTAAGATATTTGTATAAACAGTGTCATAAAATATATACTTAACTAGCTGTTTAACCCGTTCTTCGCACGGGATATCATGAATTTAATTCTAAAACGTGCGTACGAACGCACCTCGTTTGTAACGTTTGACGTACAATTTCCAACTTGTTAAATATGTTATGCGTTTTCCAAATTGTTTACTTAGATGTTATCTTTCAGCTTATTAAACAGTATGATTTGTAAAATGATTTTGGAAGCGTTGGAAAGTGTTACATAATCTATGCTTGACGCATGATTTTTCGTTCTTGTTTTATATGCATTGTGAAAAACAGTTGCTAGGCTATAGTTAAATTAAATAATAATAAGAAAATATACGTTGGAAGATTTGTAAAAAGTGAGGAAAAAAATCTTTTTATTTTTCGAACAGATGCATAAAATTTCCCAATAAATTTTAAAATTAATTTCGAATTTTTGACAAATATATTGGCACATTTTCAAACCGAATGAATTAATTTAAATTCTGTATTTAAAATTGAAAGAAGATCCATATTTTAACGTTTAAATCATTTATTAAAATATGCCAGCCTTTTTTGAGTCAATGATGAAATTTAAAATCGTCTGAATTCCCATAAAAAACCATTATAACAAAAGGATTTTTTTCCCGAAAGTTTGATCAAATTAAACAAAAACGTATACAGCTAATTTCGAGTACCTCACCAACATATATATACCAAATATCAAGCTAATCGGATGCTTTTTTAACACTTTCCAACCTAATTGAAAAGTGTTTATGACTTCGGTTTGTCTGCCGTATGGCCGTCTGGCCGTCTGTCCGTGCTCCTCCCGTAAATATGCTCAGATTGCTCTGCAATTTTTATATGTTATTGTCGTTATCTATAGCATGTTCCCTATTTCAACAGAAGTGTATAGCACTTATAGTTTTTTTACAGGGACACTCAAAAAATTCCGTTACATTACGGTCTATGGGGAAAAATCATTTGCGGTTTATTTTAATGATGTTACACAATTTCAAACACATTGTAATTGATATATATCGCTAAGGTGCATTACTAGAAGCTTAATATGGAATAGTGCGTGCATAGCACTTATAGTTACTTTACAGGGACAGTCAAAAGAATTCCGTTACATTACGTCTATGGAAAAAAATCGTCTGCGGTTTATTTAAATAATGTTTCACTATTTTAAACGCATTGAAATTTATATGTATCACTAAGGTGCATTACAAGAGGCTTACTACAGAATAGTGTGTGTTTAGCAGTCATAGTTCATTTACAGGGACACACAAAAAAATTCTCTACTGTCTGTTAACAATAATTCCTGGAAGTGCGTTTTAAGTTACTGAACACGATTTTAAATTGAACTCACTTTTTGTCTATTATGTGGCGTGTATAAATTCTGTAGATCCTATACAGGGAAGCACAAAAGTTCGCGAACACATTTCCGTTTATTGACAGAAACTCCAGACGGAGAATTTTAAACTGTGCTACGCGTTTCTTAACTGAACTAAAATTTAGCATCCTATGTAGTATATATACAAATCTATAGATCATATACAGGGCTGAATAAAAGTATTCGGATATTTTTCCGAATATTGTATATGTTGGAAATTCCTGAAATTATGTTTTTAAATATGTTATGCGTTTTCCAAATTGTTTACTTAGATGTTATCTTTCAGCTTATTAAACGGTATGATTTGTAAAATTATTTTGGATGCGTTGGTGTTACATAATCTATGCTTGACGCATGATTTTTCGTTCTTGTTTGAGAGTTGTCGTGGAAGAGACACACAGGCAGGTAGACACTAAAATCTTTTCGCCTCTCAACTATGAGCATCAACGTGAAATTTCAGCAATTATTCTTTTTATTTTTTATTTAATGTTTTGGTATTTATTTCGTTTTTATCCGATTAAAAAATAGAAATTTACTCAGTTCCATGCGGTATCTAATCTATACTATTTTCAATGTTTTCTGGGCCTAAAGATGGAAAAACGCATTTTTGGTGGCACAAAACACAGAAATTGCATAAAATTCAAAGTATTATAACTCGGAGAATTTTCGTCGTAGAATAAAGGAAGGAATGTTTGCTGTTTCATATATTAGAATATGGAGTACATTTTTCAAATTAAACTTATGGGACCAAAATTTAAATTTTTGTAACTTTTTAAGAAATAATTATTTTTGACCGACTTTCAACTAAGGAGGTTATACAAATTCGTTTGTATGTTTTTTTTTTATATGTATATGTTTACACATGCATTTTGAATCGAGGGATGGTCCGATTTTCAAACTTTTATTTTGTTGGGTATTTTCTGCAGATGGTTCCGCTGTAATATCATTTCGACCTAAAAATAATATGTTTGACCGCCTGTCTTTTTTCATGTCTTTTTTTTTTTTTTTTTTTTTTTTTAAGAGGCTTTAATTTTTGTAAAAATTGATCAATCATCACGAAATTTTAATATAGTGTTAAGGTCAGCAGAACTACCTTACATATTTAAAAAAACATTTAGTCTTTTTACAGGTATACCTCAAAAATTTTAATAAGTCATCGTGTACTGAACGTCAAAGTACGCGATATTGACAACAATGAGATTTAAAGTGAATGTGGATTAGAGTCGGGAATCAGGTCTGTTGACGCTATTTTACCCAATCCGCGGTTCCGGTCAGTTTAGGTTGCTAATATTTTCTTTTGTTGCGGATATTTTGACTCTAATTGTTTCGAGCCACCCGACTTTCTACGTGTAAACCATGGCGAGGTACAATGTAAAATAAATAAAAATTCAATAATAAGGCGATCGCCATAACGCAACTCTGTGCATTCGCGGACATAAATCGTTTAAAAGACAATCAGAAAATAAAGAGTTTATTTGACGCAATCATAGTAAAATTCTTCAGCTTTATAAATGAGAATGTAGATTTTCTTTGGCGCATGTAACAGAAAAATATATGATCTCACTTACAATACAGATTAAAATTTCAAACAAATGACGAAGCATTTAGTGAAATTCTATTTCGTATGGCATTATTTTTAAAGAAAACTTACATTTTCATTTATAAAAACTAAATCTACAATGGATACATGAAAATGACGTCATTTTCTAGGCGATTTCAGTCGTGACGTCAATCTTGAAGTTTTGTTTTGAAAAGAGAAAGAATTCATTCTTATAAGACGGTTGCTATGTTTCATTTCCTATAAATCGTAGAAAATGTCACCTGCATCTAAAGTAATAAAATACTTAGCTATAAGGTATACTTATTAGATATAGTTGTAGATACAAACGAAATAGATAATAAAACATAGCAACTATTTTTTTTTTTTTTTTAGAGTATGTTTGATGTCATTACTAGAAGCGTCTTATAGAAAGCGATGTCATATTTAGAAGATTATTACTTTTTTTTTTCCCTTGAATATTTTTCTTGAAATTGAAATGCATGTAGTATAATAGATGTTTTAACTCCAAATAATGAAGAACTGAAGATACTATGTCATTTTAATCCGCTTATTCTAAACTTTTTAAATTTTATCTACGAAAAATGCATATTATCATCTCAGAATGATGTCAGTTTCGGATGCGAATATATAACGATCCAATATGAATTTTTATTGGCTTTTTAAAATATTGTCCATATGCAAACATTGTCCAATATATATTTCTTTTAGCGGCAACAGGAAAAAATCTAATTTGTAGATTTTAAAAAGAGATTTGTATAAAATTAACTAATGGTAGGTGGTTAAAAAGTGTGGTCTGAGAAAATTTACTCTTTAGCCAGTCATTTTGCTCTTGTTCTAAAACACGAGCAGGGAAGACCGAGCTATGCTCGGTCAACATTAAATTTGAGTTCAAATATCATGACCCATGACAAAAATGACCCACTAATTGAATTTTCTCGAACATGTGAGCCCAACAGTCTTCTCGTGCCCGAAAACAATAGGATGCAAAATTTAGTGTAAAATTGAGTCGCTTTTTAGAACTTGACCCACAATGACCCAGAAATGACCCACTAATCGAATTTTTTTCTCGAACATGTGACCTAGCCCAATGATTTTCGCGTGCTCGAAACTCGTAGGATACAAAATTTAATCAAAATCGTTAGAGCCGTTTTTTAGATAAAATTAATTTGACCCGCTTTGACCCAAAAATGACCCACTAATCGAAAGTTCTTGAACATGTGACCCAGCCCAATAGTCTTCTCGTGCCCGAAAATAGCCGGATACAAAATTTCGTCAAAATCGTTTGAACCGTTTTTTAGATACAATTAGCTTGACAATGACACAAAATGACCTACTAATTGAATTTTCTCGAACATGTGACCTAGCCCAACAGTCTTCTCGTGCCGTAAAACCATTGGATGCAAAATTTTGTATAAATTGAGCCGCTATTTAGATCTTGAACCACAATGACCCAGAAATGACCCACTAATCGAATTTTCTCGGACATGTGACCTAGCCCAATGATTTTATCATGCCCGAAACTCATAGGACACAAAATTTAATCAAAATCGTTAGAGCCGTTTTTTAGATAAAATTAATTTGACCCGCGTTGACCCAAAAATGACGCACTAATCGAAAGTTCTCGAACATGTGACCCAGCCCAATAGTCTTCTCGTGCCCGAAAATGGTCGGATACAAAATTTCGTCAAAATCGTTTGAACCGTTTTTTAAATTACAATTAGCTAGACCATGACCCAATATGACCCAAAATGTCCCACTAATTGAATTTTCTCGAACATGTGACCTAGCCCAATGGTTTTCTGGTGCCCCAAAACGGTAGGATACGAAATTTCGTCAAAATCGTTAGAGCCGTTTTTAAGATAAAATTTGCATATATATATATATATATATACTAGGGGGCCTACCCCCTGCGAGCTACGCTCACCAACCCCCGCTCAGACTTCGAGGCCTCTAAAAACATGACAGCATGCTTTGTTTTAAAAATATTGGTAAATCTGTAATTGGGGTTCCATGCTTTTAACGTTTTAATGGGTCATTTTTTGATTATCATGGCCTCATACACAGCTGTTGCGACAACGGACGACTGTTTTCGGAATTGATAAGTAAAATCAATTGCAACTTGAAAACCAGCTTGTATAAAATTGTTAGGTTTAAATTGTGGCAACCTGTCGGACTTTTATAACAACGATCTGTATTCTATTCTTCCTTTGCGTTTAAGGATGAGAAAATTTCCATCTGTTTGTGAGTAACATTAAGAACCTAGGTATTAAAAAGTACTATGTTATAGACATTTTCAGCAACAGATTTTAATTTTCTCTCTATTTTAGTGCACCATCATGCATATTTTCATGTTATTTTAAATATGTAAATTTATTTTAATTAATATGTATATACGAATTTTCTAATAATTATTTATCATACAATATTAATTAAATATTTTGTGCATTTATTCGGCATCAATTGATGAGATATTTAAACAAATTTGCTATCCGCGATAATTTTACACCATGTTATGTCACTTGAATATTGTCCATAAGAAAATCGGGTACTTTTCCAGTATAGGATCCTTTGCTTTTAGGTTTGGCGTATTTCGAGCTTCAAAAAGGGATAGATTCGTTAATATACATAGATTTGTTGCCAAAAGTTATGAAAACAAACCCAATGAACTTTTGGTACTTTTCTATTATAGGGGTCTTGACGCTTTTTTAAAAAGCTTGGCGCAATTCGGGCATCAGAAAGTGAGATTTGCTGCCAAATGACATAAACAGCCATGGAAACAAATTCGACGATTTTTTTGTTTATATGCGTATTTTAATTATACGTATATTATTATTGTTTTTTTCTATACAAATTACTTCTGATTATATATAAAATAGGATAAATGACATACTACGCTAAACAAATTGTATAAATATTGAAAATTGCTTCTGTATACGAAATAACAAAGTTAATAGGTTGACAGAAAGTATGTTGCCAAATTTCTTTTTCTGCCAAGGCTATTTTCTCTGTTTCGTCAAGGCTTTGTTATTTATGTGTAAACATATAATTCATTATTAAAAAAGTAATGCTACTGAAATATTCATTTGTTTTAAACTTTAATAGCATTTCTCTAATGTATAGGGAGCATTTTTTTCCTTGCTGCAATGAAAAGAGAGAAAGGAATAAATGTCATTTTACCATAATTGATGTCATATTCTCATTAAAATTGGAAAGAAAACCAAGCAGGATATTTTATTCTCCTTCCGTTCAGTTGGGCAATTATTATTTTATATATTCGTTTCAAATATCCGAATTAGTGATTTTATAAATTCGTTTAATTCAATTTTACAAAAAAAATAACAAAATGATATCAATAAATAATAAGAAATAAATAAGTATTGCACTGCCGCGGAATAATTACTATGAATTCCTTCCCCCCCCCCTTTCTTTTGCGTTTACATAAATGACGTCATTTGGACGAATGTATTCAAAATATTTTCAGTTTATAAATTAAATTAAATGCTGGCAGACGATTGAATCCTGACGATAGAAATGTGATTTTTTTTCAAATTTTCCTGAAAAACATATTTGAATCACAATCTTGTCTTCATTATCGATTGAAATAAAAGATAAATTCAATTTCAATTTGAAAATGACGAATAAAAAGAAATCAATAATCCCTATCGGGATCCTTTTCAATTTTTTTCCCTTTTTTGCCACAAAAAACTGAGTAATTAGTTGCCATCATTACAGAAATGTCATTAAAATTAGAAAAAAATTAATATCTCGAAAACTAATTCCAATTTCAAAATTCTATTACCAGTTTTGACATCCGCGGATTTTTATGGACAATTGGTATTAATTTCACCATCAAGCGTTTAATATTTTATTAAAAATAGCCCTGAAACATAATCAGTCGTTTAATCAGTCGTTTCATAAAATCGTTTCATAAATTCGTTTCATAAAATCGTTTCACAAATTCGTTTCATTAGGATTTTATATATATAGGGTAGATATAACCACACACAAGATTTGCTCGTATTAGAATATATGATATGTATATCAAGTTTCATGCAAACCGGCCAAATATTGTAGAGTTTTATAAGGAACTTACATCCAAACACTGATTTATATATACATAGATAGAATAGCCGAACCACCTAAATAAAAATGCAATATCTTAAAATTACGCCCATCACAATAATGTAGCTCTCTGCATTAGCTCCCATAAAACGTTAAAGCAAAACGACAATCAGAAAATATTGACGTTTCTTTAGAGGCTTTTTGTTATTTGAAAGTGAACGAAATTTATATATGTAGCCCAGTAAATTTAGACCAAAAAGGGGGTCGATAGCTAAGAAATTCATAATGAGCTAAAATTTTCAGGATTAGCTCCTGGATATGTATAGAATGGATCCTGAAAAGTCTCAAAAAATTCGATGTCGGCTTCCATCCAAAATGGCGGATCAACTGTGGTCGCCAAATAATTGCGCCTTGTTGGATGTTTTTCTGCATATTTACGTCAAAAGTGGATATTTTTCGCTTCTAAGTAAACCAATGCAGTCAGCAAGTATGCTAATTTGAATATGAGCTTAGGTTTATAAAATAAAGAAATTATAAATGCACGGTAATACGATTTATTTAAACTGAAATTATTTAAAAAAATAAAAATCGTTTTTTTCTTTGGAGTTTTCACCTACATTTTCACACACAGGCATTTTTTTCAACAAAACATGCAGATAAGAATAAGAATAAAAGGTAGTCAATGAAGGAATTTCCTATGCATGCGCTCCATACAGACATGGGAGGGGGTTGGAGAGGAATGTGAGTCCAATGCAAGGAAAGTTGGTGAAAATTTACTGTCTTCAATCATAGGATGTTCATTTGGGGAAATTAAACTTCAACGGAAAAAGAGAGTTATACCAATATCGGCAACAAATAACACATTGATAATAAGGAATTCAACTGTGATATTCAATCCTCTACAGTTGTTTACCAGGATTGCTGCTGCACTCAAGTCAAATGAAAATCTACGAGATTACCTCAATTACGAATTGGCTCCTCAACCTCCCCCCTCTTTGATGAAGTTTCAATGAGGAAGAATGTTAAATCAACTTTAGCTGCTATCATTGAAACAATTGAGGCTTGTGTTGAACCTCCACCAACTTGCTCGTTTATTGTAGATGGAGGATTTCTTTTGCATGTATTGGTTTGGAATGAGTCTGACACCTACAGAGATATATGCCTCAAATATGTTAGATTTGTCCAGAAACACTTCTCTCCATGTGAAGCAGTTGTTTTTGATGGGTACACTTGTGCCTTATCAACAAAAAGTTTGGAGAGGCAAAGAAGGTTGATGTCGAAAATGTCTTCAACTATTGCTTTTGACGAAAATATGGTGGCCACAACCAAACAAGGTGTTTTTTTACGGAAATCCGAGAACAAGGCTAGGCTTATTCGAATGGTCATGGGCTACTTCCAGGCCGAAGGAATAATTGCCCTACAGGCGGATGATGATGCTGATGCACTAATCTGTACAACAGCAATTAATTCAAGTAAGACCAATTCTAGATTAGTCACAATAGTTGGTACTGACACAGATCTGCTGACTATTCTCATCGCACGAGGTAACCCAGGAAAACCAATCTTCTTTCCATTCGACCTCACGAACAAAAATACTATAACATATTTAAAATTCAAAAATCACTTGGCCCATTGAAGGATTGCATTCTCTTCCTACATGCAGCAACTGGATGTGATACCACATCAGCAATTTTTAGGAAAGGGAAATTCTCAGCTTTTAAATTGATAAAGAAAAAACATGAGCTGCTTTCTTTGACTTTCTTATTCAACAGTCCTCAACTTAAGCCCCAAAAGGTAATTGAAATTGGGGAGATATTCATGAAAAACCTCTTTGGGGAAGAGAAAGTTGTCCCTAGTTGAGCTGCGATATATCTGTTACAATAAAGAAGTAACCAAAAATCTCTCATCAAAATTTAACCTGTCCGTTCTTCCACCAACAAGTGCAGCAACTTCGCAGCATTCACTTCGGGTTTATCTTCAAGTCCAACAGTGGCTGGGAAACAACCCAGTTCCTACTGAATGGGAATGGTTCATGAAAGAAGGCGGATTAAACCCATTACCTTCAACACTTCCCGCAGCGCCCGAAGATCTTCTGCAGCTTATCTCTTGTGATTGCAAAATAACTGCTGCAAGGGATTGTGATGAAAGATGTCAGTGCAAGAAGGCAGCTCTCCATTGTTCTAGGTTTTGTACCTCTTGCTCAGGAGAGACATGCACAAATTCAGTTCGTCCTATTAACGGATTTGAAGACGACGATAACGGTCACGACGTTAAATGAGTGGCATTTCTGGTAATTAAGTTTATTTACCACATGATTATTAGCTTATTTATTACAAGCATTACTATAATGTTTTATTGTACTTCTACTTTGGATTTATATTTTTGTGCCTTGTAATAAATAATTTAAACTTGTTCTAACTTTTTTTCATTTTTTTTTCATCACAGTCCTCTGACAAACATTTCTATATAGAAAAATGGAATATCTGTCATTTTTTAAAACAAAATTTTAAAAATAATCCTCACAAATAGGATTACAGACATACAGATGACTTGTCAATAGTTCCTTAAGTACGAGGCAAAACAGGCTAAGGGCAATGAAATTCTATTAATTTGACGACAAATAAATGAATGTACAACTCATTCGTAGCTTTTATTTTGATAAAAACTAGGTACAGGGCTCGACTAATGGACTGAGGCCTGGGTAGGCATCTCTTTGCAGGACCCCTACATCTTAAGGTTCTTTAACAAGACCATTAAAAAACCTCAGCAGAGAGTGTTTTTTATGGCAATTTTATTGGTTTTTTTAGGCCTTTTCTGGCACGGGGGGTCGGGGCACGTGCCCCGTGTGCCCCTACTTTAGTCAGGCCCTATGTATACATTAAAACAGGATGTAAGTAGAGGTCACAGAATTTTTCAGAAGTAAAAAAAAAATATTGATATATGACTTAGAAGTGGAAAAAAAAACATTGGACGATGCAAAAAAGTCTTAGCGGCCATTTTTTATCGGCCATTTTGGACAGAAGCACACATGAGAACTTCTGAGACTTTTAAGGGTTTTTTTTACTTGTCATAAAGAGCTAATTCTGAAATTTTCAGCTCATTATGAATTACTTAGCTATCAAACCCTAAATTTACTGCGTTAATGTTATTAAGAATTATTCCGGCATGTTCGCCATTGAAAATATGGGGGGGGGGGGTAATATTTATAGCTCTTTTATTGTACACACAAACGAATTGAGATGCAAATACTTTACCACCAATTAAAGCTGGTGGTAAGCTGGTGGTTGTTAGACCTATTTTCTATTACCTTCATTTAACTTATGATGCTCCATGTATTATCTCTATGTATAACTCTGTCTTGAACTATTTTTTCGAACCCATTTTTAACTCACTTTCCGCGAACGAACTTCGCTCAAATCTTCAGAATATGCTCGCGCCAATGTCCAATTTATGTATTAATAAAAATTTTCACAACAAAGTTTTTTTACGTTCGTAGTGTTCCTGGTGGGGAATTGCACAACAAAAAATTTAAAATGGATTTCTTTTTTATGTTTTCTCGGATGACAGCCATTATTAAAGTTAAAATTAATTAATTACCATACTTATCAATTAAAAATAAATAGGATAATTTAAACTCCACTTTCTTTTACGTTGACAGCGCCCCTAGCGAGAAATAGTTTGACGAAATTTAAATAAAAGTGTTTTTTTTGTTTTATGTTTCACTGTATGACGGCCGTTCTCAAGCTAAAAATAGGTAGTAAAGATTTAGCAGAATTTTCTTTTAATCAAAATTTGTATTAGTATTTTTTAATAAATATATTGAATAAGCTTCTACCACAGTCAAATTATATTTTGATAAACATTTTCATAGATTTTTTTTTGTGGTGGTGAATAATTGGTGAGAAATTGCACAATTAAAATTTTAAAATGGAATTTTTATGTCTTCTTATATGGCTACGTATATTCTCCAAGTTAAAATTAGAAAAGATGGATTCAACTCAACTTTATTGTATGCCGATAACGCCCCCTAGAGAAAATAATTAAATTTATATAAAATTGATTTTTTTTTTATAATCATGTATTAAGTTAAGATCAGATAGTTACATTAGTTAGTTACATTAGTTAAGATCAGATAGGGCAAATCAAAACAATTTTATTTTATAAAATTATGTCAGCTGGCAGGAAAGAGTAACGAAATCGAAAGAAATTTGATAAAAAAAAAAAAAAAAAAAAAAAAAAATCTTCAAAATAAACTTCAGCCATGGTCAAATTTATATTTTGTTAAAAATTTACACTAAATAGGGTTTTTTCGTTGGTAGACCGCTGGTAAGAAATTGCATACTGATAATTTACACATGATTTTTTTTATGTTTTCTCATATGGCAACCATATTCCAAGTTAAAATTAGATAGGACCGATTCAACTCAAATTTCTTTTATGCTTATAAAGCCCTTTAGCGTTAAAAATATTAACCAAATTTAAATAAAATTGGTTAATCTTTTATTTAAATTTGGTCCTACAGAAAACAATTAAATGTAAGCAGTATGCATTTAATCTGTATTCCAGCCTATAATCCATAAATTTCTTAAAATGCTCTTATATTCAAGAATTTAGATTGCAGTGTCATACACATAGGAATTTTCCCATCTGAGCGAAAATGTGTCTAGGCTGAGACCTGAACCCAGAAGCTTAGGCTTCTATTGCCAATGCTCTTCCAATTGAGCTATCTGGATGACATCCCAGCCAACACAATATTCTCTCAGAACAATCACTTGGTCATGAAATCGGGACTTTTATTTAAAACAGCACAACAGAATAAACCACAGGAAAAAGAACTCCAACAAACTATGAATGAATCATTTGACTTAGAAGATTTCCTTTTGCCGTAAAACACCTTACCTTTACAATATTCGAAAAATTCCTTTTCGTTCTTGGGTACATATTTGGAACAATTTTTTTCACTTGAAGACAACCATTCACGTTCCTTGTCTTATTGACAACACTACCTACTGTGGCTTTAGATATAGAAACACCATGTCTGTCACAGCGTTTTCTAATAACCGAATACGAATAATTCTCTTCAGAGAGTGTAGAAACATAGCCTTCCATCCATCGGTTCTTTAAAACGCCATTTTGGGTTTTCAGTTTCCAGACGAGAATTAATACTTTCAAGAACACATTAGCTGTGAAAATTAATTGTTCTACGCAAACGATTTTTTTACACAAAAGAAAAACACTTGTTTAAAAAATGTGCTTTGTACTGTATAAAATGTTATTGATTATTAAACTACATGTTGAACGATTTTTTCTATTTTAAATAACAGATTTATTTTTAATCGTAAAACTAGCCGAATGCCAACGAAACAAAAGATAAAGTAAAATTCTAATTCATAAAATGTCGCTGATTATAATTCTACATGTTGAACAATATTTTCTGTCCTGGGTAACTAACTGATTTAATTTTAATGGTAAAACAAATAATAGAATAGATTTTATACTAGGATTAAATTCTCAATTTTGAAAACTAGAAATTCAATAACAATTATTTTTTATGCACTTAAAATCAATTAAATACAAAAATTTTAAAGTTCGTTTATCTCTTTCTACAATAGATTTCAAATGCAGAAAATAAACATTTCGAAAGCAAGAGATCTCGACAAAAATAACTTTCATTTTTAAACTTTAACATTTTTAGCAACGCTTTGTTACGTTAGCGTTAACATTCTTTTGAAATTTGACATCCAGTAAAAGAGATTCCATTTTATATTCTTAAAAAATTTAAGAAGTACAATTTTAAATCTGGCTTATCGCTTTCTGTAATTGATTTCAAATAACAAAAATAAACCCATCTTCAAAGCAAACGATCTCGACAAAAGCAACGTTTTCTTTTGATCTTAAATATTTTAGTAATCCTTTGAAATGATAACGATAGCGTTCAAAGGGTTGGCTTTTGAAGAGTACACGTAGTTTTAACTGAATTTTTGTAAAACATGTTTAAAGGTTTAATGGTACGTTTTAAAGAATGTGTGTACTTTAATTTAGAAATATACAAAGAGAATGACAGATAGAGAGATAGAATCATAAAAATTCTTTTTAGTTTATTTAAAGTATTATGGCTTAGCGAACGAAATGTCTTCTGTTATCATATACAGGGTGTCCCTACTTCAGGGTGCCCCTACTTCAGGGTGTCCCTACTTATCGCTGTCCAATAACTAACCGTATCTAAACCGTCAATTTTTGAGGTATACTTCCAATTGCAAAAATGCTTCATATGTTGTTCTTCTTCATCAAAGAAACCATTTAAGCCAATATAGTTATTTTAGTAAAAGTTATGAAATTTAAATTGTAATATGATTCCTGGGTATTGATGCTGCACTAAAGTTATTGACTAAGTGAACTGTATTGAATAACGCGAAGAGTTTCTAAATTATAAAAATGTTTATATACATACATATACAGTACATTAGGTTTAAATCCAAAGTGCTGACACTATAGTCAGTTTCGAACAATAGCAGAATGAATGAGTGGAAAGTACCACTTGAAGAACATAATAACTATATTATTCTTACTATGATTAAGAAATGACATAACTATATTATTCTTACTATGATTAAGAAATGACTTTTTATTAGTATACTTAATAACCCCATGGTCATTTTAGCTAATAAAATAGCTCCATTATGCGGTTTATTCCATTTTGAATTTTTCGTGCTAATATCACAACAATGCGGGAGAGACTAACTGTTGCCATGCGGCAAAAACAAAATTATGATATAATGCGCTGAAGTCGTCTGCAATGCCAAGGGACCCCGTAACACTGGGTTCTATAAATTATAATTAGAAAACGTAATTTGTGCTCTAAAATGTAAAGCAAAGAAAAAGATAAAGCCGTTCTTTTACAACAAAAAATTACCGAATTATGATACTTTTTAATTTTATGAAATTTCGACTTTTTTTGCAACGGATCTTAAAACGTGTCTTTCCGCTTTTAGTGCTAGAAAACGTCGAAAATTATTAAACATCAAAAGTATGTAAGTTTGGTCACTCTGTAAGTTTTGGTCGTACGGATTTGCTTATTAGAACATGGAAATAGTTTTTTTTTATATTTAAATTGTGAAACCCAGTGACAGTATAAAAAGTTTAATTTTTGCAACTTTTACAGAAAAAACTATTTTGACGTAAATAACGTTTAATTATTTTTCAATTGGAAGTATACTTCTAAAACAAATGGATTTGGAATAAGTTATTGAGCAGCGATAAAGGGAAACATACTGTATATATTGGATATTTGTGATTAAACTGCCAGTACTCAGAGTCATCTCTCGGTCAATCTAACCACTAAGAAACACCATACTTTGCGCAAGATATAACCACAGAGTAAGGAGATTTAAACGGAGACCCAAATTCGCCTGAAAAGAGCGACTGCAGCGTATGACTTAAAAATTAATCGTCGCTTTGGCGATTTTTATCTTTGTGATTTCCGTTTAATTGTAACCCTATTCTGCTTGGGGCCTTTTGCTGTTGTCATTTGCACGTGTGCACATTTACGGCGTTTGCTATTTGAGTCTTGATTAATATTTATTATTAAAATTATTCTTTGAAGATCAAATAGGTCATTATAATTCTTCAAAATGCTACGAAGATTTTTATTCCCACGGATCGGTAAGTTGTGATTTATTTTCATATGTTATTTTTGTTCTTATTTTTCAAGTTCCATGATGTATGAAATATTTTATATATATTCAGTGTTGTCAGATTTTTGCCGAAACGTCAGCGTTATGTGGAGACGCGGAAAGTTTTTGGTTTCCGTCTGTCTGTTTGCCGTAAAAATGGGCCGATTAGGTTGATTTTTGGTAGGTATGGTGGCAAGGTATCTGGAATTAGCTATATAGTTTTTGGTTAAATTTCGTTCATTCGTACGGAAAATATATACATGTTTTTTTTAGGTCATAATGCTTTCTTATGGGGATGCAGATGATTTTCAAATTTCATTTTTATCTGAAATTAGAATGGAACATTTGCATAATGGATTTAGACATAAAATTATGAATGCTAAATTTTCGATATGGATTTCCAATAGTTTTAAAATTTTGCCGATAAATTTAATAGAATTTAGAAATTAATTGCTTAAAATATTTGAAAATGTTTTTGTATCTGTTCGGGAAATATAAACATCTTATTTTCATATTTCTTAAAATTTTTAAAAGCGTTTATTTTTACTTTCCACTTTAATTTATTCGTTGCTTCGTAACCATATTTCAAAGAGTGTCTCCAACTATAATAAAGAAGCAAGTTTGTGTGTGTGTGTGTCTGTCTGTTTCCCCGTTGTGTTCTGAAGAGACCGATGCACGCAGAGCTACAAAATTTGGTGGGAAGGTACCTCTATGCATGTAGTTTTGCATCTCAAAGCCAGATTTCGGAATTTTTGAATAGATTTTTTTTTAATTAAATTTTTTATGCGATTTTTAATGTTTTTTCACGTTTCGCTGCAATTTTTCCACATTAGTAATGAAAATCTGGTTCTAATCTTTTAGCCCAATGTAGTAAATTTTGTCCTCTTTTCAATAAAATTTATGCGAAATTCGTACAGCGATTTTTGAATTTTTGGCGATTTTTTTCCTTCGACACTAAGAAATTTTGCCAGAAAGCTTGATTGATTCGGTGGTTTCGCTTCCATTTCAGTCTCAGATACGATAAGAATCGTCATTTTTTTCTCTTTTTAGCTTGGAGAAAGTTGATAATTCTTTACAGATAAAAAATCATGATTTTAAAAATGCGATTTTTAGTGTTTTTTGACGTTTCGCTGCGATTTATCCACATTAGTAACGGGAATCCGGTTCCAATCTTTTTAGCCCAAAACAGTAAATTTTTTCATCTTTTCAATAAAGTTTATGCGAAATTCGTACAGTGATTTTTGATATTTTGGCGAGTTTTTTCCTTCGACACTACGTAATTTTGCCCAGAATGTTTGATTTTTTCGGTGGTTGCTTCCATTTCAGCCTCAGATACGATCACAATCGACATTTTTTTAAAACTCTTTTTAGCTTAGAGAAAGTTGATAATTCTTTACAGATAAAAAATTATAATTTTAAAAGTGAAAGGCGGATTATTTATTATCCTGATTTTTTAATTAGATTTTTTTCTTTTAATTTCATTTTTTAACATTTTTTTCCTGTTTTGCAGCGTTTTTTTAAATTTCAAATGACGTCACAAATCGCCCACTACAAGTCAAACACCGTTGGAGGGCAGTTGTGATTGGTAGCTGATAGAATTGTAGGCACAGCTGGAAGTCAACCGGGCAATTACGATTGGCAGATAAAAAGGTCGTCAGCTGATTGCAATTCAAACAGCGATCTGTTTTGTGAAATTTTTAGAGTTTTTTCATGTATACGTGATTTATGTATTTGATTTTAGAAATTAACAACGATAACTTACTGTTTTTGTTTGTAAAAAAAAAAAAAGTAATTTTGTTTCTGTTTTAAAAGTTAATAATTCCTAATTTTTTAACGCCGTTGGTTTAATTATGTGTGTGTGTGGGGAGGGGGGGTTCGATTGTAGTTTGAATATCATGTTAATGCTCTGATCGAAACTCTCTCCTCCCCCCCCCCCTCCCCTGCCTCCAAAATCAAAACTATTTAATTATTAGTTCGATTCAAACGAAACCTTTTCCCAGGTCCCCCGGTACTAGATAAACTTCGGTATCATTTTTTCAGCCCTTGGTTACCACTATTTCTGAATATTAATGACCAGGGAGGGGTATTTTCTCGGGTTCTATTTGGCCCAATTTCAATGAAAATTAGTTCATTCAACTTAACACGAACTAATTAAGATATAGACAACTAATTAAGATACAGATTTTGCGCTAATACCTGGCGGTAGAAAATGGAACTAAAAGACTGCACGCGTGCTATACGGTGTCGTATGCAGCAGGGACATCTGTCAAAATTTCGATCGGAAAGAGTTTTATTTAGTACTGAGGGCACCCCCTAGTGGTGGGAAGTGAAACTATACAATTTTGCATTTAAAATTTGTCCGATTCAAATAAAAGGCCCGATTTCAACGACAAATGATTCATTCAACTTAACGTAAAATAATTAAGATATAGATGACTAATTAAGAAATAGATTTGGTTTCCCCTGGTGGTGGAAAGCGGAACTAAAAAAAATTTCTGCGCGTGCACAGAACGCCTCCTATACGTTGTCATAAGCAACGGGGACACGTGCTGGAGTTCCGTTCGGAAAGAGGTTTGTTTAGAACAGAGTGCACCCCCCAGCGGCTGATATCTGCAGAATATTTACACAAATTTTTCTCAAATTCCTTTGGAAATTCTAGCCTCAAGGAGTAACTAATATTAATAGACTATCCGATTTTACCCTATTCTCCCATACATAGTTTTGTAATATAATCGAAATTTATAATAACAGCGTAGAAAATGCATTATATTGAGAGAAATTTTACTTTGGTATACTTTATTGAATACTGAATGCAAATCCTTTACCTTTAACATTGTGTAAAGATTAATTTATTATTATTATTATTATTATTATTATTATTATTATTATTATTATTATTTGTATTTTATTTTCACAAAATGTTTTTAAAATTTTTATTTTATATTTTAATTATTTAAATGTTTTTGGTGTCCATTTTAACTTTCTACTGAAATATAATTTAAATTTTTAACGTTCAGCAGATGCAAAATTATATTATATATTAAATGTTTAAATTGCAATTAATCGTTTTGTTACTGATACGCTTTTAGGTAGCTTTCAATACAAAAAAGTATAAAGCTCGGAACTGCTTTCCTCCGAATGGCTGCAATAGGTAGCTTTATACTTTTAGGTAGCTTTCAATACAAAAAAGTCCTTCCGGCCTGTACCGGGAGGAAAAGGTAGCTTTCCTATATCTTCGTTTTAAAATTTTAGCTAATGTTACACGAAAACAGCAAGTTAAAATGCAAAGAAACGTTTACAAAAGATTCGTTAATACTGAATTTGAATAAGAAATTCGCCAAATTATTGAGCAATAGTCAAATTGGCTTCATTTATGAAGGCTTATTTTGGTCGCCAAATTTGGCGATATTTCGCCAAATATCGCCAATTTTGGCGCCAATGTCGCCAATTTTGGTGCTAACGGATATGAATATATAGTTTTATGCGTATGATTGGGAAAATTATTACAACAATGAAAGAAAATAATTTGCAAGTAATGGCGTTAATGTGCTGTTTTGTTTCAAAATGTCAGCCACCCTAGAATTTCAAACTGCTCTATCTCAGCCATTTTTTAAAACAGAGGTAAACCAAAAAATGCTCTGGAATCCTTGTATCAAGGCCTAACACGTAATTAAAAAATAAATTTGAATTTCTAATTTTTTTGTATATTTATTTTAGTTTTAAATTTTTAAATGGCCGCCATCTTGAAACAAAATGGCGGACCAAGCTGGCCAACGAACTCGGTCGAGACACTGGTGAGCTTAATACACACAATTAGTTTCATCAAAATCGATTTATAAATACGAGCGTTATCGTATGACATAGGTCAGATATATATATATATATATGGATATATCTATATATATAAATCAACATTTGAGCGGAGGGTGGTTTTGGGGTCTGGGGGTCATGATCGGTGAAAATATACCGAAATTTTCCGGAACTGCTTTCCTCCGAACGGCTGCAATAGGTAGCTTTATACTTTTTAGTATTGAAAGCTACCTAAAAGTATAAAGCTACCTATTGCAGCCGTTCGGAGGAAAGCAATTCCGGAAAATTTTGATATATTTTCACCGATCATGACCCCCAGACCCCAAAACCACCCTCCGTTCAAATGTTGATTTATATATATATATATATATATGTATATATATATATATATATATATATATATATATATATATATATATATATATCCATATATATATGACCAATTATTTTTTAATTACGTGTTAGGCCTTGATACAAGGATTCCAGAGCATTTTTTGGTTTACCTCTTCTTAAAAAATGGCTGAGATAGAGCAGTTTGAAATTCTAGGGCGGCTGACATTTTGAAACAAAACAGCACATTAACGCGATTTTTCGCAAATTATTTTCTTTCATTGTTGTAATAATTTTCCCAATCATACGCATAAAACTATATATTCATATCCGTTAGCGCCAAATTCTCGCCAAAATTGCCGACATTTGGCGAAATATCGCCAAATTTGGCGACCAAAATAAGTCTTCATAAATGAAGCCAATTTGGCTATTGCTCAATAATTTGGCGAATTTCTTATTCAAATTCAGTATTAACGAATGTTTTGTAAACGTTTCTTTGCATTTTGACTTGCTGTTTTCGTGTAACATTAGCTAAAATTTTAAAACGAAGATATAGGAAAGCTACCTTTTCCTCCCGGTACAGGCCAGAAGGACTTTTTAAAGTGTTCCAATATACCCTTTCTTAGAAAAATATACATATATTTGTTTATTTATATCATTATTGTAACTTTTCTCTGCGTTATTAAAATGGATACAAATAATTATCTATAATTTCATAAGAAATTCTTAAAACTGCTTCCTCATTTAGGAATATATAATAATAATAAAAAAAAAAGAAAACTGCCCAGTTAAACTGAGGGCATTGAGCTCACAGACTATTCACACTAATTGTATATTATACTCTTATTTCAAAGAATTTGAAATATGCCCCTCGAAAAATAAAGAAATCAACAATATATTAAGGGGGGGTCATCCCCCCGTTACCCCCCTCATAGTTAACTAATGAACCCCTTAAACTAATCAGGGAAGTCTCTAATTACAATGAATATATATACAAAATTTGAAGAAAATCGGATAATTCTGCATGAAAAACCCATTTATCTAAATTAAGGGGGATTAGCCCCCCTTTCCCCCTTTATACTTAACCAATGAACCCCCAAAACTATTCAGAGAAGCGCATTATCACAATGAAACTATATACAAAATTTGAAGAAAATCGGATAATTCTGCATGAAAAATTCATTTATCTAAATTAGGGGGGGGTATCCCCCCTTTCCCCCTTTATACTTAACCAATGAACCCCCAAAACTATTGTCAGAAGCACATTATCAAAATGAACCTATATACAAAATTTGAAGAAAATGGGATAATTCTGCATGAAAAACCCATTTATCTAAATTATGGGGGGGTTAGCCCCCCTTTTCCCCCCTTTATGCTTAACCAATGAACCTCCAAAACTAATCAGGGAAGCGCCTTATCACAAGGAACCTATAAACAAAATTTAAAGTAAAACGGTTAGTTCTATCAAGAGTTATCGCGTTACGTACATACATACATACATACATTACATACGTACGTACGTACATACAGAACCGGCGGGCACATAAGCTCTCAGGCTTTGATAGCCTGTGAGTTAAAAACTATAATGATATATCTTTTCATAAGCACCTTATCTTTTTATTATGACTCTATCTTCTATTCTCATTTTATTCATGTTTCTTGTTTCCTTTAATAAATTAAATACGAGTTAAAGAGAGTCATTTCTATATAAAACTATTTTGCAACCATATATCTTTCTATTATACTTTTCCACACAAATAATCTTGAAGTATAATAATTAATTCTTAAAATAAAAGAAAACTGCCCAGTTAAACTGACGGCATTGAGCTCACAGGATATTCACACTAACTGTAAATTATATTCTTATTTCAAAGAATTTGAAATAAGCCCTCGAAAAATGAAGAAATCGACAATATATTAAGAGGGGGGGAACCATCCCCCGTTTTTCCTTCTTATAATAAACCAATGAACCCATAAAACTAATCAGAGAAGCGCCTTACCACAATGAACCTATATACAAAATTTGAAAAAATCGGATAATTCTGCATGAAAAATCCATTTATCTAAATTAAGGGAGGGGGTTAGCCCCCCGTCCCCCTTTATACTTAACCAAAGAACCCCCAACACTAATCAGAGAAGCTCCTTATCACAATGAACATATATATAAAATTTGAAGAAAATCGGATAATTCTGCTTAAAAAACCCATTTATCTACATCAAGGGGGGTTAGTCCCCCCCGTTCCCCCCTTCATACTTTACCAGTGAACCCCCAAAACTAATCAGGGAAGTGCCTTACCACAATGAGCCTATATACAAAATTTGGAGTAAATTGGATAATTCTGCATGAAAAACCCATTTATCAAAATTAAGGGGGGGGGGGGGGTAGACCCCGTTTCCCTCCTTTACACTTCACCAATGAACCCCCAAAACTAATCAGGGAAGCCCCTTACCACAATGAGCCAATATAGAAAGTTTGAAGAAAATCGGATAACTCTGCATGAAAAAAATCATTTATCTAAAATAAGGGGGGAGGATTAATCCCCCCGTTACCCCCTTTATACTTAACCTATGAACCCCCAAAACTAATCAGGAAAGAACCTTATCACAATGAACCTATATACAAAATTTGAAGAAAATCGGATAACTCTGCATGAAAAAAATAATTTATCTAAAATAAGGGGGGGGGGATTAACCCCCCCGTTACCCCCTTTATACTTAACCTATGAATCCCCAAAACTAATCAGAAAAGAACCTTATCACAATGAACCTATATACAAAATTTGAAGAAAATTGGATAATTCTGCATGAAAAAACCATTTATCCAAATTAAGGGGTTTAGCCCCCCGTTCCCCCCCCCTTTATAGTTAACCAACCAATCCCCAAAACTAATCAGGGAAGCGCCTTATCACAAGGAACCTATAAACAAAAGTGGAAGAAAATCGGATAACTCTGCATGAAAAATTCATTTATCTAAATTAAGGGGGAGGATTCCCCCCCCCGTTAGCCCCTTTATACTTAACCTATGAACCCCCAAAACTAATCAGGAAAGAACCTTATCACAATGAACCTATATACAAAATTTGAAGAAAATTGGGCAATTCTGCATGAAAAAACCATTTATCTTAATTAAGGGGGGTTAGCCCCCCCTTTCCCCCCTTTATAGTTAAACAATCAATCCCCAAAACTAATCAGGGAAGCGCCTTTCGCAAGGAACCTATAAACAAAATTGGAAGCAAAACGGTTATTTCTGTCAAGAGTTATCGCGTTACGTACGTACATACGTACATACATACATACATACATACAGAACGGGCGGGCACATAAGCTCTCAGGCTTTGATAGCCTGTGAGCTAAAAACAGTTAAACTGAGTTCTTTAGTGATTTCCGTCTACCTTAAGAAAAAGCTGCAATTAAGTGTGTCTCTATGGTAACGACTGAATAACAGATAATTTACAAACGCTTTCAAATACTTTTTCTATAATTCAATATCGTCTTTGATGTTTTGTGTTTTTCAACATTAGGATCGTTAGGAGAAAAGAAAAGAAAAAATCGTTTTACATCCGTGAACATAGAAGAGTTTTACCAAATAGGAGAAACTTGACAAAGTCATTCGTTCCAAATCAGATTTTTAATTCTTCAGATGTTTCGAAAAAGTTTAGTAGTGATTGGAAAATTTAAGAATGATCAAAATTTAAACATTCAGATGTAGTCAAAGATATAATTAACTCATTTTGTAACTGAGCTCATCATTAAACTATAAGGTTAATTTATCGTAAGTAAAAATCTCAAATTTACTATTAATTAAACCATTTATGCCCCTGCAGCTCTTCAAAGTACCATTAAAATACTTTTAAAACAAGCCATTGAACACTTTAATTAGTAGTCGAATACTGAATCAGGTCGGTTAAGCCGATTTTACTGGAAACGAACCCTACTCCCGATTCGGGTTGGGTAGGGTTGATGCTAATTTTTTCGTTGCGGGTCGGGCTCTGGTCGAGTTGAATTTAAATGTTTTATGTTTCAGTCTGATTCCGGTTGATTTTTGATTCTTTCGTGTCGGATTCGGGCTGACCCGATATTTCAAAAGATATATTTTTAAATATTGTTGATATAAAATCCATTATATGTTTTTTTTTTCCTGAAGTCCTGAAAAATTTTCAATTAAATTAGTCGGATGTGCCAATCCCAAAACTTTCTTCTATCTCAGTCATGTCAATATTTCAAAATTCGCTATCACAGCGCCAATAAAACTACTCGTTGGGGGCCACCGTAATACTTATCCATCATGGATATGTATAGTATAAAAAATGAAAATAAAACATGTGTAAACTACTTATAAAATGCATTGCAATTCGAATAAAATTGTGGCTTGATGACGTCATAAACTTTAAAATGCTTTATTACTAAATGGCGCAAGAGAAACATCCTTATAATTCTAAAAATTCTGCTATCACAGCGCTCCCTTTCGTCGGAATATCCCCAAATTCTAGTGGGACCTGCTGGCCATAGCCAAAAACATATAAATGAAATTTGGTTCAATTCTAGGCATAACTTCATACACTTTTCGATGATACAAACCAGACACACACAGAGACAGACTGACATTTTGTAAAAACATGTATTTTGGAATCTCTAACCCCTAAAACGTGTAAATCCGTCGAAAAAAATTTCGATTACACTACTTTCTTCTATCATAAGATAGAAGAAAGTAAAAAGCTATATACTTGGATATTGTTGAATGTACGTGCGTTCATTTTTATATAAAAATATAAAATTGATATTAGAGGTATAAATAGAGACTTTTCCATAATTGTATTAAAACATGGATTAATTTCTTTCTCATTGCGTTCGGATTTCAGGTTTGGTTTGTCACGGATTTAACTGCGTCGGGTTCGGGTCGTGTTTCGGATTGACTTTAAACAGAAATTTCTTCTTCGGGTCGGATACAACCCGCTAGTACCCTGAAGGTCTCTTATCGGCTGTGTACTACAAGATGAGTTATTGATACTTAACTTTATCATGTTCCAAAAGCATTATTCATTGTGCAAAGCAAAGCTATTTTCCAGGTGTCTCGCTACATTTCACTTTGAGAAAAATGTCAAAAATATCAGTTTTCCAATTTTTCGCTTAAAATATGTTTATGCATCCCTACACTGTAAAAAAAAAAAAAAAAAAAAAAAAAAAAAAAAAAAAAAAAAAAAAAAATGTTTCTTAATCTACGATAGTATAATATAACAGCCAACGAAAGTATACAGTAATCTCTTCCGAGATTTTCATGATCCGAAAAGCATTCTTAATATTCAGAAACCAATATAGTTTCGAGATTTATAGAAGCATTTATAAAAAAAGTTTTTTTGCAGCAATTGATTTTCGTAAACGTTTGGAGTAGTTTTTTTAGTGTATTAATGACTTTTCTTAAATCGGTATATCGGTTTTTAAGATGATATCAATTAAACAATTTCAGCTTCATAATTGTATTTATATATGCAAGAGAAATAAAATAATATTAATTTTAATATTAGTGTTGTTAATTTATCAGGTTTGTCTGTAAAACATATTTCTTAAACGTGAGAATGCTTACTCGAGAATTGACAGCATCCGAAAAACCTATATTCTGGGTTAATAAAACTGATTAATACACTAAAGAAACTATTCGGAAAAGTTTCTGAAAATCATTGGAAGCAAAAGAACATTTGTTTTTATAAGTGCTTCTTTAAATTTCGAAAATACAGCGGGGGCAGAAATAAAACGCTTCTACTCCGACCTTTCCATTTATTGAGCTACTCGGTGTATAAGCTACAAATTTTTAACACATACTATTCAAAACATGGGAAAACTGATTATGCAAAAAAAACTAGTTCTAGAAATCACCGATAGATGGCACTGTACAAGTAGGCATATGTTGAAAAGACACAAAAACACATTTTATATGAACGTACCAAACATTCATGGGACAAGGACCTTATCGACGTAGGTAATGCCGCTCAATATGGTTTCTTTTTTTGAAGATTTAAAATCTGCAGTCTGTGGCCAGCATGTTCAACTGCGGATCGTAACTGGTCGATAAACAAGTTGTTTAAATGTCCAAACAGCCAAAAATTACACGGATTAAGATCCGGAGAATGAGATGACCATGTTGTCAGAAACGCAAGACTGATATTACTCTGCCATTAGTGAAATGTTGCCGAAAAAACTGCTGTATATAGAGTTCAACGTGTGGAGACTCTCCATCTTGCATAAAGGTAATTGAGTCCAGACATTGCCGTTCTTGCAAATGGGGCACAATAAAAGCTTCGAACATCATTTTGAACCGGTTGGTCGTCACAATGCTTGTCACAGGGCCGTTGTGAATAGCCTGTTAAAAAAAGGAGGTTGAAGAATGAATGTGACTGTGAATCCACACTAGACTGCAACTTTCGGTGAGTGGATTGGAATCTCTTGGAATGTAACCGGGGTTTTCAGTTTCCCAAATGCTACAATTATGACTGTTCTATGGAGGTGGAAATGGGCCTCATTGCTCCACACAATCTGCCATAGCCATGATGCATCCACTTTAACACTTCAACTTCTCTTTTTTTTTCATATTTTCGTTGTACAGTGCCATCTATCAGTATTTATGGAACTCTTTATTTCCCTAATCCGTTACCCCAAGTCTTGAATAGTATGTTCAGAAAATTTGAAGCCTTTACACTAAGTAGGTCGATATATAGGGAGGTCAGAGTAGGGATGTTTTAAATCCAGCCACCCAGTATATTGGTTTTAGAAGATAAAGAAAGCTTTTTGGAATCATGAGTAACTCGGAAGAGGTTACTGTTTATTTTCTGTCGTGCTTATATTATATTTTTCTAGATTAAGAAACTTGTGACTTTTTTTTTACTGAGAGATCCGATAGTTATAATTACGGGAAAAGGTATTTAACACCATCCATTTCCCATTTAAATGTATCAGAGTCGCAATCTTTAAATTCATTTTTCTCTGATTGTGTTTTTCCAGTACATCAGAATGATCAAAATGCTAAAACTTGAACATATACTTTCAATTCAATAGCCTTTTTTTCGGAGTGGAGGGGGGGGGGGAATAAAGGGGGATGAGGCGACATATAATATGCATTTCATAAAATTATGGATCAGATTTTTCAGTAATATAAATAGTTTATATTCCAAAAGTAAAAATATTATATGAATAGTTTCTTTTACTGTATTTTTATATATTTCATGACATTTTATTTCATTTTTCTTAAACTAATTAAAATTTTTGAAATCTTATCTATTGTAGTTATAGAACTTACCTGTAAGAAAAGCATGCGAAAAAAATTTAAAATTAAAAAAATCAAAATTTAAGTGAAGTGGGTTAATTTTCCGTAATCGAGCTACACTGAGAAAAATGACACTTTCAAATCTGAGTAAATCGATGTTTTCTTTTTTTATGAAACTTTTTGTTTCAAATATGATGACCCAATGCTTTCAATTCTGAAATACCAGAAATACTCAGAATATTGAAACTTGGACATACTCAAAACTGAGCACATAGAGGTCAATTCATACTCATTTTTGAAGCATGGACATACTCAAAAATGATTAGAAAAAACTCAAACTAATTTTTTTCAACTCGACATCCCCCAAAATGAGCACATAGAAGTCAGTTCATACTCATTTTTGAAACATGGACATACTAAAATATGAGCACATGATTCTTGAGAGTGTGCATGTTTTCAGAAATAAGTAGGTATATATGTTACGGTCAGTATAATTAATCCGGTCATTATTGATAATAACCTGTTATTATTAATAATGACCGTGGTTTTTATTAATAATATCCGGGCATTATGACCGGTCACTATTAATAATAACAGGTTATTATTAATAATGACCGGATTAATCATATTGACCGTAACATTTACATGTTTCAAACTGGAGTAATTTTGATTCGGAGCCATTTTGACTATGCGGAATACTCAGATTTAAGTATTTTTTGTCAGTTTTCAAAATGTCGTTTTCAGAGTGTACATGCGATCGAGATACTCTTTATATTCTTTTTTTCTGATATTCTTTCTTCTAAATCATGCTTCAAAATTATTTTTAAAACTATAAAAAATTAGTAAATTTAAATACAATTTTCATATAAATTGCATTTGAAAGTACACTTTTTTCCTATTCGACGGTGCAAAAATTAAAATTATGCAATGTTTTGAAGTAATTAAATTTGTGAAAAAAAAAGAAACGGATCGTTTATATCGTTGCCACCATTGATATGACGTCCGCGTTATTCACGGTCATGTTTTTGCTGTATAACATAGATATATGTTACTGTGTAAGGTTACTTTTTTTCAAAAATTCCTATTCATCCAAAAATAGTAAAGAGACAAACTTTTTTATGTGTGTGATGCGAAAAGTGTATTGTTGAAAGTACATTCATTCCACAACTTTGCTGAAACTTTGACAATTTTTTTCAAAATTTAAAAACCAATTTTTGGTGGTTAAACCTTTTTTTCAATTTTACTGCAATCTCCTGTCTTTTATTGCTTTCTGTGGATTAATAAGAGACTGATCATCCAACATTCATATAAATACTATGTTAAACTGCATGAGGTTATAGGAAACGCATTTAAGCAAAACTCCTAATAGCTTCAAAATAGCTTCTCAGTTTAATAAATATAAAACCTCATTTTTGGCTTGTAGAAGGCTAAAAAATAGATTTCTTGAATTACACAAAAAAGTTTCTTTATTTGTCCTACAAATTAGTATAAAGCTCTAGATATATGAATGCAAAATATAAGTGTAAATATATTAAGCATAAACTAAATAAGGGACTAAATTTGAAACATCCCATAGTGAGGTATAGAGAGACAATAAGAGATTCTTATCTGTTATTAACCAGGCGACAGGAAAAATCGAGATAAAAAGCGACATTCCTGAAAATATGTACCTAAAAAACTTTTCATTACAAAATAGAGTGTTTCTACGATCATGGGACAAAATCGGAAAACAAACAATTTTTAGTCAAAAATACAGTGCGTCTCACTCCAATACGAAGTCACGTTTTCGTTCATAACTTTAATAGTAGTGAAGATATTTTAACAAACTTCACAACAGACTCATCTTTGAATGGATTGTAAGCATATTGTAAGGATTTCGTTAAGGTATCTTCACTAAAGTTAAAGTTGTGAACAAAAACGCGACTTCGGATTGGACGCCCTGTATTTTTGATTGTATAAATGAATTTCTGACCCTGCTTTCCTATACAAAAATTGCTTGTTGCAGTGTCCTGTACCACCCTTCCAAGTTTGTCTCATGATCGTAGAAACACCCGGTAGAATATGAATGAGATGTTATTAGTTACAAACTGACATGTCAATTATATCTCAAATTTTAACCCATTTTACACTATAAAATTTTATTGTTAAAAAGTCCTGAATTATTACGAGTAATGAAAAGTAAAAGTATTTTTTCAAAAACAAATACAGGGTGTCCCAAAAAATCGGATACACAACTGTACTCTCTGATGTGGCTGCTTTTGGCAGCGTACACTCTCGAATTTGTATGTTCCAAAAGAAAATGCATCCAAACGAACCTAGAAGTACAACTTTTCGTGCTACCCGAGCTCAATCGGAAGATGTGTTTCCGAAACGAAAAGCGAAAAGCGACACCTTTAAAATTAAACATATACAGGGTGTCCCAGGATTATTGGGACAAACTTTAAGGGGAGGTAGGGGACATCACAAGGATTCAGATTTGCATAGCAACCCATGGTCGGAAACGACTTCGTTCGCCGTTAGGTGGTGTTGTTCACAAAAGCGCTGGAGGAAACTTACTTGTTGCCAGCACCTCTAACACCTGCAGGTTATCTCATTTTCTTGCGAGAGATGCTACCAAGCTTACTTGAAACTATGCCATACATGTCAGCCACCATATGTTGTTTCAACATGATGGGGCACCTCTTCATTATGGCAGATGTGGTCGTGAACATTTGAATCAGGTGTTTGATCACCGATGTATTGTTCCACGCTCTCCTGATAAATTTCTTTCTTTGGGGTGCACTGAAAAGTGCTGTGTACGAACGCCTGTGGATTCCGATATGGATCTGGTTGCAAGACTCATCTGTGCTGCTGCGGATATCCAACAAAATCCAGGTGTATTTGAGCGAGTCCACCAATCCATGGTCCGTCGGTGTAATGCATGCATCACTAGCAGTGGTGGAAACTTTTAACATCTTTTGTGACATTTTCACATATCATCTACCACAGCACATGTAATATCTTTGACCAATAGATTATTTCAGATGATCTCAGCCTTGTGTCTCTTCGTTTCTTGTACCTGTCATACTACTTTTCCATGACGTTGCCGACCATGGGTTGCTATGCAAATCTGAATCCTTATGATGTCCCCTACCTCCTCTTAAAGTTTGTCCCAATAATCCTGGGACACCCTGTATATATTTCTCATTGTCCAAACACTTTAAAATTTTTATGAGTTATAAATATAATGTTTTCCAAGTCAATGTATAATTTTGGTACAATATATTGATATTTAGTTGTAAAAACATTGCTCAAAGTAAAGGTAAACATTCAGCGGATTTTTCTTTTTATTGTCCAAATGTTGTAAGATTTTTATTTGTTGTATAAATTGTGTATCGAATGACTGTGTAAAAATTCTGATATTTAGTGGTAAAAAAGCCGACTCAAATGAAAAAAAAAAAAAAAAAAAACGTAAGCGTGAAGTGACTTTGGGAAAGGGTTTTTTTTTTTGAAAGGGTCAATATTAACCCTTTCCGACACAGTGGTCCCACTCCGGGCACACCTAACGTTAATTCCAAACTTGCATTCGGCACCAAGAATATTTTAATAAAATTTTGCTTCTGTAATGGAAGCTTAAAATAAGGAATTTGTAACGCTACTCTTCCTCAAGAGTCTTTCTTTCTTCTACGATATTTTCTAAAATTCCCTGTACAAAATCTATGTTATCTTTAAATGCCTCACTATTTACAATTTTATCACGTAATTCCAGGACTTTATCATCGTTACTTATTTGTATTTTTAACTCTGAAGCCAAAGTGATTAAATGAATTTTCTTACCCTTAGAAAGAAACGCCATCATTTAAATTAATTATGTTTTAGCTAACTTCAAACGTAATTTGTGTTACGAATAACTCTTAGCAAAATAATTTACTTTTATGTAATTTTTCATAACATATATGGAACATAAATAACATACAATATCTTTCAAAACTCAATATAATGACAACAACTATTTGCCTTTTTTTTTTTTTTTTTTTTTTTTTTTTTTTTTTTTTTTTTTTTACACAATAATATCAAACATTATTTGCAAATAATTTAAATCAATTCTTCATATAATAAATAAAATAATGCCAAGCACTCATTTATAATAATTGCTTCAATAATAATATTAGATATATTTCTCTTATGAAAATCTTCATTCAATTCAGATACTAAAATACTTGAAGCTGCAGGCGATTTTTCGTATTTCAATTCCAAGGAAAATATCATTCAGGTTGAATAGAATAATTCCAAAATATTTCGATTCTGGACGAATCAAATACAATTTTCAAAAATCCTCAGATTCCGGATGAATCAAAAGAAATACTTTTTATACTTTAGTATCTAAATTTTCTTATTAAAACAGTTTAACACAATTTAAAAATAATACTTATCTTCATATCTTGCTTCTATTCGGGCCCGACGCTGGGGAGCCACTTCTGTGACTATGGACATGTGTTTGTAAAACTCCAGCAGGTTTTTGGTTACTCGCTTTATAACGAATACAGTCTACACAATTTTTAACATAATCTGCGATATATTTTCTCATTCCAGTCCAGTAATATCTTTGGGATACTCTGTAATAGGTTCCCTCAGCTCCATAATGGCCTGCGGTCGGTGAATCATGGTAATTCTTCAAGGACTCCTTGGTTTAAGAGGTAACCACGTTCAGTCCAATTAGCAAAATCTGTATTATTTTCGTTAAATTCAAACGCTTCAATGATTTTCTTCAAATCGTCATCCTTTAATTGCTCTTCTCGGATATCTTTAGGAGATCTAATAGGCATTTCAATCGAAATTGTGCAAATTTCACAAGAGGGTTCTTCATGACTGCAAATAGGGCGAGACAACATATCAGCAACAACGTTTGCTTTTCCAGGAATATATTCAATCTTCAGGTTGAAAGATTGTAACTGCAAAGCCCATCGGGCTAGTCTGCCTGACGGTGATTTTAAAGTCATCAGCCATTTTAGGGGCTGATGATCGGAGGCAACTGTTACTTCATGTCCTTCAATGTAGCCACGGAATTTATTTAAAGCCCAAATGACAGCAAGTGCTTTGCGCTCGGTGGTAGAATAGTTTATTTCTGGTGCAGTTAACAAACGACTTGCATTGGATGCTCTTCTTCTCCCTGACCCTGGAGGAGGACAGCACCTAGAGCACAGCCACTGGCATCTGTACGAAGATGATAGGGCTTGGTCGGATCATTTTGTTTCAGTACTGGAGGATTGATTAATGAACTTTTCAATGTTTCGAAAGCGCTTTGGATTACGTATTTAATTGGAGTCCTTCCAAATGAAATCGATAAATTAATAGCGCGTGAACCGGAAGAAAAATTTGAGGATTATTCTTATATTAAAGATATATTGTTGCAGAGGTTCAAGTTAACTGCTGAAAGGTTTAGAGTTTTATTTAATCGACATCCAAAGCGAACCGATATTAGCTGGAAAGAATATTACTTTGAAATTAGAAGCTATTTTGAGGGATGGTTATCCGAATTAAATATAAATTCCTTTGAAAAACTATCGGAATTAATTATTGCTGATCAATTAAAGAAAAAGATTTCCCCTGAGTGCAAAGAACATTATTTAGACCAATGGGAGAATTTAACAGATCCTGTTGAATTAGCTAAAAAGTTAGATTTATATGATAATTTGAGGTCACACAAAGTAGAAATAAAGAGATCAAATAAAATCAGTGAGGTCGGGAAATCTAATCGCTTTGAAAAAACGCCTTTAGATTTAGACCAACATTATTGGGAAAAATAAGTATAAATGGTCTCTCTGGCACAGCTTGTGCTGACACTGGCGCAACACATTGCGTTGCGGGTGAAGTTTTGTATTCTTTAGGTCTTCTTTTAAGACCAATGTGTGAAGTTTGAAAAAACTCAAATGATCGTAGTCTTAGCGGATGGGCTACGAAACACTACCGAAGTTTATAAAACAGAAGTTCATGTTAAACTTGAAGGTCGCGATGTTAAAACAACACTTTATGCTCTGCCGAATGCCAAAAACAATCGTACAATTTTGGGAATCGATTTTTTAAGCAAAGCAAAAATTGTTTTGGATGTAGTAAATCAAGAATGGTTCTTTGCTGATAGATGCAGGTGGAAGTATAGATTCGCCGAAGATACATATAGACCTCCCAGTGAATTAGCAATAAAAACCGTTGAATTAGACACTGTTTTTCTTAGAGAAGATGAAGGTAGACATCTCACTTCAGAGCAACGAGTTAGGTTGAATTAACTGCTTGGAAAATTTACAAGTAGCTTCCAACTAGGGGAAGAGGCTACACCTAAAGTTAAACATTATATTGATACTGGATCACATCCTCCTGTAGCAGTACCCTCTTACCGCATGTCACCTGCAAAAAAGGAAATTTTGCGTAAAGAATTAGATGAATTACTATTGGCTGAAAAAGATTTAACGATAAATAAAGCTGTGGATATATGTAGAGCTAGTGAACAAGCTACTTTTCAGTTAAAAGAAATGCATGCAATTTTCGATAATACAGAAAAAGATATAATGATGATTCAGAAATCGAAATCTAATAGAATGGTTCATTCACATAAAAATAAGCCAAAAGTCAATAAAACAAATAAGGTATGTTGGCGATGCGGCTTAATATATGAATTTCGTAACTGTCCAGCATTTAATGTCACTTGTAATCTCTGCTCGTTAAAAGGGCATTATGCTCGTCAGTGTAAACTTAAAAAGAAACATGGATCAATAAATCGAGCAGTACAGGAACTTACAGAAGTTTCTAATGATAGAGATGGGATTAATGATTATTTTAATAATACATTGCATGTTGGAGAACTTACTAACTTTCAGAATAATTCTTGGTTAACAACTGTTAATTTTGAAAATGGTGTAGCTGTGAAATTTAAACTTGATACTGGTGCTGAAGCCAATATTATAACGGAAAGTTTAGCCAAAAGGCTTAAAGCCCTTATTCTTAAGTCCAATATAAAACGTTTGAAATCTTTTAATAATGAGTTTACTCCAGTAGTTGGTGAAACTGATATTCAGTGCATAGTTCAAAATACGCCAGTTAATCTGAAATTTTTAGTAGTTAATGGAAATTTTAATTGTATATTGGGATGTTCTACATGCGAAAAACTTGGCTTAGTTAAACGTTCATCTGAGTCTGTACAGGTTAATGAAATTGGAACTCAAATTCCAGAAGCTGTTTTTCAAGGTATAGGTTGTTTGAAAGATTTTGAATATGATATAGAACTTCAAAATGGTGCAAATTTAAAAATACATCCACCTCGGAGAATTCCATATGCAATTCGTGATACTGTCAAAACAGAAATTGATCTTATGGTAAAAATGAAAATTTTAAAACCGGTAACTCACCCTACTCCTACTTCTTATACCATTGCTACTAAAGAAAACCCTTTTTCTCCCTTAGGAAATTATCATATATCAGCTTTGTGTCCTTACAAGCAAGATGATGGTGGATGTTCTAAAGACTTCATTCGTCCAAGGAGCAGACCCGGGAAACGTCAGACGCCCAGCCAGCAAATATTTACGAAAGGTTCAAAAAACACGAGAACAATAGAGGTATTTAGTCACCAGAAAGCATCCCGAAGGAATCCACCCAGGAAATGCACACTGCATCTGAGGGACCAGTAATGCAGTGTGAGGGGAAGAGTGTAACGCTCGAACTATACGCACTCCATCATATTTTCTCTCCTTTTCTTTTTTTTTCTTTCAAAAGAACTGACAAGCTGAGTAAATTAGACTTTACCAGTAGAGAAGAATGTTTACAGAGTCTGTGGCCGACAAGGCATCTGAGCTAAGCCGTAATGTTAAATTAACTGAGTTATTTTGTAAATAGTGACATGTAAATACGTTGTAAATATTAAATTTATTAGTCAATGAAGAAGTTATCTAGTTTTAATTTGTAACTAAAATAGTTTCCACCCCGGATTCTAAATAACATGTCACAAATTTTTCTTTTCTAAAAAAGTCGTTTGTAAATTCCGGTGTCAGTCAGTAATTTCGCATTTTACGAATAGAATTTGTTTGTACCGGAAAGGGTTAACATATTTTAAACAGAAGTCGTCGTTAGAAAGGTAAATCATGTATCTTATGTATATATTTTATCAGAGTCTTATGTACGCTTAATAAGTGGATATGTTTTGTTTTGTTTTTTTTATTTTATTTCGAAAACGGATGCGTAATTTTAAACATTGCACAAAAAACAAAAACCGCAAAAGTGAGTTTTTAAAAAAATTTTTAAAGGGTTAATATTAATATTTTTTTATCCGAAGACATAGTTTAATGTAAAATGTAAGCCGATTAAGTGGATATTTGTTTCGTATTTCGATTAAAAATAGCGGATGCAGATTTTTTTGAAAGGGTTAATATTAACATTTTTTTCGAAAGATTTGTGGTGTTTTAGAGACAAAGGTATCCTTCTAATAGTATTTTTCTTATTCCGTATTTTGATTCATTTAACCGGTGCGAGCTTCGAAAGATGCGGGAGGAAAAGAACACGAAAAAGACGTTTTGAAAATAATTTGTTTCAAAGTGTTAATATTGATATTTTTTAGCAGATTACCTTGTTAGAAAGAAAAAAGTATGATAATGAAGTGGGTTTTTTGGTATTTTTTGTTTGTTTCTTATTTCATTAAGAAAATCCAATGGGGGCTTGGTAAAAAAGAGCTATTTTCGACTTAAGGATTTTCTATGCTGCACCATCTTTGGAACGTGGTCGGAAAGTATTGGAACAGCAAACGTCGCGCCATTTTGCTGTGTTCATTATGGTTTTTAATTATTATATCATCTAATTATCTAAAAATGAAAAATCTGAGCTTCACGTGCATTGCGACCTGCCTTGGACTATCCTGATTCAAATTTTCCGACGTCTACGTGAGGTAGATATTCCTAGCCATCCAACACAAACACGCCCACAAACTTTTTATTTCATTAGTATAGATTACATATTTTATTTTTACGTGTATTACTGTATGACGTTGATTTTTTTAGTTTTTAGTTTTTTTTTCAAAAATAAAAATTCTCAGAATAAATAAGAAAACTCAAGGGTAGAAAAAATTAGAAATAGAGCAAATGGCCCCAAAACGGGCTACCACTTTCATTTTGGTACCTACCTATTTACCTGGTTATTTAAAATGGATAATTTTTGTATCACTTACTTCTAAAAATAGTCCTGAATGTGATATGAGGGTTAACGCTAATAACTAGTCTTAGTTTTCCAAAATCATTTTATTCCAAAAAAAGTGAAAAAGACTGTATTTCATGGGGTGATCCAAATACGAGCTACTTAGTAATTTATCTCGTAATAAATCAAAAAATACCAAATTTTTATTTTTTTTAAAAACTATTAAACTACTGTTTTTAAACTTTATGTAGAAAAAAGAACATTTTCATCAATTTAAACTTGCATAAGTCACAGATGCATACATCTTTTTCCATTGCAGCACATTCGAAATGTACCCAACCTCCATACTTCTAGCACTGAATCCAAACTTCCCCTCTAACATCATTTGAAAAGAGTCCATCGCAGAAAATGTTTGCTGTATCGTCTTCACCGAGATTATCCCCCAGCGGAACCATCAACGCGTCATCGTCACTGCATTGAGCGCGTTTTTAGACGATCCAATACTTCAAGTTGATGGCCTCAGCAATCATTACAAAGCAAACAAATCGATCGAAACAGGTGCTCTACATGAAGCTCAGGACATCTACTTTGAGATAATATGAAAACCACTTGTTTTATTGGAGAACTAAGGAAAGGAATAATTAAATTTCACATATTTTAAAAAGTTTTGGGTTCCTCAAAAATAGGCTTTCTACTGAAAATAATTCGTACCAATCCACGTGGGTCAAGGACCACGGCCATCTGCTTACCTCTATTCCCCCACTTCTTGCTTGTTCGTTCGTTGACATTCCCACGACCATGAAAAACCCTCTTCCCCCAGTTTCAGCAAGTACTTCGTATTTAGACCCTAGGCCCTTTGTGGACCGTTTCCTCATCAAAAATTCAAGATATCTATATCACGGAAGTATTATCTTCATCAGAGTCTCTTACAAGCGATCGAACATGAAGATTTATATGGCATGGGCATGTAGGATAATGGATGAGCGTATTCTAAAAGTACCTATGTATACCCATGACCCACCTTATAGCCCGACAGATAGATGTTACACGTCAGACGGAAAATCATCTAGAAAGGAACACTGTAAAAAATTTCGGTCAAAAATTACGGTACATATACTGACAACTTTGTGACCAGTATATATGCCGTAATTTAACTGGACGGTGTATGTACCATAAAATATTTAAAGTATATGTTACCGGCTGCACTCCCCCTCTCCTCAGGCCTACACGCATTACGTAACAAGAGCAAGAGCCAGGGGTTGCCGTACACCGAGGCGGGGTTACCAGCCTTTTCCTTACTGAAAAATAAATATTTTACAGCATAAATAGCGGTTTTTTACTGAAAAACAATCATTTTACGGTATAAATACCGTTTATAATCGAAATGGCAGATATACGGTTTTTTTTTTCACTTAATATACCTTAGAAGTACGGTACTCATAACATAAAGAGTGAAAACGGTACAAGTACTGTTAATTTATGGTACATCTACTGAAATTTTACGAAATTTTTTTGCAGTTTACGAGGGGAAAAAGATTGAAATATAAATTAAGTGATGAAATTATCCTGGACCGAAACAAATGGAGAGTAACTCTCAATAACAGTTTCAGTCGAATAAATTCACCACTTAGTTGAAAGTTCTACAAAAAAAATATATATATATTTGTTTATATACCGTTTTTTATAACTTTTCACCCCAAAATTAAAATAACGCTTTTGTTTAAAAATATAATAAATGTGACTACAAACAGCTAATTAAGCTTTCATAAGAATTTTTTAAAAATACGCCTTCATTTAAGAAAGATATAACAATGAAAATATTATTTCAAATTTCTATTTTCATATTTTTTATCAGCATCGAATTCCCTGAATTCATTATATTCCATGTCAACGAATTCATTTCAAAATGAAAAAGTTTTTCAGCAATTTATCTTTTGAACATAGTTTTTCATTCAAATATTCTTGAAGTAACAATAATTAATTCACATAAAAGTTATAAAACTGAGTACTTTTCGACACACATCTATTAAGAGAAAGCTGCAGTTAGGAGTGTTTCCATAGTAACGACGAAATAACACATAATTTAGAAACTCTGTGGAAGAGTTTTTCTATAATTTAATATCGTCTTTGATATTTTCTGTTATTCAACAGTGTGATCATTAGAAGAAAAGAAAGGAAATTTCCTTTTCCCCGTAAATGGAGTAGTTTCACTGTAAAAAGAGCAACTTCTCAAGGTCATTCGTTTGAGAAAAGAATTTTCCTTCTTTAAATCTTTAGAAAAAAATAATAATTAGTAGTTAAGAAACTTATAAATATAGATATTAAAAAAATCGGATGCTGTCGAAGTAACAATCCATTTACTTCGTAACTTCAAACATTAAAATAGTTTAATTAATTTTATTACTTTTAGTTTTTTGTTTTTGTTTTTGTTTAACGACTCTTATTTCAATGGTAAGAATTACCTTTCAAAGCAAATCTTTTCTGCATGGGTTTGGACTTTTTTTCAACTCCGTTAATAGATTTTCTAATCTATTACATTCTATATTTATTTGTATGTATGACGTTCATTTATTTTATTTTTCAAAAGTGCATACCAAAATAAAATTTAACAGAAAAAAATCTGCAAATCATTTTCTGAATGTGTTTGAATCTCTATTGAAGTTCTTTAACTTGTGCTGCTGTAACGTTGAATTCTCACAGGAAGTTAGGAAAGAATTTAGTTCAAAATAAGGAAAAACAATATTTCCCTTCCCGTCAAAGTTAAAAAAGTAAATATTAATTAAAAGTTTCTGGTTTGAATCGGATTAAATTTAGGTGGTATATAATATATATATATAATATATAGAAGCGCGATTATTCATTACCTAATATAATTATTAAAATGCGGTTTTTACCATCAGAAAGTCGACATCAGATGCCGAAGTTGTGCGTCTTTAAAAATCGTCTCTTAAATTTTAAGTATTTCTAAGAAGATGGTAAAATTTCATCAAGTGGAACTTTCAAAGTGTATAGGGAATTTTTAAATAGTTAAAATTTAAGGAGACTGTTAGAGAACCGTCGGCATAATAAATTTTCTATCTTTATAAATTGTTATATCAGTCTTCACATTTTAATTTACATTTTCATCTTTTGATAAGGATAAAAAAGATTAGTTCAGCTTACCTGAGAATTGCTTTTGCGCAAAGAAGTATCCACGATGTATCCAAAGTATTGCACCGATATTTATCTCATCGATTCATTGACGTATCACTGTATTGAAGTAATAAACAGTATCAGTAGAAAATAACAAGTTGCACGAAGTAAGTAGATCCATTTTCCTTTGAATATAATATTATTATTGTAATTCTTGACATTATATGTACATTTGTATCGCGTTTGGAGGCTGCTTAAAAGTGCTCCAATTTTACATTATATTTGAGATATTTACAAGGGCGTCTTAACTGTTCGGTTACATTTTAGATTCTGAGTAAGATTGTTATTGAGTTCAGTTCACACGTGCGGGATATCGGTTGAAGTGGGGCGGTCTGGCGTATCTCTTAGTTGATTAGTTTCGATGTGAAGTCTGGTTTTATTCACTTTGGTTCACAGCTGCGTTTATCATTGGAAGTACTTACAGTTCATTGGGGTCTGGTTTTTAACATGTTCTAAGTGTTCTTTCGAATCGTTCACAACACGTGGAGATTATTAACGGCATAAAAAGGTTTCTCCGTCACTCCCCCGTAATCTCCTGTGTGGGGAATGGTTGAAGGTTCAGTTTCTTACGGTGTTTTTCGTACACAGGTTTGGGAGTGGGTTTGGTGAGGGTGTCGGCTATCATTTCTTCAGTGGGGCAGCATTGTAAATCAATTTTTCCTTCTTCATTCATCAGTTTGATGTTGTGGAAACATATGTCGATGTGTTTGGATCGCTTAGTATTTTTATCATTTTCAGTCATTTTTATACAGGACATATTATCCTCAAATATCGTGATTGGTAGTTTTTGTGGAATGTTGAGATCGTTAAGCAAGTTTGTTATCCAACTTAATTCTTGTGCTGCGTTGCTAGCTGAAACGTATTCAGCTTCGGCTGACGAAAGTGCAATGCAATTTTGCCTTTTTGTGATCCAGTAAATCGGCGATTTTCCTAGCATGAATAGGTTTCCTGACGTTGATTTACGTGTTTTCAAGTCACCAGCCCAGTCTGCATCGGCGTATGCTGTTAAGATGGGCTTGCTGTTTGCGTTAAGAGTTAAATTCAAATTTTCTGTAGTTTTAAGGTATGAAATGATTCTTTTCACTGCTGTCCAGTCCTTTCGGCGTGGTCTTTCGTTTCTACGACATAATATGTTGACTGCGGCAGATATGTCAGGACGTGTGATTGTTGATATGTACACTAATGTGCCTGTGGCTTGTCGATATTTCGTGTTATTAGGTAAAAGATTACCATCGTCCTCAAGTCTGTTGAATCCAGCAATCATGGATGTGTAATCAGGTTTCATGTCGTTTAAATTCAGTTTTTTCACTAGTTCGTGTATTTTATTGTTTTGATTTAGGTAATATGTATCGTTGATTTTATTAATGTTTATGCCTAGGTAATTATTCACTTCTCCTAAGTTTTTTAGTTCATATTCTTTCTCAAGTTGCTTTATTGTTTCTTCGATATCACTGTCCTTTCGTGCTACCAGGATATCATCTACGTAAATGATGATATATATCGAATTTTCTTGATTTGATTTAAAGTACAGACATGGATCATTTTTGCTCTGTATGAAATTATTGTTTGTGAGTGTTTCCGATATTTTGGTGTACCAGGCCTTTGCGGCTTGCTTAAAACCGTAGATGGCTTTTCGAAGTTTACAAACTTTTCTTTCATCGCCGGGTTTAATATACCCGTCTGGTTGACTCATATAAACAGTTTCGGTTAATTCACCATGCAAAAATGCTGTGGTGATGTCAACATGTTTCACGTTCAAATTTTTCTGCAATGCGGAGATGATAAATGCACGTATTGTAGCGTGCGAAACTACAGGTGCGAAAGTTTGATCATAGTCAGTCCGGAATCTTTGACTATATCCTTGTGCTACTAAACGCGCTTTATAGCTTTGAACATTTCCTAAATTGTGCGTTTTTAGTTTAAAAGTCCATTTCGAACCGATACTTTTTTTTTTGTTCCGGGTGATGGATCTGTTAAAGTCCAAGTGTTATTTTTTCTTAGGCATTGGATTTCATTTTGTGTTGCTTTTATCCAGTTTTGTTTATCATTAGTATTTTCCATTTTTTCGATATCTTCCCAATTTTCGGGAATGTTTTCAGATGAACTATTTATGAGACAAACATATCTGTCAGGAGGAACGCCTCTGTTTGTCCTATTAGACCTTCTTGGTTCAATTGGTTGCTGTTTGGGCTCGGATGGTTTCTCCTCGCTGTCAAGTTTTATTTCTAAGTGATTTTCATGTCTATCCGGTAATTGTGTATTGTCATCGGATGTTTTTGCGGTGTTTTGTATCTCCTTAAAGTTATCTGAGTGTACATTTTCATTCTCAAGAAATTTCACCGTTCTCGCTATTATAATTTGTTTTCCTTGTGTGTGAATTCTATAACCAGTCGATCGTGTATCATAACCTACGAACGTTCCGGTTTGAGCCCTGTTATCAAATTTTCCTCTGTTTACTTTATCGACGTAAAATAGCGCTTTACAACCGAATGTTCTTAAGTGTTTTAAATTCGGTTTAACTCCTTTCCATAATTCGTAAGGTGTTCTGTTGTTATTTGCTTTAGTTGGGAGTCGGTTTTGTAAGTATATTGCGGTGTTTATGGTTTCACCGCAAAAATGTTTGCTTAATTTTGCTTGTGATAGCATACTTCTAGTCATATCTAATAAACTTTTATTTTTTATCTCCGCAACTCCATTCTGGCTCGGATTATGCGGGACAGTCAATTGGTGTAAAATTCCGTTCTGTTTTAAGTATTCATCTATCTCTTGATTTACATATTCACGACCGTTATCCGATCTAATTTCCTTAGGTTTTTTACCGAACTGATTGTATATCATCGTTATATACTCTTTTATCTTTTCAGCAACTTCGCTCTTTTTAGATAATAAATATATCGTAGTATATCGGGAATAATCATCAATAAGAGTCATAAAATAATTTTTTCCGCCTAAAGTCGGTGTATCTAGAGGACCACATACGTCACTGTGGATCAAATCCACAATATTAGTAGCTCGGTTTATTGCTGATTTAGGATACGGCATGTTAGTTAATTTAGTTTCGACACAAGTTACGCATGTTTTATTTTTATGTTTACAATTTCCTATCTTTATTCCGTCCGCAAGTTGATCTGTTATTATAGATTTAATCGCGTCATAATCTTTGTGACCGAGTCTGCGATGCCAGAGATCTATGCATTGTTTGCTGTCACAGTTATACGTTATGTTTATATAATTTTGTGGTTCTTCCACATCGTCTATTTCCTCAATAATGTATAAATTTTTCTCATTTTTCGCCCTAATATATATTTCTTCATCAAAGATCAAATCGCATTTATTATCGTCGAAGATTAGTTTACACCCGTTTTTAGCGGCTTTACTAACCGGAATTAGGTTCGACTCTAAGTCTGGGACATAAAGCACTTCGCGTAATTTCGTTAGTTTTTCTTTTCCTTCGGGGGTTAATGTTTTTATAAAAACTTCTCCTGAACCTAACGCTGTCAGTTTATTACCATTCGCGATCGTTACTGAATTTTTATTATAATCAATAAATTTACTAAATAGGCTTTTATCGTTACAAATGTGCGAAGTAGATCCTGAATCGAGAATCCAGTTATTTTTGCCTACTTTTTCGGTGATTAATGCTTTATTTCGCGTCTGATCATTTGCGTATTTTCTTTCGTTTGGAATTTTATTTTCCCTATGAGTTTCGGTTTTTTCATAACATAATGAAGATGAGAAATTCTTTTTATTTTTGAATTGATTGTTACGAGGATTTCCGGATTGTACCGTGTTTTTGCTCTTGTACTGCCAGCATTCGTAAATGGAATGATTTTTCATTTTACATTTGTTGCAATATTTTTGTTCTCTTCTATTTTCAGTATGTGTATATCTCCTATTTGTTTTAAATGCTCTCTCATTGTTGTTATATCCGCTATGTGATTGTTCTGACATTTCATGTCTACGATTATATTCGTCCGTTAATTTGTTTTTGATAAAATCAGGGGTGAGCTCATTTTCCGGTCTCGCCTCCAACGCAGTTATCAAAGTATTGTAACTGGGGGGAAGAGAACACAGAAATAGTGCGGAAATATGTGAATCGCTAATATTTTCTCCAATGGCATTAAGTTTATCTATAATTTGCAAGATATTAATGATGTGCGTGATCATGTTTCCACCCTCCGCTAATTTAGTACTGTATAATTTTCGTAACAGGTAAAGTTTACTAGATAAGTTGCTTCTCTCATGTATATTTTTCAGAGCTTCCCACGTTAATTTGGCGGTATCTAAGTTTTTTACATTTACGATTTGAGAATCATCGATGCTTAAGTTTATTAGAGCTCTAGTCTTGCGATCTTTTTTGTGCAATGCGGGGTCGGGTGGAGCCGGTTGATCTTGTACTATAATATCATCGAGTTCCTCTTTAATCAGGAACATGTGCATCTTGAACTTCCATGTACTATAATTTGTAGAATTGAGTTTTTCAATAAATTGAGTATTTTCTTTTATCGCATTCATTATTTCTTTTTAGTGATCTTTTATTTATTATTATATTTTTAGAAATTGGTTGAATTATCGTTTTTAATACTGGGATATTCTTTATTCAGTCTTTCATAATCTTTGTTAGAGAACCGTCGGTAGCACAATACATTTTCTATCTTTATAAATTGTTATATCAGTCTTCACATTTCAATTTACATTTTCATCTTTTGATAATGATAAAAAAGATTAGTTCAGCTTACCTGAGAATTGCTTTTGCGCAAAGAAGTATCCACGATGTATCCAAAGTATTGCACCGATATTTATCTTATCGATTCACTGTATCGATTCACTGACGTATCACTGTATTGAAGTAATAAACAGTATTAGTAGAAAATAACAAGTTGCATGAAGTAAGTAGATCCATTTCCCTTTGAATATAATATTATTATTGTAATTCTTGACATTATATGTACATTTGTATCGCGTTTGGAGGCTGCTTAAAAGTGCTCCAATTTGACATTATATTTGAGATATTTACAAGGGCGTCTTAACTGTTCGGTTACATTTTAGATTCTGAGTAAGATTGTTATTGAGTTCAGTTCACATGTGCGGGATATCGGTTGAAGTGGGGCGGTCTGGCGTATCTCTTAGTTGATTAGTTTCGATGTGAGGTCTGGTTTTATTCACTTTGGTTCACAGCTGCGTTTATCACTTGAAGTACTTACAGTTAATTGGGGTCTGGTTTTTAACATGTTCTAAGTGTTCTTTCGAATCGTTCACAACACGTGGAGATTATTAACGGCATAAAAAGGTTTCTCCGTCAGAGACAATTTTTAAAAACGCACAATTTCGTCATGTGATGTCGACTTTCTGACGGTGAAAACCGTATTTTAGTAATTATGTTAGGTAATGAGTAATCGCGCTTCTAAGTTTTCCCATAGGTTAACATGGGATTTCACGATTGGGGAGTTTCAGTGAAGCGGACCTTAAATATGATTTATTTAGTTTAAAATAATAGTTTTCTTTCTTCATTATAACCTAATTACACGGTATACAGTAGTTTCCATGTTATATCACACTTTCATTATATAAATGCTATAGCTATAACTCGGATAAATGAAATTAGCGCTACAGTTCGCAGCCATGTCCAACAAATAAGAGTGTATTATGTCAGCCAGGATAGCGTTTGAGTAGCTCAGTAGGAAGAGCACTGACACGACAAGCCAAGATACCCAGGTTCGAGTCCTGGCCCAGATATTTTTCACTCTGTTTCAAAAAACCTCACCTATTATACTCCAACCTTTGATTATGAAATCTACTTTCGTTAGAAATTAAAGTTTACCACTTTTATGCTAAAAGAAAAGAAACATTTCTTTAATTTGGTAATTTTAGCAAAAAAGCCATTTAATGAAAATGTGTTCATACAAAAGGGTCAATTACTTTGGACAAAGAAAATATGTAAAGAAATTATCGTACTTACATAATTTAACTTTAATTAAAGTAATCTCTCACTTTTCTTTGCGATGGTTTAACAAATGATCTTTTTACCACATCTTTAAAGTTTTGCGTGTCACTTGATAATTTGGTCTGTTACATCATATTTTGATCGGTAATATCGCCGAACAACCCCCGTGAGCTATCTTTGAACTACTCACGTTTTTGGTGCTCGAGTGCTTCCTTTCTCTTCACTATTGTCACTGACAATTTTTGAATAACTCAAAAACCAAAGTTACGCCAAATTTTCTTTTGTAGAAATATTCTACAAAACCAGATTTGATTTCACCCGGGTCAATTTTGTGGAATATTTTTGTGCATTATCTGATGAGTCGTACGCAGTAAGTGATGTCCTTTAGATTAATTGCAAATAGAAAATGATGGGGGTAACGAAATTTACCTCATTAACCCTATCAGGGGGGGGGGGGAGTAATTCTGTTGCTAAAATGTTAAAAGGGTTACATGCCACCAGATTTTACGTACAAATGAATTTGAAAATACATGAATGCTTTTCTTCACTTACGTTACAAAAGTAAACTTTTACTACGAAATTATGGGTGTCAAATGGAAGTTTCTAATTAAATTTACGTGGTACATATAATATACGACCGCCCTTCAAGAGGAAGTTAACCGGCGAAAGGTCTTAAGCGAAGACGCATTAACGAGAATCCACTGCATATATTTTTTTTTTCACACTAACGGTAACAAAAATAATAACTCCATCATCAAAATTTAGTTTTAATGTTATTTCACTTTCAATACACAGCATTATGATTAAGACAAAATTTATTATAGATTGATGGATTATTTTAAAAATATGTATGTTTTCCGAATAAGGTAGAGAGGGGAAAAATACTATTAAAACTACCATCACTACTAAGTTTAACAATATAAAAATTTTGATTTAGTAACTTTTATAAAAAAGAACCAATTTGACGCAAGTGTGGCTTTTAATATGACAGGAACCTTTGAAACATTTTTGAAATTAGAAGTAAACTTCTAAAACGAACCGTTTGGGAATTAACTATTGGTCAGTGATAAGCAGGTACTACACCCTGTATATGCACTTGTAGGATAATAATACTGCTTCGCAAAATGGAATACATATTTTCTTATCCTATCTACTCTATATAGAAAATCGAAATGAGGATTTCGTTCCGGCTGCTCATAACTAAAGTTCTGTTGTATGTATTTGATATTACTTGCTCTGTTAGTTAGATAATTTTTCATGGATGATTTTAGTACACTGCATTAAAAAAAAAAAATGTTGATTTTACGGTATAATACTGGCATTCCAGCTGCCAGTATCTACAGCGCATGTGCGGTAACGTTTTACTGCTTATTTTACTGTTTATTACTGTTAATTTTACGGTATAATACTAGCAGCTGGGATGCCAGTATTATACCGTAAAATCAACAATTTTTTTTAATGCAGTGTATCTAACACATCGTTCTATTTTCCTAGGTGTAGAGCTCTTTGGGGAAGGGAGTTCTATAATCAGGTGAATACGATTATGAAAGATTAGACTTTTAAAAAGTTCTACGGAAAAGATTTTGATGAGACTTGCACTGTTAGCTAGATAATTTTTCAAGCCTGTTTTAGTTTATTGAATATCGTTCTAATGTTCTTTACCAATTCCTACTGTAAATTATTAACTGAAAGAGCTGGTCTTAACAGCCCAAATTTTTTCGGACACATCAGAATAAATAATAGTGCAATGGCTGGCGCTCGTATCGTTTTCAGCAATGCCTAAGAACATTCCAGGTAAAGGTTCATATTGCTTTAAAACACTGTATCAAATTCACCAATATATTTCATTTGACTCAAAGTTTGTTTAGAGTCGACCTTACTTTTAAATAATATGTTCCAAAATCATATTCTTGGGTTCTTTCCTGTCTATTTTGTATAACATTAAACTAAAATGAATGCTTCTCAATTTTAAGCACAGCGCCACAAGACGCTAACTTAAGTTCTTTAAAACATTTTGAAATAAATCTGTTTCTATGGGAACAGAATAAAGGATAGATGATGACAAAGTGTTTTCTAAAATTGAATTGGGACTTTTCATTATTCTTTTCATAAATGATTTTGCTACAGCTAGCGACGAGAAAGAAAAGATGAAATATGTAAGTTCAAATTACTTTTGCAATCAAAAACTATGAAAGCTCGAAATTACAACAGAATTTGATTAAACAGCATAAGAATTTTTCTTTGCTGTAAATGTGTATTAAAATTTTGTCAATATGTCGTATATAAATGGTTAATACATGTCTTAAAAAGAAATAAGCATTCAATTTTAAATTATCTGTAAATGAATAATAATATTAACTGAAATTTCCATTTTGCTATAGTTATTTTTTTTAAATACTTTACATTTATGTGCCGTATAAAATAATAAGTAAAAAAAGCATAAAAAAAGTTACATCGTTTCGCTGGTAAATAAAACATGATTAGGAAAAAAGAAAAGACAAGAGAAGGTTATTTTTTCTTTTTCTTTTCTTTTCTTTTTTTTTTCATATTTCATATTTAATACAAATTAAACAAATTGGTTGCACTCCTTCTAAGTTCGCTAATTTTGCGAGATAAGGTAATTTGCCGGAAAAGTTTAAAAAAAAGCTTATCAAATGTAATTGAATGGATATGAGGCAACGACATCAAAATTGTAAAAAAAAAAAATATTGAAATCTGAAAATCGCTCATAGACTGTAATATAATCCAAACCATTCAATAAACCATTCAATAAACCATTCAATTCCACGAAAAACTTTTGTTTGTCATGTAAGTGAGCTCGTACTTGATTAACGAATTCATCCAAGATACGTGTAAGACCAATACAAGGTCCCAATTAGGTTTGAATTTGTTCGGTATATAGAATGTTATCGTGATGACAGGTTTTCCATGTTTTGCTTTTGTGTTCCCTTTTAAACGAACTATAAGAGCAGCATACTTGAGTAACTAACTCATCTGAGATACTTGAAAGATCAATACATTGTCTCAAGCAGATTTGAGGTTCAGTATTTTGGACGTTAGCGCAATGACATATTTTTCATGTTTTATTGCTTTTGGGTGTCCTTGTAAACAAACTATAAAAGCTGCATACTTGATTAACGAACTCATCCAAGATATTTGAAAGGTCTATACTCTGTCCGAAAAACATTTGGATTGTTTCAGCATTTTGGACGAGGTCGTGATGACAAGTTTTGTATGTTTTGCTTTTGAAACCCGCCGAAAACCGGAAGTCGAAAATTTTCATAAATCCAATACTTTCTTCTTGTAATGATAGAAGAAAGTAAAAATTATATAACTGTCTAGAGACAGAGGCTGTTTTAAGGGCCTTTTTCGAGGATGTACCATTTCTAACATAATGAAATTGTTACACAGTATTTAGGTACACGATAACAGATCCCTTATTAAAAATAGTGCATGCCACATTTAATGTTATTTTTTTATACACTAAATTAGTGTATGCGAAAATGTGTGAGATAGAAGAAAGTTTTGGGATTGGCACATGTGACTAGTTTTTTTTTTTATGTGTGTATGTATACATGTAAACGAACGATGAGAGCTACACACACGCTTTTCTACTGGAAACACATTTTAGTGCATATCAAAACTACATATATATATTTTGTAATCTTTTAAGTCGTACAACATCACTAAAATGTACTTCAGCATTTATTGTTCGTAGGCCATAATGTATACACCATTTTCAATAGAGGACATGCCATATAACTCAATAACTAACATGCTCAATAACTTATATAATTTTCATGACAATTCAAGTATATTTACGAAAGTCAGAGGACAGACAGACGAACGGAAGTCATTAATATTTTACAGCTACCTTGGGAAATATTAACAAGAAGGGCATGCGTGAAGCAACGTGACATGCGTGAAGCATAGATTATGAAACACTTTTCAACATATTCAGAATACTGTAACAAAACTTCACAGTTTAATAAGGTGTCTAATAATTTCGAAAACGCATAACACATTTGAAAACCCAATTTCAGCCACTACCATCTATAGCCAAATCAATACAACTAATCCTTTTGTGCAGCCTTGTATATGATCTATAGATTTGTATATATATTACATAGTATGCCAAACTTTTTTTCAGTTTTGAAACGCATTACACAGTTAAAAATTCCGCTTCAGCAATTTTCTCTAATTTTTTGTGCAGTCCTGTGTGTGATTTATGAAATGTATACATATCAAGCAACATGCAAAAAACTAGGTAAATTTTAAAATGCATACCACAATTGAAAACGCACTTCCAGCAATTATTTCTCATAGACTGTACTGTAACGGAATTATTTTGTGTGTCCCTGTAAATGCTTTGCACACATATTCTAAAGTAACTATCTTGTAGTGCATCACATTGATATACATAAATCTCATTATATTTGAAATAGTGAAACATCATTAAAATCTACTGCAAATGATTTTTCCTCATAGACCATAATGTAACGGCTTACTCTTGAGTACCCCTGTGAATAAACTATAATGGCTACGCACTCCATTTTGACTACCGAACATGCTATGATAAACCTCAATAACATATATCAATTACATAGCAGTCCAACTATATTTACGCGAGTTAGAGCATGGACAGGCAAACGGCCAGATAGACAAACAGACACTCAAAAACCTAATTCATAAACAATTTTCAACTTTCTTGGGAAGTGTTAAAAATCATTCATAATTTGACTAATACAGTCCCTGGCCAAACTATTAGACGCAGTTGTTTTTATTTTAATTTATTAAATATCTGGAAAGATACATGAGAAATTATCCTGAAACTTCAGGAGTGTACACAACATGATAAACGTCATATATTTCCGCGAAGATTTTTTCCCGAAACCCCATAACGGGCCGTCAACAAATTGAAGAAAAACGAATATCTTTTGGATAACTCTGTAAAAACTAATATTGCAAAAAGCATTCAAACTGTAGATTATGATTAAGTGGCTTATTGTAATAATTTGGGTTCATTTTTATGAAGATAGCATGTATACTCGAAGAGAAATTCACGTTTTTATAAAAACAGTCCCAAATTTTACCAAGTTTTTTGCTTATAATTTGCAGAGTTTTTAATATAAAAACAAGTTATTTTCAGAAAATATGACAAACAAAATTATACACAATACCTTGCAATCAGAATTAAAAAATATAAAAATTGAATGAAAAATGAGCAGGTTTACTAAAAAATGTTTAACTGCGCATGCGCGAATGCAATAAAAATATAATATGCATAATGTATTAGCTAAGTATATAGAGCAACTTTTGTGAAAGTGTCAAAATCATAGCTTGAAAATTCTGAAAATAATCGTCGATAGAATAAGCTCGAATTTAGCTGTTCCCAAAAGGAAGCAAAAAGATGAGGGGTTGTATCCAAATATACTAGCTTATGAAAGTTGACATAATAAGAATGAAGTGTCTCTCATTCTATATTTGATACAACCCCTGATCTTTTTCCTTCCTTTTGGGAACAGCGAAATTCGAGCTTATTCTATCGACGATTACTATCAGAATTTTCAAGCTATGTTTTTGAGAGTTTCATAAAAGTTGGTCTATACATTTAGCTAATATATTATGCACAGTATATTTTGATTGAATTCGCGCATGCGCAGTGAAACAATATTTAGTAAACCTGCTCATTTTTCATCCAATTTTTATTATTTTTTAATTCTGATTGCAGGGTATTGTGTATAATTTTGTTTGTCGTATTTTCTGAAAATAACTTGTTTTTATATTAAAAACTCTGCAAATTATAAGCAAACAAACTTGGTAAAATTTGGGACTGTTTTTATAAAAACGTGAATTTCTCTTCGAGTATACGTGCTATCTTCATAAAAATAAACCCAAATTATTAGAATAAGTCACTTAATCATAATCTACAGTTTGAATGCTTTTTACAATATTAGTTTTTACAGGGTTATCCAAAAGATATTCGTTTTTCTTCAATTTGTTGACGGCCCCTTATAGAGTTTCGGGAAAAAATCTTCGCGGAAATATATGACGTTTATCATGTTGTTTACACTCCTGAAGTTTCAGGACAATTCCTCGTGTATCTTTCCAGATATTTAATAAATTATAATAAAAACAACTGCGTCTAATAATTTGGCCAGGGACTGTATATACTATTTTTCTTGCTTCACGAGCATTTATCTGATATTTTCACACTGCAAAAAAAAAGTGTTGAATTTACAGTATAATACTAGCACTCATGCGCGGCTGCGTATTACTGCTTATTTTACTGTTTATTACTGTTAATTTTACGGTATAATACCGATACTGACAAATCAACACCTTTTTTTGCAGTGCAGTTAGATGACCTTTCTTAAGTCCGGTTTAGGTCAGACAATTGGAAGAAAATAAAATAAAGAAACTCGATATAAATGCTCGTAAAAACGAAGAGTGGATTGTCTGAACAATTTTGTCGTGGATAAATCTCCATTGTCTCTCAGTTGCTCACCCGAAATAAAGAAAAGGTTAAAGGAATAAAAACTCTCGAAAAGGAGATTTATTTCGCTCACAAAACGCAACGGCCTTAGGAGGTACGATTATCTTCTGACTTGAATACTACTTTATTGTGACTGAAAATTATTGAAGTAGCATTGTTGGTTTCTGCTTTGCCTTTTTTTTTTTTAGCTAAAATGAATTATTGTTTTCTGAACTAAAAAGTAGCAAGAATGAAAAAACATGCGTCATATGTAGATTATGCCGTACTATCCGAGAGTTTTATACGCTAGGTTTCCAAAAGTTTTGCATTGCCTGACAATAAAATATAAATTTAATTAAGGGCCTACAATTATTTTTACATTTAGTTTTAGCAAAGCATATGTTTTGTGCATAGCATATGCATAAACAATCTTATAGGAGACTTTGCTTTTGAAGTATTTAAAATACTTACGACATTCAATAAAAGCTTTTTCAGAAATGTTACAAGTTCGTATTCAGTCAATCAGTAATAATTGTGTTGATTTTCTGTGACTTGCCTCATAAAATCGCCATAACTCTATAATCAAACGTCCTATAAAATATAAATTTACAAAAATGTCCTCTAAAATTATATAGCTAACAGTACAAGTATCTATAGATCGCACATTGTAAAAGTTAAGTCATAAATTACGTCATTTTCCCACGATAGGGGTTCATTACATACAACTGTCTTATAACAACTCCTTTTTTTAATGAACAAAAGTGATAGTGATTTATTAAAAATCTTCAATAACCCCTATATGTATTCTTTCATAATTCTTATCGATAATGATTCCTACAAGAATGGTTTATTTTCATGATCGGGCTGTTTTATCAAAAATGACATGTTTTTTGTTATTCACAATTGATAGCACTAAACAACTCTGTCGCTTAAAAATACCCCATAATTCTAGTTTCGTGTTTTCTCAACTGAACTCTCAGATCTTTGTTTAGTTAAACATTTCTTAAGTCCGAACCTTTGTTCATAAAAGATTAAAGAATTATATTCAAAAATACTCATAAAAATAAAAAGTCTAGTGCCAACCTTTTGAAAAACATTAAATAATCATATTAATAAAAATACTCATAAAAAAGTCCATTATCAATCCTTATTTTTTTTTTTAAAGAAAGAACGAACTGTATTCATAAAAATACTTTAAAAAGTTCATTGTCAAATTTTATTTGAAAAAAAAAAGTAAAGAATTTTATTCATTAACAATACTTATATCTTCTTTGTGTCTCGATCAGTCACCCGATATTGAAGAGGAGTCAAAGAATAAAAACTTTTTAAAAAGATGGATTTTTACTAATAAAATGCCATGGTCTGAAGAGATAGATTTATCTTCTGATTTGAATTAATAATTTATAAAGACTAAAGCAAAAATGAAGTAGCATTGTTAGTGTTTCTTTTTTTGTCTTCAGTTAAAGATTAATAAATGTATGAAGAACGAAAAATTCACCATTGTGTTAATCGTGATGCATTTTCCTATTTAATTTTTAGACTGCTGCATCATATATTCTCCTTAAAAAATAATGAAAGAAAGAGATACAAAAAAAATGAAAGCCGTGCAATGTTCATGAATTAATTTGCGCTTTCAAGCCTTTTCACTTCTGCTGCTAATATATTGGATTTACATATACAGGGTGGTCATAAAAAAACTTTCCCGATATATGAACCCATAGCGTCCTAACCGCTCAACTATCGAAAGGAAATTTCAGATATTGTTATTTGAAGGTATGTGCTCGAGATCGTGATGATTTAAAACAATAGAGCTGTCACGGTTACGATGAAAACAATTTTTAAATTTTCGAATGGCAACACACACTTTTTTCCTGCGCAGATTCATCAGCGTATTGAAAAACCATAGATGGCGTTGGAACGATACACGTATGACGAAAATTGCCGAGTAAAACATTTGTAAAGAGCATTGTAAAAGACCAATGACAACAGAAGACCAAAGAGAGAAAAAAACTTTTATCGAAATTAGCGGTTTTCAACGTAACCACCTTCCCTGACGGTAACATATTGCAAGAGAGAGATTGTTGACAATAATAACGAACGTAACATCGCAAGAGGAATCTGTATAACTTCACGTTCAATGGCATCTTCCTGACAAATCTCTTAGATTTCACAGGTACACATTCGATTTCAGATAACCCCAGAACCAGAAATCCACCGGAATGAGGTCGGGGAATTTTCGTTGCTCCTGCTTTGACCTCTGAACTTAAGACATGCTAAGAAAGTCATAAAGGATCAAATATCCCGACATACCACAAGAAAAGAAACCGACGTAAGTCTACGCTCTGTTCGAGCCTTAAAGGCCATAGTTAAAGAAACTTTAAATTTTTGCCCACAAAAATCGTATTTATTTATTGTACAGCAGCACAGCTTTCTGAAAATGCATGTTTTGAGACCACTTATCGGACTATTAACAGAGATTTTTTTTAGGTACTTTAAAACACAAAATAGTTAATAATAAGAACAAAATATTAAAAAAAGTTTAAAAATTTCTTCAAGAATCTACGAATCGTCATTTTGAAATAATACAACATTATAATTGCATTTTTGGCGGCGCGAAATTGGCTTTATTCGTTACCGTATAATTTTCCCCGGCAATGGACAAATGTTACAGACGTTTGCTGTGTGTAATTAGAGGTTTCGATTCATAGCACCATATTTGGCGACCTAACCTGCTTTTGGCATGAAATTAACAATTAAAAATTAATTAAAAGTAGGGGAGACCGGGGCAAGATGACGAATGTCTTAATTTTCCCGTTTTCCGCTAAGTGGCAGCATCAACCGGACACTACTGGCTCTCCTATCGGCCGTTCGTTAAACAATACTATAGAGACGCTGAAATCGCCATTTTTGTGTCAGTTGTGAAGTTTTGATTGTTTTCCGCTGCCACGTTATAACTTTTATGCATGTGTAAATAAGCTCTGCTACAGATACAGGTAAGATATGTCGTTTCTCTTTAATATTTATGAGTAACTTAGTTTAAATACTACCTATTACCATGAATAAATGTCAATTAATCGCATTCCTTCATGGCAATGAAAACGAATATTTTTAAACAGGCAGTCCGGGGCCAGATGACGAGCTCGTCATCTGGCCCTGTGTTCCGGAATTTATTAAACTAACTATGTTGTCCATTCTATTTAAATCCTGTAAACGCTTGTTTGTCTGTGTGTTTGTTCGCACGACCTTCCGCTTCTAACTCCTCTGGGGCTAAGAGGCGCATGGGATCGGGGGAGGTGTCGTTTGAAAGGGGGCGACCAGAGGAAGACATTTTTGCCATCCGCTAAGCCCCCCCCCCCTAGCCTCCCGAAAGAAAAACCCTATCGGGGTCCGTATCTCCACTTCCAAGCGTCCGATCGGTACGAGGAGAGTACCGTTCGACGGGGTCAAGACCTCCCCCCTCCACCGCTGGTCCCCCTCCTCCCAAAAAATTAAAAAAGCGTTTAAGGCCATATTTCGGCATTGTGACCCACCAACAGAAGAATGGATCCAGTGCTGTAAATGTCAAGAGTGGTGACATGAGGAATGTTCCAATTATGAAAATGGCATTTTTATTTGTGACTATTGTTAGCTGCACAACTAAACACTTCAAAATTACGTTACAATCAATGCATTATGCTTAGTTTGATACTTTGTAAGATGTAAAAACACAGTTATCATTTGTTAAACCATGTAAGATATTAAAAAGATAAAATATGTTCAATCTTTTTCAGTGTTGTCATCTTGCCCCAAGGCCAAAATCATCTTGCCCCAGTACTGGGGCAAGAGGACGATTTGTTAATGTTATGAAAAAAATAAAATTATCCTTTATTTTTTTATTTGAAAAATTAAATGGTAATGTATTTAATACTACAAAGATATACTCTATCAGTTCATGTAAAATTAATTTTACTATTACTTCAAAATAAATTAATAAACAACAAAAATTGTTAACATAGTCATCTTGCCCGGTCTCCCCTGTATATACGAAAATTTTTGGGGACAAATTTTATCAGTTTGAAAATTTTGGCGTAAAAGGCTATAAAATATACCAGGTCTCAATGGTAGGTGCGAGCTTCATCAAAAGTGGTTCCCTTCTGAGAGCAATAGAAAACCATACGAAAAAGTATAGTGAGAAAAATCTGCATTGATAAAAATATTCTTATCATGCATTTTATATACAGAATAAGGCATAGAAAGCAATGGTTAGTGCACAAGTATTTTCTACAGAAATTAACAGCGACTCAAAATTAATTCATTATAATACCTCTCATATTATATATATCATTTAACCCACTTTAGCACTGAACTTTAAACAAAGAAAGAAAACATGGAGAAAATTTGAAAATGCAGTATTTTTACAAGTACAAATAAATACATGTTGAATAATCTCAATATTTGTTGTCTTTTAATATCGTCGAGCATAATAACGCCACCTATCAGCAGAAAACTAAACTATTTTTTTTCATTTGGCACAAAAACTCTCTCTATGCGAAGTCTTGTGGTGCAAACCCCACTCTATAAAGCTCTTTTTAATTCCATGAATTTTTTAATTATGAGTTGTTTGATATGTTAGACCCACCCCCTTAAATAAAAAAAATGTTGCAAGATAATATTGTGCATGATATTAATATGTAATCATGACTTTACGCGTTTTTTAAATGCCAATAAAAGTCAATAATACATTTTATTAATATAATTATGGAATTTTAATGATTAGCAATTACTTATGTTACCTACTGATACGCCGAAATATAAGCTTCGATTAAAACCTATTTATGCCTAGCGTCCCAATTTTGGGACGCTTTAGTAAAATGGGATAAATTGCATTTCACGCCACTTTTTTTTTTTTTTTTTTTTTTTTTTTTTTTTTTTTTTATAGAAATTTGGTGTCTTATTTTAACGAGGAGTCATCGATAAAATAAGACACCAAATTTCTATTTTTAAAAAAATGTGGTGTGAAATACACCTTTTCCCATTTTTTACTAAAGTATCGACGCTAGGCATAAATAAAGTACAGTTTACTTCAAAAATTGCAGAATTTATTTTATTATTATTATTATTATTATTATTATTATTATTATTATTATTATTATTTACAAAATAAACTATTTTGAGCAGCTTAACAATTTGTTGTTTCTTAAATAGAAGATTAGATCGTGTTGAAAATAAACCTTAACATTTTTATTTCAATTTTTTCTTGACTGAACATTTGAAGGGATTTTCTTAGATCCCGCGGGAGAAATCTACGATATCGGATTGCGGGATCTCCCATTATTGCTGTCCCTACTTTGCGGGATCATGCTGAAAATTGTAAAGAAAATTCAAGACACATAACCACATTCAATACACATAACCATATTCAATACACAAAACAATATTCAACACACACCTATATCGATTCGGCATTTAATATACCAATGTCCTTCTCGACATATTCATGTATAAATAAACAGCAGGCTATGATAATAGTTCGAAACAAATGAATTACACAACTCCTACTTTCTGATTAATTTTGGAGATTCACTGATTTACATTCTACATTTATCAGATATTATATATTTACATTGGCATAGCAAATTAATAATGTCAATTATGTTATGCTTTCAGTTACAATAGTATTAACATTAAACATTCCATTTGCTAGAAACCCTATTTATTTTGATTAGTGTTAGAATTATGAAATGTACTAAAGCTTATAAAGGAAAATATAATTAAAATTCATTAAGATACAAATAAATGTTAATATATTGCTTGAAGGTGCGTAAAAACGTGCATAAAAACATTTAAAAACACATTAAAGTCATTTTAAAATCAAAACGTTTTCAACCGAACTCACTCGGTCTTCATCAGTGAAAAACTAATAGTTAAGTTGTTGTCTCTTTGCGTCTTCTAGCTTGCCCGGAACAAACCCTTCTACTTCAATGGTGTGGAATAAAAGGTGGGATGGGAAAGGTCATTCAGCGTTTCAAAAACAAGTACATGTTAATCAACATTGTATTAATTATTTCCAGACTGCGTAGATATCATATGATAATACATCCTTACAGACTATTTCTTTTTTAGATATTATTTCCAGAGATACTCTTATGATAGCTTCCTGGTGATTACTTGTGCAGAATATAATTTTGGATCCATTGAATTCCGCACAAGTAATCACCAGGAAGCTTCATAAGAGAGTCTCTGGAAATAATCTCTAAAAAAGAAATAGTCTGTAACGATATATTATCATATGATATCCACGCAGTCTGGAAATAATTAATACATGACTGATTAACCTGTATTTGTTTTTGAAATGTTGAATGACCTTTCCCTTCCCACCTTATATTCCACACCCTTGAAATAGAATGGTTTGTTCCGGGCAAGCTAGAAGACGCGAAGAGACAACAATTTAACTATTAGTTTTTCACTGATGAAGACCGAGTAAGTTCGGTTGAAAACGTTTTGATTTTAAGAGGACTTTAATGTGCTTTTAAATGTTTTTATGTATGTTTTTACGCACCTTCATGCAATATATTTACATTTATTTGTATCTTAATGAATTTTAATTATTAAACAAGGTGAATTTGCACTAAAATTTTAACTTTTTATTGAAAATATAATTAAATGTAATAGTCGTCATAACATATACTATATATCGTTTTCTTCATTAGATTTACTTTATGCAAGAATATCTAGATTTGCTATACTATGTAAGTATAATGATCAGATAAAATTAAATAAAAATCTTATCACCATGTCGAAAATTGTTAATAAATTAAATGCATTGCATATAACTGACAATAAGTATATGAGTTCATAATTTCTCATTATCGAGTCATTATCGGCATATTCATGCGTAAATACAATCTTTTATTAATGCAACAGCTGGCTATGATAGCTGTTCGGACCAATTTAATTACACAGCTCATGTTTCCTATTAATTCCTATTAATGTACGTATCAGATGTTATATGTTTACTTTGATATTGCAATTTGATCATTTCCATTGTGGCATACCATTCATTAGCATCAAAGGCTCTATTTGTCGCAAAAGCTATCTAATACCTTTAATGTAATAATTATGAAATATGATAAAATCTATAGTAATTCATTTAGGCTGCAAATACGAAAATTCAAAATTTGTCTATTCATGTATGTCAGGTAAAACAAAAAAATGCAATTTACGTCATATAGAATATGTAATACAGTAATCCCTTAACTTTCGCGGGGGTTACGTTCCAGGAAAACCTCGCGAATGTCAATTCCGCGAATGATGAGTCTATATCTCTAGCTCTAGAGTAAAAAGGGAGTTACGTTCTATGAAATTTTAATTAGAGTGGCACAGCATTTAAAAAACAAAAGACTGTATTTGTTAATAATACTTTATGCCTAACACATATGTAGGCACATATTCATAAACATGACATTTATTTACGAAAGAAACTTCAAATTAACTGACTAGACAAATAATTACAGCTAAAAAAAGTCAATGTTTTTGTATAAAGTAGTTTTGATTCTTTCTATTCACAAAGATATGATAATGTGGTGGGTCGGTATGCAATACAATATTAAAATACGATATTTAAAGCTAAGTGCTTCAGAAATGCTTTCATTTATTTTCCATCTAAGAGGCAGTCTCAGCTGTATCTCTACGAGAACTTGAGCATGTTAAATTAATACTAGATTAAAGATGCCGTTTCCACTTCTAATATCACCATTGCATTGAATATTCTGCTGTTGTTAATTATTTTACTTTTCTACAATACTCACTCCTTTTTCAATTGACAACAGAAAATTGATTTGAAAATAGATACTAAGAAAACACAGGGGAAATAATCTTTAACCACTATAAATCCTGAAAAAGAAAGAATAAAAAAAAAAAAATCGCGAATGATCAAATCAGATTCTCGCGAATGTTAAGTTTTTCAATATTTTCATGTTCGCGAATAATCAAAACTCGCGAATGTTGAGGGATTACTGTACAATAGCCGCTCACTATACCGCTTTATCAGGCCTATTGGGAGGCAAAGGGAATGATATAACCAAAGGCATTAAAAATTACGAAAAGTAATAACCAACAAGTGAATGTCTTATGCTCTTTTCTCCCAATGTTAGTTTGTACGCACTTACACTGTAATCGTCTTACATATAAGTTATTGAGTAATATAAATAAAAAAAAATCTATGCATTAATAATTTCCATACATTTATACTTTATCATCCATATATATATTACAAAATTCAAAATTCCGCACCAATTTAATTAATTCCATAAAAAGTTTCCCTTCTAAATTTATCCTACAACCCTAATTTATTAAATTATTTCCCATCTTAAATAATATTCCTTTTATTTTATTTATCTAAATCTCTCTCTATTTAAAATGCATAATTTAATATTTTGTTTCCCTTCAAAAAGTCCTAGAAAACGCTTCTTGTAATTATTTTTCTACAAAAATCTTTTTTTTATTTCCTTCCCCGTTCTTAAAAACCCAAATTCAATTCTATTTAGAATTATCATTTTATACCATTTTCTTTTTCTTATGTTTATTCCAAAAACTCAAAACCGTGCCTTTTCGCGCAAAGAATGAAGCACGCCCATTTTTTGCGGCCATAAGTAAAAAGTTCCAACACAGCCAAGCGCTGTGATTGGTTAATTCTTACCACCATATTTGCGTAGAAAAATCTACGCCTTGAAATATAAAACATGAAACTTGAGTTATTGAGCTAGAACTTCTGTGATATCGTCTGCTAAGATAAAATGTTGTCGCCAGGAATTAGAAATAGAATATTTTTCGAAATGTGATTACAAATTAACATCGACGTATTATGTTTAAAGCATGGCAATATGGCTAAAGTTTTTAATGGTGAAAGTATTCCGTGATAAGAGAAAGTCGTGGTGAATGTTTGCTTATCTGTCATCTTATGGCGAATAAATAAAACTTTTGTTCTTCCAAATCTTCGTCTATTATTTTTATGAGAAAACTTCCAATGTGATTTTGATCAAGGGCCAGGTGGAGTGATACTGATGACTGCACGATTATGTAATATTCTAGTGAATTCTCCGATATATATATATATAAAGGAAATAAAGGCGGGGCAGCAAAGTTTTAATGCAATGTAAAAAAATACAAATGTTTCTTAATCTAAGAAAATGTAACCACAAATGAAAATATACAATAATCTCTTCCGAGTTACCCACGATTCCGAAAACAGTTCCTTATCTTTAGAAACCTCACAAACTAATATATTTTCAAGATTTAAAGAAGCAGTTTTAAAAACAAAATTTCTTTTGCTGCCACTAATTTTCGGAAACGTTTCCGAGTTGTTTATATACTGCATTAATTAGTTTTTTTAACCTAAACTATCGGTCTTTAGGATGCTATCAGTTCTCAATTAAACATTTTCAGCTGTGTAATTGAGTTTATGTATGCACGACTAATAAAATAATATTAATGTTAATGCTGCTATTTTATCACGCTTGTCTTTAAAGCACGCTTGTTGAATATAGAAATATTTACTTAAAAATGGATATCATCAGAAAAACCTATATTTCAAACTGAGAAAACCTAACAGTTTTCTTAACCTGGAATATAGTTTTTTGGGATGCTACCAATTCTCAAGTAAACATTTTCATATTCAACAAACATGATAAATTAACAAAATTAACATTAACATTAAAAGCCATATTATCGTGTTAGTCTTGCGTGTCTAAAATCAAACACAGCTGAAAATGTTTAATCCTGCTGAGTTAATTCCTGTCTTCTCCTGTGCAAAATTTCTGTTACTAATTTCCTCCACTATCCTCTAAAAACGTGTGCCCTAATGATTGAAAGCTTTTAACCAAGTACTTTTCTAAATTACCTATTGTAAATTTAGCAAGAATTTTTATGTTTTAAAGAAATCTATAAGAGTCGTAAATGCATTTTCCTAAACTTCGGTGCCAAAATATATAATTCTGCTTCATCATTTAAGTAAAATGATTAGATAATATAAAAACTTAAGATAATAATGTATATATAACTAACAATGTTTAACATATCCCAGCATCAGTTTCGCATGTCTCATAACGGGCTAGTGATGGGAAATATTGTTACTTTTGGTTAACAGGTTGCATCGTCCCACATTTGGATAAACAACAGGTTCCAACAACCTGTTATTTTTATAGCGTATAACTAATCGCTATGTATGCTGCCAACGGACATTTTAATTAAAATACATTTAAACAGAATGTTTGAAATAATTTTGAAAGTAAGTATAAACGCTGTTCCTGTTGAGATGAATCCACACCACTGAAATCAGTTTAGATGAATAAACTCCATTTTTGCCCGATAAAATCTTACCCAGTTATGATACTTTGAATTTCATGCATTTTAAGCTTTTCTGCTACTAAAAACACCTTTTTCCATTTTTAGTGAACTCAAACGTTAAAAATTCATAAAATTTTAAATGTCATAACTCGGTAAGTTTTGGACATTGAAGAATAAATTTGTATTGTTTTACTTTTTAGAACACTTATAAACTTTTCTAAATAAATTTTATAAGACTCAGGCATTGTATACATTTTAATTTTTTTTTATTTAAAAAGTAACCATTTTAACGTAAATCGATTTTTATACTATGAAAATCAAAGTTTGAGACATTTTCGCAATTGGAACTGTACCTCTAAAACTAACGGTTTAGAAATTAGCTATTGGTACACGATCAGAAGAGACACCCTGTATAAGAAAAAACACATTTTTAACAACGTCATTTGCAAAAAATTAAATTTGATCCCCGATTCATTGCAGTCATATCTGTCAACGCATATCCAAAGCAAATCCCACAAATATTATATATACACTTATAATCAAATACAAGTCATCCTAACAAAATTCCAATATGATTTTTAAATTAATTACAATTGTATTAAAATTAAGTTAATTTCCCACATACCGCACAACTTATACAATGCTATTTTCTTTCTTTCTTTCTTTTTTTTCTTTTATTTTTTTTCAATACATAAAATTACAGAATTATTTTTTTCCAGTTCTCATTTTCTAAAAACGCAGTAATGACAAAGTAAAAAATAAAAAATAAAAATAAAATAAATATAAACACATAATCTCCCCCCCCCCCTCTAAAAAAGCGTCAGAATAGGCCCTTATACTCTATGAATATATAGCAACACTAGCTGTTACCCGTGACTTCGTTCACGCAACATTAAAAGAAGAATAAATACATTAATTAAGAAAATATTTCACTCCCGATAATTAAAAACGTTAAAATTAACTAACTATTTATCACATTTCATAGGCGACAATACGATATTTTTTTTGTTATAGGAACCTTGACATAACTCAGTCTTTAAAAAGTGAAATTTTGTGCCAAATAATCGCGAAAATGAAATTGCAACCAATGTAAAAAGGAGGGCCAAATAAAATCGTGGAAATAGACAAATTGAATAAAAACAAATGTCAATTTTACCTGATAAACAATTTTACTTTTAACGCCTTTGTGAAACGTTTTAACAGCCATCCTTCAAAAAAACATTAATTGGAAATAGTACATGCTTTTTCTTTAAATTCAGTTCTGCCTCCTTTGTTTAATGTATAGCTGAAACAAATCTTATTTTCTAAATGACAGTATGTTGACAGGCAATTTTTGTTCTCCAGAATAAATTGATTCATGAAGTTTGAATATGTGAAAATATGTTTTTATTTTTCGGATAATTTACTGAAATCAAGATTTTGTTTTCAAAGTGAGTTTTTCAAAGTGAAAATAAATTCTGTTTTTCAGTTTTAATGAGAAAATGGTGTAAAAAATATACAGATCTATTTTATTTCTCCTTTTTTTATACACAAATATGGAGTAATTTACTTTCCGTTTTTAGAGAGACTTCGTTAAAATTAACAAAAAAGAAAAAAAAAATCTTGGCATCTAATTTAATTTTTTAAATTCTGACAGTTTGTGTAACATCCTCGGATCAATGATAACCGGTATAAAGTAAATCACGTTGCGTTCGATATTCTGGCACTGTAAATGAAAATTATAAATTCACGGGCATTCTCCGTGAATTGCTGCCATAATTTTACGGGAAATGCCCCCTTTTCAAGGTAAACAGTCCATTTCAGTAAATTTCATGTTTTTATGGGCAAAAACCGTTTATCTAATAACAAAGCTCGTTTATCTAGTCACAAAACCGGTTTTCTTATGGACATTGCCTGGAATCTCTGCTTCAGTAATTTTACTGCAGCAATTTTTTACAGTGAGGAGTAGTTGCGAAATACAAACATAGATTCGTGTTCATTTTCCTTTTCTTAAAATTAATGATGCGATTTTTAGTAGAAAATTCTCATCTGTATATAACGGATATTCATGCTTAATAATCAGCATAGATAAAAAAAAAACATTTAAATTTTTCGTTATAAATATGGCGTGAAACTCATCTACTTTCTATACTTACTGATCCTTGTATTATTAATGTAAGGAATTGATTCACACTCATTTTAAAGCACATTGGAAAATTCCCATTTTATTTCAAATATGACGCCTCTTTTTCCCGCAGAGAAATCCCTTTTTAATGACATAATTCTTGTTAATTTTCTTTTCCAGGCAATTAATTTCAGTACTGGCATAGGAGAAATTATGTTGCTTTAACGAAATAATATTAAATCTGTAGTTTTTATCAACAGAAATGGAACTATTAACATTCGTCATTTTTTTTTTAGGTAATCGAGTTATTTCTTTTAGTTTTAAGAATGAAAATAAATATTTCTCGCTATCCATGACATCATTTTCGATATGGATAATTTTGCGGAGCATATTATTGACATTTGCTGACCATTTTCTTTTGAAACTTCTTTTTACTTTTTTAAAATTTAAATAAAAAATACGGTATAGTTATATTAGCCCTGCGCAGACGGTAAAACGCCAAGAATTATTACCATACAAAAGAAAAAAGCGAAGAAAAAAAACCCAAGATCATTTTATTTCACCAATCAAAGATATCCGCTTTATTTTTGATGTATGGCGTCATATTCGCCTGTTTCCTATGGTTACTCATATTGAAACCTTGTATTATTATCAAAAACTAAAAAAAAGTACGTTTTATTTCTAATAATATTATTTAATCTTCTTTTTAATTCTTTAATTTTTTCATTTCATTTTTATTTTTCACGTGAACATTCATCAATTGAAACTAAATTGTTGACTAAAAATTATTATTCCGGAATTTGAATTAGTTTTGGCAACGATAAAGTATTAGCAACGGTAAAGTAAATTTAACCATGTTAAAATATTATACGAAAAAAATGTCCATTTACTCTCTATGAAAAAACGAAATTTTAAATTATTAAGAAAAATATTTGAATAAAATAAACAAAAACCAGCCTATGTTCAAATGAGGGTTATAATCAATCTGTATGCAAAAATACAGGATCATTAAAGGCTCCATTTTGACGCTGGCTTCAGCCTAACATTTGCGCACAATCAGATTTATAATATTATTAGGATTCCTTATAAACATTCAAATTTCAAAGAAACCGCCATCCAGCAACCCTGACCAAAGAAGTTTTCTCTCTAATACGACCCAAAATACAACGAGATCGAAATTAACACCTTCCCAATCCATCCTTACTAAAGAACATCTTTTACTTTTCATTCCAAAAAAACCCTACAGATACAAACGATTTCATGAAACTATAAGCATCAACACAACGGTTTACAATCTTTTAAGTTACATCACTGTAAGCATGTAAAATTAATTTTTTATCCGTACTGAACGGAAGGAGTTACATGTTAAAATCAAACATAACGATTACTTGCAATAAAATAACTGTGGAGTTATTTATGGTTGCTTGTAACTCCAAGAACTGCATAGGATACATTTTGACGAATGACGGGAATTAAAAAGCAAGCGGATTCTGATTGGTTTCTAGTAAGCCAAGTTTCTCAACCGATGAGATCTATAGCGATATCTCTTTCCCTTAAAAATTTGAAAGTAAAGATTTTGTACTGCGGTTTCATTTGTTGGCTATAATTTCACCTGGCTTTGTTAGCCACCCACAGGGAGGCTTATTCTTTCAATCTCTATCATTTTTCATGTTTATGAAAAGTCACAGCAATCCATCGTTGCCACAGGTTAATCTCGGAAAATGAAACATTTGAAATTACTGAAAAAATTAATAGCTCAAAAAGTATTAGTCACAAAATTGTTAGACAAACTGCGTTAGAAAGGAAAAAAATTGTTTTTTTCTTGATATAAATTTCAAATCGAATGATTATGCCATTTTTCAAATAATGAATTTCAAAAATTACCAAACTTCACAATGAAGTACCATAACGAAACCTCCACGCGTAAAAAGATAATGATAACGGTTGTCGCTTTCGGTCGAGAATGGACCAAACGATGTTCGCATTTTGCTATTTTAACCGTTTTTAACGAAATTCTGTAACTTTAGAAGAATTTTTCTTTGAATAGGCAATAGAAATGCGTAAAATCGTTACAAAAATGTTAAAATTACAAAAAAGGATAGATGCAAATTATCAGATATGAAAAATAAAAAAGAAATTTGGTACTTTCGTGTTATAGCAGCCACCAATCATGAAATATTTTTGTTTCTGTTTTCATTAATATATTGTAAATTTGGTACTTTCGTGTTATAGCGGCTTCCAAGGATGAACTGCCAAGCGGCCAAAATTTATCGCCAAATTATAAAGCATGTATGACATTATAATAATATATGATATATATATATATATATATATATATATATATATATATAACATTTCTGTACGTATGTGGCCAAGTTATAGCCATATATGATGCATATATGATGTATATATATGACATGTGTATATGATGCATATACGACATAAAACATAAATAATATGTGTATAATGACGTATATGGCACATATAGGAGTGTTTGGAATATATATACGCGTATATAGGATGCCTATATAAGCTTTGAGATGATATTGGCGAAATCATAACTGCAACCTTGGCATAATCATGGGAAAGGTTCAGTAAGACCGTTTTGGTGCCCCCCCCCAAATGTAAACCCCATGTAAACCCCTTCATGTAACATATCAATAGATAGATCTCGTCAAGCACTAGGGTCCTACTCTCCGCCTCTCACTCCCCTCTCCCTTAAGAAACATAGTTCTCTGTTTCAACTCTTTTTAAATTTTAGTTTTTTCCATCTTTCTCAGCCCCTTTAAGCCCCACAGAGGACGTAAGCCTCTTCTAAAGGATCCAAAAAGTCCAAAGAAGTTAAAATCGTCGAGGCCGACATTTCTAATAGTTCCCGAGGCCCTCTCTCCCATAGGACCGGAGTTACCCCCCCCCCACAGGGGAGACATTCAAGGTGTTCAAACCCCGTCATGTACCATATCAAAAGTTTGATCTCATCAAGCACTTTTGTTTGGTTCTACTCTCCTCCTCCTTCTCTCCTGTCTCCTGTCAGGAGCACTTTTCTTATTTTTTTTTTCAATTTCTCATATTTACTTTAGTTTTTCCCATTTTTCTCTGTTCCTATGGGACGGACAGCTCCAAAATTTCACCAAAATTAGCTGTAAACCGCCTAAAGGTATTCCCCTCCCCCGCTTCTTTTGGTGACCTCGGTTTTTACGTATCTCTCTTGGGGGGCCCGTCAGAGAGGCGAAAAAGGGGATCCCTTTTAAAGACCCATCTCTCAATTGCAAGTGAGGATTCATTTTAAATCGGGTCTCGTAGAGCACTTGTGTTTTGTATAGCTCCCCCCTCCCTTCCCCACACCGCTTTCCAAGATCCCGTCAATTAATGCTAACTCATCATTTGTTAAATTACTTCTCTTAGCTGTATCCATGATAAAAGCTGCTATCATAAAACTTTTCATTACCTTTTTTAGGTTATCTATTAAGTGCTAAAATGCCTTGAACCATTAAAAACAGTTTAAAGGGTGTCATTAAGCCAGCACATTTGTAAACAACAACTACCTCGCCACGTCTCAGCCCATTTGAGCCACATCTTTTTACTATTATATTTATTAAAAATACTTCTAGTCACCGAATCTTTTTAAAACTTGGTGTGTTCGTGCCTAATATGTTCCGCCAGCCTCACAAAAAATCTTAGAGCGCTAACTAAATTCTAAAGTGGAGAAGTTTGCTTATGCTAACAAATACTTTTTTTTTGACGAATTAGACTTGGCTGAAAAAATCTCAACGATAAAAGCCGTGGGTGGCCAATCTATATTCTGTCGTAAGGTACAATTTTTCCAGCTTTTTTTTTTTTTTCGTTTTGACACTTTGCGTTTAAAATAGGACTTTTTTCATTAAAAAAATAATAATAATAAGCTTTTTTTAAAATAGAAATAGAAAACAAATTTCGTAAATTTTATTTGAAGTATAATTTGAAAATGTATAAAATACTATTTTTTCAGCTTTTTTTTTAATACTTTCCAAATAACGCATTCCAAATTTAACAGGGGCTTTCCGTTAATCTGTTACCAAATAACAAACTGTAAAAGAATATCATTGTTATTTATACTAATACGTTAAATACCGCCCATCTCTAATAACGGCATAATTCCCGACATATACGTGTATAAATAAGGTTTTATATTGGAAAAAACGACTGGTTATGATAGTAGTTCAGAATAACTTACTTATGAATTTAGAATAACTTACTTACTTAACTCCATATTTCCTTTCTTTTTCGAAGAATTCCCTCATGTGCATTACACATTTATCGGATATTGCATATTTACTTTGATACTGCATGTTGATATTATCATTCATTACATCATGTCGTCCATTAACGCATTATATCAAAGACCTTTTCTGAGAAACATCATGTCACCCATTAGCGCATTAAAAAGATCAAAGATATTTTCCAAAAATATTTTTAACGTAATACTTATGATACACGGTAACACCAGGTTAAATGATGATAAAATTAAGTATCTAAAATGCACTTCAGTGACAGAATATTTACTTTTGCTACACTATACAAATATAATGAATAAATAATGTGGTGTAATTTTTATCTCAATGCAGAAAATTGTTGAGCGATTGCAGCACATATTATAAATCAACGTTCAATATATTCCAACATCATTTCGGAATTTCTCATAATAGCATCATTCTGGACACATTGGTGTATAAGTAGATACTGTATCAGTTGAAATAGCTGGCTAGAGAAGTTCCAAATAACATAATTTCAAAGCTCTCAAATTATTTTTAGTTACTATTATCAAATTTTGCTACTCTATTCAAGTATAATGATTACATAATATGGCATAAAATTTTATCTCTATTCAGAAAATTGTTAAGCGAATACAGCACAACTTAAGTATTAAACAATCTTCAATGCATTCCAATATCATTACGAAATTTCTTATAATAGAATCATTCTGGACACATTCATGTATGAGTAAGATTCTGTATCAGTTCAAATAGCTGACCATAGAAGTTCCGAATCACATTATTTCAAAGCTCCCCAACTGATTTTAGTTACTAAAATTTTGCTACATTATATAAGTATAATGATCACATAATATGGCACACAATTTTATCTCTATTCAGAATGTCGAGCGATTGCAGCACATATTATAAACCAATGTTCAATATATTCCAACATTATTTCGGTATTTCTCATAATAGCATCATCATTCTGGACATCAATCTGGTCGTATAAGTAGATTCTGTATCAGTTCAAATAGCTGGATATAGAAGTTACCAATAACATAATTTCAAAGCTTTCAAATTATTTTTAGTTACTATTATTAAATTTTGTTGCACTATTCAAGTAAAATGATTACATAATATGGCATAAAATTTTATCTCTATTCAGAAAATTGTTAAGCGAATACAGCACAACTTAAGTATTAAACAATATTCCATGCATTCCAATATCATTTCGAAATTTCTTATAATAGAATCATTCTGGACACATTCATGTATAAGTAAGATTCTGTATCAGTTCAAATAGCTGACCATAGAAGTTCCGAATCACATTATTTCAAATATCCCAAATTGATTTTAGTTACTAAAATTTTGCTACATTACATAAGTATAATGATCACATAATATGGCATACAATTTTATCTCTATTCAGAATGTCGAGCGATTGCAGCACATATTATAAACCAATGTTCAATATATTCCAACATTATTTCGGTATTTCTCATAATAGCATCATCATTCTGGACATCAATCTGGTCGTATAAGTAGATTCTGTATCAGTTCAAATAGCTGGATATAGAAGTTACCAATAACATAATTTCCAATAACATAAAGATTCCAATAACATAAAGATTGTAAACCGTTGTGTTGATGCTTATAGTTTCATGAAATCGTTTGTATCTGTAGGGTTTTTTTGGAATGAAAAGTAAAAGATGTTCTTTAGTAAGGATGGATTGGGAAGGTGTTAATTTCGATCTCGTTGTATTTTGGGTCGTATTAGAGAGAAAACTTCTTTGGTCAGGGTTGCTGGATGGCGGTTTCTTTGAAATTTGAATGTTTATAAGGAATCCTAATAATATTATAAATCTGATTGTGCGCAAATGTTAGGCTGAAGCCAGCGTCAAAATGGAGCCTTTAATGATCCTGTATTTTTGCATACAGATTGATTATAACCCTCATTTGAACATAGGCTGGTTTTTGTTTATTTTATTCAAATATTTTTCTTAATAATTTAAAATTTCGTTTTTTCATAGAGAGTAAATGGACATTTTTTTCGTATAATATTTTAACATGGTTAAATTTACTTTACCGTTGCTAATACTTTATCGTTGCCAAAACTAATTCAAATTCCGGAATAATAATTTTTAGTCAACAATTTAGTTTCAATTGATGAATGTTCACGTGAAAAATAAAAATGAAATGAAAAAATTAAAGAATTAAAAAGAAGATTAAATAATATTATTAGAAATAAAACGTACTTTTTTTTAGTTTTTGATAATAATACAAGGTTTCAATATGAGTAACCATAGGAAACAGGCGAATATGACGCCATACATCAAAAATAAAGCGGATATCTTTGATTGGTGAAATAAAATGATCTTGGGTTTTTTTTCTTCGCTTTTTTCTTTTGTATGGTAATAATTCTTGGCGTTTTACCGTCTGCGCAGGGCTAATATAACTATACCGTATTTTTTATTTAAATTTTAAAAAAGTAAAAAGAAGTTTCAAAAGAAAATGGTCAGCAAATGTCAATAATATGCTCCGCAAAATTATCCATATCGAAAATGATGTCATGGATAGCGAGAAATATTTATTTTCATTCTTAAAACTAAAAGAAATAACTCGATTACCTAAAAAAAAAAATGACGAATGTTAATAGTTCCATTTCTGTTGATAAAAACTACAGATTTAATATTATTTCGTTAAAGCAACATAATTTCTCCTATGCCAGTACTGAAAATACTCCTTTTGATAATAGTTTTCTTGTTCCCTAAACCTGTAGGGTGCTAAATTTATTTCAAATCCTCTGAACAATTTTTAAGATAAAATAGCTTGACCCATAATGACCCATGACCAAAATGACCCACTAATTGAATTTTCTCGAACATGTGACCTAGCCCAACAGTCTTCTCGTTCTCGAAAACCATTTGATGCAAAATTTTGTGTAAATTGAGCCACTTTTTAGATCTTGACCCACAATGACCCAGAAATGACACACTAATCGAATTTTCTCGAACATGTGACCTAGCCCGATGACTTTTGCGTGCCCGAAACTCGTAGGATACAAAATTTAATCAAAATTGTTAGAGCCGTTTTTTAGATAAAATTAATTTGACCCGCTTTGACCCAAAAATGACCCACTAATCGAAAGTTCTCGAACATGTGACCCAGCCCAACAGTTTTCTCTTGCCCGAAAACAGTCGGATACAAAATTTCGTCAAAATCGTTTGAACCGTTTCTTAGATACAATTAGCTTGACCATGACCCAAAATGACCCAAAATGACCCCACTAATTGAATTTTCTCGAACATGTGACCTAGTCCAACAGTCTTCTCGTGCCCGAAAACCATCGGATGCAAAATTTAGTGTAAATTGAGCCGCTTTTTAGATCTTGACCCACAATGACCCAGAAATGACCCACTAATCGAATTTTCTTGGACATGTGACCTAGGCCAATGATTTTATCGTGCTCGAAACTCCTAAGACACAAAATTTAATCAAAATCGTTAGAGCCGTTTTTTAGATAAAATTAATTTTACCCGCGTTGACCCAAAAATGACCCACTAATCGAAAGTTCTCGAGCATGTGACCCAGCCCAATAGTCTTCTCGTGCCCGAAAATGGTCGGATACAAAATTTCGTCAAAATCGTTTGAACCGTTTTTTAGATACAATTAGCTAGACGATGACCCAAAATGACCCAAAATGACCCACTAATCGAATTTTCTCGAATATGTGACCTAGTCCAATGGTTTTCTGGTGCCCCAGAACGGTAGGATACAAAATTTCGTCAAAATAGTTAGAGCCGTTTTTAAGATAAAATTTGCATATATATATATATATATATATATAACCACACACAAGATTTGCTCGTATTAGAATATATGATATGATAATGATCACATAATATGGCATACAATTTTATCTGTATTCAGAAAATTTTTGAGCGATTGCAGCACATATTATAAACCAATGTTCAATATATTCCAACATCATTTCGGAATTTCTTATAATAGAATCATTCTGGACACATTCATGTATAAGTAAGATTCTGTATCAGTTCCAATAGCTGACCATAGAAGTTCCGAATCACATTGTTTCAAAGCTCCCAAATTGATTTTAGTTATTAAAATTTTGCTACATTATATAAGTACGAGCAGGGAAGACCGAGCTATGCTCAGTCAAAATTAAATTTGAGTTCAAATATCATGAGCCATGACCAAAATGACCCTCTAATTGAATTTTCTCGAACATGTGACTTAGCCCTACAGTCTTCTCGTGCCCGAAAACCATAGGATGCAAAATTTAGTTTAAATAGTCTGAGCCGTTTTTAAGATAAAATAGCTTGACCCATAATGACCCATGACCAAAATGACCCACTAATTCAATTTTCTCGAAAATGTGACCTAGCCCAACAGTCTTCTCGTGCCGAAAACCATTGGATGCAAAATTTAGTGTAAGTTGAGCCGCTTTTTAGATTTTGATCCACAATGACCCAGAAATGACCCACTAATCGAATTTTCTCGGACATGTGACCTAGCCCAATGATTTTGTAGTGCTCAAAACTCGTAGGACACAAAATTTAATCAAAATCGTTAGAGCCGTTTTTTAGATAAAATTAATTTGACCCGCGTTGACCAAAAATGACCCACTAATCGAAAGTTCTCGTACATGTGACCCAGCCCAATAGTCTTCTCGTGCTCGAAAACCATTGGATGCAAAATTTTGTGTAAATTGGGCCGCTTTTTAGATCTTGACCCACAATGACCCAGAAATGACCCACTAATCGAATTTTCTCGAACATGTGACCTAGCCCAATGATCTTCACGTGTCCGAAACTCGTAGGATACAAAATGTAATCAAAATCATTAGAGCCGTTTTTTAGATAAAATTAATTTGACCCGCTTTGACCCAAAAATGACCCACTAATCGAAAGTTCTCGAACATGTGACCCAGCCCAATATTCTTCTTGTGCCCGAAATTAGTCCGATACAAAATTTCGTCAAAATCGTTTGAACCGTTTTTTAGATACAATTAGCTTGACCACGACCCAAAATGACCCACTAATTGAATTTCCTCGAACATGTGACCTAGCCCAACAGTCTTCTCGTGCCCTAAAACCATTGGAGTAAAATTTAGTGTAAATTGAGCCGCTTTTTAGATCATGACCCACAATGACCCAGAAATGACCCACTAATCGAATTTTCTCGGACATGTGACCTAGCCCAATGATTTTATCGTGCTCAAAACTCGTAGGACACAAAATTTAATCAAAATCGTTAGAGCCGTTTTTTAGATAAAATTAATTTGACCCGCGTTGACCAAAAATGACCCACTAATCGAAAGTTCTCGTACATGTGACCCAGCCCAATTGTCTTCTCGTGCTCGAAAACCATTGGATGCAAAATTTAGTGTAAATTGAGCCGCTTTTTAGATCTTGACCCACAATGACCCAGAAATGACCCACTAATAGAATTTTCTCGAACATGTGACCTAGCCCAATGATCTTCGCGTGTCCGAAACTCGTAGGATACAAAATTTAATCAAAATCATTAGAGCCGTTTTTTAGATAAAATTAATTTGACCCGCTTTGACCCAAAAATGACCCACTAATCGAAAGTTCTCGAACATGTGACCCAGCCCAATAGTCTTCTTGGGCCCGAAAATAGTCCGATTAAAAATTTCGTCAAAATCGTTTGAACCGTTTTTTAGATACAATTAGCTTGACCACGACCCAAAATGACCCACTAATTGAATTTCCTCGAACATGTGACCTAGCCCAACAGTCTTCTCGTGCCCGAAAACCATTGGAGTAAAATTTAGTGTAAATTGAGCCGCTTTTTAGATCATGACCCACAATGACCCAGAAATGATCCACTAATCGAATTTTCTCGGACATGTGACCTAGCCCAATGATTTTATCGTGCTCGAAACTCGTAGGACACAAAATTTAATCAAAATCGTTAGAGCGGTTTTTTAGATAAAATTAATTTGACCCGCGTCGACCCAAAAATTACCCACTAATCGAAAGTTCTCGAACATGTGGCCCAGCCCAATAGTCTTTTCGTGCCCGAAAATGGTCGAATACAAAATTTCGTCAAAATCGTTTGAACCGTTTTTTAGATAAAATTAATTTGACCCGCGTCGACCCAAAAATGACCCACTAATCGAAAGTTCTCGAACATGTGGCCCAGCCCAATAGTCTTCTAGTGCCCGAAAATGGTCGAATACAAAATTTCGTCAAAATCGTTTGAACCGTTTTTTAGATACAATTAGCTTGACCAGCACCCAAAATGACCCAAAATGACCCACTAATTGAATTTTGTCGAACATGTGACCAAGCCCAACAGTCTTCTCGTGCCCGAAAACCGTTGGAGCAAAATTTAGTGTAAATTGAGCCGCTTTTTAGATCTTGACCCACAATGACCCAGAAATAACCCACTAATTGAATTTTCTCGGACATGTGACCTAGCCCAATGATTTTATCGTTCTCGAAACTCGTAGGACACAAAATTTAATCAAAATCGTTAGAGCCGTTTTTTAGATAAAATTAATTTGACCCGCGTCGACCCAAAAATGACCCACTAATCGAAAGTTCTCGAACATGTGGCCCAGCCCAATAGTCTTCTCGTGCCCGAAAATGGTCGAATACAAAATTTCGTCAAAATCGTTTGAACCGTTTTTTAGATAAAATTAATTTGACCCGCGTCGACCCAAAAATTACCCACTAATCGAAAGTTCTCGAACATGTGGCCCAGCCCAATAGTCTTCTCGTGCCCGAAAATGGTCGAATACAAAATTTCGTCAAAATCGTTTGAACCGTTTTTTAGATACAATTAACTAGACCATGACCCAAAATGACCCAAAATGACCCACTAATCGAATTTTTTCGATCATGTGACCTAGCTCAACGGTTTTCTGGTGCCCCAAAACGGGAGGATACGAAATTTTTCAAAATCGTTTGAGCCGTTTTTAAGATAAAATTTGCTCGTATTAGAATATATGATAATGATCACATAATATGGCATACAATTTTATCTGTATTCAGAAAATTTTTGAGCGATTGCAGCACATATTATAAACCAATGTTCAATATATTCCAACATCATTTCGGAATTTCTTATAATAGAATCATTCTGGACACATTCATGTATAAGTAAGATTCTGTATCAGTTCCAATAGCTGACCATAGAAGTTCCGAATCACATTGTTTCAAAGCTCCCAAATTGATTTTAGTTATTAAAATTTTGCTACATTATATAAGTACGAGCAGGGAAGACCGAGCTATGCTCAGTCAAAATTAAATTTGAGTTCAAATATCATGAGCCATGACCAAAATGACCCACTAATTGAATTTTCTCGAACATGTGACTTAGCCCTACAGTCTTCTCGTGCCCGAAAACCATAGGATGCAAAATTTAGTTTAAATAGTCTGAGCCGTTTTTAAGATAAAATAGCTTGACCCATAATGACCCATGACCAAAATGACCCACTAATTCAATTTTCTCGAAAATGTGACCTAGCCCAACAGTCTTCTCGTGCCGAAAACCATTGGATGCAAAATTTAGTGTAAGTTGAGCCGCTTTTTAGATTTTGACCAACAATGACCCAGAAATGACCCACTAATCAAATTTTCTCGGACATGTGACCCAGCCCAATGATTTTGTTGTGCTCAAAACTCGTAGGACACAAAATTTAATCAAAATCGTTAGAGCCGTTTTTTAGATAAAATTAATTTGACCCGCGTTGACTAAAAATGACCCACTAATCGAAAGTTCTCGAACATGTGACCCAGCCCAATAGTCTTCTCGTGCTCGAAAACCATTGGATGCAAAATTTAGTGTAAATTGAGCCGCTTTTTAGATCTTGACCCACAATGACCCAGAAATGACCCACTAATCGAATTTTCTCGAACATGTGACCTAGCCCAATGATCTTCGCGTGTCCGAAACTCGTAGGATACAAAATTTAATCAAAATCATTAGAGCCGTTTTTTAGATAAAATTAATTTGACCCGCTTTGACCAAAAATGACCCACTAATCGAAAGTTCTCGAACATGTGACCCAGCCCAATAGTCTTCTTGTGCCCGAAAATAGTCCGATACAAAATTTCGTCAAAATCGTTTGAACCGTTTTTTAGATACAATTAGCTTGACCACGACCCAAAATGACCCACTAATTGAATTTCCTCGAACATGTGACCTAGCCCAACAGTCTTCTCGTGCCCTAAAACCATTGGAGTAAAATTTAGTGTAAATTGAGCCGCTTTTTAGATCATGACCCACAATGACCCAGAAATGACCCACTAATCGAATTTTCTCGGACATGTGACCTAGCCCAAGGATTTTATCGTGCTCAAAACTCGTAGGACACAAAATTTAATCAAAATCGTTAGAGCCGTTTTTTAGATAAAATTAATTTGACCCGCGTTGACCAAAAATGACCCACTAATCGAAAGTTCTCGTACATGTGACCCAGCCCAATAGTCTTCTCGTGCTCGAAAACCATTGGATGCAAAATTTAGTGTAAATTGAGCCGCTTTTTAGATCTTGACCCACAATGACCCAGAAATGACCCACTAATCGAATTTTCTCGAACATATGACCTAGCCCAATGATCTTCGCGTGTCCGAAACTCGTAGGATACAAAATTTAATCAAAATCATTAGAGCCGTTTTTTAGATAAAATTAATTTGACCCGCTTTGACCCAAAAATGACCCACTAATCGAAAGTTCTCGAACATGTGACCCAGCCCAATAGTCTTCTTGTGCCCGAAAATAGTCCGATTCAAAATTTCGTCAAAATCGTTTGAACCGTTTTTTAGATACAATTAGCTTGACCACGACCCAAAATGACCCACTAATTGAATTTCCTCGAACATGTGACCTAGCCCAACAGTCTTCTCGTGCCCGAAAACCATTGGAGTAAAATTTAGTGTAAATTGAGCCGCTTTTTAGATCATGACCCACAATGACCCAGAAATGACCCACTAATCGAATTTTCTCGGACATGTGACCTAGCCCAATGATTTTATCGTGCTCGAAACTCGTAGGACACAAAATTTAATCAAAATCGTTAGAGCGGTTTTTTAGATAAAATTAATTTGACCCGCGTCGACCCAAAAATGACCCAGTAATCGAAAGTTCTCGAACATGTGGCCCAGCCCAATAGTCTTTTCGTGCCCGAAAATGGTCGAATACAAAATTTCGTCAAAATCGTTTGAACCGTTTTTTAGATAAAATTAATTTGACCCGCGTTGACCCAAAAATGACCCACTAATCGAAAGTTCTCGAACATGTGGCCCAGTCCAATAGTCTTCTCGTGCCCGAAAATGGTCGGATACAAAATTTCGTCAAAATCGTTTGAACCGTTTTTTAGATACAATTAACTAGACCATGACCCAAAATGACCCAAAATGACCCACTAATCGAATTTTCTGGAACATGTGACCTAGCCCAATGGTTTTCTGGTGCCCCAAAACGGGAGGATACGAAATTTCGTCAAAATCGTTAGAGCCGTTTTAAGATAAAATTTGCATATATATATATATGTGTATATATATATATATATATATATATATATATATATATATATATATATATATATATATATATATATATATATATAACCACACACAAGATTTGCTCGTATTAGAATATATGATAATGATCACATAATATGGCATAAAATTTTATCTCTATTCAGAAAATTGTTGACCATCTCATAATAGCATCATCATTCTGGACATCAATCTGCACGTATAAGTAGATTCTTTTTCAGTTCAAATAGCTGGATATAGAAGTTCCGAATAACATAATTTCAAAGCTTTCAAATTATTTAGTTACTATTATTAAATTTTGCTGCACTATTCAAGTAAAATGATTACATAATATGGCATAAAATTTTATCTCTATTCAGAAAATTTTTAAGCGAATACAGCACGTATTAAACAATCTTCAATGCATTCCAACATCATTTCAAAATTTCTTATAATAGAATCGTTCTGGACTCATTCATGTATAAGTAAGATTCTGTATCAGTTCAAATAGCTGACCAGAGAAGTTCGAATCACATTGTTTCAAAGCTCCCAAATTAATTTCAGTTACTATTATTAAATATTGCTATATTATATGAGTATAATGATTACATAATATGGCATAAAATTTTATCTCTATTCAGAAAATTGTTGAGCGATTGCAGCACATATTATAAACCAATGTTCAATATATTCTAACATCATTTCGGAATTTCTCATAATAGAATCATTCTCGACACATTTGTGTATAAGTTAGATTCTGTATCAGTTTTAATAGCTAAAGAAGTTCCAGATAACATTGTTTCAAAGCTCTCAAAATAATTTAGTAACTATTATTAAATTTTGCTACACGATTCAAGTATAATGATTGCATAGCATAAAATTTTATCTCTATTCAGAACATCGTTGAGCGAATGCAGCACATATTATTAAATAATGTTCAATGCATTCCAACATCATTTTGGAATTTCTTATAGTAGCATCATACTTAACATATTCGTGTTATGAGTAAGAATCTGTATCAGTTCAAACAGTCGGCTATAGAAGTTCCGTATAACTTTGTTTCTATTACCTATCTAATGAATTTTAAATGTATCTTATTACTTTTTTATGTTAATGCAAATTTTATTGATTGTTTAAACTTTTGGTACACGGTGCATGAGTAAGAATCTCTATCAGTTCAAACAGTCGGCTATAGAAGTTCCGTATAACATTGTTTCTACTCTCCCAAAATAAATTTAGTTACTATTATTAAATTTTGCTACACTATATAAGTACAATGATTACATAATATAGAATAAAATTTTATCTCGTTTCAGAAAATTGTTGAGTAAATGTAGCACATATTATAAACCAATGTTCAATACATTCCAACATCATTTCGGAATTTCCCATAATAACATAATTCAGGACATATTGGTGTATAAGTAGATTCTGTATCATTTCCAATATCTGGCTTTGTAAGTTCCGAATAACATTGTTTAAAAGCTATCAAATTAATTTTAGTTATTATTATTAAATTTCTTTTTAGAACAAACAACTTAGCATGAGAGTAGTTGAAAATTTTTTAATTGTAAAGCTCCTAGTTTCCTATTAATGCCGCAAATCAACTAAACTGCAACATACATTGATCAAATAATACATATTTCCTTTAATATTGCAATTCCGTCATCAGGTCTTCCATTAGAGCATTATTAATATGAAAGACTTTTTGTCAGAAAAATAATAATAATAAAATGTAATGAAAGTTATAATTAAATGTGATGTTACACTCTTTTATTTAACTGCAACTTTTTTTCTTTTTTTTTTTTTGTATGCAAAGAATTTGTAAAAATTTCTGTAAGGATTTTTCACTCATTTCCTGATACTCTAGAATTATAAAAACTATGTTCACATGTGTCTTTTCGATGACAATACTACATTGTAATATGTTTATAACTTAATTATAATTTAATACATTAAGTTGAAGTCATTTTCCCGTTATCCAACCACAGGAGATAAATAGCCAAATATTCTTTATGGTTGCAATTGTATACGCGTTACAACAACAATGGATTAAACTATTCACCAAAACAAGCTCGCCAAAATAGGACAACTGTCTATGAAATTGCAATAACGAAATATTTTAAGCATTAAAATGTACAAAATTAAATAAAGAATAAAGATTGTAATATATATTATTTAATACCCTTTAATTAATTAATAGTTTCATATTAATGATATTAGGATTGTAAAATTAGTAATCAATTTAGAATCTTAAAAAGAAAGTTTACATATATATTTTTTTTCTTTCCTGTTGTCAAATCATAAAAAAGAAACAAAGCAAACACTATAATTTGTTTAAATAAATTTACTAGTTCGCGCTTTCTGTTATACGTAAAAAAAGTGGTGAATTTTCCATAATTGTGTTCGGTGCCCACACTTATTTAACGTATTGTAAAGTTTTTTTCTTTTTTTTTTTTTACTATCATGAATTGCAGTCATGAAATTAAGCGTGAATTTCAAGATAAACTTTCAATCCTTATAAAAGAGGATTTAAAAAATATTATTTTAACTTTTATACTTATTTATCATATAAAGAAATACCTGTTTCGTCATCATTTCGGTTCTAAAAAAGCTAGTTTGGAGACATTATTTAAGTGTAATAATGACATAAAATGTCAGTTTCATGCTGTACATTTTTAGAAATCAATACATATAATTAACCAATGTTCAAAACATTCCAACATCACTTTGTGAATTTCCATTGACAGCGTCCTCCTCGACAAACTTGTGTACAAGTGGAATCTTAAATCAGTTCAAATATTTGGCTACAGCAGTTCCGAGCAACCTAATTACAGAACTTCCAAATTCCTATTAGTTCTGAAAATTCTTTAAACTACATTATGAATATTCAGACATTACATATTTACTTTGACCTGGCAACTGGATTACGTTTATAATGACCTGCCGTCATTTAGCACATTATTAATATCAAAGACTCTATTTTTTTTATCAATAACGTAAAATCAATTATTAAATTCGATAAAACTTACAATTTAATGTAATATATATCCCAAAAGAAAACATATCTTTTTTCGTATAAAATTCATTTCCGTACTATATTTTTTACTTTTGTTTCACTATTTATGTAAATTTATCCGTTAGAAATACCTAAAATCTTAACTTTATACTGAATATGAATGTTATGTATTAAATAAAAGTTATACTATATTTAATACATTCAATATCAATTCCAACATTTTGACTGCATCATTTCTGCCACATTCGTATATAAATAGAATTATATATGTTCGAATACCTGGCTCTTTTAATAAACACTCAACTCCAAAAAATAAGCACTAAATGCAGCTTATAATGTACGAACGAATGAACATTGTTGAATGAAAGTTGATGTGTAAATCGATGCGTGACCATTATGACATTGAAACAAGAACGAAAAATCATGCTTCAAGCATAGATTATGAAACACTTTCCAACACATCTATTAAACTCTAACGAAACTTCACCGTTAAATAAAATGAAAGAAGATATGTACTAAAAAGTATAGGAAACATAACACGTTTAAAAAATCCAGTTTTAGCATTTACCTTCCATAGTCAAAAAAGTAATCGAAGTATTTTGTGTATCCCTGTATATGATCAATAGATTTGAATATATACTACATTGCATGATAAAATTTAGTTCAGTTAGAAAATTCACATTTAGCAATTTTCGCCAATCGATGGAAATGCATTCGAAATCTTTTGTACAACCCTGTATATTATCTAAAGACTTTTGTACACACCACATATTAAGCTAAAATTTAATTCAAGTAAAAACGCATAAGGCAACTTAAAACTTACTTCCAGCAATTACTAACCATAAACGACAATGCATCTTGTTTTTTACGTATTCCTGTATATGAATTTATTTATATTCCACAAACTCTCTTATATAAGTCTACTAAATATAGTTCAGCTCAATCCCATAGTCAGTAATACTTACGAATTCCTTTGTGTAGCCCTCTATATGATGAACAAAATTTATACACACCATGTACTATGGAAATTTTTAGTTAAATTTAAAAACGCAAACCAAAGTTGAAAACGCATTTATCACACATAGACTGTAATTATCGCACTAAGACTGTAATCAAATTATTTTGTGTGTCCCTGTAAAAGAACGATAAACGCAATGCACACCACACTTTTCAGTGAGCAACTTATAGTACACCTCAGTAATGCATATAAATTTAATTATGTTTGAAACAATGAAATATTGCATGTTTTAGTGCACTTCATAATTGTATATCAATTTCATCATGTTTAAAATTATGTAACATCATCAAAATACACTGGAAAATTAATTTAATATAAATATGAATCATAAAATTAAGTGTATCTTTTTTTTCTCATAAAATACACTTTGTGTTAAAATATTTAAATTTGTTACACGATTTTTACGATATGATGAGATAAAGAGAAATGAAATTTTACAACCGTAACAGAAAGTTATTAAGAAAATGCAATAGATAAAACTAATAATCTTTAATACATTCCAATGTAAGCTCAACATTTCCCATGACAGTTTAATTACCGGCCTATTCGTGTTTAAATTGAATCTTATTATAGCTCAAGCAGCTGTTTATGATAGCAGTCCCGAATAACTGACTTACGTAGGACCGAGCTTCCTATTAATCCCAAAAATTCACTAATATGTATTTATCTGACATTATGTATTTATTTTTATGTTTGGTACAGTTCATTATGGCATGCTTTATGTAAGCGAATTATTAACATCAAATATTCTATTGGTTTGGAAAGTTATTTATTTTCATTACTGTGATGATTATGAAATACAGTAAAATTTATATTTTAATATAAAATTTATCATAAAAAAGGGTATTTTCTTTTCTGCATAAAATGCAGTTTGGTGCTAAAATATTTAATTTTACAACATTGTTTAAGTAAAATGATCAGATAAAAGAGCATAACTATGATGTTTCCGTCAAGTCGAATTAATGGAGCTATGTGCTGTATACTCTCATTAAAAATGAAAAAAAAAAAAAAAAAAAAAAAAAAAAAAAGGAGAATTCGATTACGAATAGTCAAAAATTTGATTCAAATACACTTTTAATAAACGCAGTAAAATTTTCACACGTTGGATAGCCTTTAATTTTATTTTTTTTTAAACGTTGTCCATTATTACCAATAAGAAACACAAATAAATCGGTCAATTGCGAGTTTCACTCGCACACAAAGGTATGAAAAAAGTCCAATTAGTCTATTAAGAGCAGATTAAGAGGCTACTTCACTCAGTTAGAAACACCCGCTTGCTAATGTTAATCCTACGAGGAAAACATTTTACGATATCTCCTTTGTATTTCAATATTTTTAAAGTTTTTTTTTTTCATTGGATAGCTGAGGTCAATCTCTATGTCGGCACTTTTTCACTTTTTCAATTTGGTTGCAGTTTTTTTTTAAATTTTTTTTTTATTATTATTGAGGATACTTTCACTTTCGAAAGTGAAATATCTTAATAATAAAAACTTGTGATCAAAATCGAAAAAGCGCAAAAGGGCCTGCATAGAGATTGACCTCAGCTATCCAATGCAAAGAAAAAAAATCATTTAAAAATATTGAAATGCAAACGAGATATCGTGAAATATTTCCCCCATAGGATTAAGCGAGTGTTTTCGACTAAGTGAAGTAGCCCCTTAATGAAATTAGTCTTTTTAACACTTTCCAACCTAGTTGAAAAGTGTTTATGACTTCGGTTTGTCTGGACGTCTGGCCGTCCGTCTGTGCTCTAACTCTTAAATGTACTCGTATTGCCCTGTAATTTATATATGTCATTAACATATACTATAGCACGATCGCCATTGAAAATGAAGTGTTTAGCATTTATAGTTCATTTACAGGGACAGTCTAAAGTATTCCGTTACATTACGGTCAATGGAAAAAAATTGTTTCAAGTGTATTTTGATGATATTACATCATTTCAAACATAATGAAATTGATATGCATTTATGAAGTTCACCATAACATGCTTTCTGTAGAATATGGAATGCAAAGTATTTATTATTCATTTATAGTGTCACATAAACGAATTATGTTACACAATGGTCTACGGGGAACAATCAGTTGCAGTATAATGTTACACCATTGATGATGTTGCTTTAATTCTAACATAATAAAATTTATATGCATTGTACTATAAGTTGCTTACTGAAAAGTATACCGTGCATTGCATTTATCGTTCAATTGCACGGACACACAAAAGAATTTGGTTATAGTAAATTCTATAAGCGATAATTGCTGGAAGTGCGTTTTCAACTTTGGTTTGCGTTTTAAGTTTAACTAATTTTTTGCATAGTACATAGTATATATATCAATTCTGGTGATCATATATAGGACTGCACAAAGGAATTCGTAAGTATTTATTACTATGGGGGTGAATTGCATAAGGGTAGTTTTTAATTGTGTTATGCATTTCCCTGGTGGACTATATTTAGTGTACTGATAGAAGTTTGTGGAATATAAATAAAATCATATAATAACACAAAGAACAACATACATTACCGGTTATATAGGTGTTAGTTGCTTGAAGTGCGATTTTTACCTGAATTAAAGGTTAACTAGTATATGTGGTGTCTACAAAAGTCATTAGATAATACACAGAGCTGTACACAAGTATTCGAGAGCAATTCCATCTATTGGTGAAAATTGCTAAAAGGGAATTTTCTAACTGAACTGAATTTTAGCATGCTATGAAGTATATATGCAAATCTATAGATCATATTACAGTGCTTTACAAAAGATTTCTGCTATTTTTCCGACTATAGATGGTAATTGCTAAAACTGGCTTTTTTAATTTGTTAAATGTTTTCTAATAGGTTTACTTACATATCTTCTTTCACTTTATTTAACGGTGAAGTTTCGTTACAGTTTTCTGGATGTGTTGGAAAGTATTTCATAATGCTTAACGCATGATTTTTCGTTCTTGTTATTTACTTATTTTTTTTTTATCTTCTTATTTTCAAATTTAATCATGTCAGTTTCAGATGCAAATTTTTTCAGTCGAAGGGTTACGCAGTACTGCAGCAACTTTATTTGGTGTCGAATGCAAAACCCCTTGTTAGTTTTGTTGGAGTATTTTGATAATGTGACAAATAACCAAAAGAATGAATTTTGTTGATATTTGAAATGAGAACAATTTACACAATTAACAATTAAACAAATTAAACAGAGAGATGTACTAAGCAGAGCAAACCAAATAAATTCTGAATAATCAAAGTTAACTAAATAAATGAATAAATTTGTAAAAAGGGTGTCAACAAAATTCTCATTTATCACAATATCTCATATACCCAACAAGTGGTCTGACGGATTGGAACATTGTTATGGTAACACAAATGAAATTCATTAAAACTTTACAGGATAAATTTTGAGTAAAAAAAACATTAAAAAGGGACCTGCAATCCTTTCAAAACTTGAAAGACACAAAAAAAGGAAGTAAGTTAATTAAATTAAGGAAATAGATAATTAACTAAAGTTACAAAACATGACCATAACATTGTACAAATTCGCCAAAACCGTGAACGTGAGTGGTATAGTGGTTGATATCATTCCAAAAAAAAGGGGGTGAACAAAATAACTTTCTTTTAATAAGAAATTGGTGTAATTTAATTATCTTAAATTCAGCTAAAATATTTAAGAGTTAAATACAGCTGATATTAAATTTCTTATACTCATCTTCATTCCTTTTCTATTATTAAGAGCAGGTTAAATTTACTTTATTCATTATATCTTTTTTTTTTTTTTTTTTTTTTTTTTTTTGTAAAAGAAAAGAGGAATTTCTCAATAAATTGTAGAAGCAAACCAAAAATCCTTAAAAAATTAAATTAATAATTACTTTCAAAAAACACATCCAGAATTTAAATTTACTTATATTATTTTTATTGACAAAAGAAAATTACTTGGAATCTCAATCATAGTAAATTAATCTTAGTAAGACTTAAATATTAAGTAATTACTTGCTCTGATTATTTAAATAATTAAAAAAACTCATTTTTTTTTTAAAAAAAGGCAAAAATTAAGTTTACGTAAAAAATGAATTTCTACAAGACAAGCAAATAGATAAGAGACAAGTTATTAAGAGAAATTTGAATTTATTAACTTATTAATAAATTTTTAATTGAAACAACAGTTTATCTAAACTTGTGATGCAAGATAAGTTGCTTAATAACAGGTACTATGATCATAGATACATTTGTACTCAATTTTTCCTTGCACTGTAAAAATAGCAACAATAACAGGTGCAGAATTAAAGAGAAGAACATTTGTTAAAAGATTACTTACATTTTCTGCATACATGAAGATGTTGTTTGACAGACAACAAATAGTGGCAATTTTAATTGCCAGTTGGCAGCCTATACTGCCTAAAAGAGGGGCACCATTCGATGATATTGTTGACAGTGTTGATTTTTGCGACGAAACCTCTTTTTCTCTATGAACATAGTGGGAAATAGTTGATCACACATTTTCTTCTTCTTTCACTTTCATTACCGGTGGGACCTCAGTGCAGAGTACAGCAACATACTTTCAACTTGACGTCTTTAGGTTTAGATTTTAACGGATACGATTGTGACATAATGTCACTAATAAGCGACGATCTTTTGATTTAATGAGTCCCGGCTTGAATATTAATAGGTGCGTATTAATTTGGATAGAGTGAACTTAAACGCCCCAACTTTCGGTGAGAATGCCATAATGAAAATGTCTCTAACCAGCGGCGTTGATAACACCTGTCAACTCCAGGTTTAAAAATTAAAAAAAAATTATTACTTCACGATTTGAGATTTAAAGGTGATGACTCCAGTTTTAAACATTAACAGGTGTATAGATACAGTATTCTTAAACGCCTCAGTTTTCGGTGAGAAATCTTGATTCAAATCCAGACTCTCTCATAACAACGGTTCGCCGTATAAGATATTTGTTCTCGGAATCATATTACGAGAGAAGCGGCTTCTACTTAGAGGTACTGGTCATTTTAAACAGTCCTACCATTTCCTCGGTCCATACTCGAATGCCTGCGGCTTCTACTTAGAGGTACTGGTCATTTTAAACAGTCCTACCATTTCCTCGGTCCATACTCGAATGCCTGCGGCTTCTACTTAGAGGTACTGGTCATTTTAAACAGTCCTACCATTTTATCGGTCCATACTCGACTGCCTACCAAATTCTATGGCCTCCAACTGGAAAACTTTAAAGGGGGGGCATACGCCTCCCCGAAACTGAAGACACACTATCCCACTTACATTCTCCCGCGCTAAGCAATACCAGGGGAAAAAAAACCACTGCCTCCGAATATTTTTATGTAAAACCATTGGCTGTCACGCCGCGCGGGTCAAACTACAATCCCGGAGGGGTGTTGGCATATGGGCACCTGCTTCGCCTCCGTTCTTCCTACGAAGAGATAAACACAGCTGATATCAGCTACCACAAACGTCAAAATTGTTTACGTAAAACATAATAATTGGGCTGGTAAAAAAAAGTCATAAAACTCTGACAATACGAGCTATTATTCGTCGCATGGGAAATAGTATTTTTATTACCCAAGTGTCCGAGTGTTGTAAAAATTCCCATGGGTAAAAGGACCACAGTGCAAGCCAATTTAACTTACAGGGAATATATAAAAATTATGAATTTAAGTAAAAGAGACAATGAATTTGTTTTAGCTTTGACATTTAACAGAAAGAAGAGGTATTTTAACTCCATTATTACAGAACTAATGTTAAAAATTAGCAGAGAATAAGGGTGGGCTATGAATAGTAACTTATATAGAGAATATTAAATGAAAAACATTACAATTGTAAAAAAAGAGGGGGGGTTACAACTTATATAGGATAAAAATAAAATGAATATGGAAAATTTAAAATAAATGAAAAAACCACCCTAACATGACTCTCCCATTACCGCAAAAAAATAAAATATTTTGATAAAAAAAAATTTAATTTTTTGAAACGTGCATACCGAAACAGAAATTTTTTTTTCGCAAGGGTTACCGGGCTGAGAGGTAGTTCACAGTACGCTGGAGATTCCACAATATAAGACCTAACCGTAGAGGCCAGACATCGGACCGAGCAGGCCAGACATCGGTCCGAGGAACAATCACGAATCACACAGTGAAGTCGCCGCTGTCAGATATACACTCCGGAATGTATACTAAGAGCTGCCCACCATGAACCACTCCCAAGTAACTGCTGAAATACCTGATGACTAAAACTGGGAAGACCATAAGGGGATAACAAGACACCTAAGGGTACTGCCTTCTAAGGCGGGGAAAACTGCATGTTGTTTCTACACAGGACATCTTCACTACCTATCCATTTCTAACTCCTGATACCTATTCCTACCAATACATATACCTGTGCTTGCTCCGAATGCTACTACTGTTACTGTATATTGCTACACCTATCAAGTGCTACTTACAGTACGTTTACCTATCTACCTACACGACCAAAATTTTGTCAAAAAAACTAAATTATTTACAAGGTTTTTTTTTTTTTTTTTATGAAAAAAGACTGCAAGAGTGTAGAGACTGCCAACTGAAAAACAATACATTACTCATAATAATATATACAACATTTGCATAAAACCATGATAAATTGGCCAGTTGGATGAGAAAACAAAATCAAATTACAACATACATTTACCTATCTCAGTACTACTGGCACATACAATAACTAAAAAAAAATAAGCAACTCGGTATTTACACATGTAACGGATTTACTACACAACACATTACAACAAAGTAATCGAGTAACAATACACCGAAGTTTAAAATAGTAAAACAAATGCAAAATGAACCCCGTCAAAATTAGAGTCCATAAAAGTGGTGTTTGGGGTGCTGAATATATGTATATAAATGCACTTACAACAGGAAAACACTGCATGGGAAAGCAGTTGTTTATGTTCTTGTGCTAGCCACACGTAGGCTGAACCAGCCTAGAAAATTTTTCCTGAAAACATGGTTTTCCAAGAGAAAACCGAGACGGTGATGATGCATTATCATCAGACTACCCAATTTACATACCCAAAGCCAAATGAAAACAGATGTGACTCATAACACATAGTCACTACAAAACAAGGTCATAATCCCCATAGAAATAATTTATTTGGTTTGCTCTGCTTAGTACATCTCTCTGTTTAATTTGTTTAATTGGTAATTGTGTAAATTGTTCTCATTTCAAATATCAACAAAATTCATTCTTTTGGTTATTTGTCACATTATCAAAATACTCCAACAAGAAAATGGGCTGTCACGCCGCGCGGGTCAAACTACAATCCCGGAGGGGTGTTGGCATATGTGCACCTGCTTCGCCTCCGTTCTTCCTACGAAGAGATAAACACAGCTGATATCAGCGACCACCAACGTGAAAGTTGTTTACGTAAAACAGAATAATTGGGCTGGTAAAAAAGAGTCATAAAACTCTGACAATACGAGCTATTATTCGTCGCATGGGAAATAGTATTTTTATTACCCAAGTGTCCGAGTGTTGTAAAAATTCCCATGGGTAAAAGGACCACCGTGCAAGCGAATTTAACTTACAGGGAATATGTAAAAATTATAAATTTAAGTAAAAGAGACAATGAATTTGTTTTAGCTTTGACATTTAACAGAAAGAAGAGGTATTTTAACTCCATTATTACAGAACTAATGTTAAAAATTAGCAGAGAATAAGGGTGGGCTATGAATAGTAACTTATATAGAGAATATTAAATGAAAAACATTACAATTGTAAAAAAAGAGGGGGGGGGCTACAACTTATATAGAATAAAAATAAAGAGAATATGGAAAATTTAAAATAAATGAAAAAACCACCCTAACAGTTTCGCTATTGATCGTCGGTGCATTAGTAAAAAGCATTTCAATTCCTGGTGCTGGAGCACCGTCCGCACATTCCTTGTTGCAGCTCTGGAGATATAATACTTATTAATTAAGTGAAAATATAAAAAAGTAAATCTCAAAATATAGGAAAAAATTTAATGTATGCTTGAAATAAATTAGACGGTTTTTGCAAATATCATAAGATACATCTGTCATTATTCTGCTGATATTTTGTTATACAGCAGAAATAACTAAATATGTTACTAGTCTTAAAATTTGTAAAATAAAAATTAATTCCTGTGCAATTGTAAAACTGGTGATAAAGATCTGAAGCATGTACAATACAATGGCCTAAAATTCAGGCGGTGTGGTAGAATTCATGTCTAAAATTTTGAAATTACACCCAAAGCAATTTTGCAGGCAAGAACATCTTTCCCACAACATTTCTCCGATTTTGGGAGAACTTCTTTGTTTTAAATAATTATCAAGTTGAAGAAGAATAATGCAATGACCATTGTGAAATTAAAATTAAAACAAAAATAAGTGGCTGAGAGGTTCTGTTCTCAAAGCTGGTCGACGGGAGGTGCTGGGTTCAAACCCCTGTCATGCTCATCGACCGAACCGTTCGGAGTTTTCCGTGGTTTTCTTCGAACCTTGCCGTAAGTATGGGTTAGGATCCCTTAGAGAGATTCCCACGGAGGGCACTCCCTTCTAGGACCTATATCCCTCGTGTAGATAATCGGCGAAAATAAATCATCCACCCAGATTCAGTAAAAACCCTGTAATAAGTGCACATAAAGCCGTATATTTTACTAATCCAGGCAACACACCTCTTGCAGAATCTCATTAATGACATTTTGTACGAGATTTGTCACAGATTGAGTAAGTTTCGGATAAAAATTGGCGCATAAAAAAAGTTTATGCATAAAAAAAGTAAGAAGAAGAAGAAAAGGAAAAAGGAAAGGAAAAGGAAAAGAAAAAAAGAAAAAGAAACCTATAATAATGTTAACAAGACCTTACAATGGAGTTTTAACGAAAGCATAGTCATCAAGCAAATGTGTCATTTTGTAATGATTTCCAAGGAATAGGTGGAGAAATTATTTTATTTGAAATACCCTTAAAATATTTTTGGTTATTATGACGTGTATGCATAAAATATATAAGCTTTTAGATTGAAACTCTCGAATTTCTACGAGGCCTTCAAAAATCTTGTGGTAGACGATAATCAGGCAATGACAATCAACACGAAGACAGAAAGCACAGTTAGTTAGAATGAATTGCACAGGGCGTTCCACAAGATGATAATGCCGATTTTTGTGACTTAATCTGAAAACCCCCGTTCCCTTTCAAAGAGTATTTGTGAAAAATATAATTATGCGTAATTGTTCTTGAATTTTGTGTAAAATACCAGATATATGTATAGAGATTAAAGCTCAATGATTTGCTGTTCCGGCTCTTTTACAATGTTTCCAAGAATCAATCATTAAAAAGCTTCATTCTTGATCCATTTTAACAGTTATTGAAACATTTGAAACATCCTAAACCAGCTATATTGAGCAATAAATAACTTAAAGTAAGTTTAATTATAAAGACAGATAGGAGAAAAACAAAAACGTGTGAAAATAATTACTCTTTATTTTTCTGATATTTTTTATAACAATATACAAAATCTCTTGCACCCCTTATTAACACTAAGTTTATACATTATATCTATTTAGAAATATATGCTTTTCATTAAAATACGTCTTTAATGAGGTTTGCAGTATTCCCTGTACATCCTCTCGGCGCAATGCTGTAAAAGTAGATAATTGTTATTAGCTAAAACAACTAAAAATAAATTTAGTCCAGTAAATTTAGACCAAAAAAGGCTTCTGCCTGAAAAGTTTTGGAGAAGGTTTTTTTCTTTCTTCCTTTATGTTTTTGGGGGGTGCTGAATACGAATTTCAACTTTGCCACCTCGTAACTGGTCTGCTTAAAAAATTATAAGGGAAAAACTATGAAAAAATCGGAGTTTTTTTGGTTTTTCCCTTGTCTTTCGGAAAGGGTTAAATGTTTAAAAAAAAATTATTCCACCAAATTAAACTAGAAAAAATTTCCTACATTTTTCATATATAGTTTTTTTTCTATGGTTAATAGTTTTGGCATACGAGTAAAATGAATTTTAACGTTATAATTAAAATTCCATCATCGCAGGGCGAAAACGCTGAATGTAATGTTTTTGTGAATGCAAAACGCGTGAGAGCGTGTCCTTGAAACACCACCATGGCACCACGCACATGATATCACTCGAGCAGCAAGGTCCTACAGCAAAACTGTGGATCCAATACTTTGATATGATGACTATTGTCAAACAATTCATGTAATCTGATAGAAAGGGTGATTGGGATTTCCATCTTCAAACTATATATGCAGAATGTTGCCATACTTCCACGCCAGAGGTCACTATTTGTATACCAAGTGCTCTTACCTATATCTTCAAGATATGCATCATTTGAAGGAGAAAATGACTGCTGATGACTTTGAAAAATTCACAACTGATGGGGGATTCACCATTCGCTGTACAGACAAATTCTGGTCAGGAACATGGACTGACATGACGATAGAGCAATCTTTAATGAAGACCATGAAAACAGCAGGTGGACTCACCCATGGGCGTGGGGTTCAGTGAAGGAATTTCGGCAAGATGGAAAATTGGTATGACGCCACTGCAACGGATATGTGAAGAAAATGAAGAGTTCAGCAGGACAGCTTTTACAACTTCTGAACAACATGTAAAGATGACAAATTCCAGTGTTGCAAGGGACAACGCTGATATGAATAAATTATTGGAATGGGTTCACCAACACATTCCTTTCCGAAAAACAAATGATCTCATTTTAATCTCTACTGGGGTTGTTGGAGGTGAAAGAATAAACTGTCATATGACACAGGAAGTTGGCACTGCTGGCATATCAAGAATCGTTAACAGAAAATTTCATTCCGTTACATTCAAGCGTAATGCAAGAGTGCAGCCATTAGCTGTGATGAATAGCGCCGTCAAGATAGGTGAAGAAAAAATTCACATCAACCCGACAGCACTCTTCCAAAGAATGAGTGTTACAAAGCAATCTAACCAAGAACTTGAGGAATATTTGACTTACGAGCTGTCTGCCTACTCATTGTCTCTTTTTGACGAATCTGGAATGCGAAAAACTGCCAAATCCTCTTTGTACAAGGAATTCACTCCACTCGCACCAGACATCACTTTTGGGAGCAGATGTATATATGTCATAGATGGCGGGTATTTACTGCACAGATTTTTATGACAGGGTGGTCAATCATTTGGATCAATTTGTGACAGCTATGTGGACTTTGTTAAGTCGAAATACGCAGTGAACGCTCAATTAATCTTCGATGGTTACCCAGAAAACATTACTGAAATGAGAACTAAATTTGTTGAGCGCGATAGATGATCTCGCAAAATGGTATCTAATGAGGTTGTTTTGAATGAGACTATGGTGTCAACGGTTTCTCAGGGGAAATTTCTCGGAAACGACAAGAGCAAAAACCGCTGATGTGTAGATTTGGCTCTGAAAATATGATTTCCAAGTAGGCAAAAGAAGATGCCGACACATTCATTATCAACACTGCTCTCAAGTTGGCACCTAACCATGAAAACGTGATAGTCATTGGTGAAGATGTAGACCTTCTGGTAATCTAAATTGGACTTTATAACTTTCTCAATGTTTATTTCCTGAAACCAGGAAAAGAGAAAAGTCCCCAGAAGATATATTCACCTTTGGGCGCAGTCGACAAATTAATTGCCAAACACATCCTATTTCTACATGCCATGAGTGGATGCGATATCACTTCTGCATTGTACAGTCAAGGAAAAACAAAATACATTTAAATTTTGAAGAAATTTGCCGATCTGCAACATGTGGTCTATATATTTAAAAACCATAGTGCTGTAGCCGACGATGTTATTAAAGCTGGGCTGTTGTTTCTGGTACACCTGTACGGATTCAGGGGGAAAGCAACACCTTCCCTAAACAACCGGAGGTACAGGGGCTACATAAAATCTGCTTTTAAGACCATTGCAAATATTGCATTGCTCCCTACAACAGAAGATGCAGCTCGATATCACTGTCTGCGAGTTTACCACCAAGTACAGCTATGACTAGGTAACTGTAAAAATGCTGAGGAATGGGGCTGGAATAAAACCAAGAGAGGCATCAGACCCATAACAAATACAAAACCTCCCGCACCAGAAACTATTCTACGAAAAATATCCAAAAATGCAAAACAAACTGTAGTGTAATGTGTGGCTGTAGGAAAGCAGGTTTATTTTGTTCGCTCCTCTGCCTGAACTGCGATGGCCATTGTGACAATGTCACCTCTTTCATCGCCGAACATGACATGGAAGCAGAAGTTGACGACCCAATACAGGATATTTTAAGTCAAGTGGAGACACAACCTGAGCCATCAAGTGATGATGATGAAGAAGAAGATGATGATGAAGAAGAAGATGTTGATGAAGAAGAAGATTATGATGAAGAAGAAGATGTTGATGAAGAAGAAGATGATGATGAAGAAGAAGATAATGATGAACCTCCTGTGGAAGAACATCAACCAGGCCCTTCAAAGCTTTCTCTTTTCCTCTTTTTTCCTGTTTATAATCTTCCACGTATGTCATTATTATATTAAACTTACAATACTTATAATTGTACTTAAATCAGATTACTAGAAAAATAAAAATTGGTTCTCTCATCTATGCAGAGTGATTGTGTTTTTATATCTTTCCTAATCAGCTAATTTCAATTTATTTTCTTAGTGCTATAAAAGGTTTAAAACTTGGTAAGAAAATGTAAACGTATTTGAAATGCAATCAGAAATAACTAAACAGCTTCAAATTGGTGTTTAAAATGGATGCATAGTGATTGGATCACGTTTTCGCCCTCCGATGATGGAATTTCAATTATAACGCTAAAATTCCTTTTACTCGTATGCCAAAACTATTCATCTTAGAAAAAAAATTGTATATGAAAAATGTAGGAAATGTTCTCTAGTTCAATTTGGTGCAATAATATGTTTTAAACATTTTAATCCTTTCCGGAATACAAGGGAAAAAACGAAAAAACTCCGATTTTTTCAGGATTTTTCGCTTATATTTTTTTAAGCAGAACAGATACGAGGTGGCAAAGTTGAAATTCGTGTTCAGCACACCCAAAAACATAAAATAAGAAAGAGAAAAAAACTTCTCCGAAACTTTCCAGGCAGAAGCCTAAATGGACTGGACTAATTGTATTTAAGATAATACGGAACACAAAAATATCACATTTTTATTTATTTAATTATTTATTTATTTTATTTATTTATTTAATTTATTTTTATATATTTATTTTATTTGTTTATTCAATTTATTTTTATATATTTATTTTATTTATTTATGTTTTATTTTAAAATATTCTAGAGTTTTAGAATAAAATGACGGTAACTTCATAATATAAATATGATATTAAGATCAAAAGATATAAAACTTTTTATGTTATACTGTCTGTGGTTGTCTAAGGAGTATTTAAAATTTTAAATCTATTTATCTAAGAATGTATTTTGAAAAGATTTGTCTTTTTTTAAATTAATATATCAAAAATTCTATGAAAGATAAAGTTATGGATTATGGATAAAATTATCTATCGGTAATTAATATAAATGAAGGAACTGTCTGTTGGAATTGTATTTTTTAAGCATATTTTTAAAATTCAGGACGTACTGATTTATTTCAAGATCTATTTTTAACAGCTTCAACTATATAACTTGAAAATTTCATTCAATATAAATAAAATATAAATCATTATTATTTATTATGTAAAATTTTATTTAAATTTTATCCATTTTAAGATTTTAGCTTATATCTAAATAAATTTTGAAATTTTCTTACATTGTAAATAAAATGAATATTTCATATCAAATATAAACAAAATATGAGGAATATATAATAACGTGTCCTACTACCGTGATATTAATTTTACCAATAGAGATCACATTTTAATTTTTAACATAGTATACTTGAACTTAACTTTGTAGTGTAAAAAGTTTGTAATTTAATATGGGAATGTGAAAAAATAACTTTCATTATACTAATACAAATAATGGTTTCAATTTACCTATGGAATTAAAAAAAAATATATGATTTTTAATGATCAATATTTATTATAGTTTTATTTAGGGTTTAATTATCATTTTCATTTTATTTATATTGAATTAAATTTTAAAGCGATATAGCCAAACCTTTTAAAAGTTAATATAGAATCAATACGTCCTGAATCTTTCTTATTCTAAAAATAGGCCTAAAAACTACATTTTATCATAGCATTCCTTCGTTTATTTTCATTGCCAATAGATGATGTCAAAATAGTAATTTGAAACGAAGCTTAATCGAGGAGCAAAAGTGCTGTCTCGATACCCTCCTCGGAAATCGTATTTAATATTTCCAATGTAAAAAAACAAACAAACAATGAGCTGTGAAGTAAATCATTCATTTTTTAGATTTATTGATAATTTAAAAAAAAAACTCTTGCGTATTTACTATTTTAAATAGTATACGAATATTTTTATTAATTATTACAAATGTTAAGTGAAAACCACGATTTCTATCCACCGTCCTGGGACGGGCATTTGTTTATACTAGTATACAATAAATTTCTTTAGAAGTATGCGTTTTTTATCAATATATTCATTTATAATGCCTTACATTACCTTAATTTTACTATTAAAGATTAAATTCATGTGAATTTGTGTTAAACATAGATAAACTTATCGTGGACGGACTGTTAACTTACAAGGAGAAGGAACAAGCTTGTTAATCACAGATTTTGATTATTTTTATATATGTTGTAGGATAAAAGCCCCTTAGTCTCAGGTTCAACCGACTCTATACAACGCCCCTTACTTCTCGAGAAATAGGTGGTTTAACATTATAACACAACTTAAATACTTACTTTGTAACTAACTTACTTAGTTGGTCGTAGCTCAGTTGTTATGTAGTCTGCTCCTTGATCCGCGGGCCCGTGTTCGAGACCGGAACGCGCTACGTTTAATTATCCATTTTTTTGTTTTATAGACATATTTATAATTATAATTTAATAATCAATTAAAATTTTTAATATCGTACATTTATTATAATGTTAACATATTTAAATTTTAATTATTTTTTAAAGCGAATATTAAACATTTCTCATCATTTAAAGAGATTTTTTTTAATAGATCCATTGTTGACTAGTAAAAATTCCAAAATTGTTATAAAATCATACCTTATTTTATGAATTATAAATTAATTCAAAGCGCAAACATACGTATTACAAATTTAAAAATATTTAATATGCAAATAAAATATGTCGTAATTTAATTCTTATGCTAATTTTTAATGTAATTATGCTTCTTACTTTAAAAACTGTGTCAATGTATTATAAATGCATTGACTTCCCTTGATAAGGCAATAAATATATAAATGATGTTTCTTTAAAATTACGAATTGACACAATTGTTAAATAATATTCCATCGATAACGCATATATGAAATACATTTGAAAAGTGATTCAAAAAATTTACTGTTTAACGATGTTTTATGCATCGATTTAGTTACAAATTAAAAAATAAATAGGTTAACATTATAATTAATGCACAATATTATAATTTTTGATTAGGATTATTAAATAGTAATTACAGGCATATTTATAATACAAAAAAAACGAGAAAAACAAACGTAGCGCATTCCGGTCTCTAACCCGGGCCCTCGGATCAACGAGCAGACGTCATAACAACTGAACTACGACCAACGCATTAATTTCGTTACAAAGTAAGTATTTAATTTGTGTTAAAGTTTTAGACCCCCGCAATTTCTGGAGAACTAAGGAGCGTTGTATAAAATCCGTTGAACCTGAGACTAAGACGCTTACCCTACAACATATAAAAATAATCAAAATCTGTTATTACCAAGCTTGACCCTCTCCTTGTTAGTTACAAATCACCGTATTAAAAGGTTACTATGCCTACAGTTAAAAGGGTTTTTCTTTCGGTGTCATCTCCATATGCAAATGTACCCAATTTTTACATTTTCCACGGCATCAGCGATTTTTATTGAAATATCTTTAATCTTAGGTTAATATGATGCTTGCATATTAATTTCGAGTCATTTGTGCTACAAAAACTTTTTAGAATTATTCAATATTTTGATCCTCTAATGTTAAATTACTTTTACATATTTCCATTTATTCCTAAATTTATAATTGTTTCACGCTAATTTTGTGTATAAAATACAATTTTAAAGGGAAAATACAAATCTTATGTTAAAATAATTATGTTGGAAACGCAATCTAGTTCATGAATGTTGTACAGTCGTTTTTCTTCTTTTATGTCTTTTTTCTTTTATAAATTTTTATCTATAAACTTTCATGTTTTCTGATTGAAACATGAATCCTATAAATAAATCTGAAAAAGACATCATAATTAATGCATGATACTGATTTTTTTCTTTAACTTGTATGTTTATGCTTTTACATTTTGGAACAATATGTATAATTTTCAAATTGAATTTAATAAAATTAAAATTATTATTTTCACAGGTTTACCATTACCTTTAGCATAAAATGTTCTACTATTTATTTTTATTTTATTTTTATTTTTTAAGTACTGAAAATTGTAGTAATCGGACTTAATAAAAAATAATAAATGGCTTTTTAAAAGTTAAATTATTTTAATGGGCATCAAAAAAGTTGTCATTTACTTTTTGTACGATCTTCCTATTTTTGTTTCTTCTTCGTCAAAATTCAAATAATTTTACAATAATTCACAGGTTTACCATTACCTTTAGCATAAAATGTCCCACTATTTATTTTAATTTTAATTTTAATTTTCAAGTACTGAAAATTGTAGTAATCAGACTTAATAAAAAATAATAAATGGCTTTTTAAACATTAAATTTTTTTAATGGGCATCAAAAAAGGTGTCATTTACTTTTGTACGATCTTTCTATTTCTTTTTCTTCTTGATCAAAATACAAATAATTTTATCTTCCAATTATATTGGAGCCGTTGATGAATCAATTGAATATTAACAGATTCAACTAATACGTTAATAGATCTCGAATGAAATTATAACAATCTCATAAGGAGTAAATTTATTTAAACTTTTTATTTAAATTTCGTAAATGTAAAAACAATAATGGTAATAATAACTGAATATTACACAACGGTATGACATTTTATTTGCTGTGGCAAGCACATTAAGAGAAAACAGCTTAGTCTTCAATATAAAGAAGGTTTTCTAAACATTTTTTCCCTCGTTCAACAACGCGAAACATACACGGACTTGTTTTATATGTGAAAGCATGAAAATGATAGACATGATAATTTATTTGAGAATCAAATGGCGTTTTTAATTTTATGGTAAACGTCTTGACTTATAAGCGATTGATGATCTTTCTGGTGATATCGCATCCAGAAATTCCGTTTAAAATGCTAAATTTGATTGTATGTTCTGAAAGATCCTTTGCCTTTATCGTAAAATCAAAAGCGTTATTCTATTTCATAGTTTCTGAATATAAGCACCTGCTAACTTTATCAGTCTGCGATTAAAAATGACATCGCAAATGTGTCCGAATGTAGCCATTCTGGATTTAAGTATTAGTCTTAAAACTTTTCTGAAATTCAAACTCGCTAATTTCTGACACAGTTACAAAATAATATTGGTTAAATCGTACCATATATAGATAATTGTTATTCTGATATCAAGAAACCAAACAGCCCATTTTCCTATAAAGGTAAGGGATCTTTCAGAAAGGCATCAAGGTCATAGTGCAATCAGGGAAAAGCATCAGGGTCTTAGGTTAAAGGCATCAAGGTTAAGGTGGCGTTTTGAGCCAATTTTTGGGACAAAACAGTCACAGAAATGTCGTTATAGGGTCACAATCCATTATAATTCAAGTTGTATCACATCTGCAGGAAAATGGAAAATTGTTTTATTCCGTGAAATTTGTATAATAATGTTTGCAATTACATTTACATACAAAAATAAGTTCGTGAATGCGCCATTCCCATTTTTGAGCAGGGTAAGGCGCAGAGGAGAGGGTACACAATTAAGTTACATATAAAATTATTTAGTTTATTTTTTGCATCTTTTCTTTTTCCGATATTCACGTAACAGTAAAGATGTTCAACTCAAAACAAATAACTCTCATAATAGTTATTATTATTATTATTATTATTATTATTATTATTATTATTATTATTATTATTATTATTAAGTAATTTGTTTTATTCGTAACTGTTATTTAATATTTTTTCAAATTATTTTTTCCTTGAAATTGCTATTATTATTATTATTAATTGATCTGCGTTAATTCAGCCAATGCCCCCTAGGACTGGAGTTGTTGATTCAGCTAACCACCATGCGATCTTTTTAATATATTTTGTAAAGAAAAAACTCATATCCTTTCCGCCTTCGTTAGAAAAATAAGGTAATGTAATTTTATATAAAAAATGGAATAAATATAAACACTTAAAAATTATATTTAAATTTTCACTATTTAAAGCAACTTACAATAAATTCTTCCATTTGGGCCTTCTTTCCATCATTAAACTGGAAAGAAAAGAAAACATTATTTTGTGTTTTTTAAAGAAGATTTTCAAGTTTTTAAAAGAAATCCCTAAAACAAATACGTTTAAACGAACAACGCCCATTTAAAGTATCAGTAAATTGATAACATTTAATAAAAGTGATAATAAGTACTTCATTTCTGGAACTTGAAAATAAAAAATTTAGATAATATATTTCGATGAAATTTGTGTCATTAATGAGTAACAGATTTATGGAAGAATTACTGCGGTTCGTCTGTTTTAAGGGGGCATGGCAGTGTAGCAATATCATCTCACCTGAACAGTAGATACCGAGTTGCTAGTGTAAAGTTATTTGCTTGGCTTTTTGCTGTACACTGTCTTCCGCCTACTCTCCCACAGTGGCGCGGACGAATAAGCTCGGTTCCCGTAAGATCACCGAAAGTGAAGTAAACCGTGGTCAGTGCTTGGGAGGGTGACTACCTCTCTCGGCTGCGGCTGCTGTGGAACCGTGTACACTAATGGGAGCTGGTGCACGTAAAATCTGTTCGTGGCTTCAATGTCCTCCAAGTTTAGAACAAGCGTTACCTCTGGGGGTGCCAATCCAGGTGCAGGTCTCTCATCTGGAATTAGTTCAAAATTAAGATACCAACTCTTCTGGACAGGGCTTGTGAGTGCTTAAGCCATTTGGTAGGCCTCCCCTTCCAGCTGGTCGTCTTTCGCCTACTATTCATGAGGTCCCTGTTCAATCGCCTCCATCGCCTATCTGGCCCAACCAGTGGCTGAGAGGTTCTTTTCTCAAAGCTGGTGGACGGGAGGTGCTGGGTTCAAACCCCTGTTGCACTCGTCAACCTAGCCGTTCGGAGTTTTTCATGGTTTTCTTCTAATCTTGCCGTAAATACGGGTTAGGATCCTTTAGAAAGACCTCCACGGAGGGTACTCCCCCTTAGGGCCTATATCCCACGTGTAGATAATTGGCCGTCATAAAATCAACCAATTAACCATCGCCTATCTGACCTCTTCATTGGTAACCCGGACATACACGCAAATTTCTATAACCACAATCATCTCCTCTCATTACCAATAAGTGGAAGCACCACTCAATATCGTCCCCAGCACTCAAAGCCTGTGAAATGCTCACAGCACAAAGCGCGTTATTCACACCCACATCGCACATGCGCACAGCAACACGATCAGAATAGCTCGTTCAACGTTACGAGAAGTCTTCCTCACTGGGGGTGGAGTGTATAGCGATCACATCTCACCGGAATACCATACCCAAAGTTACTAACTAACCGTTCAATTCTCCGCCAACCTTCAACTCGCCGTTCCACTCCCACCTGAGTAACTTCAAGTTAGCAAATCTAACCACCAGTTAACATTTGGAATTCATCGATAACTTCAGAGCCCCGGTTTGTCACTCAAAGTTGAAATGGGCATAGCTGATTGGCCAAAGGGAAAACATGACGTAGCAATCGTGTCGATGAGTTCTGTCCGCGCTAAAACGCTGTTTTTAATAAGGGGGAAAAAACAGAGTATTGAAAGTGCATACTTCTGATATTTAATTTTTAGATAAATAAAAATCGCAAATTTCGAATTACTGTTTTGTTTTTATGGTTTTGTGCGTTCACAAAATTAGGCCCAAAGATTATAAATGCTGTTACAGTCATAAAACTTTCATTTGTACAAAATTTTGCGTTACAGTAGAATTATTTTAAAAAATACATATATATATATATATATATATATATATATATATAAATTTAATAAACAATTTCATGATCAAGCTAACAGTAATAAGTAGAATAAAAGCAAACAACTAGCTAGGTTTATTTATTTTGCAAAGAATATTATATTAAAAGACTTTTTAATATATTTATTTCTAATATGTATTTCTTTATTTAACTAAAGTAATTGATTAGAGATTCAATTAAATTACCTTGGCTAAAACTGCGTGCCTGTGATAGCATTTTCCCCTTATACGAGACGTAAGAAGGTTTTTTGTTTTTAATTTCATGCAAAGTTTATTATTATAATAGATTTTCTTTTTTAATTTCTTGCATAATAATTTTAGAAGATGTTTGAAAAATTTCTAGTGAAGTGCGAAAATTTTCAAGAAGTTCTCTGAAAAATGTTTCTTTCAAACAAAAATAAATATTTTAAATTAACAAGTATATATATATTAGTTCAAATTATTGATTATGGTATCAAGTATCAATCAACAGACTATTATTTATACAAAGGGATGTACGAGATACTTTACAGAAAATCACTCCTTTTTTATTGTATGCTCTAAACAAATATGAAGTCTAGAGGTAAAACTAAAAAATGTAAGAAAAAAATGCTTTTTTTTTTAAAATTATTATTCTAACGGAAAAGAAAGTTTTGAATCATATACCAAAAGTTTTTGGTGTAAGAAAAGAATTGTTTCTATTTGCATTCGGTAGATAGCGCTACCAAATACCAAATAAACACAGTAGATATCTTGGCCTTGAATGCTCAAATCTTCGTCACAAATTAATATATTATTGAATTCACGGGGGTAAAACATCCAAAAAGGACTTAAGAATTAAAAGTAACACAATCTTTCAGATTAATTTCTTTTAAAATTAACATTTCGCTTGCTTATTGCAACTATAAAATAAACTAAATCAAAACGACTGCCATCTTTGCTTCAACTCAACATGCCCCGTCGAATAACTCGAGCTGAAAATGAACGTTCAGTTAGTGAACTTATGTTTAGTTTTCTGTTCCTGTTTCGCCTGGTTGAGTTAGCGTGGAATTGGATTTCAGGATCAACCGAGGGTTAGGCCTAACTCGCGAGTTGAGATTGATGGAGAATTACCGGGTAAGAATAACTGGCTTGTCATTTTTTCTGGACATTATGTCTCTAGCCCAGTTGCGGCCCATTCAGCTGATGTTCACATGTTCAAAGCCAGTGTGGTCTGGGCGAGGAGACAGTGCAAGATTTTTAAGGTTTTTCTTGTACGAGAACGATAATTCGGGTCACTTTCCCTACAAAGGACCTCCCTGAAGGCATTCCTTCTATAGCAATATGACCAAAAATGACCGACACTTAACAAAATCTCATCCCGTTTCCAAGTCCAGTTTCTTCAAATAGAGTTTGTGATGCATTTAACCTCTATATAGGGGAACCTTCACTTACTGGACCCTTATAATTGTTCCTAAGACGCTCGTTCAAAAAATTAAATAAATAAAATAAAGTACAAAGCTAAAATTTCTCTATCTTTTCCATAAAAATTGCTATTTTAAGCATCTTGTTTAAATGTGTATATATATATATGTGAGTATCTGATATATAAACAGTCACTTTACTGAACCAATATGACAAATAATCGATGAACAACAGAATACTAACTTTAATTTCAACTAATACACTTTTAGCAGAAACTATATAACAACAATTTAGCTTACAGCAATCCGGCGAGGCCTAATAATACCTTTCTCCGGCTATATTCCTTTTATATCTCGCTTCATAATAAAAATTAGAACACTGGCTCTTAGCCAAATCTCGCGATTCAAACTATTTACAACTCGCGCATCAAAGTCATGGATAATAATAGAGTGTCAGTTCAGTGTCAGTTCATTTGATGATCATTTACGTGAAGTGTTTTAACTGAAATCCTACAAATAATCGGTCATCCTGACGTGATGGCGTCTCGACATCAGCATCTTGATTTGTTATGTTTTTTCATGCCTAACAGTTATTTTTTTGAGATTTTTATTTCTTTCTGAGTATTGCTCTCTGTCTTTAGGATCAGCATATCTAATATCTCTGTGATTCATTTCCGGATATTGCTCACTATATTTAGAAACTAACTATTGCTAACTAACTATTGCTTCTAGAATAATAAGAATTTGAATAAGCATCTCGTTCACTATAAGCTTCTTTAAATCCTTGATGAGAATTATTCTTATGTGATGGTTGTGAATATCTTTGTTCATTATAACTAGCCTTGCACGATCGTCGGCCACCATATTTATAATTATTTCGACCATGGTAGTAGCCTCTATTCATGTATCTAGAGGAAAATTTTGGATTATATCTTGCTTTTAAATTAGGTGAAGCATTTTCTGTTATGTCTTGAGGTATCAAAGAATTTTCAGTTACAAAGTTTCCAGGACTCTCAGATTTATTTTGGTAATAATTCTCGGAACTCTGTTTCCCATATCCATATTTATTGTAATTTCCATGGTTAAATGACTGTTTAAAATATCTCTGGCCATCTCTATTATTGCTTCTGTTATCAAATGGTCTATTAAAATTTCTTATTTTCTCTCTGTTTGCTAAATTTGTAACATGAGTCAAATTCATCCCGTCATTTACGCAGTCGATTTTAACCATATCTTCCCAACCTCGATTATCGTTGTTTATACTTGCTTCATAAATTTTTGTCGGTACTTCGTTAGTTTTAATGTATCCTACTCGAACTTTGTTGCCGCTTATTATTCTAACACCATCTTCCGTTACTTTTAACGTCATGCCTTCTACTGCTTCTCTACCTATTATTAAATCGCAGACCGTCTCTTGTACCACGTAAAATTTATCCTGGATTTCTGTTTCATCCACGTAGACTTTATGCCAGAAAAAACTTGTTGGCTTAATTTCTCTACCACCTATGCCTGATATGTATATATTGTCGCTGGTTAGTTTTGGCGCATTTATTGCAGTATGATATCTTGAACTGGCGATTGAAATATCGCTTCCTGTATCAATTATTACGTTTGTTTTTATTCCGCTAATATCTAAGATTCTTCCTTTTTTACCATTTAACATGCCCATATTAACTATTTTTCTTTGCGCGTTTTGGGTCTCATTTTGGTATTTTGTTTCTCGCCAATTTTGATTACGTTGCGGGTAAAAATTTGAATATTCTTGTTCTGTATTATTCGCCATGGCACATTTCGCACTCACGTGACCAGGGTTGCCACACGCAAAACAGATTATATGCGACTCTTTGCTTCCATAATTCATACTGTGTCTATTGTCAATTTGGCGTCTTTTCAAATTGGTGTAATCAGCCACTCGCGATCTTCTGTCATCAAAATCGCTACTTGTATCCTTAACTGATTGTTTATTGCAAACCCTTCGTGCCGTTTCGTAAATATCCAATTTATTAACTAAGTCATCAATTTTCTTTATTACTAATAATTCCTCTGCAAAATGTGTCTTCGTCTCCGCAGGTAAATTATGCCTGATATGATTAACAATAATTAATTCAGATAAATCTTCAAAGTTATTTACTTGAAGACCTTCAATCCATTGTTGAAAATACACCTTTATCTCATAAGCGAAATCTCGCCAATTGGCTGATGGCTCTTTTTAGATGAGAAAAATTTCAGCCTAAACTCCTCTGGTGATAGCTTGTAGCGTTTTAGTAGAATATTTTTTATATAATCATAATCGTGAATTTCAGGTTCGTTTTCCCTTGTTATTATATTGATCACATCTAACGGCATTAGATTAATTAAATAATTTACCCATTCTTTTTTATCAATGCCCGTTTGCGCCATTTGCCTTTCGTACATAGCTAAGTATAAACTGATATCATTCGAGCTATCATATTTAGTTAATAATCTAAGCAATTCGAATTGCTTACCTGGATTTGTCCTTGGGTTATCTTCAATGTGTCCTCTTGAATTTTCTTGTATCTGCATTTTCTTGATTTCAAAATCTCTTTCGCTTTCGCGGTCTTTTTGCTCCATTTCTACTTTCCATTTTCTCTCTTCCATTTCCATTTCCATTTTCAGTTTATTTTCTTCAATCTCTGCTTGTAATTTCTTCTCTTCTCTTTCTCTTTCTGCTTGTAATTTCTTCTCTTCTCTTTCTCTTTCTGCTTGTAATTTCTTCTCTTCTCTTTCTCTTTCGTAATTTCTTCTCTTCTCTTTCTCTTCCTGCTTGTAATTTCTTCTCTTCCAGTTCTGCTTGTAATTTCTTCTCTTCCAGTTTTGCTTGTAATTTCTTCTCTTTCTCTTTCTCTTCTCTTTCTTCTTTCTCTTTTCTACTTGCTATCACTACTTCCAATCGATCTCTTATAAAATCTTCTTCGTAATTTTCCCAACTCTTGATCAGCTTTATTAGGACAGGTATTGTCGGTTTTTCTGGTGCTTCAATTCCGCATTCCTCGCAGAGGTTTATTAGATCAATTTTCTTAGCTTTATTTAGAGTTCCCATCTTTCAAAAATTGTACTTGAAGTGATACGATTACGGTTTCACCTTGCTATTTCGTAACTCAACTTTTGATACTTGCGTTTTACAATACTTTACGTTTGGTTTCCATTTCAGTACTAGTGACTTTTACTTTTAATAATCCCGGCATCCGAGCCCCCAAAAATGTAAGTATATGATATATAAACAGTCACTTTACTGAACCAATATGCCAAATAATCGATGAACAACAGAATACTAACTTTAATTTCAACTAATACACTTTTAGCAGAAACTATATAACAACAATTTAGCTTACAGCAATCCGGCGAGGCCTAATAATACCTTTCTCCGGCTATATTCCTTTTATATCTCGCTTCATAATAAAAATTAGAACACTGACTCTTAGCCAAATCTCGCGATTCAAACTATTTACAACTCGCGCATCAAAGTCATGGATAATAATAGAGTGTCAGTTCAGTGTCAGTCCATTTGATGATCATTTACCTGAAGTGTTTCAACTGAAATCCTACATATATATATATTAATATTTTAACGAAATTGTAATCAGTCATTGCAAAGACTTGAGAATCACTTTTAAAAGTATGTAAAATCAATTTTAAATCTGTTCTTAAGTATCGGTGGGTTGGGTTGGGTTGATTTATGACGGCCAATTATCAACACGAGGGATATAGGCCCTAGGGGGGAGTGCCCTCCGTGGGGGTCTTTTTACGGGATCCTAACCCGTATTTACGCAAGGTTCGAAGAAAACCACGGAAAACTCCGAACGGTTAGGTCGACGAGCGCGACAGGGGTTTGAACCCAGCACCTCCCGTCTACCAGCATTGAGAGTAGAACCTCTCAGCCACTGGTGGCTTAAGTATCGGGGAAAATAAAAGAATAAATTTAGTAAACTTAATATATATATATATATATAATAGAATGTTTGTTAAACGAAATTTACAAGACAAATTCTTTTAAAAGGGCATACTACTGTTAAATATTCAAAAATTTCGATTTTTTGAACGAAATATATATATATATATATATATATGTATATATATATATATATATATATAATTATAATATCTTTGAATTTCAAAAAACATATCAAGTTCTTGTAACATTCTAATTAAATCTCCTAAGAGATAATTAGTAATAAAGTGTAGACAGAATACCACATAGTTAATAAATTAACAAGTGCAATTATAATATTACCATAGCATTTGCTTCAATGGTAATTGGCCAAAAATACTGAAAATATGAAAAATATTTAAAAAGAGAGAGAGAGAGAATAATAATAAATAAATAAATATATATATATATATACTAGCTGTTACCCGTGACTTCGTTCACGTAACATTAAAAAAAGAATAAATGCATTAATTTAGCAAAACATTTCATTTGATAATTAACAACATATATAATTTACCAAAGCTTTATCACATTTTATAGGAGACCATACGGTATTTCTTTGCTATAGGGGCCTTGACATAACCCAGTCTTAAAAAAGTGAAATTTCATGCCAAATAATATATACAATCGCGAAAATGAAACTGCAACTAATGAAAAAAGGAGTACCCAGTAAAATCGTGAAAATTGAGGAATTCCTCTTCGTAAAACGAAAAATAACACTGGCAGAATTCTTCTATACAACAGTGCATTTTAGATGGTATTTGGTGTACAATTTGTATATGTGTGCATTGCTAAATGGGCATTATTATATTGTTTATTTGCATAGACATGTGTTATATATTTCTTACTACATTATCTTGTTTATGTATATATTAAATTAAGTGCTTCACGCTAAGTGGTGTAAATAGTGAACAAACTGCTTGTGGATTTTATACATTGATTTAGCTATTTCACAAAGATATAACAATTTGATGCGATTCTAAAATGTAAATAAAGGTTTTGCTGGAAAGTACTTTAAATTCTGTCCAATTTAACCTCGATATTTTCTCTATCGCGTCAAGAACACTATAAGCAAATAAATACCGACGACACAAATCTGATGATCTAAATTTGCATATTTTTGTTAGTATATATAAGATTATTTTAATTTATTTCATGCGCTTGAAATTTTTTACGCTTTCTCTAGGGTTAGGTGTTGAATAAATGTACTTTCTTGTTATTTTATTTTGCCATTTCTATTTATTCTATTTTCCATTCATTCCATTTATGGATATTGATTTAATTTACATATTGGTGTCAAAGAATATTCTTTAAAGTTATTATCAGGATTAGGATAGGATACGATTAGGGTTAGGATTAGGAAAAAAAATTGAACGACAATGGCATGACCGATTCAGGTTTAAAGTATGAAACAGGATGTCTATTTACATCATGAAGCAATAAAAAAATTAGAAAATTATCGGCTAATATTTTTTAATGCGTTTTACAGTCATAGTTGACATCAAAGGTGAGAGGGGAAATGATCATCTAAAATACCATTAAGTGTTTACCACGCAAAAAACAAATCTGGTTACAACAATGTATTTAATTTTGCGCCAAATTTCACTTGATAAAAAAAAAGGCAAATTGACTATGGACCTAATTTTAGACCCCTAACCTTCCTATTCTCGGAAATTTTCTACCTATATGTTAAAAAAAAATTTCTACTATATAGAACGCGCTTTCACGTTTATAATGTTATGAATTGGCACGATCGGCTTGTTCAAGTTTACACAATTCGGCTGGAAGAAAAGATTCATCACTTTTTGATTTCTTCTTTGCTTTTGCATTACGCAAATTTGTTGGTAAAATCGATTTTCTTTTCGATAACATTGTTAAGTTAAAAAAAATATTGTAATTTTACTTAAACATTGCTTTAAAATCTATGCAATTTATCTTATCCTACAAGACTTTACAAAAATCTATTATGAAACAACTTTAAATAAGCTATATTTAAAAACGACAACAAAGTTTTTCCTATTTTAAAACTAAAAGAAATGTAATATTAAATGCTGGTTCGAAACGACGATTTACAAATGTGTTTCGATTGTGGGAAAATGATAGAGAAAAAAATGCTGTTACTTCGACATAATCATATTAAATCTTTAGCTTTTATGAAAAAAGCAACTTTCTTTTAAAAATTATAGTTATTTTTATTAAGATTTTCTGATTTTCGATAGGGATAATTTTGCGATGCATATCATTGACATTTGCCATACAATATATATATATATATATATATATATATATATATATATATATATATATATATATATATATATATTTTTTTACTTTTTAAAATTTAAATTAAAAATACGGTAACTTTATATTAGCCGTGTGCAGACGATAAATCGCCAACCTATCCCATCATTTGTATTGAATTAATCTATACTAATATTATAAAGGAGTAAATCTTGTTTGTTTGTTTGTAGGGGGTAATCTCTGGAACTACCGAACCGATTTCAAAAGTGATGGTGGCAAATTGATGGTGACAACCCCTGCTCCAACATAGGCTATATTTTATGTCGGTGCCACTAACCCCAAGGGGTGCAGGAGCAAAAAACGTTCTAAAATTGCGATTTTTCAGTTATCACACTGCTGTCAAGCCCTGAGAGCTTGGCAGCCGGTTCTGTATGTATGTATGTATGTACATACGTAATGCGATAACTCTTCATAGAAATATCCGTTTTCCTTCAAATTTTGTTTATAGGTTCACTGTGTTAAGGCGCTTCCCTGATTAGTTTTCGGGATTGATTGGTTAAGTATAAAACGGGGGGAACAAGGGGCTAATTCCCCCCCCCCTTTCATTTATATAAATGGGTTTTTCATGCAGAATTATTCCGTTTTCCTTCAAATTTTGTTTATAGGTTCACTGTGTTAAGGCACTTCCCTGATTAGTTTTCGGGATTGATTGGTCAAGTGTAAAGGGGGGGAACAAGGGTCTAATTCCCCCCCCCTTAATTTATATAAATGGGTTTTTCATGCAGAATTATTCCGTTTCCCTTCAAATTTTGTTTATAGGTTCACTGAGTTAAGGCGCTTCCCTGATTAGTTTACGGGTTTGATTGGTTAAGTATAAAGGGGGGGAACAAGGGGCTAATTCCCCCCCCCCCTTAATTTATATAAATGGGTTTTTCATGCAGAATTATTCCGTTTTCCTTCAAATTTTGTTTATCGGTTCACTGTGTTAAGGCACTTCCCTGATTAGTTTTCGGGATTGATTAGTTAATATAAAGGGGGGGATCGGGGGGCTAATTCCCCCCTTAATTTATATAAATGGGTTTTTCATGCAGAATTATTCCGTTTTCCTTCAAATTTTGTTTATAGGTTCATTGGGTTAAGACGCTTCCCTGATTACTTTTCGGGATTGATTGGTTAAGTATAAAGGGGGGAACAGGGGGCTAATCCCCCCTTAATTTATATAAATGGGTTTTTCCTGCAGAATTATTCCGTTTTCCTTCAAATTTTGTTTATAGGTTCACTGTGTTAAGGCGCTTGCATGATAATTTTAGGGATTGATTGGCTGAGTATAAAGGGGGAACGGGGGGGGGGTAATCCCCCCTTATCTATACTAATATTATAAAGGAGTAAATCTTGTTTGTTTGTTTGTAGGGGGTAATCTCTGGAACTACCGAACCGATTTCAAAAGTGATGGTGGCAAATTGATGGTGACAACCCCTGCTCCAACATAGGCTATATTTTATGTTGGTGCCACTAACCCCAGGGGGTGCAGGAGCAAAGAACGTTCTAAAATTGTGATTTTTCAGTTATCACACTGGCTGTCAAGCCCTGAGAGCTTCGCAGCCGGTTCTGTATGTATGTATGTACGTACGTAATGCGATAACTCTTCATAGAAATATCCGTTTTCCTTCAAATTTTGTTTGTAGGTTCACTGAGTTAAGGCGCTTCCCTGATTAGTTTTCGGGATTGATTCGTCAAGTATAAAGGGGGGGAACAAGGGTCTAATTCCCCCCCCTTAATTTATATAAATGGGTTTTTCATGCAGAATTATTCCGTTTTCCTTCAAATTTTGTTTATAGGTTCATTGGGTTAAGACGCTTCCCTGATTACTTTTTGGGATTGATTGGTTAAGTATAAAGGGGGGGAACAAGGGGCTAATTCCCCCCCCCCTTAATTTATATAAATGGGTTTTTCATGCAGAATTATTCCGTTTTCCTTCAAATTTTGTTTATAAGTTCATTGGGTTAAGACGCTTCCCTGATTACTTTTCGGGATTGATTGGTTAAGTATAAAGGGGGGAACGGGGGGGCTAATCCCCCCCTTAATTTATATAAATGGGTTTTTCATGCAGAATTATTCCGTTTTCCTTCAAATTTTGTTTATAGGTTCACTGTGTTAAGGCGCTTCCCTGATTAGTTTTCGGGATTGATTGGTTAAGTATAAAGGGGGGGGGAACGGGGGGATAATCCCCCCCTTAATTTATATAAATGGGTTTTTCATGCAGAATTATTCTATTTGCTTCAAAATTTGTTTATAGATTCATTGGGTTAAGACGCTTCCCTGATTAGTTTTCGGGATTGATTGATTAAGTATAAAGGAGGGGAACGGGGGCTAATACCCCCTTAATTTATGTAAATGGGTTTTTCATGCAGAATTATCCTATTTCCTTCAAATTGTATTTATAGGTTCACTGTGTTAAGGCGCATCTCTGATTAGTTTTCGGGATTGATTGGTTAAGTATAAAGGGGGGGGGGGGGAACAAGGGGCTAATTCCCCCTTATCTATACTAATATATAAAGTAGTAAAGATTGTTTGTTTGTTTGTTTGTTTGTTTGTAGGGGGTAATCTCTGGAACCACTGAAGCGATTTTAAAAGTGATGGTGGCAAATTAATGGTGACAATCCCTGCTCCAACATAGGCTATATTTTATGTCGGTGCCACCACCCCCAAGGGGGTGCAGGAGCGAAAAACGTTCTAAAATTTCGATTTTTTGTGTACTGAAGGAGATAGAAGTATCAAATTTGGTATGGTAGTTACGTACAAGATTTAAATGCTCTATAAGAACAAAATCTAAAAAAATTTGAAATTTAAAAGGCTGAAATAAGCAAAAAATTTTCTAAAAACATTCTAAATTACAATTTGTATGGAATGTCTGGAACTACAGAACCGATTTCAAAAGTGATGGTAGCAAATGGATGGTGACAATCCCTGCTCCAACATAGGCTATATTTTATGTAGGTGCCACTACCCCGAAAGGGGTTCAGAAGCGAAAAACATTCTAAAATTGCGATTTTTGCGATGCTGAAGGAGCTAGAAACTTCAAGTTCAGCATGATTGTTATTTATAAGATCTAAATGCGCTCTAAGAACAATTTCTAAAGAAAAATGTTCTAATGATTCTGCGATTTTTCAACTATTTAATTTCTAAAATTACCAAATTTCACAATAGAGTACCATAGCGAAACCTTCACGCGTAAAAAGATAATAAGGGCGACGTGTCCTGACGTGTATATTGACTATAGCACGAGTCACAAATTATAGTATCCTTATTACTCTGTTAAAATATAAAAGTGAATTATGAAATGTCAATATTTTGTTTGATTAAAGGTTCGTTAAGAGAAATTGACCAGCGTAGCGGGCGTAGCTTGCTAGTTAAAAATATAAATCTTTCACTCATTTCATTTAAAACACAGAACTTTAATTTACAACACATACATTTAAAATACATATATTACATACATTTAAAATAATTCCTTTCATGTAAAAAAGAAAAAGAAAAAAATAAGAGAAATTAATCATAAATAACCCAAGATTATTTTATTTTAACATCAAAACAAATCTGTTTTATTTTTCTATATATGACATCATATTCGCTTCTTTTCCATACTTACTCGTATTTATGCACTTTGTATTATTATCAAATATTTGAAAACGCACGTTTTATTTCTAATATGACATCATTTCATATTCTGTTTAATTCTTAAATAATTCATTTCCTTTTCATTTTTTACGTGAAAATAAAATGTTGATTAAAAATTATTACTCAGGGGTTTTATTTCATATTGGCAACGATAAAGTATTAGCAATGGTAAAATAAATTTAACCATTTAAAAAAAAAAGCTGCAAAACCAGACCCTTTAGGCCAAACCAAGCAAACCAATCAACCATTTTAAAATATACGAAAAAATGTCCATTTATTCTCTATGAAAATAATGAAATTTTGAATTATTAAAGAAAATATTTGAATAAAATAAATAAAACCTAGTCTATGTTCATTTGAGGGTTATAATCAAACTACATGCAAAAATGCAGGATCATTAAAAGCTCCATTTTGACGTTGGCTTCAGCCTAATATTTGCACACAATCAGATTTATAATATTATTAGGATACATATATAATAAACCTTAAAATGTTAATAATTTGAAGTTGATATCAAGTGAATACAAATGGATTTTGAAATGAAATATGAACTAAATATGATGGAAAATTGGATAACAAGAGATTTAAATTAGAATTGGATATGAAAAAACACGTGTAGATATAATCATCATCAGCCTGGATGTATCCACACGTGTTTTAAAAAATAATACAGTATTTCATAAATATACTGGCATTTATGCTAAGATCAGTATATTCATCCAGGTATACTGTGTTATTACCAGAAAACAATTGTAAATAAAAAACTTGTAAAGAATAGATAAAATATCTTACTCACAATAATTATCAAAAATTCCTTAAAACATCAAAAGGTCTACATTTATACCAATACGACCACATGGCGTACATCATGAAATATCATAATCTCGATAAGTTGTGTTTTTGTATATGTTATGTTTAAAGTTATTTTAATACAATGCATATTTTATAGACTTTTATAACTGATCATTAGTATCACTTAATATACAGGTGATCGGCAGACGCACATTCACCATGACTATATAAAGTTTAAACAATGTTCAACCATCTTAATAATATTCCTTGTATGTTTTAATTGTATTATTTGCTATATCAATTGCTATATTTTATCGCACATTAAAACAAAATAAATTATTACATAACATGTTTATATTTATATGATGTAATAAATGTTATTTAAAAGAGTTGATAATTGAATTTATCAAAAAAATAGGATAACCATAAAGTTTTGCTTGATTTCGTATAAATCTAATATTTTTGTTTTCATTTATATCTGAGCATAGATATTTTATACGATGATGGTAATTGATAATTATATTTTTATAAACTGATTTATGTAAACATGAAGCAAAATTGGTAAAAATATTTACTTTAAATGGAAAGTCAAGTCTTTTATCATAAATATCAAATATTAATTTATAATTATCATTAATATTAATTTTTAAGTCAAGAAAATTTATATTATTATTAATCAAATCATTTTCGCTTAATGTAAGCTGATTAGGATAAAAATTGAGTGGTGATGTGCAATTTTTATCATTGAAATAAAAAATGATAATGTCATCAATATAGCGATAAAATACATAATCATTGTCCGGACCAATATTTCTTTCATAATAATATAAGTAAAGGTCAGAGAGAATACTAGAAGCGGTCCCTCCCTGCGGTATACCCTGGCATTGTTTATAAATAATATCGTCATATATGATGTAATTATTATGCAATGTAAAGTTTAATAAAGTTTTAAAAAAATTTACAGAAAGATGATCTTTTAATTTTAATTGAGATTTAAATTCTTTAAATAATATACACATTGTTTTATGTAAGTCTTTTATATCAATGTTATTAAATAACTCATTAAAATCCAATGTTTTTATGAATTTTACCGGATTGATATTATGTGTTTTATTAATAAGCTGAAAACTGTTTTTTAGGCAATGTAGGTTATTATGTTTTATCGTTATATCATATATCTGCTTTAAAATATTAAGAAGTAAATTGCTTGCATTATTATTATATGTGTTACACCCGATGGTAACTGTGCGAAATTTAATTGGAATTTTATGAAATTTTGGAATTATAACAAGATAAGGATAATTTAAATTATTACATTTGAATTTTAGTAATTTGTGATAATTTAATAATTTTCTATTATTAATTTCAATATTTAATTTAGTTTTATTAAAAATATTACTTGTGTTAATTGCATTGTGAATTAACACTTTATAGTACTCTTTACAAATAATAGCATAATTATTTGGAGATTTATCTACATAAGTAATTATAAATTTGTTTTGTAGTTCTGATATATGTTTATTTATGTTTTTAAAAGCTGCATGTGTAATATGTTGATAGTTTTTTATAATTTCATTTTTTAATTTATCTATTACTGAAAATCTCCATTCACTAAAATATTCGATAGGTTTATTGTAATCAATAGCAATTTTATATATAAATAAATCAATATCTTGAATAAACTGCAATATTATGGATTTGATTTTACACATGTATGGAAGGCGAAATTTTGTGCCATTATGCATTAAGTTTTGTAAAATAGGTTGTTCTACAATATTAAGATCACCAGTAATAATATGACCATGAGTTGTATTTATGTACTTTTGAAATTTTGGTTCATTACAATAACAAGGGTAATTACTTGAAGAGACCAATTGTTTTGCAAAAGAATTGTAATTAAAAATTTTACGTCCAAGTGTGCGATTATATTTATATGTCTTGTGAATAGTGAAATTTTTTATTAGAAAATTATTAGTAGTGTTGTTTATGACATTGTGTAAATTGACATTATTAAATACATGATTGGAAAAATTTATAATTAGTTGTGTATTATTAGTTTTATATTTAGGTTTATTAGAAAGACTTGTATTTAATAGGTTTTCTCTATAATGAAGAATATCATAAAAGATATCACAAAAATGTGGAGAATATTGATTCTTTTTAAATACTTTGAAATATTGGTTTAAATATTTCTTTTTAATACTAAAAATATGTTTTCTTATAGCTAACCAACTATAATCATTACAAAATTGTGCCTCAAGATCATCAAGCTCTTGTTGTATCACAATATTATCAGTGTATTTTTTTGTTATTATGTATACCTCTACCAGATCTTGAAGGTTTTTTTATGTTTGAAAAATTTAATCCTGAATAAAGATTTTTGTAATTTTCATATTTAGTTAAATCTGAAAAAACAGGATGTGATTTTTTGTATACTAATTGATTTAATCCATAAGGATAGGTAGTATTAAAATGTCTTATATATTTAGATTCTAGAAAAAGTCGTTCAGTAAAATTTTTTTGTATTTTAAGTATTTTAATAGTAATATTTTTAAAATCATGATTTTTGAAATGAGTATATTCAATATTATGAGTAGTTTGAAATTTAGATTTTTTAAATTTATCAATATGAGAACGATGTAAATTTAGCTTCTTATGTAATTTTTGACAAGACTGTCCAATATATTCCATATTACACGAATTGCATTTCAATGAATAGATTACATTGTATGCTTTGCAAAATTTTACCATATTAAGATTGTGATTATTTGAAATCTGGGACTTATCAGCTAAAGGACATGTAAGGCAACGCTTAGATTCACACTCACGAAAACATAGAACAGGCTTGGGACAATAGAATAGGTTATCTGATAACGATCCAGGAAGATCCCTTATAATCTTCCTGTACCGAGCATTAGTCCTGGATCCACCAAGGCCTAAATTGCCAGTATCTAACAATTTACTCATAACTACCATACTGTTTGAAAGCAATAAAAATTGCAAGAGATACATAGTAAAAATTATAACATCAAATAATAAAAAAAAAATTTAAGCATCTTTATTTTTATAAAGTACTCTTGAATAACCATAAAAGGAAAAAATATTTAAAATAAGATTAATGATTGTTTTATACTTGATTAAATATAATAAAACTATTTACATATATACATAAAGTCCCATTAAGCAAACGAACATCAAAAGACAACAATCTAAAATCCCTAAGCAATAATAAGTCAATACAAAATTAATTTTGGCAAAATACAAAAAGAACATGAGTAAAATGTTATAAAGATGCATTTGAAAATTCAATAGATGAACAAATGATACCAAGATACAATAGTAATATTGTATAATTATTATTAAATTATTATTAAATACACAATTAAAAGCGCACTGCAGCTATAGTAACTATATGTATTCCAAACAGAAGCGAATCAAAGTGATTTATGAGCCAAATAGGCTTAATTATGGTATCATATGAAAATCAATAATTTCTACTAGATAATTATTGAAAAGAATATGTATGAGCCAAATAGGCTTAATTATGGTATCATATGAAAATCAATTATATACAGGCATCCCCCGACTTATGTTATTAATGCGTTCCGCAGACTTTTACGTAACTCGAATTTTACGTAAGTCCAATGTGTTATTTAAGTAAAATTTCGTAAGAAACTGCAATATTTATTATGTATATATATATATATATATATATATATATATACATTATGTATACATTATGTATACATTATGTATATATATACATTATGTATATATGTATATATATATATATGTATACAGATTATTTACACAGTATTAATTTTTAAATCAATCATCATGTAGTAGTATTTACTCGGATATAAATTATACAAGTATGAAAAAATATATAGGTAAACTGCAGATACAGTTTTCAAATAAAAAATATATTGTGGAATTTGGGATTTATAAATTTAACTTTGATGGAGTGATATATAACAATTTTGAGATTACTTCACACGACTATAAAAATAAGAAATAATTAAAGAGGACTGACTTACCTCTTTTCTACAAATTTTCGATAACAAGACAAATGAATAGCACTCAGAAAATAAAATAATTCTTTATAAGCACAGATTGTATTTATTAAGAATTAGATGGCAACTATGAATAAAGATCAATAAAGATTCATTGTTATGATAATACTATTTATAGTTCAGATAATCAAAATCGTATTGGCATCTGTGACAGTTAATTTGGTTCTGTAGTGGGACAGTCAGCGCTGGAGATATATGATTGTGAACAGAAATCCTGTTCTCTAGTCAATTCTACCCCTGTCGATGTTGAAGGCTGAGGGTTGTTGGGGTTGTCATCTTGATGTTGCTGTGGGCGGCATATTACAAACTTATTTGTAATAGATTGCGTGGTCACACGCTTTTTGTCAACGTAGATGGCCTTGTAGCTAGACATATCTGAATGTATACGTCGGCTAACATTCTCAAACCGCTCACCGTTCTGATCCATAGATTCAAATTTTCTTAGTGCCATGTCCATCAGGTTGAAACCCTCGGCTAATCCCTTTGTTGTAAATTACTTGTCTGAAGTTATTTCAATCGGCACGTTATTTTCTTCAGAATTCTGGAATGCCTCTAACTGAATGAGGTCATCTTTGGTAAGTTCTCCATCTTGAGCCAAAATAAGCTCATTAATGTCAACATTATCCACTTCGAGCTCTAATTGATCAGCCAGTTGGACACACGAATCCGTCGCTTGCTGAAATTTTGTCAATTCACTACCCATATCAGTCATTGACTTCTTTACTTTCTGCAAAGTATTTTGCGCCATTTTTGGACAGAGTTTCTTCCACGCAGTATTCATTGTTGTCCACTTGACTTCATCCCATGCCAGTCCGATGCTTCTAATAGCATGGAGTATATTATAATTCTTCCAGAAATCACGAAGAGTAATGCCCTCACCACTATCAATGGCCTTGATTGCATGGGAAAACATATGCTGCAAATAATAGACATTGAAAGTCGCAATAACGCCTTGATCCATTGGCTGAAATAGTTCGGTGGTTCTAGGAGGTAGGTAAAGAACTTTTACGTCAGGATGAAAGTCATCCAACTTTTTCGAGTGACCGGCTACATTGCCCAGAAGAAGAAGTACTTTAAACGGATTTTTTTTTCTTGGCACAATATTCCTTCACCTACGGAATGAAGTGGTTATTGAACCAATCAATGAACAACTCACGGGTAACCCAAGCTCTGGTTTTAGATTTCCAAATTACGGACAGTTTATTCGGGTCAATTTTCTTAAAGGCCACGAGGTCTCTGGGAATGGTACACTGTAAGAGGTTTAAGTTTCAAGTCCCATGAACTCTTGCCGCTATTCAGAACGGTGATCCGATCTTTTGCAACCTTGAATCCAGGCTTAGATTTTTCCTCTTTTGCAATATAGGTCTGTGTTGGCATCCTCTTCCAAAACAGAGCCGTTTCGTCCGCATTAAATATTTGCTCAGGCAAATATTCTCCCTCCTCTATTATTTCTGCCAGATATTCGGGAAATTTATTTGCCGCGTCTGCATCTGCACTTGCTGACTCACCCGTGACTTTGATGCTGTGTAAACCTGTACTCTTCTTGAATCGTTCGAACTACCCAGCACTAGCTTTAAATACACTCTCCATGTCTGTGATGCCTGTTTTCTCTTGTAAATCTTTATATAAAGACATGGCTTTTTCCTGGATTATACGTAAACTTAACGGTATCCGCTTCTGTGTCAGATCCTCGATCCAATGAGTTAATAATTCTCCATCTATGAAATTACCTCTTCTTGGTAATTATTGTGTTCTTCAATGTTACTCCATCTTTCATGTTTTCAAGAATGCTAACTTTATCCTTCACTATCGTATTTACTGTTGAAGTGGGTCTATTTACGTCCCGGGCTATTGTTGATATAGTTTTCCTACATTCATACGCATTAATCATTTTCATTTTTTCTTCTAAAGGTATTGCAGACCTTTTAGGTAGCTTTCAATACAAAAAAGTATAAAGCTACCTATTGCAGCCGTTCGGAGGAAAGCAGTTCCGGAAAATTTTGGTATTTTCACCGATCATGACCCCCAAACCCCAAAACCACCCTCCGTTCAAATGTTGATTTATATATATAGATATATCCATATATATATATATATATATATATCTGACCTATGTCATACGATAACGCTCGTATTTATAAATCGATTTTGATTAAACTAATTGTGTGTATTAAGCTCACCAATGTCTTGACCGAGTTCGTTGGCCAGCTTGGTTCGCCATTTTGTTTCAAGATGGCGGCCATTTAAAAATTTAAAACTAAAATAAATATACAAAAAAATTAAAAATTAAAATTCATTTTTTAATTACGTGTTAGGCCTTGATACAAGGATTCCAGAGCATTTTTTGGTTTACCGCTATCTTAAAAAATGGCTGAGATAGAGCAGTTTGAAATTCTAGGGTGGCTGACATTTTGAAACAAAACAGCACATTAAAGCGATTATTCGCAAATTATTTTCTTTTATTGTTGTAATAATTTTCCCAATCATACGCATAAAACTATATATTCATATACGTTAGCGCCAAAATTGGCGACATTGGCGACAAAATTGGCAAAATTGGCGACGTTTGGCGAAATATCGCCAAGTGTGGCGACCAAAATAAGTCTTCATAAATGAAGCCAATTTGGCTATTGCTCAATAATTTGGCGAATTCCTTATTCAAATTCAGTATTAACGAATCTTTTGTAAACGTTTCTTTGTATTTTAACTTGCTGTTTTCGTGTAACATTAGCTAAAATTTTAAAACGAAGATATAGGAAAGCTACCTTTTCCTCCCGGTACAGGCCGGAAGGACTTTTTTTTTTTTAGACTTATTACCAGTGCATTCGATTTTGCGTTTGGAAAATACTTTGTAGCAAATAAAAACGAAACAGTAACGGTAATAAACAAATGACTAAACTAACAGCGCCAAGCATGGACTAGTATTATCTGTCGTTCACGAGAACTATATCCCCGCCACTAAGTCTGCGCTTGTCTGTTGACATATATACCAACCAATTCCAATTTTCGCAAGCGAAGTTCGAATAAAAAATATACACTTGTTCCTCTGTATCGAAACTTTAAAATTAAGTTTTGTTTTGGTTCGGATTCAGCTAACATAATGATAACGGTAGGATCCGATCTTTTTTTTTGCCTCATTTTAATTTGTATATTCCAAACAAAAATAATCATAACATCATCATCTCTCTAATATATAAAACTATATTATTATAGTTATAATTTTTGTCTACATATTTTATTCATAAAATAATTATCAAAAGTATGCAAACGGGTATCAAATGCGCTAGTGAGCTCATAAATTTAATTAAAAAAAATTACGTAACTGCGAATTTACGTAAGTCACGTTATACGTAAGTCGGGGGATGCCTGTATATGTATATATATATATATATATGTATGTATGTATGTAAAAAAAGCAATATTTTTTTAGTATTTTAAAAGAAACCTCATAAAAAAAAAAAAAAACGTGTCGACAAAAAATGTGTTGATGTTTGCAATGTAAGCACATGGTTAAATGGACGACTGAAAGTGAATTATCTCAAAATGTTAAACATGCGCTTTTTATTATTATTGCAGCAAAATTTCTTCTCTACTTCTGAATATTTGAACATACAATCTTCATAAATCATATCAATATCTTAAGATTGAACCTAAATTTGTAGATATTTTAGCGAAATTGATATTTTAAAAATGAAGTGCGAGGTATTGCATCAATTTTTCTTTTGAAGTTTATCCGTGCATATATATATATATATATATATATATATATTCCTGGCTAGAATTATAAAGAAATTTAGGTTCAGCCTTAAGATATAGATATAATCTATAAATCCGTGAAGATTCAGTGTAAAAATATTAAGTATAGTTCCAAAGAAATCTTGCACTTACTTAAAGTAAGGTGTTTTCAATATTTTGAGATTAATCACTTTAAACTATCCATTTAACCATTGCTGACATTGTGAACATTTTGAGATAAATCACTTTAAAGTGTTCATTTAACCATTGCTTGCATTGTGAAAACCCACACATTTTTAGTTATAACTAACGTAAGTATATATAAATTATGTGGTTTGCTTTAAAATGCTTCGAAAATGTTGTTATTGCACATATATTTTTTCCGAGGAATCGAAATGTTTGAAGATTTAAATAGTAGTATGCCCTCCTAACTGAATGTTTTAAAAAACGGATGTAAATGCTCATATTTTTATGCACCCCTTTATATATTTTGATAATAAATTACTTATTGTATTAGACTAATTACTAATTTAAAATAAATATATCAGTTTAAATTAATTAAGGTACAAACTTTTCATTATTAATTTTTTTTAACCTTCTATTACCTGGGATAGTTTGATCGAATATAAATTTGCATCAGATATTTGAGTATGCATTACGATTTTACTTATTTTTTCAACCGTACCTCCTTATAAAGGACAAAATATCTGGTACCGTGGGTTTCCCTTATTAAGAGGTTTTACATTAGTATTATTTTTAGTGATGTAATATACTCGAAATTTAAATGGGTTTTATTTAGTTTGAATCAGAATGTTAAATAATAAAGACAGAGATCGGTTTTAAAATACGACAAAATGTTTTCAAAGTTGCATTATATGAGGCTGTGGAGTAGATGCTCCAGGCGGGCCCAATAATTTTATGCTACTTGAACGTAGAATCATTTATTCGACTAAAAGACTGTGGTTGCTTTTTCACCAGTAAAAGTTTAAAATTTCAATAAATAAATAAATATATAAATAATAAAAATAAAATAAATGTTGGATCATCTTAATTTCACGTCATCTTTTATTTGACACAATGACATATAAGTAAAAACAAAGTTAAAAATTTGATAAGTTATAAAATATTAAGCTCCTTGAAATTTACATTATGTAAATTAAGCAGTTTTGCTCATATTAGGCTATCTAGATAAATACGATGATCTGGATGATACTTATATGTTTTATAATTTAAATTCATTAAGCGTTCGTGCTTGGACAATATCATTTTTCTTATAGGAATACTTACGTTCAATATCTCCTCGTAATTGATGGCGTACATGCAGCCGTATAGCTGTAAAAGACAAGAAGCAGAAAAGTTAATGCCAATGAATTAAATCATAGTCGGTTACAAACGCATGCTTTCCAACCTCACGTAAAACTGTTCAATTAAAAACAAATGAAATAACCATTGTTTGAACCAGAAAGTGTGTATAATAATGTGTTTCCTGCGTAGCTCTAATAATAAAAATGTTTGCGTGTTTGTTTATTTGTATGCAGTTTTCAGAAGAGAGCTATATGATTTAACAGAAGGTACCTGTATATTTGAAATTATTGACCTCGAAGGCAGCTTATGGAATTTGTATGCGATTTTTAGCAGTTTTTTCGCGTTTCTCGATGAGTTTTCCATATTGATAAAATAAATCAGTTTTCAATTTTTTAGCCCAATATAATAAATTTTGTCCTCTTTTCAATAAAGTTTATTCGGAATTTGTAAAATGATTTTTGAATTTTTCACAAATTTTAAAAAAAGTCCTCCTTTTGCCGAAAACGAGAACTTTACATTATATTTTATCGTTAAACATATCAATTTGAAATCTTATCCACCCAATCTTATATTTTATATACCTGTATGGAGGAAACCTTCGGAAATTGTTTTTAAAAATATCAAAAAATATGAAATATATATTTTTTTTGGCCAAATTTTTAAAGAAAAACAATTGGAATGGATTGTTTTGCAAACGGAATGACGATCTCAAAGGGGATTTGTATTACTCTCGTTAGTTACAAACATTCTAAATTGGTTTCTGTAGAGACGATACAAAACAAGGTTACTTTATCAACTCTGTTTTTCAGATGTGAGATAGGGAGGATTGATTTTTTTAGGTGCGTTCGTAATTATATAAATACGTAGCACCTATGGTCGTCGTCTAGTCCGTCCGTCCGTCTGTCTGTCTCTCTGTCCGTCTGTCCGCATATAACAGCGCAAAAACTACCCAACCGATTGGTTAGAAATTTAATATATATAATCTTCCAGAATTTTGTCGAGTCATTTCAAATTTTATGAAAATCTAATCAAAATTTAAAAAATATATTAATAAAAGTTTTCTTTATTCTATTAAATCTTATCATACATAATCTATATGATAAAAGCGCAAGTCATGTGACTGAGGAAAACAAATACGGACTAACCACATCTTTTTCCATATGCCAAGTGGCCATTTTTATTCAAAATTAATTTTTCGAATAAAATTGCGTAAAAGTTAAATTTTTAGAAAGATCGTTCAAAAAAATTGTTTGTTTGAGGGATGAGTTACATTAAAAAATGTATAGATTCTGAGATAAAATCAGTGACAATTAGGTTAACAGCCGAATATATAAATCCATTAAAGTAAATAAACAAAATATTCATTCATAATGAGTTACAGAAATATTAACTATGGAGGAAATCATTCGCAAAGCAAGATCTCCATGGTGAATTTACAGCTCTGTCTAGTATCGAAAAAAAAACGCATCTGTCAACATGGCGTACGTAATAAGAAAAAGTCACCCTCATTTCGTTCATAGCAGACGATATAATTTATTTCACTGAAATAATAACGATGAATTTTTACATTGTAAAACTCGTTATAGTACGAAACGAACGCCCCTCATTTGTCACGTTTAACGTACAATTTCCAACTTGTTTTTTTCTATTTTCGTGTTAGCCCTCGTGATTCAGGAGAAGTAAAAATTATGTTTTGCTGCCAAGACACGAAGTACGTATAGCTTAAAAGATAGAAAATATTAGTTATTTAAAATGTTGTGTTAAAAATGTCAAAATTAAACAACTCGAAAGCCAAGTGACAGTTTTTAGGTGCGTTCGTACTTACATAAATACATAGCACTTATAGTCTTCGTCTCACCGCGTATAAAAGCGCAAAATTTACCCAACCGAATGGTTTGAAATTTAATATATATATTCGTTTCAGAATTTCGTCGAGTCATTTCAAATTTTATGAAAATCAAATCAAAATTTAGAAAGATATTAATAAAAATATTTATTAAGTAATTTTATTAAGATTTTTTTTAAATCAGTACTTCCTTGTTATAGAAGCTTCCTAGGATTAATCTTCAAACGACCGAGTTGTATCATCAAGTTATCTGACATGACATGTATGACGTTATAATCATATAGGACGTATATGACATTTTATAACCTCTATGACCAAGTTATAGTCACATTCTTCATTATATTAAGTCCTATCATATATAATTAAATCAACGATATTCCATGATAGGTAATGATTCTAGGTTGCCATAGTGATTACGTCCTATTTAAAATGGAGTCGTATTATTTCCGTATTGCTGAATTTAAAAACAGAATTTGTATACTAATATTGTTTAATTACAGCAATCATATAATCTACCGACAGTTTTTTGGATAGATATTTCCGGAGAAATAGATATTAAATGGAAAAAAAGAGTCTAAATATATATTTCAAGTTCTGAAATTTCCAAAGCTAGGCTTAAGTTTCCCATTTGAATTTACAGAAATGTCAACAAAAGATAAAATGTTGATAACTTAAAACGTGTTTATTTTATTACAGGAATTAATCATATCATAATAACAGACGATATAATTAATTTCACTAAAATAATAGCACTACGAACGCACCTCATTTGTCATGTTTGACGTAGAGTTTCCAACTTGTTTTTTATCCAATTGATCCAATTGTTTTTTTACCATTATTTTTTATTTAAAGAGTGCGAAAGAATGATACAGGTTATATAATGTTTGCAATAGAAGGGACTGTTTTCTCGATTATTGTTTCTTCAGTAACTATTGGTCAAAAATTGAAGTGTAATATAAATGTACAAATCACCTTTGACATGTCAGGCATCTTTAATATGGCAATCACTATAACGGTGGTCTCTTAAGTTTCTGGGCAACAAGTCGTTAAAACGGCAGTGTGACCCCCAACCAAATAGGCTCGTTTGAAAAGATTTTCATCTAAAAATAAAAATTCGCAATAATTTAAAGTTCGTTGGATTCGAAACTGTAATTAAACAGAGTTTAGAAAAAGCAACCAGCAAAGCAATCAAATGTCCGATAACATGTAATATATATTTAATATAATTTATTAAATAAAATTTGAGTCAAATTGAAGAATTTTATGTGAGATTGGCAAGTATTCAAAAGACGTTCATGAATAAATTATATAAAATTTTTACCAATTTGTTTGCACCCTAATATATATAATGTGAAAAACAATGATCTCTCGACAAATCAATAAACTTTTTGAGCCGGACTGGCGGGATTTGGAGGGATATACTTATCCTGTCTTGTGTTAATTAAATTACTTACTTTTTTTTCCTTTCACCATTTCTTTCTGTTTCGAATTTTGAAATAATGGAATCCGAAGATTCAGACAAGACGATTCGCAATGGTTGGTTGGTTGTATGAGGTTTAATGGCACAAGGTTCCATTAGGAACAAGCTGTGCTAAGACGATTCGGAGTGCAATGCAAGTTATGTGCAAATGTAGAGTATATGTTGCCCAAATACATTCAATCATTTTGAAAACAGGAAGAAATAGACGTAATTCAAGTGCTTTTATTACTTAGAATACAAAATCTTGCTACAAAAATAAAGCGCAAACGAAGATTAAATAAAAAACAAATACATATAATACAGACACTTAAATGAATCGCTTTAAAAGAACACACACACACACACACACATATATTAACATTAATGATGAGAGGCTTTAATCAAGTCCGAAACATTTAATGTTAATTTTAAAATTTGTATGTGCTTTTAAATTGTTTGATTTAAATGCCTGTATATATGTATTTGTTTTGAGATAATTATGAACAGGCGTAATAACTTTCTACACTTTGAAAAGTAAGTATTTCACGTGGTTTGGTTTTTCTAAAATTTGTTTAATTAGTAACAAAATAATAATCGTCAAAAAACAAATAGTAATATTTAACACACGCGCACGCACACACAAGCATACATATCGTATATAATTTATGTAATTTTTTTTTTCATTTTCGTTTTTGCTTTATATGTGTTTTATTTGAGTTTGCTGTGCACTTATAAAAATGAGCCTAAAATAAATTCGCAATCAGAACCATCCGCATCGAAAGCGAGTCCGGGAGCAAAAATTTTTGTCAGGCTCTTCACTTTCAAAATTAATTATCTCCCCGCCTTCCTATAACGTAGTGAGCTTTAGAAAAAACTCGCACGACATGCGTATGTATGTGGACAGGAATAGAGATATTCGTATAACAAAAGGGGAAAATTGATTATACAATAAAATATGCAACGTAATGATAAAAATATTTTTTTTTTAATTTTAGAAAACAAAAGTAGACACGTGTTCTTACATTACAGATAAAAAGTAGAAAATTAGTGAGCTGTATATCAGATTCATCAATAGCATCGGTCTCCTGACAGTTCATTTTAATTCATGTGTCTGCAGAGATTTGTCGCTCGCTGGGCGCAGTAGGCTAGATTATCGTAACTTTTCGCTATAATCCACAAATCAACATATTTACAATTTAAAAAAACTTAATTTAATAAAATGTAACTTATTTTTACGTGATACTTATTTTACTTTATTATGCAAGTGTGGGAAGGCAGGGCAAAATGGCCAGGGTGGGCAAAGTGGTCACCAAATATAATGACATCACCAGAGCGCTGACATTGCGTGGTTTGTGGTCAAAGTATTTCGTTTGATGGCAGTGAGTAACCAGACAATCATTGAACAAGGTGGTTCCATGTTTCCTGATTTTAGAGCGGGTTTTCCAGTTTTTGAAGTTTGTGATCTAAGGCAAGTGACTTATATTACATATAATTAACAATAACATGTTGTACTTGCATTTATTTATTCAATGTGTAAGAAAAGAGCATGTTTTAAGCTTCACAGTGGTGGATGAATGGCTGCTGACTGTTCATTAGTTTCCACTGTAGAACGTATTTTCTGTCATGGTTCCCAAACGGGCAAAGTGGTCAGGGTAGTGGCCGTTTGGTTGTATTAAATGGTGAATCTTGAATCAGGTGCAATTTTTGTCACCTCTGGGCTCATGAGGCTTGTTCACTTTGCGAAGAAGATGACGTGGAGTTCATTTGGGAAAAATGCAGTGTTTGATTTTGATTTATAATTTTTTATTTGGGTTTGTCAAACTCTTATTGAATTTTCGTACCATTTTCAATCTTTCATTATGTTTCATACGATTTGTTATGACAATAAAAATTTTCGAATCATTTAAATAGTATTTTCAATCTTTTTACATCTGTCGGGCAAAGTGGCCATGGAGTCACCACTTTGCCCGTCAAGGTCGAGCAAAGTGGTCATTCTGACCTTTTTTGGAAAAAAACAAATTCTCACTTTTACTTTATTATTTCGTAAAAATTATAAATACTCTTACATTTCTAAGTAGTCTGTCTAGTTCTATGAAAATTATCAGTTATGTATATGCATTTTAAGTGGTAACAAAAAATCACAAACCCTTAGGGTGACCACTTTGTCCTGCCTTCCCCTAAACATTTTTGGATCATAATAGCGGATTATAAGTCGGAAATTAAAGTATACCATTGCTTACAGACTGAGCATCAGCTACGGGCAATATGTTCTGTTTTCAATCGCCTATGTTTTGCACCGGACGCTTTATTGATGAAACACTTTGCATCTTTTTAAGTAAACACTTTCATACATATAAATTGTTCCGTGAGATGAATAACTCATAATCAAATGAATGCTACCTACTTAAATAGCATTACTTTGCATTAAATATTAATTATTCGACGCGAGGACCTGTACAACAGCACTTGTCGCATACTATAGGTGAAAACTGGGATATTTAGTTAGTAGCCAGTGGTCGGTAGACTCAGTTTGATTAGTGGCCACTTTTTAAAGTGAGTGGCCACTATTATGTTTCAAATTTTCTCGACATCTAGATAAATTATAATCGTTGTATATAAACATATTTTTCTATAAGAGTTTTATACCTATTGTATGAGTATGAGTGTATTTCGCATGATTAAACAGTATCTCTTGAAGCAAAATAATCCAACTGGTGAGCATGTGGCAGGAGTCGAAATATTGAAGATACTGGAATGTCCTTAAATTCTGCTTGTATCCAGTGGGAAAAAAGGAATAAATTACTTGAAATGCATGTGGAATCAAAGCTGATTAATATAGTTTGCAGAATAAAACCGTATTTCTTGAAAAAATAATCCAACTAAAGAGTAATCATAACATGCACGTAAGAGCACATGAGAAAAAGCCGAAATATTGAAAATACAGCTAAGTCGTTGAAATCTGTTTGCATCTGGTAAGAAAAAGAATTAACCAGTTCTCTAATTAGATGTAATCAATGTAGAGATGCATAATTCCATGAAAAATGGTGTATTTCACTTGCCAATCGATAACAGACTTTTTAATCGCCATTTGGCGAGTGGCAAATAGGGTGGCGATCAATGGCTGATTTTTTAATCGCCACTTTTTAAACTTTAATCGCCACATGGCGAGTGGCGAGTAATTTTCACCTATATCGCATACCCATAAGGAGGGATCTGCCCCCAATAACCCAACGGTTATAATTATCTGCATACCTCTGTCTCATACAGAGTGTCGAATAATCGGAAATCTACTCTAACATAAATAGCAAATAAAAAACATCTCATCTTTTCATTTTCTCCATTTTCGTTCTTACAGACTGCTTCTTTCCGTTCTTGTGCTGTATTGATATTGGGCAGGATTTCAGTTTCGCATTCCTCACTCATTTTCTTGAACTGAAATTAAAAATATTGTAACACGAAATGAAAATCATGCTTCAAACATAAATTATGGAATATTAAATATATAGAAAAATACTTCTAAAATTGGAACTAAAATTCACCTTTGTATATCAATTAAAAGTATGAAACCATTTAAAATGGATCACAGCTTATGTATTACTAAAATAGGTGTAAAAATAAAGTAAAGGTTCTAAAACATTAAAACCATTCTAAGATGTTAAAACATTTGTCGGAGTCCCGAGCACTTTTGAACAAAACCTGGCCATCATCCAAGGACGAAAATGAGAAAAAATTCCGTAACCTCCGGAATGTATGCTGGTTAGATAAAAGAGGGCGAAACCACATATTGAGAAGAAGGGGAAGGGGATGGACGAGTCTATTGAGGGAAGTGGGTTATTCCAACCCAAATGTACCATTGACACCAAGTATACCAGATTTTTAGTACATAAATTGTGATCCATTTTAAATGGTTTCATATTTTTAATTGATTATGGAACACTTTCCAACATTATTAGAATATTGTTGCAAATCTTTTTTTTTCTTCCAATGAAAAAATAAAGAGCGGTTACATAGAGCGGGGCACCTATAATACTTATTTTTCTTAAGTGAATTCAATTAATGAAACATTAAAAGAAAACTACGATTGAAGTTAAAAGTGTTTTCACTTTTTACAATAAGTACTTAATTCTAAAAATAATTTTATCTAACATACACTGATATCATTTATAAGTTAAGAAATGTATTTAAAAACTGGAAAAAAAATTCAGATGTTTATGAAATGTTCAGAAGCAATTTCTAGTTTGTTTTAAATTATGAGATGCCTGTCGTTAGTATAAATAGATGCTGAAACTTCATTATAACGATCGCGACATTACCGAATTTCACAATTTTTTTTTAGATTCCTATCTATTTCTTGTTGTTGTATCCAGTGATATTTTTTGTTTCTTTTCATAGCTGCAAAGCACACTTGAATGCATTTTAATGATCAAGAGATTATCGAATTTCATGCATTTTTGAGTTTCCTACACAACGAGGTTGCTGCATCCAGTGATTTTTTTGTATTTGTTTTCATGGTCGCGAAGCGCATATACATGTGTTTTAGCAATCGCGGCATTACCGAATTTCCCACATTTTAGAGATTGCTATACAATGAGGTTGCTGCATTCAATGATGAATTTTCGTTTTATTTCCATGGGCGAAAGTGCATATACGTGCGTTATAGAGAACGAGTATATATTTTCAAAACTTTTAACTTCGATATTATCATTAACATTTCAGAAATATTCATGAAATGTACATATAATAACTTAAATTTTTACTGCTTATATAATCTCTTTTACACATATTATATTAAGTTTGTGATACAATAAGTTATTCAATTAATTATTATATTATTTTTAAAAGCAGCATTAAAAAATCTGTTACTTTATTCTTTATAATTCTTATATTTAGCAAATGCCATTGCCCCGCTCAATCTAGCCGCTTGTGAAAGGAGCTATCTCAATAAACAATTTAGAGAACACATAACACAGTGAAAAATCCACATTCGTCAATTACAGCCTATAGACGATATTGAAATCCAGTTCTTTTATGCAGCCGGGGATAATAAATATATCATTATCTATGGAATTTTACATGTAACTAATGATGTACTAAAATTTAATTCAACTGGAGAACGCATTTCACAAATGCAAACTCTTCTTGAAATCACCATTCATATAGACCGCAATCCATCTACACCCTTTTGTACAGGCAGCATTGTATATGAATATTTTACTCACATTACACAGATAGTAAAATTAAGTTCAGCTAAAAAACGCATAATACGGTTGAAAACATATTTTCAACGCTTCCTGTCAATAATAGTTTTTGTGTGTGTGTGTGGGGGGGGGGGTCTGCAATTTTCGTTCTTAGACGATAATGTGTCTGAATTGTTTTGTGCGGGAAACAAAAAACAGCGTGCTAAAAAACATTAAATGTTACATTACATATTTATTTATATGGAAAACAATATCATGCTTCTCAATAACGAATATAAATTTCAAAACGTTAAAAGTTCAATATTACTTTTAAATGCTAAAGGTGTAAACTTAACAACTATAATATAAATTAAAATAACTTTTATTAGTTGTTTTACATGTTTCGACTCTTCTGAGTCATTTTCAAAAACAAAATGAGAATATTCTAAAGCTGCAAGGGCTTTGAAGTTATTATTTACACGTACTTTTTAAAAAAAAATACGCACGTTATCTATTATTTTTTTTTACTTGATTGTTTATTTTCATATCTTTGAGCATGGAGTAATTCTAGCCACAGTTTCGGTAAATTAAAAGATGCCGCATCGTTACATATTGTATTTTTGCGCGTGAGTATCTCTATGGTTTCTCTTATTATGGATGGATAGTGTAGACTGGAGGGAAATATTATTTTACTTTCATTGAAATTTATTTGGATGGTTTCTTCTTGATATAATCTTGCTAGGGCTGTAGTTTTTCTATTGTATTTAATATCAGCTATATGCTCTTTTTTTTCTGCAATTAAATTTCCTGCTGGTCATGCCTATGTAGTAATTCTTGGATCCGTCTTCTTTAATAAAAGGTATTTCATATACTCCTGAATAATTCTCAAAATTAATTGGGTCAATTTTATTGCAAATGATATTCTTTAATTTCTTAGGTGGTTTGGCTATTAAGCAGATATTGAAACGTTTAAGGCTGTGTTTTAATTTTTCGAAAAAGCTTGGATAATATTGCAGAGTATAAAGTTTGTATTTTTGTGAATCAAATTTCTTTTCTGAATACTTATTATTGGTGATATCTATGATTAATTTATTAATATGGTGTACTGTAAAACCATTATTATAGGCAATTTTACGAATATTATCTAATTCATTATTCAATTTATTTTCAGTACATATTATAAAGGCTCGTTTTATGAGAAATCTGTAGGCTGAAATTTTGTATGTAAAGGGAGAACATGCGTTATTTGGTATGGTAGATTGGTTAGCCATGTTTTTCCGGAAAACAGTTCTGTCGATAGATTTATTTGTTCTTGTTAACATAACATCAAGGAATGGAAGACTTTTATTATGTTCAATTTCAATAGTGAATTTAATGTTATTGTCGATTGAGTTTAGTTGATTTATAAATATTTTAAGTTCATCAAGACTATGCTGCCAAATTATAAAAATATCATCAACATATCTGAGCCAAGTGTGAGGTGTTAAGTGAAATGTGCCAAAAACTTTATTTTCCAATGGGCGAAGAGTATATTCAGCTAATAAGCCTGAAATAGGTGACCCCATTGGAGCTCCGTGATTCTGCTTATAATATTTACTATTGAATGTGAAATAGTTATTATGGATGATTAGATTAAGTCCTCTTTTTATTGTTATTTTCATATCATCACTAAATTCTTCTATCTGTTCAATATCATCACAAATCTTATTACATACTACATGTGTGTCAATTGATGGATACAATGATATAATATCAAGACTAGCCATTATATAATTATCTGGTAGCTGTATATGTTTGATTTTTTGAATGAAATCTTCCGTTGATTTAATAGTTAATGTAGAATCTGGTAAAATATCTCTTAAGAAGGGAACATAAGCTTTTTCTAAGAAGTAAGTCGGTCCTGAGCACTTTGAAACTATAGGACGTAATGGCATGTTGTTTTTATGATCTTTTAGTCTTCCAATAATCCTAGGGATAACAGCTAATTTATGTACTTTTATTATTTTCTTCATAAATATGGGCCAAGTTCCATTTTTAATGATGTCATTGACCTTATATAGGCCATGTTAACAAGAACAAATAAATCTATCGACAGAACTGTTTTCCGGAAAAACATGGCTAACCAATCTACCATACCAAATAACGCATGTTCTTCCTTTACATACAAAATTTCAGCCTACAGATTTCTCATAAAACGAGCCTTTATAATATGTACTGAAAATAAATTGAATAATGAATTAGATAATATTCGTAAAATTGCCTATAATAATGGTTTTACAGTACACCATATTAATAAATTAATCATAGATATCACCAATAATAAGTATTCAGAAAAGAAATTTGATTCACAAAAATACAAACTTTATACTCTGCAATATTATCCAAGCTTTTTCGAAAAATTAAAACACAGCCTTAAACGTTTCAATATCTGCTTAATAGCCAAACCACCTAAGAAATTAAAGAATATCATTTGCAGTAAAATTGACCCAATTAATTTTGAGAATTATTCAGGAGTATATGAAATACCTTTTATTAAAGAAGACGGATCCAAGAATTACTACATAGGCATGACCAGCAGGAAATTTAATTGCAGAAAAAAAGAGCATATAGCTGATATTAAATACAATAGAAGAACTACAGCCCTAGCAAGATTATATCAAGAAGAAACCATCCAAATAAATTTCAATGAAAGTAAAATAATATTTCCCTTCAGTCTACACTATCCATCCATAATAAGAGAAACCATAGAGATACTCACGCGCAAAAATACAAAATGTAACGATGCGGCATCTTTTAATTTACCGAAACTGTGGCTAGAATTACTCCATGCTCAAAGATATGAAAATAAACAATCAAGTAAAAAATAATAGATAACGTGCGTAATTTTTTTAAAAAGTACGTGTAAATAATAACTTCAAAGCCCGTGCAGCTTTAGAATATTCTCATTTTGTTTTTGAAAATGACTCAGAAGAGTCGAAACATGTAAAACAACTAATAAAAGTTATTTTAATTTATATTATAGTTGTTAAGTTTACACCTTTAGCATTTAAAAGTAATATCAGGGTTCGTACGGATCAGGGAAATTTTCCAGGAGTCTTACCAGTATTTTTTTATAGAAAAGGAAATCTAGGTTAAACTCGAGAAACTTCGCGTTCTTTTAAGGAGAGACTTTCTGTAAGAAAATACTGGTACCGAAGAATTTCCTGGTCGCAAAATTCCAGGAGGCGTACGAACCCTGTAATATACTATTACAAGGTGTTAAATTTTTTATATTGTTAAAAGTTCAATTTCTGGTTAAAAAGGTTAAGTCCTCGAAAAAATGAAAGTGATCATCTCCTATTTATTTAGTCGCATGAAAAGATATAAGTACCAATTGACTGTGGAGAATGTCCACTGATTAATGGTATTCATAAAATAATAAAATATGGCACCAACTTTGTTTTCTTCAATGATATCATCCCCTTTTGACACTATATATGAGATCCTTGTATAAAATCTTTTTAGAAAAACTACATAATTATGTTTTTTTTTTTTTTTTTTTTTTTTTTTTTTTTAAACCTTGATAAAGTTAAATGAGGTCAAAATTTGAGGAAGCTAATGGACGTGACAAACTTTCATTTAAACTTCCCAAAAAATCACCCGACTGAAATATTTCTTTTACATTTCTTTTCTTATTTGAAAATCATTTTTTAATTCATATATATGACATTTTATAACCTCTACGACCAAGTTATAGCTACATTCTTCATTCTAATAAAGCCTATCATACGCAATTAATTCAATGATATCCCATGATAAGTAATGATTATAGGTTGCCATGGGGATTACGTCCTATTTAAGATGAAGTCATATTATTCCCGTATTATTGAATTTAAAAACCATATTTGTATACTAAAATTCTTAATTATAGAAATCATATAATCTACCGATAGTTTTTTGGATGGATGTTTCCGGATAAATAGATATTAAATGGAAAAAGAGTCTAAATATAGATTTCAAGTTCTGAAATTTTCAAAGCTAGGCTTAAGTCTACCATTGGAATATTCAGTAAATGTAAAAGGAAGATAAAATGTTACTAACTTAAAATGTACTTATTATATTACAGAAATTAATCATATCATATTAACAGACGCTATAATTCATTTCACTGAAACTAGTTATAGTACGAAAGCACCTCATTTGTCACGTTTGACATACAATTTCCAACTTGTTGAGTATAATTGCGAGAGGGGCCCCAATGTCTGCTTTGTCCATGATGTCTTCGACTCAAAGGCGGACCCCGAGACTACCTAACTTTTCATAATTCATTTTTTTCTTGATATCACCGACTTTTCCTACACTGTAAAAAATTTCCAATCCTTTTCCGTTTCGTAAAAGATAAATTTCCTTTGCGATACGGAAAGCAGCCGATAAAAAAAATTATCCGAATCGCAACGGAAACTTTTTCTACAGTCATAAAAATAATCTATTTATATCGGATTACTTTCCGAAGTATCGAAAACAGCATTCCCCGGATTTTCTGCGCAGTCTCAGCAGACGTGTTTATTAGAAGGCATGACGTAATGAGCCACTCAGATAACAAGAGAATTAAAATTTACTACTTGTATCTGGTGTCCGCCATTTTATGGGATACGGACAAAACTGTTCGAATGGAGAATAAAGATTCAAAGTAAGTCAAATTTGATTTTGATTTGATATTTATTTCCCTTTTTTACTATGTAAATGCAAGTTAAATATCTTTATTGTGTTTTAATCTACAAAATATAAGATTTGCTTGCTAATTGTTCTACTGCGTAAACGAACATTTGAATAATAACAAATAATCATTTTTCTATCTCACTCAGCATAACCCATGACGTAAAGTTATTATATGAACGATTTAACTTACCATTGTGATTCCTGTTTAATTTATGTGTTGATAAGTGAGATATTTAAAATTAGCATTTTTTTTAAAGTAATTTTACATCAATTAATGTATTACTTTTTGCGATTTTTATTTTTTAGAGTTAAACCAATGTCATACAATATAGGGTAGATGTGCCAGTAATGGGTCACCTTCAAAGTTTTTGGTTTATAAAAAAATAACCAATACAAATTTAGCTTTTTATATTTTTTTCATTAGTTCCCCTTGCATGTTTTATAATCTGGATTATTGTTGACACGCTTAATCAAACTAATCAGAAAGCAGAAAGTAATATTTCACAGTTCCACTGTTTTTCTGTGAAAATCTTAATGAACATGCTAAGAGCTGACTTAACTTAATTCATATCTTTTTTATTTTCTTGGGAAAATTGAATGTTTTGTTTTAATAGTAATATAAAACTTTAAATTTTATATACTAATGACCATTTACAAAATTTCATTTATTTTTCAAGTTTTAAGACCATGGTCCATTACTGGAATGCTCAATTAGTCAATTTCCAGTAATGGACATCGCATGTGGACGTTACTAAAAAAAGCAATTTCAGTAATGTTCATAGTGCATAAAATTTTTTGATTTAACTGAAAAGATAAGTAATCAAATTTTTTAAATTGCACTTACGAGAATGTAAAATAATATATATTTTTTTTATATAAAGAGCTGTTTTTATTAATTTCACGAAATTAATAAAATTTTTAAGATTGTAATCAAATTATTTTTTTAACCGTGCCTTGGATATTTTATAATGTGGCAATCAACACCCAATTAGGAAGCAGAGAATAATGTTTAAGGGCACGTGAAAATGAGGGGCTCATGGGGCTCAAGCTCTCCACAATTTTTTAAGTCACACAACTTATTAAAAATCTATTTTCTGTCTTAAATGTTTGATTTTTCTTCTCTGATAAAACAACTAGTACGTACATAAAAAATAAAGTAAAATAAAATAAATTTACAGTAGCAATGAAACTAGTAAATCTGCAGATCAGGAGGCTCAATTCTGCAATTTTATTTTGAAGTAATTTCATTTAGTATTTAAAAAACATTCAACCTACACTTTCATTTATTTAATATATTTTATATAAATTACTAAAAGTAATATATCAAGCAGGGAAGTTTAACTGTTAAGAATAATGGAAATAAGATTCCATGCACTAGTACCAAATACTTTTTTTTTTTTTTTTTTTTTTTAGATTTTAACTAACCTTTCTAACCCCTTCCGCCTCCCCCCAGTGTCTCAATAATTGGAAAATTTAATTCTTTGAAATTTAGCATTTTAAACCTTTTATCTAAAATAATTAAAATACAGTGATCTTGTGATAATGACAATTAATTTAAACAGTGAATTATTCTCATAAATTCTTTATTAACTATTGATATCCTAATTGTTAAATTTATTTGAAAGTGACTATTTTATTTCATTTATGTGCTTTCCTTAAACTCTAGTTTTAAATACAATCATAATATCAGTTATATCTATTACTTTTTGTGGGGTGCCCATTGCTGGAATTTAGGGTTTGGATTTATTTGTGTTATTTACAATTAAATTTCGATTTACATTGGGAAATGTGATTATGAGCGTGATATATTGTTGGTAAATTAATATAACATTTTAAAAAAGTGGAATTTAATAATTATAACTATTAATTAAAAAATACTTTTAAAGAAATTCTTTAAGGGTGGCCATTACTGGCACATCTACCATATATATACTAAATATATAAGACATTTTAATACTACATATCCTTATGGATTAAATCAATTAGTATACAAAAAATCACATCCTGTATTTTCAGATTTAACTAAATATGAAAATTATAAAAATCTTTATTCCGGATTAAATTTTTCAAACTTAAAAAAAACTTCTAGATCTGGTAGAGGTAAACATAATAACAAAAAATTCACTGATGATATTGTGATTCAACAGGAGCTTGATAATCTTGAGGCACAATTTTGTAATGATTATTGTTGGCTTGCTATAAGAAAACATGTTTTTAGTATAAAAAAGAAATATATAAACCAATATTTCAAGGTATTTAAAAAGAATCAATATTCTCCACATTTTTGTGATATCTTTTATGATATTCTACATTATAGAGCAAACCTATTAAATACAAGTCTTTCTAATAAACCTAAATATAAAACTAATAACACACAATTAATTATAAATTTTTCCAATCATGTATTTAATAATATAAATTTACACAATATAATAAACAACATTAATAATAATTTTCCAATAAAAAATTTTACCATTCACAAGACATATAAATATAATCGCACACTTGGACGTAAAATTTTTAATTACAATTCTTTTGCAAAAAATTTGGTCTCTTCAAAGAATTACCCATGTTATTGTAATGACCCAAAATATCAAAAGTATATAAATACAACACATGGTCATATCATTACTGGTGATCTTAATATTGTAGAACAACCTATTTTACAAAACTTAATGCATAATGGCACAAAATTTCGTCTTCCATATAAGTGTAATATCAAATCCATAATATTGCAGTTTATTCAAGATATTGATTTGTTTATATATAAAATTGCTGTTGATTACAATAAACCAATCGAATATTTCAGTGAATGGAGATTTTCTGTAATTGATAAATTAAAAAATGAAATTATAAAAAATTATCATCATATTACACATGCAGCTTTTAAAAACATAAATAAACATATATCAGATTTACAAAACAAATTTATAATTACTTATGTAGATAAATCTCCAAATAATTATGCTATCATTTGTAAAGAATACTATAAAGTGTTAATTCACAATGCAATCAACACAAGTAATATTTTTAATAAAACTAAATTAAATATTGAAATAAATAACAGAAAATTATTAAATTATCACAAATTACTAAAAATCAAATGTAATAATTTTAATTATCCTTATCTTGTTATAATTCCAAAATTTCATAAAAATCCTATTAAATTTCGCACTGTTACCATCGGTTGTAACACATATAATAAAAATGCATGCAATTTACTACTTAATATTTTAAAGCAGATATATGATATAACGTTAAAACATAATAACCAACATTGCCTAAAAAATAGTTTTCAACTCATTAATAAAATACATAATATCAATCCGGTAAAATTCATAAAAACATTGGATTTTAATGATTTATTTAATAACATTGATATAAAAGACTTACATAAAACAATGTGTATATTATTTAAAGAATTTAAATCTCAATTAAAATTAAAAGAACAAATTTCAGTAAATTTTTTTAAAACTTTACTAAATTTTACATTGCATAATAATTACATTATATATGACAATATTATCTATAAACAATGCCAGGGAATTCCGCAGGGCGGAACCGCATCTAGTATTCTCTCTGACCTTTACTTATATTATTATGAAAGAAATATAAGTCCGAACAATGATTATGTATTTTATCGCTATATTGATGACATTATCATATTTTATTTCAATGAAAAAAATTGCACATCACCACTCAATTTTTATCCTACTCAGCTTAAATTAAGCGAAAATGATTTAATTAATAATAATATAAACTTTCTTGACTTAAAAATTAATATTACTAATAATTATAAATTAATTTTTGATATTTATGATAAGAGATTTGATTTCCCATTTAAAGTAAATATTTTTACCAATTATGCTTCATGTTTACATAAATCTGTTTATAAAAATATAATTATCAATTATCTACATCGTATAAAATACTTATGCTCAGATATAAATAAAAACAAAAATATTAGATATATTCGAGATCAAGCAAAAATATATGGATATCCAATTTTTATGATAAATTCAATCATCAACTCTTTTAAATAACATTTATTATATAATTTAAATATAAACATGGTATGTAATAAATTATTGTTTTAGTGTGCGATAACATATAACAAAAGATATAGAAAATAATAATTATAACATACATTATTACAATTATAACATATTAGGAAATTTAATATTTAATATTTGTTTGAACATTATATACACTTTATGTAGAAAATTACAAATATAACATACATAATTACAATTATAACATATTAGGAAATTTAATATTTGATTGAACATTATTTATACTTTGTATAGTTGTGATTGTGCGTTGCCGATCACCTCTGTTTAAGGTATTATTGATGTGTAGTTTTCATACATTTATAAATTAACTTATACAATAACAAATTAATTTTGAGTGTTTTTGAATCATTTTGTGATTGGGTGTCATTTATGGGGCTGTGTTTTAAAAAAAGTGTGCTCTCAACTTGTCTTACAAATCATTTCTCTCAACTCGACTTAGTCAACATGTATGATGCATTGCCATGTGGATGTGAATATTATGCAGACGTTGTGACATTTTAAGGATTCTGTATAATTATTGTGAGTAAAATATTTTATCTACACTTTACGCGTTCATATTTCCAATTTTATTATTTCAAAACTGTTATCTCGTGGTAATTTAGTGAGGTGTTAATTACAGTTTTTTGGATAATCGATGTGAGTGAAATATATTGTATTTTCTTAATGGTTTTTTATTTTCTATTTAAATATTTCCAAATTTTAATATTTCCAATCGTTGTCTGGTAATAATTCAGTGTACCTGGATGATTCTACTGATCTTAGCATTATGCCAGTAGAATTATGAAACACTGAATTATTATTTAAAACACATGTGGGTGCATCCAGGCTGATGAGTACATGTGCATGTGTTTTTCCATGTCCAATTCATATTTAATTCTCATGTGGTCCAATTTTCCATTGTGTATGGTTCATATTTAATTTGTTAATCCATTTGTGTTTACTTAATTGCAACTCCAATTTATAATTTTTTTTTTCCCCTTTCTCTCTATTTCTTTTTTCAATATTCTTTTGGTATGAGTAAAATTTGGCCAATTACCATTGAAGCATCAGCTATGGTAATATTATGTTTGCACATGTTAATTATTAGCTATGTGGTATTCTGTATACACAGTATCATTGATTATCTCTTTGGAGATTTAAGTAGAATAGAACTTGATATGTTTTTTGAAATTCATAGATATTATAATTATATATATATATATATATATATAACTTTAAGTAAAATTTAACCATTGAAACATAAGAAACTGACCATATACATTGAAATCACGATACCAAAGAGCCGTGTCAAATAACAAATTAAAAATGTAGTCCTAATAAATGTAACATTATTAATATATATATATATAAGGGATAGGGGATTCTTTTGAATGCATGTTTTGACATAGACATACAGATTTTGCTTGAAGGTGGCAAAACTCTTGTTATAGTAAATCTAGATTTCTATTACTTTTTATTCTTATTCATATATATTTTTAAAAAAATATTTTTTGTCTTAAAATTTATTTACATAGAACTATTAATATGTTAGCAAAAACAAGCGAAAGCGTTCAACAAATAAGAAATTAAAGCAGTAATAAAGCAATTGAAAAATAAAAGTCAAATTCCGAAGCGGGTAGCAACTGTCCTTCTGAAAGCCCACTAAAAGACCGCCCTAAGCTGGAATCTGTAAGTTACACAAAGATGAAAAGAATCACTTGCTTTCCACGGATTCCACTGTGTAACATAATTCCTTTGGTGTCCAGTAACCGCTTCCAACTACCTCACTAGGAGCATTTATTTCGGCATTTTTCCAGATGTATTTAGCATAGTTTACGATTTTGTATACACCACACCCTGCACTAGTGACCCCTCTTGCCTATAACTTTCATTTCGGATACTCTTTGAAACTCCGCTATTTTGTAAACAGGACGCAGGTGCTCAAACTTCCATCTGTTAAAATATTTTCTCTAGAACCAAATCAGTAAAATTAAGCGAAGCTGCGCTCTTTGCTATACACAAAATAAATAAAATAGATTCCCAAACCAATAGCATATATGATATCCGCCCCCAAACGTTTCAGGATCTTTAGATTGGGCAAAAATAGTTAAAACTATGAGGAAAAGGACCTGGAGTTTGTGTGTGTGTGTGTGGGGGGGGGGGGGGGGCAGAGTTGGATACCATGCTATAGCCATCCAAGAAAGCAACTACATTATTACTTAAGATTTTGTAGCAAAGACGCTTATAAATTTTGGTCCAACACCGGCACCGACAGACTGTTAAAGGTAAGAATTTAACTTTCCACTCACATTTAATCATTTTACATAAAAATTTCCATTCAGATTACTAAACTTAAATAAAAATATAATTTTTTACACAGATAAAACGAGAGTAGTTAATTTCATAGATAATTTCATAGTTAGTTCTTAAAGAAATACTTTAAAATTGTCCATACTGGTACTTCTATCCTACAATTTCTTTAATGTTTATAGCGCATAAAATCTTTTAACTTCACTGAAAACCCAGCTAATAAAATTTAATTTTTAAGTTCCACGTACCATAATGCAATTAAATCAAATTTTTTATAAATAACTGCTTTTAATTGATTTCATGCGATTACTAATAAAATTCTAAATATTGTAATCATTTATATATATATATATATATATATAACTTTGCCTTGTATGTTTTATAATCTGGAAAATAATGAAACCAGTCAAGAAGCAAATATTGTTTAAGGGCATAGGGAAAGATGGGACTCATCGGGCTCAAGCCTCCCCATTTAAATAGAGACAATATATTAAATTATAAAAGTTTTTAAAATTATATTATTTTTTGTTTTGTTATTTTCTGTTAAATTTCTATTAAATTATATACTATTTTCTGTTTTGTCTGATGTTTGATTATTTATCCCTGGCCAAACTACTCTGTACATAAAAAAACAAATACTGTAAATATTAAATGCATTTATTATTCATAATTAAAACGTATTAATTGAATTAATAAACCTGCAGATCGTAAATCGTAAAATTTGAAAACTTTAGTTCTGCAGGGTTTTTTTTTTTTCTAATCTCTTTAAACCCTTTGTTTGATTTGATAACCGTAATTCTCTGACATTTAGTATTTTAAATCATCATGTTTATATATATATAACTTTGCCTTGCATGTTTTATAATCTGGAAATTAATGAAACCAATCAAGAAGCAGATAATATTGTTTAAGGGCATAGGGAAAGATGGGACTCATCGGGCTCAAGCCTCCCCATTTAAATAGAGACAATATATTAAATTATAAAAGTTTTTAAAATTATATTATTTTTTGTTTTGTTATTTTCTGTTAAATTTCTATTAAATTATATATTATTTTCTGTTTTGTCTGATGTTTGATTATTTATCCCTGGCCAAACTACTCTGTACATAAAAAAACAAATACTGTAAATATTAAATGCATTTATTATTCATAATTAAAACGTATTAATTGAATTAATAAACCTGCAGATCGTGAATCGTAAAATTTGAAAACTTTAGTTCTGCAGTTTTTTTTTTTTTTTTCTAATCTCTTTAAACCCTTTGTTTGATTTGATAACCGTAATTCTCTGACATTTAGTATTTTAAATCATCATGTTTATATATATATAACTTTGCCTTGCATGTTTTATAATCTGGAAATTAATGAAACAAATCAAGAAGCAGATAATATTGTTTAAGGGCATAGGGAAAGATGGGACTCATCGGGCTCAAGCCTCCCCATTTAAATAGAGACAATATATTAAATTATAAAAGTTTTTAAAATTATATTATTTTTTTTTCTGTTAAATTTCTATTAAATTATATATTATTTTCTGTTTTGTCTGATGTTTGATTATTTATCCCTGGCCAAACTACTCTTAAAATGTATTAGTTGATTTAATAAACCTGCAGGTCGTAAATTGTAAAATTTGAAATCGTCAGTTCTGCTGTTTTTTCCCCCCTAATCTTTTAAAACCCCTTATTTGATTTTATAACCGTAATTATCTGACATTTAGTATTTTAAATCATCATGTTTATATATATATATATAACGTTTCCTTGCATGTTTTATAATCTTGAAATTAATGAAACCAATCAAGAAACAGATAATATTGTTTAAGGGCATAGGGAAAGATGGGACTCATCGGGATCAAGCCTCCCCATTTAAATAGAAACAATATATTAAATTATAAAAGTTGTTAAAATTATATTATATTTTTGTTTTGTTATTTTCTGTTAAATTTCTATTAAATTATATATTATTTTCTGTTTTGTCTGATGTTTGATTATTTATCCCTGGCCAAACTACTCTTAAAATGTATTAGTTGATTTAATAAACCTGCAGGTCGTAAACTGTAAAATTTGAAATCGTCAGTTCTGCAGGGGTTTTTTTTCCCCTAATCCTTTTAAACCCCTTATTTGATTTGATAACCGTAATTACCTGACATTTAGTATTTTAAATCATCATGTTTATATATATATATATATAACGTTTCCTTGCATGTTTTATAATCTTGAAATTAATGAAACCAATCAAGAAGCAGATAATATTGTTTAAGGGCATAGGGAAAGATGGGAATCATCGGGCTCAAGCCTCCCCATTTAAATAGAAACAATATATTAAATTATAAAAGTTGTTAAAATTATATTATTTTTTTGTTTTGTTATTTTCTGTTAAATTTCTATTAAATTATATATTATTTTCTGTCTTGTCTGATGTTTGATTATTTATCCCTGGCCAAACTACTCTTAAAATGTATTAATTGATTTAATAAACCTGCAGATCGTAAATTGTAAAATTTGAAATCATCAGTTCTGCCGTTTTTTTTTTTTTTTTTTTGCTAATCTTTTTAAACCCTTTATTTGATTGGATAACCGTAATTCTCTGACATTTTGTATTTTAAATCAGCTATCTAAAATAATTAAAATATTGATTTTGAGATATTGACAATAATTAATTTAAGCAATGAATAATTATCACAAATATTTTATTAATTATTGATATCGTAATGGTTAAATGTATTTGAAAATAACAATTTTGTTTCATTAGTATACTTTCATTAAATTCTGGTTCTAAACACAATCATAAAAACAATTACATGTATTACTTTTGTAGAGTGTTCATTACTGGAATTTTGGGTGATTTGATTTATATCTATTATTTACAATCAAATTTTAGATTTACATTGGGAAATGCGACTATGAGTATGGTTAAATATTTGTTTATAGATTAATATAATATTGAAATTAAAAAATAAATAAAAAAAAGAGAGAGAAAAAAAAATCAGGAATATAATAATTATAATCATTAATTAAAAAATACTTTTTAAAGAAACTCCTTAAGAGTGTCCATTACTGGCGCATCTACCCAATATAGGGGGGGGGGGGGATATCAAATAAATGAAAGTGCGGGTTGAATGTTTTAAATACCAAATAAAAAAATTTCAAAATAAATTGGCAGAACTGACATTTGAGCCCCCCCCCCCCCTGATCTGCAGATTTACTTATTTCATTACTACTTTAAATTTAATTAATAATATATAGGGTAGATGTGCCAGTAATGGACCGCCTTCCAGTAATGGGCCACCTTCAACGTTTTCGGTTTATAAAAAAATAACGAATAAAAATTCAGCTTTTTTTATTTTATTAATATGTTTTCTTTAAATACTAGTTTTGAATACAATCATAATATCAATTATCTATTACTTTTTGTGGGGTGTCCATTACTGGAATTTAGGGTGTTTTGATTTATTTCTGTTATTTACAATTAAATTTCGATTCCCATTGGGAAATGTGACTATGAGCATGGTTAAATTATTGTTGGTAGATTAATATAATATTAAAAAATATGGAATATAACAATTATAACTATTAATTAAAAAATAATTTTTAAAGAAATTCCTTAAGGGTGTCCATTACTGGCACATCTACCCTATATATATATTTATATTTACAGAGTTGTTTTGTGAGAGATGAATAATCAAATGTTTAAGATAGAAAATAGATTTTTAACAACTTGTTTGAGTTTAAAAATTATCTTTATTTAAATGGGGAGAGCTTGAGCCTAATGAGCTCCTCATTTTCCTATGCCTTTAAACATTATTCTCTGCTTCCAGATTGGGTGTTTGCCACATTATAAAATATGCAAGGCACGGTTTAAAAAAAAATATTTAATTACAATCTTAAAAATGTTATTAATTATGCGAAATTAATAAAAACAACTATTTATATATTAAATTTTTTTTATTGCATTCTGGTAAGTGCTATTTAAAAATTAAATCTGATTACTTAGCTTTTCAGTTAAATCAAAAAATTTTATGCACTATGAACATTACTGCAATTATTTTTTTAGTAAAGTACAAATGGAGTGTCCACTGGAAATTGATTAATTAAGCATTCCAGAAATGAACCATAGTCATAAAACCTGAAAAATAAATGAAATTTTGTAAATTGCCATTAGAATATAAAGTTCAAAATTTTCTATTACTATCAAAACAAAAACATTCAATTTTTTTTTTCAAGGAAAAAAAATATATGAATTAAGTGAAGCCAGTTCTTAGCATGTTTATTAAGATTTTCAGAGAAAAACTGGAACTGTTAAACATTATTTTCTGCTTCCTGATTGTTTTGATTAACAGTATCAATAATAACACAGATTATTAAATGCAAGGGGGAGTTATGTATATATATATATATATATATATATATATATATATCCTCATTTTATACAAAAGTATTTTTTATATTTTATGTATACATTTAAAAATGAAAAACTTAAAAGTATTATTTTATTAAATTGCCTATAAAGTGTAAATGTTTTCATTTATTTCTGCTATTACAACTAAATTTTGATTCTTAACGGGAATTATGACTGAGATTAGCTATAATGCCGATAGATTAATATATTAAAAATAACTTTAAGATAATAATTGTAACTATTAATTACAAAATTAATTTTTCACATTTTTAATATATAAAATTAACAACCTTTTGCTATAAGTGCATTAAAATGATGTAGTACTTTTATAAAATCTATTGAGAGATCGACCGAAAATTCTGTTTTGTTTTCGTTTTCAGCGAAATTACGTCCAGAGCGAAACTTGACCAAAACAATCTGTATTTCAAAAATCTCCTTTCTTCCTTCGGAAATTTTCAACATTACTCATTGATTTGAGCTGTATCGGCTCAAATGAGACACTATTTATCGCTACGAACTGTTTATAATTAATCTCAATGGGATCAGCAGTTATGTTAAAAAAACAAATGTTAAAACACCAGTTGGGGCTGGTATTTAAAGTTGGCATCTCACCAACTTTATGACTGTGTTAAAGACAGTATTGTTTTATTAATTTTAAAAATAACTTAAATAATTTTAACTTAATTTTACTAAACATTACTTTTTTTTTTGCAACTGCTGATCCCATTGAGATCCCACTCTAAAACTTTCAGAATTTAAAGTTTACAATATTACAAAAAACATATAATTTTTTCAAAAATTTAAATAAAACACTATTTAAAAAATGTTTAAATTTAAAAATTTTAAATTAAATAAAATTAATTACAGAGATAAAAAAGTTATAACAGTATATTCTCATTTGTATCATCAGGGAAAATGATTTCTGAAGGTTCCATTAAAATCTGAAATGTTCAGGTTGAATATTAAAATTTTTTGGTTGATTTGATGTGGAATTTGACGTGAACATTTTCGTTTTCGGCTGAAAATAGGAAGATTATCGAAATGCGGTTTTCTGTGTTATCGGAAGATTCAAAAATTGTTTCAGTCATAAAAACCTGTTTCGGTCGATCCTTATTAGGTAGATTTCGTAAGAAATACTACCAATTAAATTTTCTCCTAAGTTGGAATTTCTGAAATTTCTTTTCAGATCTACGCCGATTATGACTCCCAAAACCACCCCCAGTTCAAAACTTTATCTATCTATCTATATCACTTTATTATGGACACGATAACTTCAATAATTCTGCACAAATATCTTCCAAACTGGTGCATAAAATCTCGGTCAAGTTCGTTAATGGGCAAAATCGAACCAAGGGAGGGAAATGGGGAAGGGGCTTTTTGTGAAAACAGAAAAAACCCCATAACTTCTTAATTAGGATACGTATAGAATCCATTTAAAGTTATTATTACTTCTCGGAAAAGGGCAAAAAATTTATGTATGACAGATTTTTGATATCATTAAAAATGGACCCGGGGGGGGGGGGTTACGAAGAATAAAATTATAACTTCGTCCATTCACAAGATATCAAATCCGCTTAAGTTTATTATAAATCCTCTTAACATTATCTACAACTTTTATATTGACAAGTTTTTTATAGGACCAACCCTTATAACAAAAAACAAACAAACAAACAAAAAAATCCCTGCCGGCTCCGTCTACACACACATTTAGATTTCGAAGTGGGCGGTCTCAGCTGCCGCATCATGGCAAAAATATCATTTCTTCTGCAATTTCCAACAAACAGACGCCCAACGGTCTGCGTCTTCGAAATCTACCTGTGCCTGTAGGCCGAGCCGTCAGGGATTTTTTAAATATATTTGGAACTGGCTGACCCGCCCGGCGTTGCCCTGGCCTGTGATAATAAATTTAAAAAAATCAAGTTTTCGATATCAAGTCGAATGACCCAAACCCTGTTGAAATCGAGCCCATAGAACCCAAGAAAAGAATGAGCCCCCAGGCGGTGAAATGTGCCCCCCCCCTCTGTAAATTTAACGAATTTTCTTTAACATTAACGAGATATTTTATTTACTGATGAATCCCCCCGCCTCTCTCTAAACTTAACCACTTATCTTTATAACAGTAACGCGATTTTTAATTTACGGCTGTAGTGAGTAAACATAAGTTGATGCCGGAACAGAAGATTAATATTTAAAAATAGGGTGATAGTTGGGGGTCTAAGAAAATGTTTAGTAGTTTATAAAGTTAGCTGGAGTACCCTAGAACTATGTTAATGAAAATTGCAAGAAAATCGGATCATTTTTAAAGAGGCTGCACCAAGGGCCCCAAGAAGGAGATTAATATTCTAAATTGGTGCCAGCTGCAATCTGAGAGAGCAGGACCTTCAGAGGAAAACATCTTAAAAGATCCTAATACTTAGCGCTTTAGATCTTTAATTAGTCAAAATTAAGCATAGGGTATAAATTAATCATTAGAATAAAATTTTAAAGAAATGCTTAAAAAGGGACCTTACGGCCCCATTAAGAATATAAGGGTAATGGCCGGGGAAAGAAGTCCAAGACTCAACTTTAAAGTTATGCATTGAGATGGTGACACAATTAGGAGGGGGGTGGAAATGCATGGCGCACAAAGAGTTCAAGGGCCCCATTAGGGGGGTCAGGTGCCTAAAATGGCGGAATAACTAGAGAAAAAGCTCCTAAAACGAAGAAGATCGGATTGAAAAGAGGCAAGTTATTAAATTTTTTTGAACAAAAACTTCAAGGGGCCCTGTACCGGGCCCCAGGGAGCGAGGGTCTTAACTGGAATGTAGTAATGGAGGAATAACTAAATGGAGAAAGGAGCCTCAAAAACGAAGATCGAATAAAAAGGGGCAAGATATTAAAAACTTAAAGAGGCCCATTTTTTAAGAGCAAATGGGTTAATCTTTCTTAATTGGGTTACTTGCAGATTTTAAAATATTCATGATTCAATTTTTTTTTTTTTAATTTATTAGAAAAAAACCAATCAGTAAATTCAGATACATTTTTCAAACAAATTACATTTCAAAGTATTTTTGTTTTCTATTCGACGGTGTAAAAATTAAAATTGTACAATGTTTAGAAGTTAAAAAAAAGAGAAAAAAAATTGGTGCGAGAGCAAAATTTATTGGTTAGGTCGTTGCCAGCATTAATATGATGTCACTGTTACTGGTGGGTCGTGGACTTCTTTCGGCTTATAATATATTTTTAAGAGCAAAATTAGAGATCTGAACGGGCCCGAGGCTCGTACACGGCCGGCAGAATTAGAAAACAATTTTTAACGAGCCGAGCCGGGCCGAAGAACAAAACAAACGGGCCGGGTCGACAAAAAGAATTTAACGTCCCGCGGGCCAGGTACGGGCCTCAGGCCGTACAGATCTCTATATTTTTACTTGTTGAAACTGTTTCATTGCATCGTCAGAATATGAATACTTAGAAGTTTAACATATTTTTTTCGTCTTTGAAACAAAATCAATTCATCACTGCCCCTGTCACATATCCAATCTCAAAATTAATTTTACATTTAATTTTACCTTGGGACCCTTTAAGTTTTTATGCCTTAAATTGTTAAGAATTTGCCTTCGTTTTTGGGACCGTATCTCCATTTAGTTATTGCAACCTTTCTACATTCCAGTCAAAACCCTGGTCCCTGGTGCGGAGTACAGGGCACCTTGAATTTTTTTTGTGCCCTAAATTGTTTAATAAATTGTTCCTTTTAAACCGATCTTCGTTTTTGGGGCACTTTCCCATTTACTTATTCCCTTCTTTCTACATTGCAATTAAGACCTTAGCCCCCTAGGGCCTGGTCAGGGCTTCCTTGAACCCTTGGGCCCTTTTTTAAGCATTTCACCCTTTTTTGCACATTTCTTTATTATACCTAATGCTTAATTTAAACCAACTGAGGATAAAAACAACTAAGTACTAGGGCCTTTTAGCCATGTTTCGTCTTAGGGTCCTGCTCAAAACTATCAGTTGGCCCCTTTTGCCCCCCCCCCACTAATGTTCCCTTAAAAATCGACCTATTTACGAGCTTTTTTTTCCATAACAACGTCTTAGGTCCTCCAGCTACTACTTAAAGAATAAAAATATATATATATATATATATATATCTCAGACTTTAGCTACCACTACTTAAAAAAATTAATCTCTTTTTGGGGGGCCTTGGTGCAGCTTCTTTAAAAATGATGAGATTCTCTTGCAGTTTTCTTTAACATAGTTCTAGGGTCCTTTGGCTACTTCATAAACCACTAAATAATTTATTTATACCCAACTACATTCCAGTTAAGACCCTGGCCCTGGGGCCCTGTACAGGGTTCCTGGAGGATTTTGTGCCCCAAATTCTCAATAAATTGCCCTCTTTTAATCCAATCTTCGTTTTGAGGGCTCTTTTTCCATTTAGTTATTCCCTGTTTCTACATTCCAGTTAAGAACCTAGGTCCCTGTCTGGGAGCTTATGAACTTTTGTGCGCCCTTAATTCTGTCACCCTGTCAATGCATAACTTTAAAGTTGAGTCTTGGACTCCTCTACATGGGCCAGCACCTTCATATTTTGGTTAAAATTATATGTTCTATTATGCATTTTTCAGAAAAAAAAAATCAGATTTCAATGTTTTTCCTTGTTATATTTCAATATGGGTTCATTATAAATTTAAAAAAAAAATGTTTATAATAGTTGTTACTTAAATTCAAAGATGATGACATAAGCTACATAATAAGAGTTATTGTTATTATTATTATTATTTTTTGGTAAATAATTTAAATATTTAACTTTTTCATATTAATTATACAGTTTTAGGAAGTTAAAAAGTAATCCAAGCTTTTAAATTTTTGTTGAACTTCATAAAATTTTAAAATGTTTTTTTACATGCAAGTTATCATATAATTCCGTAATCATCTTTTGTGTTATAGAAGCATTAACCATAAGCAACCAAGATTTATCGTCAAATTATAATACAATATTATAATATTATTTTGTGACATATACATAAGTACCTAATTTTTTTCTATTATATTTCTAATAAAATTTTGAGAAAAATTACCGAATGTTTATAAAAAAAGAAAGATAAGAAAAATCTAATGATTATCAGTGTTAATAAAAAATATTTACGAATTTTTGTTACATTAAATAAAGCTAGTTATAAGACAAGATTATGAATCTATGCAAAAATTGATTCCTTTGAATAATTTTTAAATAGAACTACCAATAAATAATTATTTTTACTGTCTTAATTATAATTTGTATATTTTTTTCAATTTAGTATTTTTCAACTATAAACAGCACTATATTCAATGCAACATTTTTTAACACCTGACTTACAATTTAATAAAAAGGTTTTTATTGTCCAGTGTCGTTTTAAGCTTTAATGTCTTTTGTATTTCTTACGCAGGACTCTCTAAATTAGATTTGTCATGCTCACCTGATGATTTAACAGTATACTTAGAGGATGGCACAGAGATAGATGAAAATGACATATATTCTATGTTACCTGATGGCACAGAACTTTTTTTATGTCAAGAAGGAGAGAATCCATCTCAGCCTGTATGTTCTTATTTTGACATGTTTCAACATAAATCAATTTAAAAAATTATTTATATTAATTTTCTTTATTGTACTTATATATATAACTTTTTTCATAGCAGAACTTAGGGGGGGGGGGGGGTTCTTTATTTTTTTCTTCCTCCAGTTTGCAAGTATGTACTAGTGTGCAGTGATCATGGTGATGTTACATTTAAAAGAATAACAAGAACCCAATATCTTTAAAATACGGGTTCAACTCTCAAATGATCTTAATGAATTTAATGTACCAACATGTTATTTATTTTTTATGTATTTCATTACAAGGATTTTGTCAAGTATAATATTGAAAACTGAAGATTTCTTTTGTAATATTTATAAATTGCCTATTGAGAGAAAGCTAATAGGATACAATGTTAAATTAAAGATGTAATTACTGCTTAAAGTGATAAAAACATTACACAAAAGGCTTAAAAATACTTTTTAATATAAAGATGACATGTTTCTAAGGACGACGTCTTCAAGATCAAAGTGATAAATATACTATTTTTGTAAAGTTTTTGAAAATGATAAACAGAAATCACGAGATCACATGTATAGTGCAAGCAGGTGCTTAAATTGGTCAAACTGGAAATGTGAAAATTATTATTTTATTGCTGTATTAATTTGTGAATCATCTTGTATCTAATTTTTTTTTAAATGGCATGCGATGATTAACAAATTAAAAAAGCAATAAAATAATAATTTTTACTTTTCCAGTTTGACCAATTTAAGCACCTGCTTGCACTATACATGTGATCTTCTGATTTCTGTTTATCATTTTCAAAAACTTTACAAAAATATTTTATCATTTTGATCTTGAAGAAGTCACTGTTAGAGTATGTGAAACATGTTATCTTTATATTACAAGGTGTTTTTAAGCCCTTTGTGTAATGTTTTTATCACTTTAAGAAGTAATTATCTAATTTAACATTAACAAGTGATTTTATTACAATATTTGTGGAATATAATTTTTTGAATTTTTTCATCGCAATCCTCTGCTTATTCTAGATAATTTTTTAGTGCAATCTAGAACATTTTAATAATTTCTATGCATATTCTTACTAAAAAGTAGAAATAAGGAAAATTCTTTGTTTGTATTCATAGGTTTGTGGATTAACAGTACTGTACTATATCACTTTTGTGAATAGAAATGTTTTTCTAAATCACAAATAGTTGTGTAGAGAACACTACTTAAATTACTCTAAAAAAAATGAAGTCCTAAATTGAAGTTTATAAACTGTAGTAGAAACCTTAATTTTAACATAGCGGTTATACGCCTGCTTATTTTCTATCTTTTATTTGAGTGTAAGGATAGTGTAAGGATTTATGTGTGTTTTTTTTTTTATTCTAGTCATGCAAATTCAATCCAATTTTATGATTTTTATGGTTTGCACTATGCAGAAGAGCTCAGTAAATGATACCTTATAACATTAAAGTTATGCTTTACAGTTTAAATGCATAATACTTTATTCTATTTTTAATAAACTTTTTTAATCTAGTACTTTTGTTTATATTATCTATGTATATTTTTGCAGAACATAACATCACCTACATCACCTACAAACTCTGAAGTGCTAGAGTGGTCTGAATCTACACTTCCTACTCAAAATACTTGTGAATTGAATGAAGGCAAGTATTAAGTTGTTCCTGTTGTACATGATTACTTTCCTTACAACTTCTGAAATTATATTTTAGTCATATGTATCTTGTTTTACTTATTTTTATTATAAAGAATAAACACTTCAGGGGGATAATAAACTGTTTTTCTCACCAAAAGTTTTTTCTTTTTTTTTAATCATCACATTTGTGAAGGATTCATTTTGGAAAATCTTTTTTTTTTTTTTTTTTTTTTTTTTTTTTTGTATAGGGTTTTATGTTTTAATGTGAAAAAATTGTGAAGGGTCCTTTAAAAGACTCAAGTTCTTCCTAAAGTGAAATATCAGAATGCAACCATTATAAAATTTTTAATGTATTACATTATTTTGAAATTTTCCAATTAAGAAAAATTAAAAATAACCCCTTCAGAGGATAATAAACTGCCCCCCCCCCCCCTCCTAATGTGTTTAATCATCACATTTGTGAAAGATTCATTTTGGATTTTTTTTTTTTTTTTTTTTTTTTTGTAAAGGGTTTTATGTTTTAATGTGAAAAAATTGTGAAGGGTCCTTTAAAAGACTCAAGTTCTTCCTAAAGTGAAATATCAGAATGCAACCATTATAAAATTTTTAATGTATTACATTATTTTAAAATTTTCCAAATAAGAAAAATTAAAAATAACCCCTTCAGAGGATAATAAACTGCCCCCCCCCCCCTCCTAATTTTTTTAATCATCACATTTGTGAAAGATTCATTTTGGAAATTTATTTTATTTTATTTTATTTTATTTTTTTTTTTGTAAAGGGTTTTATGTTTTAATGTGAAAAAATTGTGAAGTGTCCTTTAAAAGACTCAAGTTCTTCCTAAAGTGAAATGTCAGAATGCAACCCTCCCCCACCTCCTAATTTTTTTAATCATCACATTTGTGAAGGATTCATTTTAGAAATTCATTTTTTTTTTTTTTTTTTTTTTTTTTTTGGTAAAGGGTTTTATGGTTTAATGTGAAAAAATTGTGAAGGGTCCTTTAAAAGACTCTAGTTCTTTCTAAACTGAAGTATCAGAATGCAGCCATTATAAAAATTTTAATATACTATTACATTAATTTAAAATTTCCCAAATGCGAAAAATTAAAAATAACCCCTTCAGGGGATAATAAACTCTTTTTCCTTGAGCATTTCATTAACCAACTCGGAGAAATAGTGAAAACAATTTTCTTGTTTTTGGTATCCCCTTTGAATTTTTTTTTTATCTACTGTGATTTACGTACAAATTTTTTTACAGTTTAAAAATAAAAATATATACTATTTCATGTTTTAAAGGAAATGACACTGCAATACAAATTTAAACTTAAAATCCTCTTCTTTCACCTCTCCCCCCCAGGTGCTGCTACTAAGAAGCCTTGGTCAGAGAATTTTACAATCAACTTTGATAAGTGTTCTGCAGAACTAAAGAAGCAGATGAAGAAAGGGATATCTTGCCTAAATTGGCAAACAAGACATGAACTGCTAAACATTATTGCAGAAGATATTTCACAATATACTTTGCATCCCGACATAATACAACGGAAACAAGTTGCAGCGCACCTAATAAAAGTGTACCCCTCCTTAAAGATGACATCTCTGCAGCAAAAACGTGTAAAGTCATTGGGGTTAAAAAAGAAAAATTTTTCGTATTATGAAGGTGTCGATACATCTGAAATAGGGAACAGATTAATATGTTGCACTGTTATTACTACCCATTGTGTTACATGATGAAACTACAAGTTTTTACAGAATTATTATGCCAGATTGCCCAATTGAAGACGTTGCAGCAGACACATCTGCTCCAGTCATTATTTTTATTGACAATCCATTTGACTCCACAGAAATGTACATCTGTGGAGAAAATTCAATTCTAGTGAATGATATAAATGATGCTGTAACAGCAGTAACTGTTTTGTTTTGTTTATACTATGTATGCAATATTGAATATCCCCCAAATTGCATTAGTACTTTTTTATTTTTTCAAACTTATTTATTGAAATTGCATTATGGAAAACTTCCACCAAAGCTAATTAATTTAATTGAAAAATTTTAACTTTATTAAACAACATTTCATTTTATTTTTCTAAAATCTAAATTGAATTTTTGTATTTGTTTGTATTATGTATGCAATATTCAATATCTCCCAATTTGTATTAGTATATTATGTATGCAATATTCCATATCTCCCAATTTGTATTAGTATATTATGTATGCAATATTCCATATCTCCCAATTTGTATTAGTATATTATGTATGCAATATTCAATATCTCCCAATTTGTATTAGTATATTTTTATTTTTCCAAAATTATTCATTGGAATTTCATTATGGGAAGAAACTTCCACCAAAGCAATTTTTTTTTTTTTTTTATTTAACTTTCTGCGTGTTAATGTACATTATCTGATTGTATGTGTGTTATTTTAATAAAAAAAAATATATTCTTCCTGTCTATAAATTTCAAATTTCAAATTTAAAAATACTTGAAATTAAATAACATTTAATTTTACTTTTTATGAAATCCAAACTGATTTTTTTTTATTGATACCTAGATTTTAACCTTTATTTAATGTGGTTAGTTAAAAAGTACAAAAAATGATTTAAAAAGTAAATAGCAGACTATAAAATTAACTTGGTGTATAAATATTACACAATTTTATTAATATTATGGGAAATATGTTTTCTTACCAATATAGATGTATTTTAACTTTTCTACACTTTCAAATATTTAAGAAATATTAATTTTATAAATACAAATGAAAATAAAATAAAAACGTCATGTGCAATTTAAGGAGTACCTTTAAAAAAATTTAGAATGAAATATATATAGATATATATATTCTAATAGATTCAGGAAAGGGTAAAAAAGTTAATGTATATTGTAATGTATTTTCCTTACAATGTTTAGTTCCAAGTATATACCAAAAAAAAGATTTAAAAAAAATAATAATTGCTCACTTTTGCGTCCCTCTTTTTTTTTTTTTTTTTTTTTTTTTGTAAAGAAATATTAGCATTTAAATGACTTAGAATTTAAAAAAATTGCAGATGTGATTGTAAAATTATGGGGTTAAAGAAATTTCTGTCATATGTTCACATTATTTAAAATAATTTAATGCACATTTTTATAATCAATTAACAGTTTTATTTTACTATTATATTTTGGGGAATTGAAAAAGATAATTTTTTTAATTAGAAACTTCAGTTTTATGATTATTTTTTTAATTCAAAACATGACTTGTACAACAATATTTTTGTTCCTTTAGGAGACATATTTTTTTTTTACCAACAACTTGCAAATGGATTAAAAATTAACAATAAAATAAAAACTTTGGTCATATGCCTGGCAATGTCGACTGCTAAGCGTATAAACTAGATTTGTCATGCTTCAAATAATGTACTTCTTACCTACCCATGAAATACTGATCCAGATTAAGTTTTACGCCAAAATGTAGATTTTTTTTAAACAGCAGTTGTCTTTAGTTGCATGAAATATATGCACAAAGTTTCATTTTAAGGGTTGGCCATTAAAAATTAGCAATTCAATATTTGTTGCTTAAATAAAAAGTTAAGGTGGCATATTGAACTGAAAAGAAATTGAAAGATGTTTTTCTTGTATAATTTTCATTACTGAAAATATTAGCTACCACACAGAAATTTTTTCTGATAAAGTGACTTCTCAGATACAAACAACTTAAATGAGAGCATGGACATGTCACAGATATAAAGCATCCTCATCTCAGACATTATCATTCTTCAGGCCATTTAAAATTATTTATAACAGAGGTGAAAGTTGACTATATTAAAATTTTTTCTTTAAAAGTAAAAAACAATGGTTTTTATAACAAAATTTTAATTTCAGAATTAACAGCCAACTTGTTTCAATTGCTAGAAAGTAAAATTAAAAAATGTACAAATTTGAAATTTCAATAAAATATGTGCAGTTGGAAAAAAGAAACTGAAATTATCATTCTACCTCAGTTGTCTTTTTTTCATTTAATGTTGAGAAAAATAAACTTAGAGGGTGGTGTTCATGCTGAAATTGTATCCAACGCTAAAAATTTCAAAACATACACTTAATTTTGGCATCGTATTCGGCTTTTTCCATAAATGTTACCCTATAATACCAAACAGAAAGATACTGTATCTAGTAGTTTAGGAATTATGCAAGTTTAAAGTTTTGAACTCCTAATGTTAAGTTTATCTGTAATCGGTGTAAAAAAGACTGCAATGTGGATAGTGATTTAAACATAACTCAAAAAGTACTTGGTGGAATGAGCTGTGATTGTGTATCTACATATTTGGAGCTTCTAGAAGCTTTAGAAGCTATTAAAAACTTATAGTTCACATTTCCTTTTTTTTCACAATTTAATTTAAAAATACATATTTTTTAAAAAAAACTATAAGAACATAAATGATATATTTTTTAACAGAAATAGATTTCTAAAAACTTCAAATATGCTAATCCTAAATTGCAGCTTATTCTGTCAATTTTCGAACTGCGCTGAAAAAACACCCCACAATGCAATTTGCTTTGCATCAATTACAAATTAATTTAGTTTAAAACTTTAATTTTTATAATTTTTAATCACTTGACCAAGTGACTTCCCATTTGGCATCCTAGAATAAAATTTACTAAAAGTTCGGGTTTGGCACAATTTAACAATAGAGACAATGCATAAGCCTTTTTTTTTTTTTTTTTTTTTTTTAAAAAAAAAAACCTTAAATTGGAAGAAGACAATTTTTAATCAAATGTCAATTTATTATTTTTTTTTTGGAGGGGGGGGGAGGGTAAAATGGGGTACTTTTTTTTTTGTTTTGGCTGTATAGCAATAGAAAGTCTTTCCATCACCAATAAAATTTCAATGCAGCTTCAATCAAGATTCACTTCATATGCATGCATAATGCCATATATAGTTGTGCTATACCCAATAGTTAAAGTGTGGGTTTTGAGTATCCAGGGCAATTGAAAATATTGTTTTCCTTTTTTAGTAGTTTATATTCAAAATTTTTTTGGTATTACCTAAATGTTTAGTGTCTGCCCCCCCCCCCCCCCCCATCCCATGACTCCCATAACTGGCTACACCTATGTATATAATCTGTCTCCGATAAGTTGGCACCTCATCTTTGCGAATTTGCTGGATGAGTAATCTTTTCTCATAATAAAGAGAATTATTTGAAGATAATAAGCTAATTTGTTTGAGTCAGATTTGTTTTTCATTTACAGTCAACTCCAGTTAATTGCAAGGGAGGTCGATTTTTGTTAACACTAACCAATGTAAGCATTCTAATGGCAAAAATATTGCTTTGAATTAATTTAATTCAGTTTTTGAAATAAATAAATTTTGATACAAATACCTTTTTTTTAATTTAGTAAAGCAGTTAAAAAGCAAATTGCTGAAAATATGGTTAATATAAAATATTTAATTCCTTTAAACAAATAAAATATGAAAATAAATTACATTACTTGCATAATTTAACTAAAAAAAAAATAAATAATCTGCCCCCCCCCCTTTTTTTTTAAAGATAATTTACCAATTTATCTTTTCACAAGTTTTTGCTGCGTGACAATAATGAATTTCATGGAATTTTGAATTCTTTGCTAAATCAATTTGTTTTTTTACCTCATTAATTGATCAGATAATTTTGACTTTATCAACTAACTATAAAACATTTTCTGCAATAGACATAATTAGAAAAATGTGTTAGAATAGCTTACGCGATGCAAAAATGATTTTCTTCATTAGAGGATCTTGTTTTACCAATCACATGATAAAAACATCAATATATCTCTCATAAATTTCACCCCCCTCCCTCCTATTCAAAACTTCTAGCGATATCTGGCAGGTATTAAATTACTCCCCTCCCGTTTCATATATAATTAATAGAAATATTTAAAAATAAAATATATATGGTGGCATAGTTATTTTTGAAACACTAATTTTTAACATAAATTGCAAATAGGAATTGATGGGAGAGGGAAACTGTCTTCATTAACCGGAGGTACGTCTTAAGAGGAGACGCATTAACGAGAGTCTACTGTGTATGATGAAATACATTTCTCACAAAACTTTTCTAGGGCTTTTGGATGAGTAGGAACAGGAGCATATCAACAGATGAAAAGGTTTGTTTTGGACACTGTTTTGATATCTTTTTATCTCGCTTAAAATATAGTAAGATTTTCTTTATTTCAGGATAGATTTATAAATAAAATAAAAGTGTACTATGTATTTTATGAACATAAAATCCATTTCATTGGTGTACTTTTTATTATATTTATACACTTTTCTTATGAGAATTGCTTTTCCTTGTTTATAAAGTTGCTCATAACCTTAAAATGCATTTTAGCCTAATTATATTTTTTGCAAAAGAAATTTAAATATAGAAAACACTAACATTTCATATATAACATTCTTATTTTCTAAAAATATAAATACATTTAAGCTAAACTGATTCTTCTTCTTATAAGTACACTTGTAACAAGTAAATAAAATTGCAAGGTGATAATATAAATTGAACCATTGTAATACAAAACATATCAATATTTTATGACCTCAAAATTCTTTAAATATTATCGCTTGTTTCCTATTTATTTGAAATTCTGAATGTGTGTATATCTATTTACAAAAATATTTAAGTGTGATTGATAAAAGGAAATCCATATAGTGTCCAATCCAAAGGCAACTATTTTCATCTGCCATTCGCTGCACAACCAAAAAAAAGAAAAAAATGTTGATTTTACAGTATAATACTGTAAAATTAAACCAATCTTGAAAAAAAAGCAAAAATTCCTGTGTGGAACAGAAATTTTTTACTTTGTTTATGGAAATATATTTTTTTAATCAAAGTATTCCCGTACAGTAAAGAAACTTTTCTTGTAAGGAGTAGAAACAACACTGCAAAAAAAAAAAAAAAAAAAAAAAGATTGTTCATTTTACAGTATAATACTGGCATCCCAGCTGCTAGTATTATACCGTAAAATTAACAGTAATAAACAGTAATAAGCAGTAATACACTGCCGTGCATCCGCGGTAGTGTTTTACTGCTTATTTTACTGTTTATTACTGTTAATTTTACGGTATAATACTAGCAGCTGGGATGCCTGTATTATACTGTAAAATGAAGAAATCTTTTTTTTTGCAGTGTTGTTTCTACTCCTTACAAGAAAAGGTTTCTTTGCTATACGGGAATACTTTCCGATTAAAAAATATATTTCCATAAACAAAGTAAAAAGTTTCTGTTCCACATAGGAATTTTTGCTTTTTTTTCAAGATTGGTTTAATGATTGATTCGGAAAAGTTTCTTTTTAAAAAAGGAATACTTTCTATCTATTCTACCATTCTACCTAGACATTTCTTAGTGTGAATGGAAAGTTTTCCTTATTTTATAGGAAAATGTTCTATTTTACAGATGAGTTTACTTATTAATTGGGAAAAGTTTCCTTTTAAAAAAGGAATACTTTCTGTCTATTCTACCATTCTACCTAGACATTTCTTAGTGTGAATGGAAAGTTTTCCTTATTTTATAGGAAAGTGTTCTATTTTACAGATGAGTTTACTTATTAATTGGGAAAAGTTTCCTTTTAAAAAAGGAATACTTTCTGTCTATTCTACCATTCTACCTAGACATTTCTTAGTGTGAATGGAAACTTTTCCTTATTTTATAGGAAAAGGTTCTATATTACAGATGAGTTTACTTATTAATTAGGAAAACTTTCCTCTATAAAAAGGATAACTTTCTCTCTCTACAAAAACTTTTCTTACTACATAAGGAAATATTTCCGTAAGAAACAGGAATATATTATGTGTCTAAAGATTAGTTTCTGAATCAAACAGGAAAAGTTTCCTGACGGAAAGAAAAAACTTTCGTTTTTTTTCGTTTTTTTTTTCCTTGTTGGTTCGGAAAAGTTTCCTGTACTATACGAGCAACTGAAAATCCTATTCCTACCGGAAACTTTTCCGAATTTTTTTTTACAGTGGTTTTAAGACAATTTAAAATTTTACGAATCAGCCGAGACTGCTTGTTTCCCAGGCTATAAAAAAATTCCAAAATACTAAAATCTTTGAAGAGATTACAGAGATTTAATACTTCTCTGATTTTTCTAATTTTACTGACAAGGAGAGGACCAAGCTTGGTAATCACAGATTTTGATTATTTTTATCTATGTTATAGGGTAGAAGCCCCTTAGTCTCAGGTTCAACGGATTTCATACAACGCTTCTTAGTTCTCGAGAAATAGGGGGTTTAATATTTTAACACAACTTAAACACTTATTTTGTAACACATTTGCTACGTTGGCCGTAGCTCAGTTGTTATGGCCTGTGCTCCTTGATCCGAGGTCCCGGGTTCGAGACCGGGCTGAGCTACGTTTGATTTCCTCATTATTTGTTTTATAAATATACTTGTAATTATTATTTAAAAATTATATATTGTGCATTAATTATAATGTTAACCTGTTTAATTTTTATTTGTAACTAAATCGTTGTTTAAAACATCATTAAACAGTTGATTTTTTTAATCACTTTTAAAATGTATTTCATATATGCTTTATGGATACAATTATATTGAACAATTGTGTCAATTCGAAATTTTAAAGAAACATTTATTTATTGCCTTAAAAAAGGAAGTCAGTGCGATGATAATACCACACTGTAAGAAGCGTAATTAAATTAAAATTTAGCATAAGAATTAAATTACAACATTTCATTTTGCATATTCAAGATTTTAAAAGTTGTAATACGTATGCTCGCGCTTTGAATTAATTTATAATTCATAAAATAAGGTATGATTTTGTAACGATTTTGGAATTTTTACTAGTCAATAATGAATCCATTTTTTAAAACAAATATCTTTAAATGATGAGAAATGTTTAATAATGGCATAAAAATCAAATAAATTAAATTTAAATATTTTAACATTATAATTAATGCACGATATTAAAATTTTTAATTGAGATTATTAAATTATAATTACAAGTATATTTATAAAACAAAAAATGAGGAAAAACAAACGTAGCTCGTCCCGGTCTCGAACCCGGGCCCTCGGATAAAGGAGCAGATGTGACAACAACTAAGCTACGACCAACGTAGTAATTTCGTTACAAAGTAAGTATTTGAGTTGTGGTATAATATTAGACCCCCCATTTCTCGAGAACTAAGGAGCGTTGTATAAAATCCGTTGAACCTGAGATTAAGGGGCTACAACATATATAAAAATAATCAAAATCTGTGATTACCAAGCTTGGTCCTCTTCTTATGAGATTACCTACTTATCAGACATCATTTTTTTAAAATATTACCTACATTACCTATTTTCAAGGTTGCTTAAATATTTCCTATACAATCAAGGAGTTTCAATATATGCTTACTCACTTTGGTTGCAACCTACACCCAAGGATGCCTGTTTCTGATGAGACTATAAAAAAATTTCGAAAATGCCTACACTGTTAAAAATTTTAACTCAAGTTTCAATGGTGTAAAGTAGTTAAATAAACTACAATATCGTCCTTCTTAACTTTCAAAAAATCATCACAGTTCAACTTTGATAATTATTTCACTTTTTAGAAAATAATGAAGCTATTTAATAGCCAAGAACAAATAGTTCTATGTACTCTCAATATGTTGTTTTAGAGCACGAATATATTATATATAATTTTTTGTCTCGTAGTTTAATCTATATGTAGTACGAGTAGAGTCATCTGGTCATGTTGAAGCTAATTTTTTTCGTTGCGGATCTGGTTCTTCTCGTCTTGACGTTAATCGTGTCGGGTACAGTTCTGATTACTTGTAGATTGAGTTTCTATTAACACAATCTACAACACGAAATATTCTACGATATATTTTGTAATAATAGCATTTAATTATGGATATCTTTCGTTTCGGGTTGCTTCGAGTTCACGAAAAAATTTTCCTATGGTTCGGGTCAACTAAACATTTTTTGTCGGGTTTCAGGTTGACGTTATGTAGAATTTTTTAAACCCGTAAAGGACGTTAGAATCGAGTTCCAATATCGGGTTCGGCTTGGGTGTTCGTACTGTGTTGAACTTTTATTTAACCCTTAATTGCATAGTGATGTAAATTTCCATCACTTTTTATTTAACTTTTAATAAATAAATCAACTTCTTCGCCACCACTATATGTATATAGAAATATTAATCCAGTAAATTTCCCGTGAACTATGTTGCTGAACAAAGTTAAAAATCTATCTTAAAATTTCTGGTGTCTAATATTTAATATATGTATAAAAAACACAATTGTAAAAGAAAAACTCAAAGAAGGGTTAAGCAGGGGTACCATTCTGATTTGTCCTTGGATTTGCAAAGAATAACCGTAGGCACATTATAGTTCAATATTTTACCAATTCTCGGTTTAACATTTTACCTGTTAATGGTTCAACATACACAAGTTTATGGTTCAAACTAAAACAAAATTATGGTTGAATATTGTACCGTTTCATGAATCATGTAAAGTATTAAATCTTGATAAAATATTTCACCATTTCTTTTAGCCACTACAACACAAATTTTGTTCAACCTAGCACGAAATTTTAACTCTGTGCGGTCGGCAAAGACAAAAAGAAAAAAAAACATCCCTGACGGCTCGGCCTAGACGCACAGGTAGATTTCGAAGATGCAGACCGTGGAGCATCTGTTTATTGGGAATTGCAGAAGAAGGACCTCTTTGCCATGATGCGGCAGTTGGGACCGCCCACTTCAAAATCTACTTGTGCCTATAGGCGGAGCCTGCAAGGATTTTTTTTTCTTTTTGCTGTAAGAGTTGGTTTTATAAAACACTTGTCAATATAAAAGTTGTAGATAATATTAAGAAGATTTATAATAAATTTAAGTGGATTTTATATCTTGTGAATTGACGAAGTTTTGAATTTTTTTCTTCTTAAACACCTATTTCCCCTCCCTCTTGAGGCCATTTTTTAAGATATCAAAAATATGTCATATATAAATTTTTGGCCCTTTTCCTAGAAGTAATAATAACTTTAAACGGATTCGATATGTATCATAATTAAGAAGTTATGGGTATTTTCTGTTTTCACAAAAAGCTCCCCATTTCCCCGCCCCCTTTATCCGATTTTGCTCATTAAAGAACTTGATCGAGATTTTATACCCATTGATTTTATGTATCAGTTTGGAAGAGATTTGTGCAGAATTATGGAAGTTATCGTGTCCATAAAAAAGTGATATAGATAGATAGATAGATAAACTCTTTAACTGGGGGTGATTTTGGGATTTTGATTCTAGTAGTCATGATCGGAGTAGATGTGAAATTTTTTTTCAGAAATTCCAATATAGAAGAGAATTTAATATATTACATTCTACGTATAGGTAGTATTTCTTACGAAATGTACCTAAAGAGAAGAACACCCCATACATTTTAATCACGAAATTCTTCCATTAAAAAAAAGTGGGCAGGGGGGCGGGGGTAGTAGCCGTTCGACTTGAAATTATGTCATTTCAAATTATATGTTAAATAAAAAGGAAAGCTTCATACTGAAATTGTACCAAACTCTGAAATTTTCAATACGAATACCCGATTTTGAAAGCAGATAGATTTTTTTCCAGTAAATTTTATCCTAATATTACCAAACAGGAAGTCAATCGGTGAAATAGTTTAGGAATTATGATGGTTTAAAATTCTGAACCTCTAATATTCAATTATTTTTCATTGTTGCACAACAGATAGCAATGCGTGTAGTTTGAAAAACATAACAAAACCTACTTGACGGAATGAGTTATAATTGTGGGATTCGCATATTTAAATCTTCTGAAAATCGATTTCTGTTAAAAATTTTATAGACTACAATTTATATATTTTTAATCAATTTTGAAATATGTTTCGAAATTAATTTTCGAAAATAAATATGAATTGTGACCTATGATTTTTCTTTCAAAGAAATTGATTTCTAGAAGCTTTAAATTTGCGAATCCAAAATTACAACGCATTTCCCGAAATAGATTTTGAATTATGCTTTCAAAACTAAACGCATTGTAATCTGTTTTGCCGATTAGAAAGGAATCTAACACAGAACTTTAATCCTTCCTATTTCCTAAGACCGAATGACTTCCCGTTTGTTATCCAATGGTAAAATTTATCGAGAAAAAAATATGCTGTCAAAATTGGGTGTTCGTATTGAAAATTTCACAGCTTGGTGTAATTTCAGTATGAAAACGACCCATAAGCTTATATTTTCAAACACAAATTGGGAAAAAAATTGTAATTTCCAGTAAAATGACTATTTGGTTTTTTCCCTATGATAATTTGGTGGTGAAAATATATGCACTGCCAAAACAAATTGTTGATTTACAGTATAATACTGGCATCCCAGCTGCGCGGCAGTGTATTACTGCTTATTTTACTGTTTATTACTGTTAATTTTATGGTATAATACAGGCAGTTGGGATGCCAGTATTATACTGTAAAATCAACATTTTTTTTTTTTTTTTTGCACTGTGGGATTTTTTTTTTCTTTTGCCGATTATATATCTTGGACTAATAAAATATTTCGATCAGTGATCACACTTAAAAAAAAATCTTAAATGTGTATCTATTTGTGAGATACCCTCTATAATAATGATATATAAGACATACTTACTTTATCGGGCTGCATATCAGCACATTTCTTGTAAGTTTCCATGACAGCTGGATTTTCATCTACAAAGAGAAAAGTTAGAGGTGACATATTCAAAAATTTTCCCATTAAGAAATTAATATCATAAGGTCGAGTTGATACGTTTAATCTTTAAACTCCATGGGTTTGTAATTTTTAAATCCAAATCATTTCAACCATTGTTTATTTTTTTATAGTAAACGCGCCCGGCGTTGTCCGGGTCCAGCTGGTATTACTTTAAATATATCTCGAATCGCAAAATCGATATTCTATATATGCTAATAAAAGAAAGTAATCTTTCAGCTGTTGTTCCAATAAAAGTTTGAACTAGATATAATAACATTTAGGAACAAAATAATCAGTTTGAAAAAGAAAATCCCGTAGGATTTCCACATGTGAAGAAACAAGAACGAAAAAATCATGCGTCAAGCATAGATTATGAATCACTTTCCAACACAGACAGAAAACTGTAACGAAACTTCACCGTTAAATAGGATGAAAGAAGATCTGTAAGTAAACAGGTTATAAAACATATAAGACATTGAAAAATCCAGTTTTCGAAATTACCTTCCAGTGTCAAAAAAGTAGTCGAATTATTTTGTGCAGCTCTGTATATGATCAATAGATGTGGATATATAGTATTATAAAATTTAGTTCAGTTAGAATATTCACATTTAACAATTTTCGCCAATCGATGGAAATTCACTCGAAATATTTTGTACAGCCCTGTATATTATCTGAAGACTTTTGTACACACCCCATATTAAGCTAAAAGGTAACTTAAAACTCACTCGCAGCAATTACCAACCATAAACGACAATGTATATTTTTCTTTGCGTAGTCCTGTATATGAATTTATTTATATTCCACAAACTTCTATTAATCTACTAAATATAGTTCAGCAGGAAAATGCATAAATTCAATTAAAAACTACCCTTAAACAATTCACTCCCATAGTCTGTAATACTTACGAATTCCCTTGTGTGGCCCTGTATATGATCAACCGAGCTTATAAACAAACACGTACAATTAAAACATTTAGTTAAACTTAAAAACGCAAACCAAAGTTGAAAACGCGCTTATCACGCATAGACTGTAAATATCGCACATGTACTGTAACCAATATCTTTTGTGTGTCCCTGTAAATAAACGCAGTGCACACAAGAGTTCAATTTATAGTGTACCTCAGTAATGCATATAATTTGCACTATGTTTGAAATAGTTAAATATCACTAAATTACATTGCAAACGATTTTTCCCCATAGAACGATGTGTAACAGTTTTATTTGACCCTGTAAATGAATAGTAACCGCTTTGCACTCCATATTCTACAAAAAGCCTATTTTAATGCGCTTTATAATTATTTATGAATTTCATTATGTTTTAAATGACATAGCGTCATCAAAATGCACTTGAAACGATTATTTCCCATTGATTATAATGTAACGGAATACTTTTGACTGTCCCTGTAAAAAAACTGTAAGTGCTACACACTTCATTTGAAATAGGGAACATGCTATAATAAACGACAATAACATACCAAAATTTCAGGGCAATCCGAACATGTTTACGGGATTTAGAGCAACGGACAGATGACAGACGGCCAGACAAACCGAAGTCATAAACACTTTTCAACTCGGTTGGGAAGTGTTAAAAAGGAAAAAAAGGTGCTAGGAGAAAAATACTGTTTTTACAACTAAATTTCAAATTTAACACGAAAATTATTCACAGGTTTTGGTACTATTATATTTATAAATAATAAAATTTTCAAAGCAGTTTGACAATAAGAGCTGTTTTTTTAATATTAAATGACCCGGTATGGAAGAAAAAGTAAGAAGAAACACTTTTTTGCTGCCGAAGGCCGCGAGGCCCTCATTATCAGGTTCGTTTGAAAAGATTTTTTGTTTAAATATATAAATTCATTCAACAATGATTTTAGGTACATTTAAAGCCCGGGCTACGCCAGTCTTTCTTTTAAAATTATAAAATCAAAACCGGAGCGTTCATTTTTTCCGTATATATGTATTATATTTTTAATTATAATGCGCTGTTTTCTGATGACATTCTTTCTTGACTGTTATGTCTCGAAATTTGATTTAAAATTCCATTTATTATTTTCTGTAAGATTCCTTAATTTGTAAAGAAAAATAAAATATCTTTTAGATTTCATGGTATCTGAATGAGAATACTTGCAAATCCTGCAAAAAAAAAAAAAAAAAAAAAAAAAAAAAAAAAAATCGTAAATGCGGGAAATGTTTAGGTATTCTTATTTGGATACCAAAGAGTCAAACAAACAGCTTTTCTCTTTTTCCTATAAATGCTGAAAATCTTTCAGAAAATGTTGTTGAATTTTCTTTCTGACGCATTCGAATAGTGAATTTAAATGTGAAATCACGACATTTTCAGTCTTGATTATTGAAGTGATTTGGATTCGAACCGTGGTTTTCTTTTAGATATCAACGTATTTCATCTTGAGTTATAATTGATTGCTCCGCAATAAATATCTTTCTAGCACTGTCGCATTCCAAAAATTGGTTCCTAACGCCAACTTTGGCACCATTTTCTGAAAGATCCTTTGCCTGTTTAGGAAAAAGAGAAACACTGTTCAATTTCTTAGTATATTAACAATAATACATGCCAAATTTGTGTCAGAAAGTAGTTCAGTTGTATTTGAGAATAGTCTAAAGAACAGGCAAGGTATTATTTTTTCTTTAGTAATGCAATGTACACTGTTTAAAGAGACAAATCTTTTTTAATCTACGAAAATATAATAGGTGCTTCTCGATTATCCCGTCGACCACTTTTCATAACAAAAAACTATCGCCAAACTGTAACACCCAATAAACAAATGGAAGAATGTTGCCATTGGAATCTCAAAAAAATTTTAAAGTAAATAAATAAAAATAAAAATAAAAATAGAATAAATTAAATTCGGAAAATCCCCACTCACCAATGTGTCAAGCAATACAATCTTAAACGATAAAATTTTATTATACATATATTAATGAAAACAGAAAAAAAATTCTTGGATATTTATTTATTTACATTATTTTTCTTACTTATTCCTCTAGGCTGATGAATCAATGCTTGTAATGTAAAGTCAGTTGAAACTGATCTGTTGTAGGTAACTATGCATAGCAACATTTTTTCAATGCTTTTTCTGTTTTAATATAATGGCGCCGCCGTTTAAGGACGCAATTCTTATTTTAATTAATAAAATAACTAATAAATCAGTAAAACATAATGAAACATAGGGGTAAATGTCAAATTAAAAACCACTTGATGACATAACAAACACATGTAACGCTTCTGACGTCAAGTGAATGTGACGTCACGATCATGCATTTTTGGCCTTAAATCTTATAGTTTGGCGATAGTTTTTAGTTATGAAAAGTGGTCGAAGGGATAATGGAGAAGTATCATATAATATTATAACCACCAACGAAAATATACAATTCCCTCTTCCGAGTTACCCACGATTCCGAAAAGCTTTATTTATATTTAAAACCCTGAGAAGCCAATATATATTTGATATTTTAAAAAAAAACTTTTATAAAAACAAAGTTTATTTTTATTTTTTAACCATTGGGAAAATGATTGTTGTTTTCGTAGAGAATGGACCACTTGGCGTCGTCACTTTATATTTTTAAGCGTTTTTAACGAAATTCTGTAACTTTAGAAGAATTTTTCTTTGAATAGGCCATAGAAATGCATAAAATCGTTACAAAAATATTAAAGTTACAAAAAGGATAGATGCAAACTATCAGATATGAAAAAAAGCCGAACTCAAAAATCGACGTCGGATGAGAAATCGTCTTATAAAGCAAAGAACGTGGTCTTCAACTTTAATTTCCTCAAAATACCTTTAGCTCAGACATCAATCTAAACAAGAGTTAAAGTTATTGTAGGAAGGACCCGACAAAATATTAAAGTATATGTTAAGGATAAGGTATAGTAATGGAAAATGCGTTTCAGTAAATGCGGCGATAGTTCAAACGAATATATATATTTATTTATTTATTTATTTATTTATTTATTTTTTTATTTTTTTATTTTTTTTGTTGCTATTGATTTTCGAAAATATTTCCGAGTAGTTTTTATAGCGTATTAATCAATTTTCACAAATCGGAATATCGATTTCTATAGGATGCTATCAATTCTCAAGTAAATATTCTCTCGGTTACATAACTGAATTTGTACATACAAGAGTACCAATTAAATATTAATTTTAATAGTAATATTAATGCTGTTAATTTATCAGGTCTGTCTGCAAAACATGTTTGTTGAAAATAAAAACATTTACTTGAGAATGGATAGCATCCGAAAAACCGATATTCCAGTCAGAAAAAAACTGATTAATATACTATAAAAAGTATTCGGAAACTTTTCTGAAAATCAGTGGCAGCAAAATAAACTGTTTTTAAAAAATGTTTCTTTAAATCTCTAAAATATATGGGTTTCTAAAGTTTTAAAATATAAAGAACGCCTTTAGGAAATGGCGGGTAATGCGGTATTTATTGTATATTTTCGTTCACGGTTATATTATATTTTCCTAGATTAAGAAACATTTGTGATTTTTAAGCGTGTTATTCTTTCCATACATAAGTAGAGCTTTCCCAGATAAAAAAAAAAAGATCTGAAACATTTAATGATATAACTGATATCGGTTTGTATGTAATATCGGTTTATTTATTTATTTTTTAGTATTAATTAATGAAAATCAAATATTTCTTTAGCTTAAACAGTGTTTTTTAATGTTTATTTAAAATTTGTGTGAACAACTTTTGCAGGTAATGTAAAAATCGATAAATTTTGAAAGAGTAATTAATGTTCCATTCATATCTATTTTATTATTATTTTCTATTCGTAATTTCAAAAAAAAAAAAAAAAAAAAAACATTAAGCGCAATTATTATTTTTGTATCTTTCAGTCGCCGGATAAAGGAGTAATTGCCAAAAGAAATCTTTAAGCGTCTGGTTTAAAACTCATTACAATTTCTGCTAAGCTTCTACTGATTTTTTTATAAGTATACAAATAACTATTTTCTTAAGGGGCGGGATAATGTACACTGAATTTTACTGTTATAGGATTTATGGTAGTACCATCTGGAGATTGAAAAAACACGATTTTTGATTTCAGCACTGTCTTAAGAAAAATGGAAGTTGGTTTTATAAATTGTTGCGATTTCAGTTGTAGTGAAAAGAAGCTGCATAGAGGATTATCTTTCTTTGGTATAGACATCCCTAAGATTTATTTATTTTACAAATTTATGAAATTGTTAATAAATTATAGCGTGTGTGTGTAATTACATATAAAACATATAATAGCACACATATAGTATATATATTAAATGCTAATAAATATCAAACAAGAAAATTCAAGACTATTTGTGGTACGATTTTTCCTTTTGAATAATAATAAAATGCTAGGTGTTATTTAATTTGGAATTTTAATATTATTTAAATCTCTATTACTTACTATATTTCTTTCCTAATTTTTATGTGATTGAAAATAATCCATGAATTATACAGAAAAAATATAATTTCTTCATTGAAAATCGTTCAATGATTTTTGATTTATGTATTATTCCTCTAATAAAATTTATAATAATGAAAATTTTTTTAAAAAAATATTTTTTTTTTTATATTTCAATGAATGATTTTTCACACGTGTAAATAAAAATTAGAAATAAGTGCAATGTCAAATTAAAGTTATTTTGACAGCCTTTAATAAAATGAATACAAGTTTAATTATTTATTACATCGAAAATATAGATTTCCGAATGATCCAAAATTGGTGAAAAAATGATATGATGTGGAAAAAAAAAAAAAAAAAAAAAGAATTTCCTCCCAACGAGGTATTTGAGAGTTTGCTCAAAACATTTCGAAAATGAAGATATCTTTTGAAATTTTGGTCAATGCAAACTTTGAAAAGGAGTCTTTTCAAAGATATTGATAATAATAAAATAAGAAAAATCCGAGGTAATCTCCACCAATTAGGAGTTATCCTAAAGAAAAATAGTAAAAGAAGAATAGCTTTCATTATTTAAATAATTAAATGCGATAAATAATTACCAGTTTACCCGTGCGAATTTTTCCAACTACTTACTATCTTTGAGATTATTTGCTGATACATTTTTTCATTAATTGTTAGTTAACTGCAGTTTTTAACCAAACAACGTGTTTTAATGAAATCTGAGTGTTCTAAGTCAAAAACCCTGTTGAAAAACCTTTCGAATGATACCCCTATTCACCATTGTGCGTTTTGTACGTGCATAGAAGAATGGGTGTTTGTCACCAGAAATAATATATATTATATCACTGTTTTATTTATTTTAAGGGCAATTCCAAGCCTATGTTACCATTTCTAGTATTTTATTTTTTACATCAAATAGGTAATATATATTTTTTCTGATAGTATTAAACCTATATTTTTTTATATTTGCAATGCATTTTATAAAATGTTGAACAGTCAAAATCAATGAAATCGATTATAATCAGCATGACTTCTTTTTATGTGTTTATTTGTTTGTCTGTTACATGTTAAATGTTGGGTCTGTTACAGGTAAGATTGCATATTTTTCATAATATCTTATGGCAACCGTCAAATTTTGTAAAAGATGTATGTTTCAGAACTCCTTCTGAATGAAAATAAATTTTTATTATAATAAGTTGTAAGTTATTCAATTCCTACTATTAACTCACACACTCTATATATTTATATATCCTGTTCAAATTTTCAATCGTTAATAAAATATTTTCTATTCATCCACTCAAGTTCAAATACATTTTTTAAAACTTGTAGTGGATGACACTGGATGTTAATACAGTTTTTTCAAATATTAATTAATTCATTAAATTAAATTAATTAATTTTAGTTTTATATGGGGGGGGGGAATTTTCTCCCATTGTTTTCATAAATGAAATGAAAGATTTTCTTCGAATTAGTGATGCCACAAAAATAAAATACCGAACGATGATTATAAAAAATTTTTCAATAAAGATAACGTGGGACATTAATGCTGCACGGGTTTATTTTATATATTTATGATTAAAAAGTAGGAATTGACTTACAAAATGTTTTTTATATTACTTGTTTTATAAGTAATATCTATAAACATCAAGGTATCAGAAAAGCATGGTAATTCCTGTTTGTCTGTTACATTACAATTTTTTTTATTATAATTATTTACATTAAATAACTTATTCATATTAACTATATTAATTTATCTTTTAATATCATATGCTAATTGTAGCCATCTTTGAATTGCATAATTATTATTTTTTAAATGAGATAAGGCCATTTTTTCTTCTATGACTATTAGTCTGTTACAATAGAATTGCCCTTAATGTATATATAACAAAGCAAGATTGTGATCGTCTTCACTTTTTTTTTCTTTTTAATTCTAAAAATGTCCTATTTACCAATCTACAACAGAACTTTCCCTTAAATTCGCTTTTATAGTTCTAAAGCGTCAATAGAATATACTCAGGGAAATAAGTAACAGAGTTAATGACTAGGTCTCCCGAAAAATCAGTATTAAACAAGGCCATGGAATATCTTAAGATGTCTCTACCAAAGGTTGGCAAAATCTAACAACAATAAAAATCTTAATTAGGTACTGAAATTTAGAATAATTAAATTGAAGCTGTACTTTCTTTCAAATTTTATGGTGTTTGAAATTGATGCATCTTTTATATAAAATATAATTTCATTATTATAAATATGAAAATGATTGATCTTATTTACGTAATATTCTTATAATAAAATGTAATATAATTAAAATGAGAGAAACAATCCATTGATTTTTCATGCATGCAAATAAAAAGTGATAATAAATAATGCGCAATAACATCCCATACTCTGAACAATTTCTGAATTATTCGAAAACAGATAAATTTAAACACATTTGAAAATGCAATCAGTAAAATAACAATATTTTCGGGGGAATCACTGCTTATTTTCCAATTAGTGCAGTTATATTTGGCAGCAGTTTTTAGAGTTATTCTTCAAAAGATGCCGAAAATGCAGTTTATTTCACAAAAAAAAAAAAAAAAAAAAAAAAAAAAAAAAAACCACGCAGTGAAAAGACGGTACACTGTAAAAAATGACAGTTTCTTAATCTACGAAAATATAATATAATCACGAATAAATTTGTAATGTAAACTCATCCATGTTAACCATGATTCTGAAAAGTGTTTCTTTATCTTTAGAAACCTCAGACATCAATGGCATTTCGAGATTTAAATAATCATTTATAAAAACAAAATTTTTCTTGCTGCCCGAAATTTTCCGAAACGTTTACGAGTAGCTTTTAAAGTGTATTAATCAGTTTTCTAAGCCAGCCATATAGTATTTTCGTATGCTATCTATTCTCAAGTAAACATTTTCATGTTCAACAAATATGTTTAACAGACAAACATGCAAAATAAACAGCGTTAACTTTAACATTAAATTTAAGATTATTTCTTTACTCTTTCATGTATAAATTAACTTATGCAGCTGAAAACGTTTACTTGAGAATGGATGGCATTCGAAAAACAGGTATTCCAGGCTGAGGAAACTGATTAATACACTATAAAAACTATTCGGAAACGTTTCTGAAAAATACGGGCAGCGAAAAATACTTTGATTTTAGAAATAACTCTTTAAATTTTGGAAATGTGTTGGTTTCTGGGAATTCAAAACACAATGGAACACGCTTTTCGGAATTTTGGATAACTCAGAAGATTATATTAATATTTTCGTTCGTGGTTTAGTATATTTTCATAAAATAAGAAACATTGGTCATTTTTTACAGTGTAAATTTATTTGGAAAATGGCAGACATACTTACGAAACACGCACGATCACCCACTGTTATTCATTATTAAAGTTATTTATATACCTTACAAAATTTCTATCATTTCCGTAAAATTTTAGTTTTGATGTAAAGTTTAATGTATATTACTAAGTATAAGCAAACTTTAAAAATTAAGCAACAATGAAAATCTGTCATACAATATTTAACAAAGTGGTGTAAATTTATTAGCATCTTATAAAACAAGCTAAATTATGCTAGCTTGAAATTAGATGTTAAAAAATAATAAAATAAATCATAATCGTTTCTATTAGTAAAAGTAAAAAATTAAAAAACGATGAAAAAATCTTGAAAAACTATTGAAAATTTGAAATTTTAAAATTGGACTACCGCAAATGTTTAGCAATATAGTTCTGTCCCATGAGTTTACGAATTAAAACAAAAATTTTCGGTGCGCAAACCTCCAACCAGAAATTAATTTTAACCTTAATCCACAACATTTCAGCTGTCCAATTAAATTTAAACTACTTACTGACAATTATATATACAAGATAGGAATTGATAAAAGAAAGCTCACTTTAACCCTTTCCGGCGCGGAATAAATTTGTTTGTAAAATAATGAAATAATGGACTGACACCAGATTTTACAAACGATTTCCTTAGAAAAGAATAACTTGCTGATTTTAACGAACTTTATAAAAGGAAAATTTTAATTAAATATTCTTGGTGCCGTTTGTCAGTTTTGAAATTAAAATTATGTGTCCTTTTTTGTGGACACCGCCCGCTAAAGGGTTAAATAACTGCGCTAAAGCAACTAAATTTTTATTTCTCCACACTGCAAAAAAAGTGTTGATTTTACAGTATAATACTGACATCCCAGCTGCCAGTATTTTACCGTAAAATTAACAGTAATAAACAGTAAAATAAGCAGTAATACGCTGCCACGGATGCGTTTTTTTTTTTTTTTTTTTTTTTTTTCAGTGATATTCTCCAACCCTCAATCGCGTGACCAATTCGCGAAAGAAGGTCATTTTCTACCGCGACGATTTTCTAAGGAGGATGCGTGATCCATTCTATATTATAAGATCCATGTCTTTAACTGCAGGAAGAATGGAAAAGCTTGACTGAACACTGGAATGATAGTCACCATTAACATGATTGGACTAGCGTGTGTTAGCAACAAAAGTAATGCTTTGGCTATACAAAACTTTAAAAACACCGTATCACTGAAAATTATTTTGTTAATAGTTTTGACAGATAATTCATAGATACAAGGAATCTATCGTTAAATGATCAGAATTTTGATTTATAATTCTAATTAATTAACAATAAAGTAATGACCAGGGCCCGACTTAGAGTATCTAGGGCCACGGGTCAAGTATTATTCTGGGAGCCCCCCTTTTTATCTATCCATAGGGAGTTTTCTTGAATTACGCTGAAGTGACTAAACTGCATACATAAATTTCGCACTAGGTACTATTCATATTTGTATACAGGGTATCATGAGAAAGATGATAAGAGATGATAGAATATATATATATATATATATATATATATATATATATATTGTATAGGAATATAAGGGCCTATAAGGGAATATAATGTAAATACAAGTATTTCTGTCATTCTTGGCTATTTGTCATAATATCATACCTATGTCATAAGATGCCTGAAAGAAAAATGTCCCCAATTGGTCATCATTAAAAGTTTTAATTTGCCTTATTACGAGGATAATATCAAAAATGAATTCCTCTTGAAAACAATGGATTACTTAGTTGTTACAGTAAAACTTTAATCATGAGCTTTCTGATGATGAGGAAGGGGTCATAGGGTATAGAAGTTGGGGAAGAGGGCCATCTCCTGCATAAATCTTTACAAAAGTAAGAATTTGGGTCACTTCTGACCAATTTTTAACATTTGACCCCCTTTTAATGAAAGTCCAACTTATGCCCATGGGGGCTCTCCTCAACTGGGGGCCTGGGGCAGTTGCCGTATACCCCCGCATTAGTCAGGCCATAGTAATGACCATGCAACAACAATGATATTTAGACTAATAAAAAATTCCAATTTTTAGCGAATAAAAACAAAATCTTTTAAAATCTAAATTACAACAGATAGTATACATTAAACAAAAAAAGGACATTAATTTTTTTTAAGTGGAGGAAAATATATTCTTACGGCAAACGATACACCTGTAGAAGTTTAGAATCTTATTCTTTTTGTCCTCATCAGCACTTGAAACTCCAAAAAAGACAATGGTTGCAGCAAGGATTATAAGGACCTTCATGGTTTCTGCACTGCTACAAGAAAGCTTTGATCCAATCAAGATGAAACTCTGAAATGATTTTAAAAATCGCCTGCCGGTCTCATATAAATATCCCGAAATGAAAGGGAAAAAGTTTCTTTGACATTGAAAGAATTTGTTTTGAAAGAAGTTATTCCTTTGCTTTACAAAGTATTACAATCATTGTAAATTTAGAAAATAGTTCTTAATTTAGAAAATAGTTCCGGAACAAGTCATGAAAGGAGAAAAAAAATTGACTTTTCATGATAGATGTTAGATTCATTTTACGAAACAAACAACAATTATTTTAATCGTTTGTCTTTGAAGAAGGTCACTTGATAAATACGACTCAAATTAACAATATATATATTTTTTTAAATCTTCAATCCTTTCACTTCATGTAAATAATAATAAGATCAATTAAATTATTTTGTAGCGTGCTTACAATGTTAACCGCAAAATTGCATGCTCTCTTTTTTCCTTTTGTTCTTAAAATTTCATCTCAGAATAGGAAAATAAGACAATTCACTTGACAGAAATCAAAATACGAATTATTGGACTTATAAAAATTGAATAAATGAATTTCTATAAGCATATTGTTTGGGCAGGACAATGCATAAATGTAAATTTGGGGAAAGTGCGTTTGATATAATAACTTAAATGTTATTAGGTGCGTTCGTAATTATATAAATACGTAGCACCTATAGTCGTCGCTTGGTCCGTCCGTCTGTCCGTCCGTCTGTCTGTCTGTCTGTCCGTCTGTCTGTCCGTCCGTCTGTCTGTCTGTCCGCATATAACAACGCAAAAACTACCCAACCAAATGGTTTGCAATTTAAAATATATTATCTTTGCAGAATTTTGTCGAGACATTTCAAATTTTATTAAAATCGAATCAAAACTTTAGGAGATATTAGTAAAAATATTTATTAAGAAATTTGATTTTTTTTTTTTTTTAAATCGGTGCTTTTTTGTTATAGGAGCTTCCGATGGATGTTAAATCGTCAAGCGACCGAGATACTTATTTTATTACAGAAATTAATCTGCAGACGATATAATTCATTTCACAGAATTAAAAATCATCAAGATCTGAATATTTATATAACTAGCTGATACATATATATCTGAATATTTATATAACTAGTTAAGATATTTGTATGAACAGTGTCATAAAATATATACTTAACTAGCTGTTTAACCCGTTCTACGCACAGGATATCATGAATTTAATTCTAAAACGTGCGTACGAACGCACCTCGTTTGTAACGTTTGACGTACAATTTCCAACTTGTTTTCTTTTGTTCTTAAAATTTCATCTCAAGGAAATAAGACAATTCACTTGAGAGAAATCAAAATATGAATTAATGGACATATAAAAATTGAATAAATGAATTTCTATAAGCATATTGTTTGGGCAGGACAATGCATAAATGTAAATTTGGGGAAAGTGCGTTTGATATAATAACTTAAATGTTATTTTGAATAAGCAAAGGAAAATACTTGAATTATAAAATACCAGTGGACACGTGCGAGGATTTCGCACAGCAGTTTAGTATATTTTATCAATATTTAATATTTTAAGACGCAGATTTAGACTTCTACAGAAAAATTAAGGATAAAAATATCTGAAAGGAACATTAGTCACGCCAGAATATCATCTCCTGTATTCCTAACAGTAAAATCTCAATAGAAAAAGTCACGCGAGAGAGAGAAAAAAAAACTTATTGTATTTTAACTGCATTAGAGAATGGCGTCATCTTCTTCGGAAGAAACACGGGACAAAGAAAAATAAATTCAAATACACTTAGATTGCAATTTAATCTATTATAACAAATCATACCTTTTATGCTACACGTGAATACTACTGCATCGGTCGATCAATAATATATTTTTCTTCTAAAAGTTTCAATTTCAATTTTGGTTTTTAATCATAAATATAAAATAAACCTTGAGAAAATGTCTTATTTGATCTCTTTTGTACTATTTATTATTTTTTTTATAATCATTGTTGAGGACCCTATAATGCGGTATTTTATTTTTGTGGCAACACTAATTTGAGGAAAACCATTCATTTCAGTTATGAAAACAATGCCGATTTAATTTTTAATGAACAGCAATTTTTAATCGAAAAACATGTTTTAACGAAATGTGAGTGTACTTATGTCAGAAGCCTGTTCAAAATCCTTTCATATGGTATCTCATTTATCGTTCGGCGTTTTGTATTGTCTTAGAGAAAGTGATGTTGACAATAGAAATAATACATATGATAAGTTTATTATGGTTATAATCAATGTTCATCACTTCAGATCATAAATCATCAACTTCAGAAATTATTTTATTTTGACAAGAAAGCACATTAATCTTATACCCAGGATCTGACTTTGACTTTGACTTTTTCTTTTTGGAGGAAGTGACTGCTGAATACATTAGTGATACGAGTCCACCCTTCATGCCTATGTTTTGTAGTAAAGTGAAATAATTTGGCTGTAATTAACTTCAAACTTGTTACATGCCACATTCACAAAGTCTATCTTATTCTTAAGTGCATGAAATATGCAACTATTTTTATTCTGATACCAAGACATAAAAAAGTATCCCATTTTTCCATAAAACAAAGGATAGTTCAGAAACTGTTCTCAAAGTTGTTATTTTTAGAAGAGTTTTTGGTAATTAGGCAACGTCGTCTTCGGGGGGACAATCTATTTATAACTTGAAAATAAAAATTATTTCACACTTATGAGGAAAATGCTGTTCGAGTAATATTTAATAATCTCATGTTTTTTACATATAAAATGTCTTTGTGAATATATCAGACAGATTTGAGTTTATGAGCAGAAATAAGAAATAAAAAAATGAGAACACCTTTGTAATTTTAGATCTAAGCATAATTGGACATTTTTTAGATATGATTTTAATTGTCTTGCTTCGTTTTTAGCAAAAACTAATTTAACAAACTTTGGGCATCCGTCGAATCTACTTTCAGAATGCCTAGTAATGTCATCGGAGTTGTAAAAATCTCAAGTATTTACGATTAACACATTTTTGTTAGTATAAATAATCCTCATCCTAAATGCAAACATTGCAGTAAAAATTTCCTTCGCAGCATCGTTTTGTCAAATTATACACCTGGATTGTTAAATTGATAAATAAAGAGAATTATACGTATTTGACCTTCTTTATTTGTGAATGTTAAATGGATAAATAAAGAGAATTAGATGGTATACATAAAATATAATTGTGCCACTCCACCATGAAAATATTTGTTTACAGAAAAGGTCTTTTTTTTCTCTAATGAATGGAGTCTACTCGACCTGAAGATAAAAAGTAAATATAATCGAACCTACTTATAATACTAACTACTTAGAAAAAAAAAAGAATTACCCAACTAACAAGGGAGGTCTCCTTAAAGCGCATACTCAGAATTTTTTTTTTAAAATGCTAATGACGCTACTCATGTATGTAATAAAGGAACAGTGAAATTTAGCTGCTGAATCCGAGTAGAAAATCTGCACAAAAATAAAATACTTTCGAGTATTTCGCGCAAAAAGACGTGATTTGTCTAGCAACATTTTTTCCTCTCCAAACGCAAACGATTTTCAAAACGATTCAATCAATTTAAATTTTGTTTTAAATCGTAAATTACGATCTTTAAATTTCATTATATATACATATAACTGTGTACACAAAATTGTAGTTATAAAAATTTATTATGTAAATTAAACTTACATAAACAAGTTCAGCATGGCGAAGTTTTTCCTTAAAGAGTATTTGTCATAAAACCGTATTTTTTTTTTTTTTTTTTTAATTCCGTCGCCAACATTAAATTGCCAAATAAATGAAATTTTTATAATTTTTTTTACGTACGTTATATCGAGGTTCCACAAAAATTTTTTTAGACGTACATATCCCCCATGAGAAGAACATTCTGTAATTTTTTCAACCTTTTCTGAGTATGCGTTTATGGAGATCCTCCTTGTAAGTGAGTTATCAGATTGCCTGAGATCATTGTCATTCATAATCAGTCATTAAATGAGCAAATTATTTAAACTAAAATTATTAAAATATAAAACACTTTAAATAGTTAAATTCATGTATTTTTTAACTAAGCAACTAATAGGAATTCTTAAAAATACAATTTTGGATTTCGTCATTCACCGATTTTGACTGTTCTTAGGAAAATAATTCGTAAAGCTTTATGTTCAATGATACCTTAGCCTTAGACATCTCATCTTGAAAATGCGTTTTTCCTTTTTTAGTGTCAGAAAACGTCAAAAACTCATAAAATTTACAGTTTCATAACTCGGTTTATTCATAGAAGAATAGAATTTTTACTGTTTTAAGTGTTATAGGAGGAAAATTTTTGAAAATTTATGTTAACTGGGCACAAATGTTTTTTTTTTTCCTCGCGAATAGCAGATTCTATTTTTCACGTGTATATAGTAGAAACAATGCTTTGATGTTGAAATAAAATGTTTCTGTTTATAATATTCTTTCTTATCATTATTTTTAGATAAAATGAGTGAAAAGAGTGTATTTTAAATGTGTGTAATATATGTATTTTTAATGTACGCATTTTAAGTGAAAGTTATGTTTTTTAAATGAAATGAGTGAAAGGTTTATGTTTTAAATGAAGAAATTGCAATAGGAATGATGGCGATGGAAAGAACAGTTGGCAATTTATCACCAGCGCCCATCTAATATAAAAGCACCGAATTGTTCCTAAATATAAGTTATAGGGAGCAGGAGCCGAATGAAAATTTAAATTTCGCAACTTTCTAAAAAATAAATATTTTGACTCAAATTAATTTTTACACGATGACGTAGTACATCTTTGCAAATGGAAGAATACCTCTAAAACTAACGAAACGTGAATTAACTGTTGGATAACGATAAGAGATGACAAGAAGAGTACAATAGTGGTTTTTCCATGATCGGAATCTGGGTATTTGTATCATTATTGACGCGACGTTTTGCTGGAAATTTAAATAATAAGCAACGTCGCTTAAAAATAAGTTATTTTATTTTCTGTTTGGAATGTTTGGATGGAAGAAATCATCAATAATGTTTTTATATTCACATGTATTTTAAGTTATTTATCTGTATTCCATATGCGGCATAACAGTTTTTCTAAACAACGCACAAGTTATAGAATTTTCAAATTTACTTAGCTGTAATGTCGATTTTTAAATTATTGAACACCTATTGCGTTGTCCGTAATAAATGTATTCCAAACATTATTTTCATTTATCTATTGCAATCATTCTAATACATATAGTACTACAATAGATTGCGTGGAAGTAAGGATGTTTTCTCATTTTTTTCCATTTATACTTTGTGCGTTTACAATAGTTTGAAGTTGATTGAATCTTGTTTTCATAGCACAGTTTGTGGAAAGAAACTAAATAAAACCCAGAATTTGCAATCAGTTTTAGAAAAAATATTTGGATTCACACTTTAGGCTGACAACAAACATTCTGTACTCCAAATGGAGCTAAATGCTTTTAATGCGCTTTTGGTCGGAATTGAGAATTTTTTTTTCGAATTTGCATATTTTCTATTGGCACTGTGATTATGCTTTAAATTTTTCCCAATATTGACATAGGACATCCGTTTCCCAATTTCTTTAGAAATGGCAAGAGCAGAAGAAATTATTTTTGATGTTTGTAATATAAAATGCGAACGAAACAATTTTTTTTTTAATTTTATTAAAAGAAGATATGTAAAATAAAGTTTTAATTTTGTACCTTCGATTTCTTCAAAGTTGCTGCATGAAAACGAATTACAAGAGAAGAAAGGAATAAAAATGTTAGTTTTATAAAAGGAGATTTTAAATCTGAAAGAGAGGTTGCTAAGTTAATGAAACATTCTAAATCCATTATATATTATAATTAACCCTTAGAACTGCTGTCAGCAGTTTCACAGTCCGCTGCTTTTTTTCAATTTTCACAGTTTAACTTGCCCATTTCAGTTTAACTTACCAATTTCAGTTTAACTACCAAAAGTAGCGAATTTTTTTTTCGTTTGTACAATGCAAAAAAAAAGTGTTGATTTTACAGTATAATACTGGCACCCCATCTGGCAGTATTATACCGTAAAATTAACAGTAATAAACAGTAAAATGAGCAGTAAACTTTCCCAAGTTTAAGCTTTCCACGTCCCATAGTTTACGAGAAAAAGGGCTCTGACAGACAGACAGACAGACACAGGAGTGATCTTATAATGATTCTGATTTTACTTTTTAAGCACGGTACCCTTAAAAGTAATCAGTGTATCAACGCATCTCTTTATTGTATTCTATGTTTGGCTAAGTATTAACTGATATCTCTACAAGTTTGATTTGGTTTCGACGTATGCTTCAGAGAAGGCTATTCTTTTATGTCCTAGGGATTATAAAATACTTCAGATCCGCTAAAATGTTTCATCCAGCCCTCTAAAAGTCTATGCACGGCATGCGTGGACACGAGCGTCAAGCGTTGCCAGAGAAAACGACGCCGGTCTTAGATTTTCCGATGGAACAAATATTTTAACGAACTCATGTCATTTTGCCTGCCTGTACAGTATTTGGCTTTACAAGATTCAACACATTCGCATAGCCCCAAGCGTGGATTTTGACTTGGTATTGTACCTCTTATTCTGGATGGGATACTCCGCTATAGTCCTCGTGCATGTTTGAATCTCCATCATATTCATTTGTAAACATTTTTCTATAACAAGGCGTTCGGTATTCAAAAACTTCCGAAAGTTAAATAGCAATTACCTTGTAGTATATTGACAGATACCAACATTAAGACTTCCTTTTTTACTTATTTTTTTCAGTAGATACTTAAGTACATTAACATATTGGTTATTATTTGATATATCATATGTATGATTGTGCCCTTTAACCCATTCGGGACCATGGGTGCATATATGCACCCTCAAAAAAAGCATACAGAATTTGTTTCAGGCACCAGTAAAAAATAAAAGTTATATTTGCTTTCTCTAATTAGAGCATTTTTGTGATAGTTTAACTAAAGGTAGCTTTTTTAAAAAAAGTGGTGCCAACCGAATAAAATTTGTGTAAAAGCCGCTGGTCCCGAAGGGGTTAGTACAAACAAAATCCACGCTTTACGTCGTTAGCAATTTCAGACTGTATTTACGATATTTGGGACTTTTTAACCGTCATCTTCAAGTAGGAAATGACTTGATTGAAATTTCCCTTTTTTATACAATTTTTTTTCTTTAATTCTCAAGCAACAAAGAATTGTTGGAATATTATTGTCACATTGTTTTCTAGCTTCGTTGGTCAACGACTGAGTATAGCCATTTCGCCTACGTTAACCTAACAATTGGCTGTTGGTCTTACTAATGGCTAGAATTGCCATACCTGAGTCGAATCATTATTTGATTGTTAGACTAAAGATCTAAAATGGTAAATAATTTGCAATTGGAACTGCACAAATTGTCGAAGCAAAGCTCCGGCTTACCGTGAAAAATTACACTTTTGCTAACACAAAAGTGATTGCATCCAAAATATTAGTCGCACTGACACCAAAATTGGACTGGAAGTCGATAGTGCCAAACTCTCGCCGAGGATTGAAAATCAAAAATATTCGTCAACCCTAACACCCCGAAACGTCTGCCCTTATATTTTGGATTTTCCCATAGAGATAACATTGCGATTGTTTGAATTATTAAATAAAAAATTAGCTCCATTGTTGAAACTTATCCTTTTTAACCTCATTTTTTGCCCGCATCGTTATGACATCAACGTTACTGACGCATGCATGCATTTGTGATTTATGATATAGATTGATATTAATTTAGAAGTTTTACTTCTTACGTACGTAACGACCACGTGTTCTTTTTTTTCTGAAAGAGTTAAATGATAGGTAGTATATGCCTTGCATTCTTTGTAATTTGGTTTACATTTTACATTAAAAAAAAGAAAAGAAAATAAATCGAATACAAATTCGGGTATTCGCCGCTTGCCAACGGATGATAACCAAAGAAATCAAGAGAAATATAATGTTATGTATGTAGTCATTATATGTATGTATGTATGTATTAATATGTGGGTATCTATGTATTCATATGTATGCATGTTTGTGTAGGGAAATTTCCATAATCGGGTTCACAGACAGTTGGCATATTTTAGTTAGCGTTGTTTAACGTGAGCGCAGCGCAAATATAATTCCAACCTGTTTTTATAATTACCTGTATAATTAACCTGTTTTTGTTCTACTTTCTGTACATATACAGTGTAAGGACAGTATTGTAATCATGATGAAAACCTGATTATGGAAATATTGGCATATTTTAACATTTTGAGGTTCTCTGAATTCGTTTTGACAATTTTTAAATCTATTCCCCATATGTGCACACATGCGTATATATTAGAATTTTTACGCGTTTTTAGGTCCCGAGAGGAGCTTATTCTTACTGAAGAACTGAAATAATGACTTCAGACTTTTTTTAAAGGAAATTCACATAATTTTTATAGCTGCATTTTTTTTTAACATGAAAAACTTATTAAAATAACAAAATGTTCTCAAACAATTTTTCAGCAAAAGGTTTTAATCAAGGTCTCAATCCGGACCACAGATTATTTACTAAGTAGGTAATTTATGTCGTCAGGATGAAATAAACAAGTGGGTAAGTGTGATCGAAGATCGCTCAAAGGGTTTCGTTTAATATTCCTTTCAAAACACTTTATCCTTTCTTTAATAAATTCAAACAAATTTCATTTAGCAACAACAAAAAAAAAGGTCATGCTTTTTATAGAGTAAAAATTTACCGGTCTATTTTTTCCTTTTTTCGAATATCTAAACCAGCCGGATAGAGGTCCAAGCCCGCTATTATATTCTGTCATAATAATATCCGTCATACGGACTAAATGCAATATTTAAAAAAATAATTTCAAAATTAAACAAATTGTACACCTTCAAAATGTTAAAATATGCGAATATTTCCATAATCGGATTTTTATCACGAGTCAATATGTTTCTCAAACTCATATATTTACTATTCTCTATTATTTATATTGATACTCGCTTTGTATTATTCTCAAACATTTGAAAAATTAGTTAAACTTCCTATATGACGTCAGATTTTCTTTTTAAATGACGTGATATCAATCTGCTTTTTCCACTTACACATACTCATCTCATACTCCTTGTATTATTGAGAAATCTTAGACATTTTCCGTTTTAATACGACTATGACGTCAATCAATTTCATTTCATATTTATCTTTTTTTCAATTGGTGAAACTTTTTATTTCATTTTCATTTTTCACGTGAAAATCGTCTGATAGAAAATTAATTATTTTAGAAAGAATTTTATTGTGGATTTTAAATCTGCTCTAACGAAAAATGTTTCAATTTAATAGGAAAAGGCTGTTAGAATTTTGGTTTGTTATCTCTATTTATTAAAATAATACGAATTTTTCAAATTTTAATATTTTGAGTTCTTCACAGCTGCTATTCAGATTTATACACTAAGTTTCAACTCTGTAAGTTACATACTTTTTGAGAATGGCTCTGTGAGGGACAGACAACGGAGCGGGGGTAATAGGGTTTCGTGAGATGAACGAAACCCTAAAAAAAGAGTAAAAATTGCGTAAATTATAACGCAATCGTATTAAAATGATGTAGATTAATAAAAATGCAAGTTAATGTCGTTGTAAAGATTTCATTCAATTATGTGGAAGTATCGAATGAAACTTTCCAAGACTATTTTCTCACGCCTGGGAAAGGTATTTTCCCACGACCAAGTCGACGGCGCGGTGTCTAGGGTGCTCAAAGGGTAGTTGACGTGGAGAATTTGGTACGGCGGGAAGGTGATAGATATGTTTCTGCTACAGAGACAAAGACGCTAGGTAGTTACCCTGTTTTAGGACAAGACATAAATTGGCAACGAGGCGCCAAGTACAAACTCTTATTTCCCAATGAGAGAGGAGGAACGAAGTTTATTGGACTTTGAGAAACCAGTAAACGTCCAAACCCCCCCTCCCCCCTTTCCTCCGGCGAGCAGTGGAGAGGAGTCTAGGGCAGGGAGTGGGATGTTAGAGATGAACTGAGAAGGTCGGATCTTAAGACCTGCAGAGTGGAGAATCATCTCCCGGGAGTGTTATTGAAAATCATCGTGCTGGACACCAAGTCCGGGGGTGAGACTTGCTGAACCCCAGAAAAGGGAGGAAAAATCAGAGACAGCCAGTCTCTATTGTGAGATAATTTCCGCTTAACGTTTGAGAGAAAGCTACTAAAGTGACACCCTGTCACCACTCTTAAAACTGCCCTCTTTTCTAATCGCCAAGCTGAGATTCTTGTCGCCTCGAACTGATCCTACGAGTCAATTAAAAGGACAAACGAACCAACTATTTATAAGTGTAACAATAATTTAGTGTATTTTACGACAGAAATAAAATATCATTTCTGATTTAACGATTGAGTTTTGCGTTGTCGCTACCATTTAAATATTACAAAGTGAAATTCGGAATTATTTACAGTGGTGGCAGCGGTATAAATGTTGTCTAAAAATTGACTGGCCGTAACCAGGCTGAATTAGAAGCAAGAGTGAAAGAGTGTTTCAATCACAGTTGATCCAGTGACAGAAGTGGAATCGGAGAGCCGCAACCAGGCTGAAACAGAAGCAAAAGAGAAAGAGTGCTCCAACCCCAGCTGAACCGGATGCCAGTGACAGACTCCAGTGACAAGAGTGCATTGACTTAACAGTTACCGGAAAGCCCCAGTACAGAGTGCCGGATTGTTAGAACCCTCAGTACTAGAGTGCCAGGTAGCAGACCCCGACAGAGCTGAAAGAAACCAACGGAGGTGATCTGAACTCAGGAGATTCCAGGTTAGAATTTTATTTTGTTCATTTCAGAGGTCTTTTTGTGGGTTTTGTTAAAATCTTGGTCGGTAGTATATTATATTGTTTATGTAAAATTTGGTAGTAATTTTGTTTAGTAAATTTGGATTGAGGCTATGAAACATAATTTTCTTCAGTTTCTCAAAATGAAAAAAATGATTAACATTAATTATTAGGCAAATTAAGTGTAGGGGTGTAATTCTGTAGAATTTTACAAATAATTCGTTTTGGTGTAATTGAAATTCTGGGTGAGTTAATATTACTAAATGCAAAAGGGATTTTTGGCAGTGTTTTAAATGGAGCAGCCTTGTTAATTAAGTTAAGGGGGGAAAAAAAGGTTACCTTCAGGTATAATTTATTGTGAATTTATTTCTAATTTAGAGGGTTTAAATTGAAATAGTTCTGGGAATGTATATGAGAAAATACATTTGAATTTAGTTGAATAATGATAAAGTTGTTTATGTTATTATTGATATTGTATTTATTGTAATGCTATTGTGAAATGATATATTGATTAAAAGTGCTTTAAGGGAAGGTATTTTTTTAAAACGTTAGAGTTTAGGTTAAGAATTATTTGTATAATAATTGTAGATTGATCTATCAGTGAATATGTCTGTGTGGTCAGGAAAAAAAGTGCGACTTGAGAGAGTTAGCAATTGAATTTGGCGCAACAATTGACGAATCGGATAAAGTGTTCCAAATCATTCATAAACTGACTGAATCTCCCGATTACAAAGAATCTCTAGCGCTGGGACAATTCGCGATCATAGAAAAAGAGAGATTACTAAATGAAGCTGATGAAAAAGCGGAGAGAGAAAAATTGAGGGCATTTGAGAGGGATGAAAAATCGAAAGCTTTGGAACGCGAACATGAATTGGCTAAATTAAAGCTAGAAAGAGGATTAGATGAAGCTAGTTTAACTTCGAGTCAAAGCGAGGGCGAAGCAAAAATTGCGTTGAAATCAATTCTTCCAAAATTCGACCCGGAAAAATCCGAAATTTCTATTTATCTCAATTTATTTGAAAGACAGGTGCAGGAGGCCCAGATAAATAAAAATCATTGGGTGACACAATTATTGGGACTACTCCCTGCGGAATTAAGCGAATTAATTTTGAAAGAAAACGCAGAGCAAACGGACGATTTCGAATATGTGAAAAGGATATTGCTAGAAAGATATCAGTTATCGGCGGAGGATTTCAGGCTTAAATTTGTTATGTCGAAAAAACCTGAAAATAAAAATTGGCGAGATTTTGTTTTCGATATTTCTAATTATTTTGACCAATGGGTAAGCGGTCTAGAAATAAAGACTTATGATCAGCTCAGAGATCTAATTATTACAGATCAGTTGAAACGTAAAGTGAATACTGAAATTAAACATCATTTTATCGATTCGTGGAGTTCGATAAACACTCCTTTTGATTTAACTAAGAAGTTAGACGCTTATGACTCAGTTAGAAAAAATTTAAGACCGCCAAAGTTTCCAAAATTCGAAAATAATGAGAAATCGTTTGAGCGAAATAAAGTACCAGGAAAACCGAAGCCTGATGGAAGGGGGCAGAAATTAATTCGAATTGGAGAAAAAAAGATGTTAGAGATAGGAATGAGGTATTTGATAAAAGAAGAGAGATTACTTGTGTTTTTGCAAAAAGCCCGGTCATTACCGAAATTTATGTCCCGAATTAAAAGAGTTAGAAAAAACAGAGTCGATTCATCATGTAGCGGGCTTAGACCATTTAGAAGAGTCTTTCAAACCTTATTTAAGTCAAGGGTTAATTAATGGGAAGGAAATGACCATATTACGTGACTCAGGTACTAATATTGATGTCCTTAGTGCTCATGATGTAACAGCGGATCAATATACAGGAGAAAATGTTTGGGTTAAACAAATAATGGATAATAGGTGTCGCCGATTACCCATTGCGGAAGTAGAAATAATATTAAATTCCGGTGGGAGAATGAGGGCGAAGGCAGCAGTTGTCGATAAAGATATAGATATGAATTATTACTTGTTAGGAATTAGAACTCATGAATTAATTCAGAAACAGAAATCTAAACCCCATTCGATTAGAGCAATGCTTGCGAGACAAAGCGCGCGTCGGGAAAACAAAACTAAAGGAATGCCGTTAGCGGGGAAAGGGGCAGATACTTCAAAAAGTCGTTTGACAAGCAAGAAACGGGCGACGCAGATAGAAGAAGTAACGGAGAATTTCGGACTTCAACCCAGCGGGATAAAAATAAGGGAATCGGGAGGTGAGGAAGATAAAGAAATTCTTCCACCCCCATTTGAAAAGGCAGATTCAGGGGCGAATTTAGCTAAGATTAGTAAGCTAGACTTGCAAACAGCTGTAGAGGCTAAAGTCACTGTGGACTTTATTAGCGAAAGCGTTGAGGATAAGACTTCCCATTTTGACAGGAAAAAGGGTCAGTAGTCAGAACGATAACGGATAATGTTTGTTTAGGAAGAGATAAATTTGTTGTTCCGTTAAGTTCGAAGAGGGGGATTTTATCGTTGGGTCAGGACAGTGTAGTGGGGCGGTTAGGCATGAAAAGGTCTAGAGACGAAATGTATAAGGATTATTTTTGGCTGAATGTTTTGGAGGGAAATGACACATACATCGAATCTAGCAACCCCTGCTTAGGTTTAAGAAAGGGAAATGTTGAAGGGAAATAAATTCTTTTGTCCAGTGGATATGTGTAGTAGCTAGTATTAAGACGCGTTGGTACACGGACACGGAGAGAACCGTACCCCTTTTTGAAAGCAGTAATAAATATTTAGTGACAGCTCTCAGAATAGTGTTTGAAAAATGGAAAGGAAATGAATATTCGGAAAAATTAGTGACCGATTCCGGGTTGGATGTAATCGCCCATGATATAGAGTTGGCAAGCGAGGTACCAGTGAGGATTCTCTTCTATAGAACTTCACCGAGGCAAGCCGAAATTCTTATAGGCAAAATAAAAGGAGGGTCGGATGTAGGCGAGGTAGTTGAAGGCGCGTTCGATGCTTATTCTCCGTCGTTTTTTATAGAGACCGCGGGATGGTACCCCTTCTCTTGTTTAAAATACTCGAGGCCCGTCCGAAAAGGGAAAATAAATAGGCAGGCAAAACTTTCGAGCCGAAAATTTACCCTACCTGAGTTAAATTTTGTTACGAGCGAAAAGGAATGTGCCGCGATAATTTGTATTATAAATAAATTAAGGCATCATTTGACTGACCATGATCCTTTAAGTTGGCTGAAAAATAATGATGTGTATAATCCCCGGTTGTTACGTTGGAATTTGATTCTGCAAAATTATCATTATTCAATCAAATACAAACCAGGGACACACATACCTCATTTTGATTTTTAAGTAGATTTGACTAAGGAAGTTAAAGAGAAAGAAGTGTATATATATTTTAAAATTCTTATCATTGTAATTTGAGTATAATTTAGTTTTAAATTTGAATTTGTTTTAGAAAATGTATTTTTATATAAAATGTGCGACCAGGGTTAAGACCTCTGATTTGAATGAAGTTAGAGTCTAGCTGGATCGCAACTAAGATTTTTCAACTATGTGAAAAATCCCATCTGTGTGAGGGAGTGCTGTAAAGATTTCATTCAATTATGTGGAAGTATCGAATGAAACTTTCCAAGACTATTTTCTCACGCCTGGGAAAGGTATTTTCCCACGACCAAGTCGACGGCGCGGTGTCTAGGGTGCTCAAAGGGTAGTTGACGTGGAGAATTTGGTACGGCGGGAAGGTGATAGATATGTTTCTGCTACAGAGACAAAGAAGCTAGGTAGTTACCCTGTTTTAGGACAAGACATAAATTGGCAACGAGGCGCCAAGTACAAACTCTTATTTCCCAATGAGAAAGGAGGAACGAAGTTTATTGGACTTTGAGAAACCAGTAAACGTCCAAAACCCCCCTCCCCCCTTTCCTCCGGCGAGCAGCGGAGAGGAGTCTAGGGCAGGGAATGGGATGTTAGAGATGAACTGAGAAGGTCGGATCTTAAGACCTGCAGAGTGGAGAATCATCTCCCGGGAGTGTTATTGAAAATCATCGTGCTGGACACCAAGTCCGGGGGTGAGACTTGCTGAACCCCAGAAAAGGGAGGAAAAATCAGAGACAGTCTCTATTGTGAGATAATTTCCGCTTAACGTTTGAGAGAAAGCTACTAAAGTGACACCCTGTCACCACTCTTAAAACTGCCCTCTTTTCTAATCGCCAAGCTGAGATTCTTGTCGCCTCGAACTGATCCTACGAGTCAATTAAAAGGACAAACGAACCAACTATTTATAAGTGTAACAATAAATTAGTGTATTTTACGACAGAAATAAAATATCATTTCTGATTTAACGATTGAGTTTTGCGTTGTCGCTACCATTTAAATATTACAACGTGAAATTCGGAATTCTTTACAGGTCATTTTCAATAGCAGATGTATTTTACTTTTCTGAAATAAGGACGCCAATAAATTTTAATTGTAAAACACTTGCAATGAACTTGAAATCGTATTAAGTACGTTATTAATTTTTTTTTAATCGAACTCAGCCATCGGTGCAATAAATCTATTTTTAACCCACCTCCTGATTTTTTTGGTTTTACACAAAAACAATGTTTATGACTTTAAAAAAATGTTTCACCTTTACTAATACAATGAGACAAAGCGACGATCAACAACGACAATTTAAAGAGACTCTTGATTCGCTTTCCGTGTGTCAAATTACAGGCGACCAACACACATCGTTTATGCTGCGGCGCAAAGCTATACTGTCTTCGGCTGAACTTGAAAGATTTCAAGATGCCATTCGCATTTATTCCACAAATAAGCAAGCTGAAAAACATAGCAGACCACAATAATCAAATAGCACGATGGAGTAAAGATAATCACGAAATCTGGATTTAGGGCTGAATTTTTCTTATCAATTGGATACAGAGTTATGTTACATACAGAGAAAGGATTTGCTAAACGGTGTACTTGGTACGATAAAAAATATTGTCTACGGCCCAGGACTACAACGTCCAGGCTTGCCACAGGCTGTAATGGTTGATTTTGATTATTATCATCAGTCATTTCTAACTGAAAGACTTTTCCCTATCACATCTGTTTTAAACATTGGAAAGAAAGAAATGTCACATGCTCACGAGCTCAGTTACTTTTAACAAGTACGCTGTCACCACACAAATCCAAGGGTTTAAGTTTGTCAAAAATAACTGTGAACATTGTTGCAAAAGAGTTGTCGCTTGGAGCAACTTAAGTCGCTGTTAGTAGATAGTTTAGAAGATATTCTCATCGAAGTGGCTTACGGAAAGGATAAACTTAACCAAATTAGAAAATGGGGGCATTTGCTGATAGATTAGTATTTAAGCTTTTAAGGCAACTGACGACTTAATAAACACTTGAAAAGTAAGATTCAGGAGCTATTACTGCAAACTTACATTTATACCTTTACACGGTAAATACCATTAAACATAAAAATAAAAATAAAATGTATTTTTAAATGTTATCTTTTAATTTTATGCGGCTCAATGCTCCGACATTTCGGCCTGACGGATGTTAGTAATAATAATAATAAGTAAATATTCTAATAGTTGATCCAATTTTAATTAGAAATTTCAACTGTTTCGTTGAGATTCTAGCACAACTTTGAAAATTAGCGATTATCTTCTAAAATTACTGATTAAAATTGCTTATAATTTTAATTCTTTAATTTAAAAAACGTTTCACTATTTATCGATAGTATTTTAACAGATATCTCTAAAACCATTACGTAAAGAAATGTTACTTGTATGACTACTAAGATCCAAGAATATAAGTGCAAAGAATTCCAGACTTTTTTAAAAATTAAAATGAATTAGTTATTAAGTTAGTTATAAATATGAGAAATGCGATACCTTTTAACACATGACAAGTAAATGTTATTTATTTACTACAGGTTTTTATTAGGCAAAATAGCATTTTTAATTTGGTTCCTGTAGATGTCTTCCTCACCACACACACAAAATGTTCAGTGTGCAAACTTTGTAAAAAAAAAAATCATTTAAATATTAGAACAAAAATATATTTTCCATATAGAAATAGTAATTTTGAAAAGTAAAGGTGATATTTCTTTCTTCTTTTATGAAAATACCATATATATCATACGGATAAATGAATACTCATTTGAAAAATAACAATTCCTTGTGAAAAGATGCTGATTGCACTTGCAATAGTTGGGATAAAAAGAGAGTCAGAAGGGAAAGAGGTACTGTGTCTTCTTAAGAAATACTACTTCCTACATTCTTAAAATGTTGAATTGAAATCGCAAAATGTAGTGTTTCTACAATACAAGAATCTATTTAGTAATTTAAAGTCACTAAAATAATTGAGCACATTTGCTCTTTTCCGCGCACTCTTCACATTATTTGCAAAATTCTTTACATGATTAGACAGCAAGAGAATTATTTAAGCATGCATAATTGAAAGAAGTGTCATCAAGGATGTAAATACATTTTTTATTTGCGTGGAAATTCTTCGAAAACCAAGATCATGTTCCATAAACAAAGAAAAAATCCACTCATAACATTTTTGCCTTCTATTATTATTTTTTTCCTCAAGTTGTTTTTGAAAAAGCATGGTTTTAATTGTAGGTGCATTTTTTCTCCCTCAATCATTTAAAAACGTTTCTGCTTTGGTTTCCCAATACTATGTAGGTGCATGTTTTCTTCCTCAATCTTTTAAAAACGTTTCTGCTTTGGTTTCCCAATACTGCATATTCCATCTCATTATCTTACATTTCCTTCTGATAATATACAAATTTCTTTCCTGTGCTATCTGTTTATTAACTAATGACGATCGTAAAATGAATTCTTGAAATTTAGTACAAACGTCGGAATGTATATATAGAGCCATGGAAAAAACGTCGGACCAGCTTAGGGAAGCGAAACTTTTCCAGAACGATGGAAAAAAGTCCTCTGGCCAATAGGCCACACAGTGTACCGAAACGACAAATTCCTATGACATAGGGGAAAATTTCACGTATTTTTCAAAGTGTTTCAACGATATAGAATTGTTCTATAAGTCCTACAGCATGTATTTTTTCCTTATATATCCTATACCTCCGTTTTTAGAAATAAATATATCGGAAGAGTAGGAACAAACAGACGAACAAAACCAAAAATGGGTAATTGATGGAAAAAAAATTATTATGTAAGTCAAATTTTAACACTTTCCAACACAGTTGAAAAGTGTTTATGAATTCGGTTTGTCTGTCTGTCTAGCATCTGTCTGTCCGCGCTCTAACTCGCGTAAATATAGTCGGATTATCATGCAATTGATATATGTTATTGAATTTTACTATGGCATGTTCGGTATTGAAAATGCAGTGTGTAGTACTTACGGTTCCTTTACAGAGATACTCAATAGAATTATGTTACATTACGGTCTATGGAGAAAAATCGGTTGAGGGTTATTTTAATGATGTTTCACTATTTAAAACATATTGAAATTGATATATTACACTTAGGTGCATTACAAGAGGGTTACTATTGAATAATGTGTAAATAGCATTCATCGTTCATTTACAGGGACACGCAAAAAATTCGGTTATAGTCCCGTAATTTAACAGTAATTGCAGAAAGTTATTTTTCAGTTGCGGAACGCGTTTTTAAATGTAACTAGTTTTTGCCTATTAATTGGTGTGTATAAATGCGATAGATGATATACAGGGCAGCACAAAAGATCTCTAGTACATTTCCGTTTATTGTCGGAAATTGCAGAAGAGGAATTTTAAACTGCGCTATGCGTTTCCTAACTGAACTAAAATTTAACATTATGTGTATTATATATACAATTTAATCTATGTATCATATACAAGGCTGCACAAAAGAATCGGCTATTTTTGTTGGTAATTCCTGAAATCGGGTTTCTGAATGTTTTATGCGTTGTTCAAAAATCCTTATTAAACCGTAAAAATTTGTAAAAATATTTTGGAAGTGTTAAAAAGTGTTACATAATCTATGCTTGACGCATGATTTTTTGTTGTAAATTATACTTTTTTCGTCTGTTTAGCAACATTCTGGGCCTAAAATATTTTGTTTGAATTAATTGGATTTTATTTTTTTTTTTTCATTTTGTCTTGTAAAGTGAAGAATCCGCTCTATCCCACAAAATTGTTGGTACATTCCTCTTCTGTAGATATTTGAAGAGTGAAAAACGTTGGAATTACCTGCATCCAGTTGCAACTTTGGCAGTTAGTCATGTTTGATTGAAGGAGAGTTCACATAAAAAAACATGCTTTTACACCAACCTCATTTTTTTAACTATACTTAAAAAGAAAAAAAAACTAAAATTTGAGATTTTGTATGATAATTAAAAATATATATAAAATTAATACTTTGTATGAAATTAATAAAAATTGCCGTGATTTGAAATTGTGAACCGACTCGATAACACAGAAAACCAATTCCTTTGTCAATATCTCTAATAAAAAGCCACTTCGTTACAGTGTAGGCCGGTTGACTAATCCGAGCCTGGTTGACACCACGAAAAAGCACTGGAAGTGTACAGTAACTTGGCTAGTCACGCCGTATGTCAATGTCGTTCCGAAAGATGTAGTGTCTAATTCAGAGTTGTTTGGACAATGATGGTGGCCAATTAAAATCCAATTTTCCTTTTGAAAAGACCCTAAAACCAAACTATTAAATTTATTTTAATGAAACTTTTGTACATTTGACTTATATAGATGTAAAATATAGCGTTACTTTTAAATTTTACCTAAAATGTCTTTTTTAATAATGAAAGTAACGTGAGCTATTTTAGAAACATTATTGAATTTGCTTTTATTAAATTTAATCTTATTCGTTTCAAAAGAGATGTTTTTGAAAAAAGTTCTAAATAAAATCATCTTATTCCATTGAAACTTATTATTAAATTATAATAAGTTTTTGAATCGAATATAGAATAAATAATAGAATTATATTCTGTTAATAATAAAATTCTTGTTATAATATTCTTATAAATTATGATATTTTGTTTCAATAGTGATAGAAATTTTATTTATATCAAGTTAACTTTATTTAATTAGCAACAAAGGGGAAAAAGGGTTCTAGAAAGTTATTGCTATGCATACTCTCCGCTGTATCGGTTTGACATGTCCATTTGCAAGCAATAAGCGTTGACTGATGTCAGATATCAAATTAAGCGTTAACACCACTTTAATACCCTAAAATGTAAAGCATTTTCGAATTTTTATTATTATTATTATTATTATTTTAAGAAATACAAATTGTTTATAAAAGTCCAAGTACAAAAAATTATTATACATATGTGAATGTGAAAAACGGGATTTGTTTTATTAAAATATATTTTATATATTAAAATATATTTTATATATTAAATAATATATTTTATATATTTATATATTAAAATTATTTTATATATTAAAAGATTGGGCGGTTTGACAACAGATTTACGAGAGCACTTCGAAAAAAGAAGATTAAGAGATGGTCATCGCGATAACTCATAGTAGAATGTACAACAATAACACTAACAAAAATTAGTTTTTTAAGTACAAAATCTGGAGAAACACGTAGCCATTTTAAAAAATATGCACTTTTAGTGAAATGGGAAAATAAACCTGAATTTTCAATCATAAATTTTGTTATTTAAAATTCACAGAAAAGTGAAAAATCGATATTTCGAAATTAACCTACGCATTTTAATAGTAAAATATGTGACAGTTAATTCTAAAAAAAATCCAGTTGATTGATTAAAAATTGACAGACGTAGAGTGCCCACCTATTTTGAAAATACTGTTCTGGAGGGAAAAAATTCGCTCTGTAAGTTTTCGTTACTGTTTACTCGCTGAAGAGCATTCTACTTCTATAACTTTAAAATTGCCCTTTCATTTTGGATATTCATTTCTAACTAATAAAATATGCATTTCCTGTGTATTCAACAAAAAAAAAAATAAATAAGCATATTTTGTGAAGTTTTTTTTTCTTCGCTTAAAAACGAGGTAGATAAGAATATGTAATTTTTAGCATAAAAAACACCTTAAAAAATTATATTAAATTTTATTGAAAATTGTATCTTTTGGATTTAGTTTACCCCGATGTTGCATGGAGTGTATAGCGTTCAATAGTACCAGAGATTTGTCTGAGACGTTTCATCTAAAATCAATGAAAGAAGGAGAAAGAAAAATCATGCATCAAGCACAGATTATGAAACACTTTCCGATGCATTCAAAACACTGTAGCAAAACTTTCCCGTTTAATAAGCTGAAAGATGAAATTCAAGTAAACTATTTCAAAAACGCATAAAACATTTGAAAATCCAATTTCAGCAATTGCCATAGATAGTTGGAAAAGTACTCAAATTATTTTGTGAAGCCCTGTAAATGATTTTCAGATTTGTATTTGTACGTATACTGCATAGTATATGCTAAAATTTAGTTCCATTAGGAAACGCATAACACAGTTGAAAATGCCCCTTCAGCAATATCCACCAATAAACGGACATGAATTCTTATCCTTTGCATCATCTATAGAATTTATACATAACAAGTAATATGTCCAACCTACAACCCCTTCCACCTAAACGCACCGGTCTGCCGGTGTTGGTGCTAACAGCCACCATACAATGTATGGCGTCCTCCGATCACGGAACCGGAATTCGGAAAATGCCCTGCACTCTGGGACTCAAGATCAGCCTAAAAAGGTCGAGTCGATGAGATTAAAAAACCTCAGCACCCAGAGTGTCTCACGTGAAAATTTAAAAAAAAAATCTACTATTGTGTAAAAAAGAAGCAATGTGAGAGAAAACTTTGAAACAAGGTGTATTTTTTGTCTTTTTCAATCTTTTAATTTTTTTTTTTAAACAACGAAAACAACGTTAGTAGAACAAAGAACAAAGTGAACAAAAAAGTTAGTAAAACAATCAAACATGAACAAGAACAAAGAGGTATAACAAACCGAAAAGAGAAGATTAAAAAGTATGAAACAAAGAAAAAAGAATAGACAACTAAAAAGAGAAGAAGACAGGAAAGGAGAAAGATCGTTCGGGAATCCGTGGTCGCGAAACCCGTAAATGCCTAAAGAAAGTATACCCCTGAGAGAAGGCAGACAGTGGATAGACAAACCGAATTCATAAACACTTTTCAACTAAGTTTTAGAGTGTTAAAAAGAGCGTCTGAAGGTAATTTAATTGTCTAACCATTGGCATACGATTTTTTGAAATTCTGTATTTGTTACAAAATGGCGGACTAACAAATTTAATGTATCAGTTTTCAACATATTTTATTATCATTATTATTATAAAAAATATGAACGAATTAAAAATTTTAAAAAAGCATCGAGTAAGCACTAAGGAAATATAGAAGCTTTCATTTAAAGAAAATCCAAAGAAATAAATTTACTTGTTTCTGTGACATTTTCTAGTCAAAATTTAAAAATATTGTTTCAAGAAAATCATGTGTACAAAAGTGAACATGTTTCTAAGTTTGTGATTAAGAAAATCTTTAAAAATTACTAAGTACCGTAGCAGTTGGCAGCTCTAGCTCTGTAATGGTGTATAGATATTGTGGTGAATTCATTTCAATATTGTGTAGTTAGTACTTTTCTAGTCTTTTTTTCCAGAAGAAAGTCCATCGAGAAACAAATACTTTAAGTAGTATATTTCTTGCAATGAAATCACGATCAGTGTTTCCAACTTAGGACTTATTTTACCCCTAAAAAAATTTTTCTGGTGCAATTTTTTGGCACTTTTTAAACTTTATTTTTTAAGCTCTCCTTTACAGAGTGTTTACTTGAATTTTTCCTGCTACGTTTAATCCTTCAGACTCTTTCTTATTTACAGTTTATCCCTATTGTATCAGGATTTAGTTTCTTTGAATTTTAACACTTACAATACATTAGAAATGAGAGTAGATAACACTGAACTGAAATGTTTCACCCATGTTTCATTTAAGTTAACCTTTAACTACTTCTAACTGCCTCACAGACCGCTACTTTTCTTAAGTTCCACAATTTAACTTGTAACTTTCAGTTTAACGAAAGACACTAGTGATTTTTTTTTCGTTTGGAGTCGTAGAACTATGAATGTAGACTTCTGAACATCTGAATTTTTTATTTTAAAGAAACTGTATATAACCTCTTGAGTCCTGAGTACCCAAATGGGTACCTAGATTCTTTTGCTCATAAAAACTAAAATGATTGATGTTTTTACAATTTAACTTCACTTCTATAAAGTTAAATGTTTTTGCTTTAAAATGCAACCTATAAATGGCAGCACTGTGATGTCGATTTCCTTATAAAATAAATGTTTTTTTTAAACTGAGTTTGCAAAATGCTTTCGAAACAGTGCATCCAAGAAAATAGGTAATTTTCACAATTCTTTAACTTAAAAACTTTATAATAAAAAAATTTAAAAATTTACAGATTATTCACTTTATTTATATCACTGTGTAATTTTAAGTTATTGATAATTAAATTGATATTTTTTTTTTTTGGGGGGGGGGGGCTAGTAATTTTATGTTCATATTTGTGAACCTAAATTACAAGCCCCCTAAAACAATAGATTTCAAAAAAATATATTTTTTCTCATCTATGATGTCATTTTGTTTGTTTAAAAGCAAAGAATGAGTATTTGTACTATTATTTTAACTTCAGGTCTTAAGAGGATAAAGTTTAGTACAGAAACAGTATCCTATGAGTTAATCGAACGTTTTATTCATTGTAGATCAAGCGGTCTCAGAGACCGCTCACAGTAACTATGCGACAGTTTCTGTGACAGTAGATAAGGATTAAAGCTGAGTTTTAGCAGTAAATTATTAAACCTGCTACTGATATTGTCAAATGTTTCCGTTGGCTCTATTTATTATTTTTCAAATTTGTTTGATTATTACAAATAATTGTTAGATATTTCTTTAACGAAAAAATTAATATGGTTCTGGTTTTCTTAAGTTTGGGTTTCATTACTGTAATGCAATGAAATTAAAGTTTCGTTTAATTTGTATTTTCTAAACATTTGTAAGTACAATAAATAGTTAATTAAGATTATAACAATTGTTGATATCCCTTTAAGACCGACACACACGGTCGTGTGATTTCTAATTTATTGAACTTTGTGACTCTCTGGTAAATGATACAGTATTATCGGATTGTAAAACTGTAAAAAAACAAAATATAATAAAAGGTACTTCTGTAATAATGGGTGAATTTATAAAAATGAATTTAACTTGCTTCAGTGTCTGATTGTGTCATAAATGCATTTTTAACTTTTCAGTGTTTACTGCATGCAATTTTTCTTGTACTAGGTACGTATACTTATATATGAACGTAGCTCCAGGAAAGAGTGTGGAAAAAGGATGAATTTTCATTTGAGTTGTGAGTTTAAATTTTTTAAAGTATGAGAAGTTACTGACGATCCCAGAAACAAGGAAGTTATGCATGTAAATGTTTTCTTTAATTATTATTATTATTTGAGTTGAATATTCAAGCCAAATGAATAAACATTTAAGACCAAATTCAACTCTTGTCACATGCATTTTTATAAGACATACCAAAAGCGCATAACATTACGTTTAATACTCTGATCAATTTGCATTAAATGTTACCTGTGGTGTTAATGAGGGATTTAAATTTTAAAACGCTCATAACTCGTAACCAAAGTGTTGCCACACGCCAAATTTTGCATGGTGAAACATCTCGAAACAAAGTTGCATGTGGTAATTGGGGACACCCCGTTCCAAATACTCGGAACTCGCGTTCAAATAGTCGAAATCCTCCAAATTTTGTGTGGTACAACATCACGAGAGATAAAGTTATATGCGGAAATTGTAGAACCCTCTCCCAAAGCTCCTCCTCGAATGGAGAGGGTTTTCAATTTTCATTTGTTTATAACTCGCTTTCTAATGGTCACAGCCCGCCCAAATTTTTATGTTTAAACATCATGAGACATGTGGTTATCAGAGACCCCAAATGAAAAGGGTAGTTAATTTTATGTGCACACATTGTAGATGTTATAAATAAACGAATGGAAAAAAAATGTATACTTCTTTATACATAACATTAATTTATGTATTGTTTCTGATTCGCCCGAGTAATATCATCCATGATAACTTTAATATCATTCATGAAATCTTTTGTTGTTGTACATATTTCTAATTATTTAATTTAAAAAAAAAAGGGGGGGTAGATTTTATTAAGAATACATTATATTTCCTAGAAAGCAAAAGCTGTTCCTCCTTAATGCAATAATTATAGAATATACTAAAACTTATAAAGGAGAATATAATTTAATGTAATATACATCATAAAATGTTGCATTTCGTTTTCTTCATAAAGTGCACTTTGGTGTAAGAATGTTTACTTTTGCTGCACTATTTAAGTATATAATAATTAGATAAATTGTATAAAATCTTATTTCTTTATTCCAAATTGTTAATAAAACGAAGTACATATAACTAAATATGTTCAGCATTTTCTAGCATGAGTTCAACACTTATCATAATAGTGTCATTCATAGTCGACATATTTTTGCATAAATAAAATCTATTATTAGAGCAGACAGCTGACTATGATAGCAATTACGGCTAACTTAATTACGCTGCTCTGGCTTTCCTATTAATTCCGAAAATAGGCATAATGTATATATTAGATAATACATGTTTACTTTGATATTGCAATTTGATAATATCTATTATGTAATGGTCTCCACATTATTAACACATTATTAACATCAGAAACTCTGTTTTGTCTAAAATGCTATTTATTTTAATTAATGTAATAATCCTAATCCTAATTAATATTATAAATGTGAAAGTGTGTATAAATGTTTGGCTGAAGTAAACGCACGAACGGATGATTTAATGGCTCTGAATCTTAAGCCAGAAATTAACATAGGCTATCTTTTATTTATTTAATTCATATATTTTTCTTAATAATTCAAAATGTCATCATTTTCATAGAGAATAAATGGTCATTTTTCCTATAAAGTTTAGCTATTTTTCTTTCTGCTTACTAAAAATTTAAAACCAAGAATAATAATTACTCATCAAACACTTGCTTCCTACGTAAATTTCATTTAATAAATATGAGTTAGTTTAAAACTACATATATAGAAAACAAACCTCGACGTTTCGGTTAATCTTTATAACCATCATCAGGAGAAAAATCAAATGCTCAATCAAATTCAATCTGCCAAGACGCTAGCGTCTTGGCAGATTGAATATTGTGACTCAATCATGTAACACATTTTAATTTTTGCTGTTCATATTTATGAAGGTTTTTTCTCCTGATGATGGTTATAAAGATTAACCGAAACGTCGAGGTTTGTTTTCTATATATGTAGTTTTAAAGTAACTCATATTTATTAAATGAAATTTACGTTGGAAGCAAGTGTTTGATGAGTATTTATATGTGCAACGTAAAGTCCTTATTAACCAAGAATAATAATTTATCCAAAGCGATTAATTTTCAATTAAAAGATTTCGACGTGAAAATAAAAATTGAATTCAAATGACGATGAACAGGACATGATATTTGAAGCGAAAATATGGAATATTTGTTATTATATAAGAATAATGAAGATCGGTTACATTGAGAAGAGGTTTTCTGTCGAAAAGTTCATCATAATTAGAATAAAAAACGAACAAAATAATGAATAATTAAATGATAGCATTTCAAATAATTACTTCAAAGATGTAGACTTTCAAAATATGTAGAGAATCCTTTTTCTGAAAGCTGCTACAAAGAACTCTGCATTGCTGAAATAACTTCAGAATCTGTATTAAATTGTCTCCCCGGAGCTCCTCCTTCAACGTCGGAAACAGCCAGAAATCGCATGGTGCGAGATCTGGACTGTAAATATTGCATTTACTAAGATATTGCTGAACAGAAGCAGCAACATGCGGGTGAGCATTATCGTTATGTAATGTCCGATTCCCTACCAGTTCAGGGCGCTTTCTCGATATTTGTTTGTCACAAAAGTTTCAAAACTGAAACATAATATTTACCATTCACAGTAGTTTTTGGAGTCACAACATGCTGATAGATTACACTTTTATGATAAAAGAAAATAATCATCATGACCTTTCCAGCAGATTTGGTTCGTCGAATTTTTTTCGGAGACGGAGAATCAGTGTGTTTCCATACATTTGTTGAGGACTTGGTGAGGGGATCAAAATGATACACCCAAGTTTCATCATCTGTTATTACAGTCTTTAGGAAATTCGGATGATTTTGAAGCATTTGTTTCCATTCACAACATTGGTGAATTCTTGTTTGCATTTGTCCTTTAGTAAGATGAAGAGGGACCCATCTGGAACAAACATGGCGAAACTGTAAATTGTTGCGTACAATGCGAAATATCGACGTTTTCGAAATGATAGTTGATGCCGCTATCTCCTCACATGTCATTCGCCGATGTTCTTTCAAGATTGCATACACAGTGTTAACATTTCGATCATTCACAATATTTTCTGGTCGGCCAGGCTTAGGAGCCAGTTCTGCAGACAAACATCCTCTTTTTGAAATCACCATGCCATCTAAAATTCGTAGACTCGCCGAAACATTTGTCTTTGTAAGCTTCTTTCATTAACTTAACTGTTTCTGGAGCTGTTTTGCCCAAACTATAGCAAAATTTTATGGCACAGCGCATTTCGTTTTTTAACTCTGAATCACTCACCTCCATTTCAGTGGGACAAATAAAAACAGTTCTTTAAACAAGTAACTAAGAAAATAAAATAGTCTGCTTCGTTTAGAATAGTTATAAATGTACAGTTAACAGATTGAAAAAATCGTCTGCAGTTTTATTTTTTAGCTTCGCGGTGTTGCCACTACGTAAAAAAATAACTCTCGGTTTTTATGGAATGCCTTTTGTATTTGTAATAATACAAGGAGCATGAACATCATTAAGTAATGAAAGTAGATGAATAATAACGTCATCTTTAAAATGAAAACCTAAAATATTTTTATTGATATTGAATTAATAAGCTTGAATATCAGTTACATATAGATGAGAGCTTTCTAACAAAATTAACGTCATGGTTAACAGGAAAAGAAAATTAACAAAAATTATATTATTAAAAAGCGATTTCTAGGGTGGAAAAGTGATGTCACATTAATAATACAAAGATCAGTAAGTACAGAAAGTAGTTGAATTTGATGCCACATTTAAAAGGAAAAATTGGAAAAAAAATATGTATACTTATTAATAAAGCATGAATATCAGTTACATACAGATGAGAGTTTTCTGCCAAAAATCACATCATGATTATCAGGAAAAAAAATGAACACGAATCTATTAAAATTTGACTATCTGTGTGTATTTCGTAACTACTTTTCGTAAAATATCGAACGCAAAGCGATTTACTTAACACCAGATATCATTGATCCGAGAATGTCATTTAAACTCTCAGAATATAAAAATTTCAATTAGTTTCCAAAATATTTATCTTTTAGTAAAATTTAAACGAAGTTTCTATAAAAACGGCAACAAAACTACGCCTATTTTGTAGATATAAAAGGATAAATAAAACGGATTAATATATATATATATATACATATATATATATATATATATATATATATACATTTACACCATTTGCTCATTAAAATTGAAAAATGAATTTATTTTCTATTTGAATAGATGGTGAATAAAAATTCTTAATTAAAGTAAATTTTCAGGAGAAATAAAAACATTTTTACATATTTAAGCTTCATGAATCAATATACTACAGAACAAAAATCGTCTGTCAATATTTTGTCATTTAGAAATCATTACATCGTAGATTTTTTTTTTCAGCTTTAGATTCGGCATTCAACCAAGGACGCAGATTTAAAAGCTCCTGGCATTTAGGTGGACAATTATTGCCCCCTATTCAAAAGAATTAAATTTAAAGAAAAGCATATACTATTTTTTATTAATTATTTCTGAAGTATGGTTGTTATAATGTTTCATAAATGCTTTAAAACTAAACTGGTTTATCGGGTAAAAATGATATTTGTTTTTATCCAATTCGTCGATTTTCACGATTTTACTTGGCCCTCTATTTATTGGTTCCAGTTTCATTTTCGCGATTATTTGGCACAAAATTTCACTTTTTTAAGACTGAGTTATGTTAAGGCCTCTATAACAAACAAATATCGTATTGTCTCTTATAAAATGTGATAATGAGTTAGTTAAGTATATATGTTTTTTAATTATCGGGAGTGAAATTTTTTACTCTTCTTTTAATGTTACGTAAACGAAGTCACGGGTAACAGATTGTTCTATAATATACAAAATCCTATAAAGGAAGTTATGTAACATCTGTAACTTAGATAAACGTCTGTAAATTGAATTATTTTTCATCAGCTTTTCGTTTTCCTTCTAAAAATGATGCAATTTAATGTATTTATAAAATGAGGAAAAGTAATAAGACCGAAGGTTTATTAGTTTAAACCAAAACATTAAGGCAGCCCGTAACATACTACACAATATTACAAAATTACAAATCATTTTCTTGAAAACAATTGGAAACATTTTGAACTTTTAGTACTTTTAAGTACATTCTTTAACAAAAACGAAAAATCGTGGGTCAAGCATAGATTATGTAACACTTTCCAACACAAAATTAATTTTACAACTCTTCATCGTTTAATAAGGTGAAATGTGATATCTAAGTTAACCAGTTCAACGGCACAGCCATAGTAAGAAAGCCACCCCATATTTTCGCTGTTACCTAGAGATTTTCCGGTCAAATATCGTCTTGGGCTAAGAACAAGAATGTTTGTTTTCCTACGTGGCTAATGCTTACCCCCCTATTGAGATGTCAATTGCTTTTGTGCTCGGTTATCTCCTAAGAAAATCTCCCCCATAGTGTCTCCTGTGGATAAGAGGGGCTGTGTTTCTTTTCAGATTGGGGTGTTTAGTTATTTTCGAAGCAAATAATAAATAGAAGACTGTAGAATTGTAATCTTACAAACAATTTGATTTTATTCTGAATCCATTTATTTTTTGGGAAAACATTTCAGCTATTCTAAATATTTACAAAAATGCGAAAAAGTATGCTGCATATTTTTAATGTAAAAAAAAAAAAAAAAAAAAAAAAAAAGAAAGGAAACTGTTTTTTTTTTTTTTTCTAATGAAGTATCACTACAAAGTGCGCAGTTTGACATCTAAAAAGCATTAAAAATACATCCTACTCCCTACACGCGCAAAAAATCTGCAAAATTAGATAGTGTTTTCATTACATACATCTTAGATAGTTATGAAAATCAGTGGATTAAAATTTTTAAGGGGTGACAACAAGTAAAAAATTACATGTAAACAGATTATATCGCTGTACCTTTTCTTTCGTGAACTACTAAAACAATTTCAATACTTTTTAAAATAGTTTTGGCAGTAGTTAAGTTGTGTAATATCATCAATCTTTTGAAAAAAGAAATCAAAACAAGCAATGTGTATGAAATTTCGAAAAAAAAAATTCTCATGTAAAAAAAGATATATTAGTGTACATCAGCTGACATTAGTAAACCTTTTTGTTAAAAACACTTCTTATTTATTTTCTAGTAGCTAAATTATAAATTGCTCTATCAGACAGAAAAATAAGAAGTGGGCAAGTGTGATCAAAGATCGCCCAAAGTGTTTCGTTTAATATTCCTTTCAAAACACTTTATCCTCTCTTTAATACATCCAAATAAATTTCATTTAGCAACTAAAAAAAAAAGTCATGTTTTTTATAAGAAAAAAATTTACCAGTCTATTTTTCTCGTTTTTTCGAATATCCAAACCAGCCCGATAGCGGGCGAGGCCCGCTATTATATTCTGTCATAATAATATCTATGCCATGTGGACTAAATGCGATACTTAAAAAAATTAATTTCAAAATTAAACATCTTGTACACCTTCAAAATATTAAAATATTTCCATAATCGGGTTTTTATCATGATTCAATACGTGCCTCAAACTCATATATTTACTATTCTCTGTTACTCATATTGATACGCGCTTTGTATTATTATGAAACATTTGAAAAATCCGTTAAACTTCCGATATGACGTCAGATTTTCTTTTTAATTCTCTAATGACCTGATGTTAATCTGTTTTGTGCACATACACATACTCATACTCCTTATATTATTGAGAAATCTTTCCGTTTTATGTTTTATTACCACTATGACGTCAATCAATTTTATTTCATATTAATCTTTATTTCAATGGGTGAAATTTTTTATTTCATTTTTCACGTGGAAATCGTCTGATAGAAAATTAATTATTGTGGAAAGAATTTCATCGTAGATTTTTAATTTTTGGCATCGGCTATAACGAAAAATGTTTAAATTTAATAGGAAAAGGCTGTTAGAATTTTGGTTTTTTATCTCTATTTATTAAAATAATACGAATTTTTCAAATTTTAATATTTTCAGCTCTTTACAGCTGATATTCTGATTTATACACTAAGTTTCAACTCTGTAAGTTACATAGATTTCGAGAATGGCTCTGTGACAGACAGATAACGAAGCGGGGGCAATAGGGTTTCGTGAGATGAACGAAACCCTAATAAAAATTCAATAGTTATGCAATTTTGTCAAAAGTAGGAATCAAGTTTTTTTTTTTTTTTTTTTTTTTTTTTTTTTTTTTTTTTTAATTCCATATTGTATTTGTTATTTTAATTTTTGACTGAACGATAAATTTGTTGTTTAGCTGCTGTCAAATCTATTTTTAAAAAGTATTGAAATCGATTCAGTATTTGTTGAAAAAAAAGGATAGCCAGCTGCCTTACATGTGGATCTTTTTCTTAAATAGACTTTTTTACTGTAATTGTTATGAATAACAGCTTGCGACAGTTTTCTAGAAAAACGTTAATTATAAGGAATTAAACAAAAAATGAAGAGAGGAGTAGAAATCAAGGGATTTATTTTATAATTTCCCTCCATTTTACATTAAGATTTGCCTAGTTAGCTGAACAAATTAAACAAGCTTATTCTGAACATTTATGTGCCTCCAATCCTACTTTTAGTTGTACGAAATTTGTACGGGCACATTACTATGAAGCATGGTAATTTTTTCTTGAATTGATTAATTTTCAGGTAAAGTCATTTGCGTATCTTTCAACACAAAGCAGGATAAGCCAAACATTTTTTTTAACTATAAAAAAAAAATCCATTCGTATCTAGGAATTGACGTGAGTACAAGTCTTTTTTTTTCATATGAATTTTATTATTATTATTTTCTAGAAACCTACCTCGAAACAATTTCTTAGCAAATACTGGTAATCAAAAAACGGACCAATTGGGAGTCCTGTTTATACTTCCTTTCTGATCCTGAACAGAAAAAAATAATCCTACAAAAAAAGTGCCTTACACGTTTTATTTAGGGGCAATAGTTGTTAAAAAGAAAAAAAAAATGTTTAATTTCCTTCTTTTATTGTAAACACCAAACTTTGAAATATAAATGTTTTATTTTTATTTTAAACATGTATGTAATAAAATTTGTGTTTTAATTTATACTATTATTTTGAAAAAGAACTTCATCTAGGAGATTTTTTGATGAGTAATTATTATTCATTAAAATAAACAGTTCAATTGGCTTATATATTCATGCGGATTTTACATGTTCATAAAACAGTTTTTAGTAAATACGTAACGTATGAAAGAAACATTCAGCCAAAGTGAATTTAACATTCCCAGAAAAATAAAAGAGAATTGAAAAATAACACTAGCAATTCGATCGCACACTTAACCCCTTAATCGTCGCGCCCGATAAGTGTAGGCTACTTTTAAAAAATTCAGATTGCTTGATTGCCACCAGTTTTTTAAGTAGAAATATTCGCGTTATTTAACAGACATATAAAATATTACGAGAATAAAGCCAATTTCACTATTTTAAAGAATTGGTGGGAATCAAACAATCTGAATAAAACAAGCATAACTTACGCTGCCCGTGAATGTCTCGGGCACGACGATTAAGGGGTTAAATATTGCTATCATTTATCATTCTCTCTTTCATACATTTTACACCGATGAATTAGATTGTTAAGAAATGCATTTTATAATTTTTTAAGTACTATGGGAGTGGTTTCAACAATTACTAAATTATTTCTTTTGCTATACTAGAGTAAAAAAAAAAAAAGTTTATAAAGGTTTGAGTAAGGAGGTTTTTTCACACATAACAAGGTAAATATAACACGGCATGCCACTGACACTGACACACACACATGCATATATATATATATATATATATATGATCGAATAAAGTCTCCCAGGTTTTGAATAAGGTAGAATATCTAAAATTAAAAATGACAGCTAAATCTTAACATCCTTTTCAATATTCGCGAGTCTGGAAAATCTGCCTAAAATGCTACTTTTGAGAGGATTTTCTGGAACATCTTGGAACACTGGTAAACACTATTAGATATTTTAGTTTCTATAAAGAATATTTGCATATTTCGTGCATTTCAGAATAAAAATGTGTTTGTGAATATCTCAATATATCAGAAGAACATATTCAGTCGAAATTCAGCTTTGGGTCTTAGGTTATGTTTTCCCACCTCTGTATTCAGTTGTCAACATCTTTTGTGCTAATTTATCAGTTGGGGATAATCTTCGCCCCAATTAGAGGGATGCTTGACGCCGCAAGTCACCAGTTGTTAGCTATTTTTAAGATAATGTAAAATATTGCAAAACATGGACAATTTATTTTTACTTTCTTTTCGATCTTTGAAAGTAATCCTAAATGAGACGGGATATTGGGCTAATGAATTTGTAATCTGTATTTATACTGCCTTTTTTATTCAATGTTTCCTCAAAAACATATTATTCCTGTTATAAGAAATTTCAGTTAGATAAAATCTGATGTCTTATGAACGTCAATATATAATTTTGAAAGTAAATGTTTTGCGGAACACATTAAATAGCGCACACACATAAGCAAACATTTTTTCTTATAAGAAAACAAATCTGTCTTTCAAAAAACACTCTAACATTTGATGTTTATTGTATGATAATGTCTAAGTAAAAATGCAAAAATAAATATGTAAATAACTACAAAATAATTCTCATCCACACGGCATAAAAGTTTCAGTTACACCAGTTGACGTTCATAACACATCAGATTTTACTTAGCTGAAATTTCTTATAACAGGAATAATATGTTTTTAAGAAAACATTGCCAATCACTAAATCTTTTTTATCCGCTTGTTCATGAAAGTTTCAAGCAAGTCAATTAAAATTTCAAAAGAAATGTCAATTTTTTCCCTTTAAAAATAATAATACAGTAAACTCCCTCAAATTCGGAAACCTAAAATCCGCAAACTCCTAAAATCCGCACATTTTTTCAGATGTAAACACTGAAACTTACTGTTAAAATGTAGATAAAAATATGTGAGGATTTTTTTTAATCATTCTGTATACATTTTAATATGAAATTCTGGTTAATATGATTGAACTCATGTTTTCTTATGAAGAAAAGATAAATTTATTTCTGAAAAATTTCGAGATAGCACTGAAAATCGATCACGATCTTACCAAATTACATTTATGTATTAATCAAACCTTTTGGTTATTAAGTTTGGCTAAACATATGAAATAAAACTTTGTTATTTTAAGATTTTATGTGAATTATTAGTGTATATTTATAAGAAGAGTTTCACTGAATAATTCAAGAAAAAATTGTCCATCATTATGCATATTTAGTTATGCATTATAAAATATAAACTTGACCTTTACTTTTAATACTTTCTTAAGAAATTAAAATTATCCTAATTTTTATTATTTTACTTTATTGTAATTATTCATTATAATTTCGTGTACATTACTAAATTCAAATGACTGTTTAAAAATGAAAACAAAACAGTGACCAGAAATCCGCAAAATTCTAAAATCCGCGCAACCTCTGGCTTTAAACATAGCTGTACTAAAATAACACTACTGTGATTATAATCGCAAAATTTCTTCACAGAAAATATTGACAAAGGAGATTATTAAAACATAATGATTGTATACGACTTATGGAACGGAATTGATTTTGTGAGTCAAGTTCTAAAATGGCTAGATGTGTCCATATTGCAATTGGACAAATGATTTCAGAGAGTACTTTTGAAGGGAAAGTGACCCGAATTATCGCTCTTCTTCAATGCTAATAATTTAGCTTATGATCAAGAATAAATTTGGTTCAGAAATTTTGAGATTATTATTATTATTATTATTTTATTTTTATCTTTTTGCGGGGGGAGGGGGGGGGGGAGTTTATCAGTTTGAGATTTTTTTAAAAATCCCATAGGACTAACATTGCGCACTTTTATTTACTTTGAAACTTTTTTTTGCGTTATTGCTCGAAAATTTTAATATCCTAAATTATCTTTTTAGCTGTTTTTCCAGTAAAATTTTAGGTTAAATATAATAACATTTAGTGGTAAAAAATCAGTTATAAAAATATTTCCCGCATAATAATCAGTTATA